>JAUIMM010000050.1:1692500-2905000 GCA_031769625.1 Taudactylus pleione
AGATGAGGATGCTCCCTGAAGGATTGCACCTAAGTCCCTACTGTATGTAATCACTACATCACATCATTAGTGCTAGAATTGGCAGACACACATTAGGTGCCCCCTTCAAGAACACAGATGAATGCTTAGAGCCTTATTCTGAGTTAGACACAAGAGCAGCCGCATTCCCCACAGTCACGTGTGACTTTTTGATATTGCCACTATTATGCCCTTCCCTGGTGTACAGTAATAACGTTGATAGTTCTGGATTACTTACAAACCTTACTTGTAATAGAGAGCACTGAAATAATTCTACACAAATACAGATTCTAAAATAAATGACAATGCTTTTACTTACAGACAGCTTAATCATATATATATCATTTTTATCAATGCAGATTTACAACAAAAAACACAAGTTATACCAACAGCAATAGGAAATACTTCTAAAATAAATGTGTGACACCCAGTACAGTATAGTAGGACAGCAGTCAGCCAATACATCATACATACATAACGGCACCCCCGACCCACGTTCTGCGCTCTCTCCTCTGTTCTCCGACTGCTCCCCCCTCCCTCTGTTTCTGCTCATATTTATACCTTTATTTCATGTCTTAGAACATGTCTAAGAATAAATAAATGGACCACAATGTGGCATTTAGAAAGGTCAGCCTTTTATTTAGAATTGTAATAATACAGTGGTAAAAGATAGAACGTCCAGTTGATCAGTGACCATTCGTCTTATGCCAAGAGATATCAACAACAACTTCCAGGCTGATTGACCTTCACAATGGTGAGTACAAGGCTTCCAACTCCCATAGCAATACACCTAAACGCTCAACCAGGCAGTCAGTGCCTCTGACCCCAGAAGGGTAAATCAGCCTACTCAGTGTATTGAATGGGAGCGCACCTACATATAGTGCAGCGAAATGGCCACCGATTTGCCGATATTTTCTATCCAATAAAAAAGGCTGACAAACAACAAAGAAAAAAGGGAAACTGAGCAAAAGAGGCAAAACTTTACCTGCAGCTATTGTTATTATTATTAATAATAATAATATGTATTTATATGATGCAACAAGAGTTCCACAGATCCCTACAAAGTACATGAACAAATAAGCACACATGAAAACTGAAATTAACAGTACAATACAATGTAGGACAAGGACATGGTTTATAAACATTGCTGCATCCGTGATCATAACACTGAACAAGCAGCAGGGCGGCAGCATCCAAGTTAGGTGCCCTTGTGGGGAGTTAGGAGTAGATGATAGTATGAGTAAGGGAAGGGGAATCACACGAGGGAAGAGGGCCCTGATCTTGAGAGCTTACATTCTAAAGATAATGCAGCTACAGTAAGAAGAGAAATCCCCACCCCTAAACACGCCCCCATTGAAACTCATTGGCTAGGACAATCACAACAACAATTATCCCCATAGTGCCCTACACTAAATAACCCCAATCTTCCCTGGACTAGGGGTTTAAGGTCCATTGGACTCATAAAGAGTCTCTATCATCAAAACATTATTATTCCTTGGTATTTGCTGAAAAAATATATACATATTGAAACTGTCAATGGAAGTTGTGTACTAACCTGTAGGAAGTTGTGTACTTACCTGTAGAATAATTTTCTCCCAAAAATATTGCTTTTTATAATTTTTCCACACTTATGCAAATATGCATATAACAGCCATTTGTCTCAATTTAAGAACCCAAAATACTTCTATATATTGATTTCATATGTCGGGTAGGCTTTTTATGGGGTACAGACTGATTTCCCCAACATGTGCTGAACTTTTCACTGGTGTCACCACGCGCAGTTTTTGCATCTTTTATAATAGGATGGTGCGAAAAACTGGAGCGCGCATAGACAAAAGACGCAAATATATCTCAGCAAAACATGCAAATAGTGCGAAAACTTCTCCAACATTATGTTTTTTTTTTTCATTTTATTGCGGCTAATTGAATCTGGCCCAGAGTGTGATAAGGACTCAATCTCACATATATTATGTATTCTTTCTCTTCTGTAATTCCTTTTCATAGTGGTGTATAACCAAATAGGCTTATCACAAGCTTTTAAATTCTTTTATTAAGGAGCCTTCACTATTTTAGGTGTGATTTTGAAATTGTGAAGTGAGCACCAAATATACAGTACCTCTTCTCATTTCATTGTGTGATGCCTATTTATGACATGACCCATGATGTACAATACTGACTACTGAAACTAATGTTATTTGCAATTGTGCTGTACACAGGTATGTACTTTATGAATACCATTCAGTCGCTATTTTGCGGTGCAAGTCGATTAAGAAAGAATTGCTTTCCAGTGTAATTGTGTGGTTCCAAAGCACAATATTTATTTATGTAAAAAGGGGTAACATGATGTAAGTTTAACAATTAGAGTAAAAAGTAAGATACACTATAAGTACAAGCCGATACATACACGTGCACACTGGTCCCAGTATACAGTCATCAGTCCTGAAGTCTGCGGTCGCAAAGAAGATGTCTGTATACTGGAGCCCGTACACAAGCCTATATACCTTACAGGTTACAGAGATAACAAAGAAGACAAGTTGGCATGTTTTCATTGGTTCTTGCTTCAGGCCAGTCTGGTACGATACAGGTCATTGGTCAGTTCATACGGTGTCATCAGGGGTATGGATCAGTTCTCCAGCAGTCTCTATTGTGTATCTTTCCCGCTGAAGAACTGGTTAAAACTGACTACAACACTGCATACAGATAGTAACATTCTAATCCATAACTCCCTATCATCCATAACTAGCAGACGCATGATGCAATCTCTTTGCGGATAGATACGGATGTCTGCAAATAAACAGGGAATTAATATGATACCAAACATGACATGTCCACTTTATTCCGAACCTTAGATCTCATTTAAGTACATCTTATATCATAATTATCAGCTAACAATACCTTTAATAACCCTGGTTGTTATTTGTAATGTGTGGGAACCTTTTTATAAGTGAGTGTGTATGGGTGCGTGTATGTGGGTGCGTTCGCATATGTGCATCAGATTCGCAATTGTGCGTATTGGATTTGCACGGACAGAAAGTAGCGTCCGAGTCTCACGTCGTCAGACTATAGACCACTATGTCATCAGACAATAATTGTAAAGCGATCATATTGAAATACTTGACTTTGACAACTTATAACTTATAAAACCTGGGATCTACGTCCTGCAGTATCCACACATGCCCAAGAAGGTACGGATTTGCTGCTGGTTTTGCGGCAGTGTCATGGTCTGTATGGCCTGAATTCTGTCCATTGTCAAGTGTCTTAGCCCCTGGGTTAGACAGTGTCCCAAGTATTTGACCTTTGTCTGGCATGGCTGTAATTTGTCCTTTGCAACCTTGTGCCCTGTTTGTGAGAGGTGAAGCAACAACAGTTTAGTATCATTTAAACATGACATTATCAAATCAGAGCACAACAACAAATCGTCTACATACTGAATTAAGACAGACCCATTATTTGGTTGAAAAGATTGCAAACAGTCATGTAAGGCCTGGGAGAAAATACTGGGGCTATCTATGAAGCCCTGTGGCAATCGTGTCTATGTATATTGTACTCCTCTGTAGGAGAATGCAAATAGATATTGACAGTCAGGGTGAGAGGGACAGAGAAGAATGTAGAACATAGATCAACGACAGTGAAATGAGTAGCAGACGATGGAATCTGCATGAGGATGACAGCTGGATTGGGCACTACGGGGAATTGGCTTTCAACAACTCTGTTAATTCCTCTAAGGTCCTGTACCACCAGACCCCAGACACCGAGTCATCATCGCTGTAATATATATCTACATCAATCGAAGCTTCATGTGAGCTAAACATGCCAGCTTCCACAGGGCCCATAACCGCCCTTATATTCCTTGACAAAATACATCAAGTAATCTGATCATTTCAAACAATGTATCATGCACACTCAGCAAACACTCAATTCATACCCAGCCACAACTGCAAGGCTATATGTGGTCCACATGCGATCCAACACACAGACGATACAGTACATGTCACAACTCACTCAGAACTGAACTTCCCAACCCAAAACAAATCCATAAACTGCTGTAATGCAAGGATTTTTTTTTTCAGAAGTACGTAGAAACTTTACACACATGATTCTCACATGCAATACATACAAACTGCACACACAAAACTCTCATGTGTACAACACAAATATCTCAAAACTTCTGTATTGCAGCCATGTATGTTTTCAATAATGCTCTGACACAGATCCCGGTTTTATTCATATTTGGGTTTGCTGCGATTAATTATGAATTCTCCAGTACTTTAAAACATGCACTGTACATGTGCCAATGTATACCTTAATGCATAAGTTTTACTGCAGATATGCTGCAGGGTTTATTAAATAGAATAAATAGAGTGATATATTACTGTGGATGTATGTATGAGAAGTGTACATGCGTGTGTGTGTATGGGGGGAAATATATGATATACTGTATGTATATTTTAAGGGAATGTTAATTATTCACCTGCACTTCCGACCCGACGAATAGTCTAGAGATAAATTGTGGATTGTAATCTATAAGAGAAAATAATTATTTGTGTATATATGCAGGCCCGCTGAGAGCCGCGGTGGGCCCGGGTAATAGGGGGCATGGCCTAATCGCGGGAGGCATGGCCACACCCCCTGCCCCCTCAGCCCTGCTCAAAGCCAGGGGGGGCATGATGACTGTGATCGCTCCCCCCCACAGGCTTAGGAGACTGCTGTGGCTGCTGCTCAGCAGCCACGAGCAGTCTCCCACTGCAGCTCAGCACACGCTGTGTGCTGGGCTGCTGTGAAGGAGGGGGAGCGGCGCCGGACCCGGGCCCCCGCCGGGCCCCTCAGGAAGCCCGGGCCCCGGTAATCTGTACCCGCTCCCTCCCCCTCTCGGCGCCCCTTTATATATGTGCATGTGTTGGTTGATGGGGTCTCATGGTAATGCAGCCATGATGGTATAAAGAGATCTATTGTACCAAGTGTGAGTGTGTTTATTGCATATATGATATAGGCAGCATAGAAAGGGTTAATACATGGTACCTTGAATAACCAGATGCCAGAATTTCTTTAACAATAGAGCCTGCTGTTCAGTGTGACTTCAATCCTGTGAAAATAATCTTTTTGGTTTAGCTATTACATAACCTAGATTCCTAATTTTGGACAATACTTGATCAAAGTGAACCTCCTGTTAAACAACAAATGGATCTATTGTCTACACTTCCAAGTAGATCAAAGAAAAAACTGTTCTTATTAACATATATAGTAACTATTCTGACTTCAGTTCTCAATCTCAATATTTACTGTAAATAAGGACACCTGATCTTACCAAAATGCACAATGACTAAGACTGCGTACACTTAACACATACAGTACATTCAAAGTATGTATGTAAAACATCCACTATGGTCAGAATCACCTTTTAATGCTAACATTCCAAAATTATGAATGATTACCTAAATATCTAAAATGTTAACAATTGCCCCTTTCCTTGTCTGCGTGGAACATCTAGCATATGAATAGCATTAGCAATGGCTGAATTTACAGTGGGTTCATTGTCTTCTACAATAACATTTTCCTTAAGATGACTCAATACAAGATATAAGTTACTTGTTACAATTTTTTTTGTTTTTGGTATTGGCTGTACTTTCACCTGTGGCCGCATAGGGCGGTGGAGGTGCACATGCGCTCTCTTCTTTATGCGTGGTAACGCTACCTTCCGGTGTGCGTGCACTACCTTACCACGTGTACACGCTATTTTGCGGTGTGAGTACGCTACTTTGCGGCGTGACCATGCTACTTTGCGGTGTGTGCACGCTGCCTTGCGGTGTGAGTACGCTGCTTTGCGGAATGCATGCACCACTTTGCCACGTGTTCCTCTCGTGCTGCCATAACTTTAAACAATCATTGTTCTTTACTCATTTCTTCAAAGATTTGACTAAACATATGTTATCTCTAACAGTACTTAATACCTCCGGATTGAAACTGCCAATACTGGGAAAGGGTTTCATACATCCTCTGGTCATCTTGACCCATATGTCGCAGTACATCGTAGCATACGCGTCATACTTCACATTCATTATATACCTTGCTGAACCTGTTGGCCCATCTATAAGCAGCACCTCATCAACCATCCCTAGTGACTGCTTAGCACCCATCTGGGACAACGGTTTTGCTACTTTCGCTAGAGACTTCGACCGGTGGACGAATCAAACAAGCTTGCGTCCACTCACTTCCTCCCACTGTGCACAACCAACTGCTAAGCGTGTTTTTGTCAGTTTTACACAACAAGGAAACAGAATCTAGCCTATTCTATCCCCTGCTCACATGGACGAATTTACACCAGACTTCGTCCTTTAGCTTCCTACTTTGAGTTACTCTCCAACTGGTAGAATTTAAGTATTCCAATAACACTTAACCTTGCCAGTGATTTCCTCCACCACACCCAAGTCACAATCACAGTTTACTCAACCATGCGGTCCGATCGCATTGCCCAGAGACCCTAACTGATCAATGGACCTTGCGATTACTATTGGGTGCCGACTGGGAAGCAACCTCCGTTTTCCTGCCCAGTTATAGCTGCTATGTATACTGCTACAGCTTGCCCTATCCGCCTCTTGGACACCTTAGCCGGCCCTGTCCTATTTCAACACAGTGGAAAAAAATAACCTTTTCTGTTATTTTACTCTCCTTTTCACATTACAAGCACATGTTCACATTCATACGCACCTTTGTTTTCTGGCCAGAAAATTGTTTTCCTCGTGACAATAACCATTCAGAGGTTTTAACAAGTGATGACTATCTATCAAAATGATTGCTTAAACATATGGCAGTAATACAGGGAAGACGCATACGCTATTTGCGAATCGCCTATTGCAGCGCAAAAATGACAATAAAAGAAACAGACTTTTCTCTCTTGTCCCTAAGTCCTAATCAGCGCTCCTTGAATCACACAAAAACGGACTAACAGTTTCACAACATAAAGTGATAAACAGGCTTTGCACGCAGTGCGTTCTTACCCATATATGATGAGCATCTCCACCCTTTGTTGAGGAACCGAAATCTGGTCGCTTTGCGTAATTTGCGGTAGCGTGATATCAACTGCGAGCCCCCATCTATGAATACCGTTCAGTCGCTATTTTGCTGTGCAAGTCGCTTAAGAAAGAATTGCTTTCCAGTCTATTTGTGTGGTTCCAAAGCACAAAAGTTATTTATGTAAAAAGGGGTAACACGATGTAAGTTTAACAATTAGAGTAAAAAGAAAGATACACTATAAGTACAAGCCAATACATACGCGTGCGCACTGGTCCCAGTATACAGTCATCAGTACTGAAGTCTGCGGTCGCAAAGAAGATGTCTGTATACTGGAGCCCGTACACAAGCCTATATACCTTACAGGTTACAGAGATAACAAAGAAGACAAGTTGGCATGTTTTCATTGGTTCTTGCTTCAGGCCAGTCTGGTACGATACAAGCGAAGAGTGCACATCCAGGAGCTGCCATTCCAGGTTGAACCCGGGAGACTTTGGATGGTTTGGCTTATACGTGAATGGGTGTGCATTATACACCGCCATCTCTGGTACGCTGCTTTGATATTGGTGGAGGATTTTAAATGTTGGATATACGTCTTGTGTTAATATTTATGTCATGTGATTAAAATCAACGTATTACGCTATATTGCGATTTTTTCTTTTTTTGCATGTCAATCACGAGGCTCTCATTTGTTGGAATTATTCTACTCTGAAAATTGAAGAAGGACATTTTCTTCTACTTCCCTAGTGAATTTGTGGACTTTAATTGGGACTATTTCATATTTATATTAATTGTTTTTTATATTCTAGAAGGTTGAGCCTGTTTCCATATTTTTATTGTGGTACGATACAGGTCATTGGTCAGTTCATACAGTGTCATCAGGGGTATGGATAATAATTGTAAAGCGATCATATTCAAATACTTGACTTTGACAACTTATATTTTTCTTGACTAGTAAGAGTTTTTTTTAGATTTATTGGTTTAATACTTGTTTAGAATAATCACAATCAGTGATATACAGTAGAAGGCCACTTTGGGGGGACGGGGCTGGGCTGGGTGGGGCTAAATCACAAATTTTTGCTTAATTTAGAACTGCCTCCTCCATATGAAGCGGCGATTGATGGCAATTATATCGTGAATCCCCTAGAAAGTGGACAGGATGCTGGAGATCTGGATAATCTTCCTGGGGTGCGAAGGGCTTCCCCAAAATTTGGGAGCCTCATGCAACTTCAGGGAGAGATGGTAATCATGTAAATAAGACTTAAGGGATGGTTGGCAGTATATTGGGGGCAGAATAGAATGATCTTATGTATGTTGTATTTTTTTTTCTGTTCACATTATTTTATATGCTGCTTGGTCTTTGAGAAGTTATATGAACTTACACATCCATTTATTGTACAGATGTCTACGGATCCTTTGCTGAGCTCAGTGCTAGAGAGATAGCTGGAATCATCTGTGGGACAATCCTGGGAATTGTGCTGATTGTTAGTGCAACATTTCTACTGCATAAGAGATGTGTCCTCCCTGTAAGAGAGGAACAGAGAGGTAATGGGAGAGACATGCAGAATAAATGTTATTGGATATGATGTAGTATATAAAAACTTTTTTTCACATGTTGTCCTGAGGAAGGCGTACATCACCCCGAAACATTGACTACTTAATAAATTCCCTCTGGAGAGGGTTTTGTTTACATCAGCCTCCGAGTGCCGCCTGATACGGTTTACATACATACACATATATATATATACACACACACACACACACACACACATATATATATATATATATATATATATATTTATTTTGGCTTGTCTTATCATCCCTTTAATTCGAGACACCAGCGGCACTCTGCTACATTTAAATATCGCGGTGCCCTCCTATAGCTCCCATATGGTAGAGGTTATACATACAGTCCGTGAGCAGGTGGCACTGGTAAAATAAAAAGAAAAAAAGAAACATGGGGTAAAGGTTGAAAAAGAAAACATTTCAATGCAACTCAGTACTTTTTCATCTGTGTGCTTAAACATATGATGTATGCGGATCTGTTTACAGTACAGGAAGTGTGCGGGTGTTGGGGGTAACTTAGAAACACACCAATAAACTTCTATGTCTCATCTGCTTGATTAATCACACCTCTTAGTACCTCCCAAATTCAGTAGTTGTTCCTTCGTTTAAAGTTATAAAACCTGCAGGATAACAATGCTCTAAGTAGTGTTACACCCTTGTTGGGAGACGGAACCGGCATTGTCATGTCAACATACCACTGTGGACATAGTGAGTGTCGCCCTCCCGAACCGACCCAATTACTAGCTGTGGTAGCTGTCTTTCAGAATAAAATACTTTATATTACACTATAATTATTTGCCAACACAATTAGGGGTATATTTACTAAAGTGCGGGTATGTAGAAGTGGAGATGTTGCCCATAGCAGCCAATCAGATTCTAGTTATTATCTTCTAGAAGGTTCCTGTTAAATGTTAAGTAGAATCTGATTGGTTGCTATGGGCAACTTCTCCATTTCTAAAAACTCTCACTTTAGTAAATTTACCCCTTAGCATCAGTACGCCTCCATAAAACAGTGATACCCTACATCATAATCAATGTAAATGCATCTAATTATTTATTATTAACCACCAGAAACATCAAATAAGAAGCAGGAGCCAGTGACTGAGTATTACAATGTACCGGCTGCTACAGTGGTGAGTAAGGAACCGATTTTCCAATAATTTCACATCTCAAAACAGTATAATTTATGTACTTTATGAAATCACCATATTTTAAAGCAAATGTGTTATGATATAGATCAGTAATCAGATATTTCCACATAACCTTAATTCCAGTAAGTAAATCCCATGATCTCATAGCTACTACTCATATTTCATAATTTGCTCTAGTGCTAAAACTGGGCTTACATTAACAAGTACAGGTACATAATACTTTAAATATTGATTTACAGGTTTTGTAGTATTATATTTTTTTAATATACAGTAAATGATGGTATTACATTTTGTATTGCATGCTTTATTGTTTTGTTAGCATTAGCTTTAAAAAGCTATTTTTGTGTCAACAATCTATTGCAGTGGTTCTCAAACTCGGTCCTCAGGACCCCACACAGGTCACGTTTTCCAGATCACCCAGCAGGTGCACAGGTGTATTCATTACTCACTGACACATTTTAAAAGATCCACAGGTGGACAGAATTATTTCACTTGCGATTCTGTGGGGAGACATGGAAAACATGCACTGTTTGGGGTCCCGAGGACCAAGTATGAGAACCTGTGATCTATTGCACAGGTTCTCAAACTCGGTCCGACTCCTCAGGACCCCAAATAGTGCAGGTTTTCCATGTCTCCTCATAGAATCACAAGAGAAATAATGAATACACCTGTGCACCTGCTGGGAGACCTGGAAAACGTGACCTGTGTGGGGTCCTGAGGACCGAGGGCCTAATTCAGACCCGCTCGCGAGCGTAGGACGCTCGCAAGCGGGTCGATGGTGCCCTAATGCGCATGCGCACGACGGAGGGAGCTCCGTCGTGCGCATGCGCGAGACCCCTGAGAGCAACAGCCAAGCTGTCGCTCCTGGTCTCTCACCAAAGGGGGCTTGCTGTCGATGGTGACTGGCAGCACGCCCCCTTTGGTGGGCTTGCAGGGGACGTGGCTGCCAGACGGAGGCGTTCCCATGGGAACGCCTACCGTCTGAGTCCGGCCCCACTGACATCAGTAGTGATGTCAGTGGGAGTAATTTTGGCACTGATAGAGCCAAAATCACTCCAGGGCTTGCGGCCACGAGACCCTACCGCAGGGTCTCGTCACAAGTCCGATGGTCGCGATGGTCTTGACCATCGCGACCATCATCATGGACGCTCGCTATAGCTGTGGGTGGTAACCCACAGCTATGCGAGCGTCCAAGAGGCCGCTCCATTTTCAGGTAGGAGGGCCCTGATTCAGAGCGAGCGCTCTGGTCAGTGTTCGGCTCTGAATCAGGCCCAGAGTTTGAGAACCACTGATCTATTGAAATGCAACCATCATGTCAACATTCAGAATGCTGACGTGGGGCCTGATTCAGACCCGCATGCAAATTATGATGTTTATGCAGATTGAGCGATTGTTAGCCATTGTGCATGCGTGAAAGCCGCACAGCGCATACTCAGAGATTGAATTGCAATTATGCTCACACAGAGGATTCACTCACAACTAGTCAGCATTTGGGGGAGGTTCCAGGGAGGGGTGGCTAGGAAAATGCAGGTGAGTTGGTAGCATTTAAACACTGTTTTCTGGGTGTCCATAAATGAGTCACTGCATTCTAGCACACAGCCGGAGAGCCCTCTGTGTCTGGAGACCCGATGTGTCTGCCGCAGCTTAGACTTACTCAAAAGGATGCTGGCTGCCTGATCTGTGTTTGATGTGTCTGATGTTTATGGCTGTGTGTGTGAGTGGTGGATGTGAGATGCTGTCAGTGAGTGTCTCTAAACATTGGGTGGCGAGTGAGTCATTAGCATAAGTATATTTGAAATTGTGATCCATGAAATATCGCAGCTGCAATGGAAATTGTGTGCAGATCTGAATCAGGTCCATAGTCTGGATGCTGACATTCAAAATGTTGACATGTTCAGATATTGGCATACAACATGTTGTAATTCACCATGTTGACACTGATGTAATGTTGATATTCAGAAAATAAAGTTTCCCCAACACACTGCAAAAAAAAAAAACAGCAGAAATACTTGAATACAACATGGTAATAGAAATCCAGAGATCTTTGTTGCATATATTTGCAAATACAAGGTTAAGCGCTGGGTCGCATCAAGGCTCCTCAGTCCCGGCGTCCATAACAATACATGATAATAGCACCCACTCTGGGTCATATAATTGCATACTGTTGTGCCACATGATAACAGCACATATATAAATATTTTTAAACAAGGATAAAAAAGTGTGTAGGTGCTGGTCATTAATAAGATATTTGTATATAAGTATATATAGAATATATCACTGCTGCAATCAATTCTTCAGTGGAAATCCAAGTTTTGTTGTTTTGTGGTCTTGTTGACAATGATATTATATGACCACTACTTTTTAGTAAGTTACTGTTTATATACAGTACAGTACGTGGCAATATTGGATGATTAGTCTGCATAGAGCTTTATAATTACATATTATGTTTAGGATTTAGCTAGGAGCTATATTGGTGCAATATATTCACTTTTTAGATTAATTGTGTTTTATTATATATAATAAAAAAATGTCATGTGATCTAGTATGTCCAATCATGTTAGTGGGAATGCTGTCATTATAGCACACTACTTTACATGGAAACTTTGCCTTTCTGCCACGCCAGAACCATTGCCCCAATCTCTTTTTTCTCTTCGACTGTAACATTGTAAGACCGTCATATTGATATCGCAACCATATTTTTACATTCAGCCATTCTCTCAAAATAGGTCTTACAGTAAAAAGCCTTATATAATTATTATATATATATATATATATATATATATATATATTATACACATAACACATCTTTTTTATTACTTTTTCTAGCATCATCCTGCTTCCCAAGACTCTACATATATGGTAAGTGTTTATAGAAAGGCAACAATCTCTTATGTTTGTTTAGTAACAAAGTATCCAAAAAAATGTATTTATTACAGTGACTAAAATATGAGCGTAAAGGAAATAATGGTGACTGTTGTAAGATCTTAAAATCTTTATATTTCTTTGCCCCAAAAACCTGCTGCCTATCCATCCTATAAGGTCACCGTCTCTACCTCTTGTACCTCAATATATATTCTGCCTCACAAAATGACATCTTTGTGTTACATGGAAGCACAAGAAATTAGGAGCATAACATGTGTGTAGCCAGTACTAACCACTAAGCACACTGTGCCAAAATCTCTGCAGCGCCTCCCATCAGGAGTTACAGTATTGTGTATCCTCATAGATGGTGACATCCTATTGGGCAGATTTAGATATTGCAGAATATATTTAACCATTTGCATTGATCTTTGCCCCATTGTAGTTTACAGTCTAAAGCACTGATTCTGAGTTACATACAAATATGCTGTAGCTGTGGGCGGCCGCTGAAGCCTGATTTCCAGTCTTATGCCAACGCGAGTTACCATAGGACTAATGCTGGTGTTCGTGAGTGTGCAGGAGGGAACCTGTGCTGCCCATTGGTTTTACACCAGCCTTCGTTACTGCCACCATTTGTATCTGCACTTACACCAGCCCAGGGGCAGAACTATGGGAGACAATGGAGGCGCCTGCCGCCGGGCTCCGACACTGAAGGGGCACCTCCTCCATTATCCACAGCATATTCACCCCACTTAGGGCTGTAGCTATATTCCCGGAGTTTACCGTCACGGCCGCCCAATACATGGCACCCCTTCCCGGGACCTGAGAAGACGCCATACACTAGCGGAGAGCTCCATGTCAGACCATCACCTTCCTATAACTATAGCCTGTCTGCATGCGAATTGCCACATTACAGTGTCAGCAGCTGTGGCACCAAATTATAACTTGCCTCCGGGCGTCTGGGATGAATTTACGCCTCTGCACCAGCCCCAGACTAGGTGCAAGAGATCAGTCAGGCTTCTCTTCCCCATGACCACAGCTTAGCATCACACAGAGCTTTAGATACACACCCACAACACTCCCACAAGTCAGGGCGGTTCTGTGTGATCGCATTGTCACCACCCACTTCCCGCCCCAAAACGCACTATATCATGGAAAGACAGATCCAGCCAAGTTCAGTCCGACTCAGAATAGGACAGACCTATGCAATATGTACATTTACATCTGTGCATGCGCTGTATGCAAGAACTCGCCAATTGCATCCATAGAGATCCGTGCTACTCAGAGTCAGCCCCTAAGTCCCCAGATGCAACACACATGCAGTATTTTTATTAATATGTAATACATCATCCACAGCATATTATTACTCTCTGAGCTTTATAAGTTCTTATGTCTCGAAGAGGAGTACTAAAAACTGTCCAAATATTTAAACATGACCAAGTTGAGTAAAAGCAGCATGACCATGTGTTAGAGGCTTATTTGCACCTGCTTATGTCCCTTGAAATGATGATGAAAATGTTGCTGCAATGCTGGGTGTGTATATACTGTAGGGGTATAACTATATACTGTACATTATTGTATTTCTTGTAGGATTTGAAATACGAATCACAGGACACGTACAGTGATCTGCGGAGAGAACATGGATACACTGAATGACTGGTGCCTAGAACGCCGCCCTTCATCCAATAGTGCTGATTCAGTGCATGCACCCTGCACTCCACTTTCTACTGCCACCAGCCCTGCAGCATTACGTGACATCATGGGCCAAATGTAATAGGTTTTAGAATATGTAGAGAGTTTTCTCACACTTTTTAAGCTCGGCCAAGAACAAGAAAACTCGCATGGTTTTAGACTCAAAAAACTCTCACAATTTAAACTTTCATCCAGATGTTTTCCCATTTTGAAGAAAAAATTCGACCAAATGTGAGAGATTACTGCTAAACTCACATCTTCTAATCTCTCACCCTATTACATTTGGCCCCATGTGTTCGGAGGCTGGGACAGAAACAGAGCCCTGCTCTGCCGCTGTTAAGGAGATTGTAATGTATGGGACTGAGGAGATTTTTCAGACCCGGTCGTTAGCTTTACGAGCTCGCGACCGTGTCGATGTTGCTCCAGTGCGCATGCGCACAACAGAGCCGGCTCCGTCGTGCGCATGCGCGAGACCCGGCTAACGACGGGTGATCCGTCGTTAGGGGTCTCATTGCAGACGGGGAGAGCTGTCGATGTTGAGTGACAGATCGCCCCATTTGATGGTGGGCCGGGGGCGTGCCCGGCCAAACGGAGGCATTCCTGTCGGAACGCATGCCATTTGGGGGAGGCCTCACTGACATCATCAGTGATGTCAGTGGGGAGCTTCTTGCTCAAATAGACCTGGGGCTTAAGGTTGACGAGACCCTACCTTAGGGTCTCGTCGTAAACCCCGATGGTCGCGATGGTCTTGACCATCGCGACCATCACCCTTAGCGGTCGTTTGAGCTGTGGGTGTTAACCCACAGCCTAACGACCGACACGGAGGCGGCCGTTCAGGATGCAAGCAGCCACCCTGTTTCAGAACGACCGCTTGCATCCTACGACCGCCTCTGAAATGAGGCCCTGACATCTGTAGAACAATTTGCTCTATATATATGATCAGGCTTAAGCATCTCACAACCACAATGTTTTGTATTTCTAGAATGTTATTATGAAATATCACACAAAGACATACTTACCTATTCTCCCAGTTGTTGCGGGAGGCCCCCAAATGTTCAGGTAGCCCCCTGCACCCATAGAAGTGTGTTCAGCTCTACCACATCCCGACCACTTCCTAGTGAAGTGAGCAGGATGGGGAGATAGTTGCTGGGAATCGCGGCTCCGTGTGGAAGGGGTGGGGCTAAATGATACAAAACCACATCATTTAGTCCCGCCCCCTCCTGGCAGTCTCCCGATATTCGTGGCAATGGGCCGTAACAGGGTCGGGCCTAATGACAGGGGAGCCCGGCCCTACCCCCGAAGTAGCCACCTGTATTAAACTTTATTACCTGCTAAAATGTGTATGAGGTGAGGATAATAATAATAATAATAATAATAATAATAATAACAACAATAAATTATAAATAATATGACTGTGTTTTAGCTTAGAAACAGAACTAACACAAAAAAAAGGAAAAATAGGCGCTCATATGAATAAATGAAAAAACCTTTAAGATGTAATTATAGTATAATAGCTGCAATTGAGCTGAGTGCCTTGTGATAACACCCAAACACCACACTATATAAGTGTAGAGAACAAAATATCAATAAAATTTGCCTTAATTGTGCTAATAAATTATTAGTGCAATTGAGGCAAATTTTATTGATACGACTAATTTTGTCTACATATACTAGGCCGCATCTACATTGCAATATATAGATGACATTTTTGGAGTGATAAATTCCTTAATTGGATAGTTAACATCCCTCACTTGAAACACTTTAATCCTCACAGAACTTTTCACCGTTCTGCACATTTTGCAAATGCCGCACCGATGAAAACATATGCTCCTACTGCTCTGGCAGAGTATGGTCTCAATGTATACATTTAAGCATCTAATTTTGCAACCACTCCTGTGATACACCCATCATACAAAATATCCTCATGCTCCTTTTTAGCCACCTCACAGTGACCGCCCAGGAACCCCCAAAACATATCACAGTTAGTCCAGCTCCATTGGTCTGGCGGCTTCTGTACACAGATACCGTGGGACACGTCCTGTGACTTTTTAGAGATTTAGACGCATGTGCAGTGGCAAACAAATCACTCAATTATGTGAACATCAGCGTTGTGTGAGACTCAAAATCAATCCCATAGTGCTGTAGTTGTAAGTGCAAACTATGAGGGACATGTGGGGGGTAGATTTGCTAACAAGCCTTGCTTAGCATTGATTTGTGTTGCTCTTTCACAAATATCGGCCAAAACCGCTGATGATCAATGGCTTTGATAACCTGCTTTTTAGTAAATCCATCCCGTAGAGTTGGAAGCATTTGCGTGAAAAATTATGTTGTAAATATATTATTCCGGTTTGAACATAGTTCTTGGTTGGATCACTTCTGGAGTCTGAGTAGAACAGAGTGCCAGCTTGGGTCTTCCTGTAAGTTCGAAACTCAGATCTAAAAAAAGGATCTCCAGTTTTGTATGGCATGTAACAGGTCCAAATTACATAATTTTAACTGTTTTTGTCAATTTTAAAGAAATCCCAAATCGAAATGGAACCAAAACATGTGAGGGTGGTTTTTCACAACCTTAATACAGAGGTCAGTGCACATCTCCAATAACATTGTGGGCCTGGTTCTGAGTTGAATGCAATTCACCACTGTTACGCTTAAAGTAAGCACCTCAGTCCTTGCATATACTGGCACACGGCTCTACACCAAGGGAAAGGCTGATATTTACCATTGTTGTGCAATATTTTAGCCTCTGTGAGCAAATCCCTTAAAACGTACTGTACAGCGAATGTGTCCCTCGGTGTGTACCCACACAGGCACAGTTGTAATTGAGACGCATGGTACTAGAAATGTATTGAAATTGTGATAGGTGATCCTGGCTGACTGGTGGCTTTTCAGATGCAGTAGGATAGTGCGTCTTATGGGCGTGTCACAGGAGTGTCACTAAACTGGTTGTGTACTCAGATGATTAATCTATAACTTTGGAGGCTACACACTGATGGAGAACCTGCACCGTGCATGTGATATTACAGCTTCTGACAATGATAAAAGTAGGCATACAGTATTTAGGCACACAGCTCTACACCAGGGGAAGGGCTGCTATTAGCATAAAGGTGCAGATGCGACTGCGGGAAAAGACACAAAAATAATCGCAGCAGCCTGTGATTCAGAATCAGCCCCTATTGATCAACTATTCCTTGTTGAACAGCTCTTGAGAGTAATAATTATTATTAGTCACACACGTGTCACTTTGATTATCAGGTTGCACTAACAGTATTTTGCCCTTTGCAGGATTATTTTTTGTTAAGAGTTTCTTAATTAATCCAGAAGTGGGAGAGTGTGTGCGCTTCAATTAATTGTCTATATAACCTTATTGTGAAAATTGTGTGATCCTTCCCATTTCATTCTCATTGTTCTCTCCTGTTATGATCATGTGGTGCAATGGGTCTGCTACAGGTTAGGTTAGTCCTGGCAGTGTGTCCTGTTATGATCACATGGTACAATGGGTCTGCTACAGGTCAGGTTAGTTGTGGTAGTGTTTCCTGTTATGATCACATGGTACAATGGGTCTGCTACAGGTTATGTTAGTCCTGGCAAAGTTTCCTGTTATGATCACATGGTACAATGGGTTTGCTACAGGTTAGGTTAGTTGTGGCAGTGTTTCCTGTTATGATCACATGGTACAATGGGTCTGCTACAGGTTAGCTTAGACTTGGCAGTGTTTTATTTGACACTCTATTTTAGTTAATTAATTGTTATCTCTGGCTGTGATATGGAGTTAGAACCTGACATCACCATTGCAGCAACGGTAATGGAACAGAAACCTTAAGTTATAATTTATTGTGGCCGGCGGTAAATCATACTAAATCCAGTACTGAGATTGGAGAACTGTTGTATGCTTCAAGTTAATAAACTTTCCCAGATGAAATGAAGGTTACTGTATTGAAATAAAATTTTCAGGAAATGCGGTAATTATCATGTCTGAACATATGTCTTAATTCACTCATTTCTTTTGGTGGCGTGTGAGGAAATTTTTTTATAAAATAAGACCTTTTCATACACAATAATTATCGCAGGTGTGGCAAATGGATTTACACTCGCCTATATTGCATGGTAACATCCAATTGTATCACTCAGTAAGATTGAAACACGTGCACATTTGCATAATAGTGAAGTTATCTGTCTTCTACAATGGTTAAAATTCCTACTGGTAACGTGAGTATTTTTTTAAAATGAACTACGGTATAACTTTTGTAATTGAAGAGTACAGAGTATTAAATGTATCAATTTAAAAAAACATAAAAATTAAGGACAGGTGGTTGGAGGAGGGAGGCACTGTAGTCAGGGTGAACTTTTAACATTATATATATCAAAATATTTTATCACAATTCTACTCTATGGCCCAGATTTAACAAGTGATTTTCTTGTTATCACTCGTTACTAATTATAAATGATGCTCCTTAATGTCGTGTTTGAAAAATGACAGTTATGAGCTGATTGGTTGAAGCATCATTTAAGATTAATACTGAGAGATAACAAGAATATCAGTTGTTGATAAATCTGGGTCTTTGTACTGTATTATATTTTCCTTTACATACTGTATACCTGGAGAAACCACACAAAGAATAAAAACTTTGATACAATACAAGTCCCTTTAAAAGTCAAAATCTAACTAAGTCCAGGGGAGTCCATCTAATTATCATTTTGTACTCTGCGCTATATTTGTTATTTTCCTTCACACGGTGAACAATTTAGGTTAATAAGAGAAACACCCAAAAGAACGATCCTTTCCATGCACGATTTATTTTAGCTTACCATGTAAGATGCACATGTATAACCTGCAACAACTTCTATAAATTCAATGTTTCATTATTGCTAAAGAGCATTTAAAACTGCAGAAATAGCAGCAGACCACACATATACTGTACAGTATGCCAAGTATGAGGATAGTTGCTAAAGGAGGAGCCCAGCAACAATACGTTTTCTGTACTCTTCACATGTATTGTGATTTACCAACACAAATAACTGTACTGAGAGGCTGCACTGACACATGTATTAGGTCATTCTTACACCTTATACATATCCCAACATGTTCAATAGGAAACAATTCATCCCATGTAGTTTTCAGCCAACATATTAACAATAAGTCCTATTGTGTCCCAATGAATAGATTTATTCTTGCATGAATATACTGTATGCCATGTTACTTGGAATGTAATGCAGCACTATGAAAGGCAGCTCAGGCATTCAGTGCAGGGAGAGGTCAGCAAGCTATCTGTACTCAACCATCAGTTCCACAGAGTTAGTACAATATGGCATGCAGTGGCGGGCTGGGCCGTGGGGCAGGGTGCCATGTGCCCCCCGGGCCACAGCGTCATGTGTAGCGCTGACCGGACGGAGTTCGGTCAGCACTACACAGCACAAACACACAGCCGCCGGCTCCGGCAGCTGTGTGTTTGCTTTAGCAGCTGATGAGAGTCAGACAGACTCTCTTCGGCTGCTGCTCCCACTGCCAGAGCCGGACATCTTCCGGCTCCCGCAGTGGGTAATGGGAGTGACGCGTCACTCCCATAATGCAAAGCGGCGGACGGAGGAGCTGATCTCGGCGGCGGGACCAGGAGCAGGAGCGGGTGTCAGGTAAGTGTGTTTTTTTTTAATTTTTTTATTATGTCTCTACTGCGGGGGGGGGGGACTACTGGGAGCACTACAGGGGGGGAATACTACTGGGGGCACTACAAGGGGGGGACTCCTGGGAGCACTACAAGGGGGGACTACTGGGAGCACTACAGGGGGGGAATACTACTGGGGGCACTACAAGGGGGGGACTCCTGGGAGCACTACAGGGGGGGAATACTACTGGGGGCACTACAAGGGGGGAATACTACTGGGGGCACTACAAGGGGGGGAATACTACTACTGGGGGCACTACAAGGGGGGGACTACTACTACTGGGGGCACTACAAGGGGGGGACTACTACTACTGGGGGCACTACAAGGGCAGGACTACTACTACTAGGGGCACTACAAGGGGGGGACTACTACTGGGGGCACTACAAGGGGGGTACTACTACTGGGGGGGACTACTACTAGGGGCACTACAAGGGGAGGGGACTACTACTAGGGGCATTGCATAGGGGGGAGGGGACTACTACTAGGGGCACTACATAGGGGGGAGGGGACTACCACTGGGGGCACTGCATCGAGGGACCACTGCTGGGGGCTCTATATAAAGGGCAATAGTGGGGGTACTGCATAGGGGGAAGACTACAACTGGGGCCACTATTTAAGGGGCACTGCATAAGGGTTACCACTACTGGGGGCACTATATAAGGGGCTTACTACTGGGGGCACAAGGGGCACTGCATAGGGGGGATCACTACTGGGGGGCACTACTCGAGGCCTGCATGATGGTGTCCTCCTGTTGCACAAGGTGGCAATGCATATGGGCAATACGACAAGGGGCTGCCCCTATTCTTTATTTTTACCTTACATTAATCCCATATGGATCCGCCTCCTCCCTAGAACACTTGAGGGGTGGGGGGGGCGCCGTTGCACGCACGTTCCTTCGGGCACCCTGGCTACACGCTACTCCTCTGCCAGGGCCGCCTGCATGCATTTGCCCCCCAGGCTAAAAGTTGCCAGCCAGCCCCTGATGGCATGAAACAGTTTAAACACAGGCTTTCCAGAACCAGCATGTGGATCACTGCTCCTGATGGATGAGGAGACCGTTTCTGGATAGTGGCAGGTAATGTTCCTTGTAACAAACACAGAAGCTTTTTACACTCTGTCTCAAGCCTTTTTTCAAGGTGTATATATCTTTCTGGTAGGTGGATTATACCTGTGATTGAGCTGTTCCTATATTTTGTATTTTCTATGCTTTTATAAAATTGTATTAAAACTATCCTTTAAAGGGATTAATGTACTAGATGGTATTCCCTTTTTTTTCTAGTATTTACATATTCCCTGGTGCAATCCTTCTAGGTTATATATACAGAAGATTTGCAATATCTCTATGGGAAACAAATATATCAGAGGAACAATCACCCATGAGATTACAAGATGGTGTTCTTAAACCATCTTTTTTTTTCTCTGGTTTTCTTGGTCTCTTTTGCTCTTGGTAATAAGTCACAGCCTTTACCCATTTGGGGTGTGCAGTGCCACACGTGAGGTCCTATCTATATCCATTGCTTTATTATAATACATGCTCACCTTTTCTCTTTCATGTTTACATGAGAATTTGAAGTTAGAAGAAAGCACCTACTGTATATGGACTTTTAACATCATTGTTTATTTATATGTTTTTATTGTATTTGAATGGTGATGTATTATTTCAATGTCTAGGCAAATTCTTTTCCACTTTTCCAGTGCAAAGTATTTTTGGTTTCTCTCCTTTACCTTGTTTAGCCCTTTATTAGATGTCTGAGCAGAGACTTTTTAAATTGAGATATTGATAAAACCATCAGGTTTAAAAGCCAGAGTTCAGCCATAAAAGGGAGTGGAAGTCCAGTAATAATTTCAGAGAGTCTCTTTACTGTATGCCAGACACCTACCAGTGAGGCACAATGCCAGAATATATTCAAAGGTGTGCCCACTGCTCAGTCACATAGCCAACATAGATCAGAAATATTCAGAAACATATGTTTAAGGAGAGTGTGGCAGCTGTACCATATAGATCATATATTGCATTGTGTCTCCAACACAAGTACAGAAAAAGAGCTTGCCTGGGTATACTGGAAAATCTGAGAGCACTGGTCCTCACTTAGCTAAATATTAGTTCTGCATTCCATGTCAAAGTGTACATGGGAAGTAAATAGGGCAAATCATTCAAAAATTTAGTATATCACACTACAATCTGCATTCAAAATGCGCATTGTAGTAAATAGAGCCCTAAGAATGCATTTGAGGTCTGAAAAGGATCACACTCTATTTGAGTCCACCAGCTGGCCGAACTAGATCCCACTATCTGGGAACCAGATGGTATTGGAAGGAGTCCTGTAGGAACAACTAGATTACACACTTTGGGAATGAGGTGCTGGAAGCTGTTTTGGAGGCTAGGGAAATGTGTGGGGAAGCCCGAGGGACAAATACAGAAATGTGTTTACATTTTTTTCACCATACTAATGTCAGGGCAATTGTGTTATGCTGGGTCTTAGGGAGCTTGGTTAACAGCAGGAGTACAGAGGAGAATTTATGCACAGCTTGTCCTTTCTATTAGTGCCCATTGTTTGAGAGAAGGTACATGGGACATCTCAACAATGTGCACCAAGTGTCCAAAGTCATAATAGCTCAAAGATTGGAAGTTGAAAGCCTCCAATTGAGCAACCATTGTTTAAGTATTGGCCTCGTATTGGCCAAAATAAATCTCCCGACTATCCCCAGGAATTCCCTGAAGAAAGAATTTGGATCAGAAATACACATAGTTTTAAAAAGGTATAACACCTTTGGAAGTGTCTTCATTTTAATTGTATTAACTTTTCCGACCAGGACAACCTCAACAATGACCATTTGTTGAAATTGGTATTGAATTTGACCAACAAAGGTATGAAATTAAGGTACAACAAATTAGTGTTATTTTTAGTAAGGTTAATCCCAAAGTAACGAAAATTGGAAGGATGCTATTTGAATATAAGCACTCTCTTAAGTTCTTCTATGATGTTCCCCGGCATAGAGAGATTCAGAGACAAAGATTTTGTAAAGTTGATTTTGAAATTCAATAAATAGCCACATCTCTAAAATTCCACCATGAGAGCAGGGAGGGAGACCACCAGATTACAAATTGAAGTGAGAAGATCATCTGCAAATCCAAACTAAATCCATGTAATATCACCATTACCTATAATCGGTCTCACTAAGGCTTCTACTTTAAGAATAAAGATATGGGACCATCGCCTAGTGCTATTTAAGAATAAAGATATGGGACCATCGCCTAGTGCTATTCTGAATAAGGAAAAGCTCAGAAAGGGCAACAATGACTCTGTTCACGGCCGAGATAGAGCTAGAGTGCAAGATACGCATGAAGACAATGAGTACCCAAACCCATGTGCTCAAGCAGACCTGATAAGAAATGCCAATCAACCCTATCAAATGCCTTCTCTGTTTCTGTAGACAACAGGACCTCATGGCACCTTCCACCACTCACATGGTGAAGAAGATAAATTATCTTGGTTGTTTTATATTTCATCAAATCCCTCCTCATCCTGAGGAACCACATCCAGAAAAATAACAGGCAGTTATCAAACAATTAGGCAAATAATTTAAGGTCTACATTTAAGAGAGAGATTAGTCTGTAGCTCAAACACTAGGCTGCGTCCATTGCCTTCCTTAATGATGATAGAAATATGGGAACCAAAAAAATGTGGTGAGAAAGTGTCTGTGTCCACCATTGCATTGCAGACTTTAAGGAAAAGGGGCATAAGAGATTTTCAAAAAGTCTTATTGTAACAAACTGAGAAACCGTCAGGCCCCAGGCTATTCCCATTAGGGGTAGAACTGCCTCTAATTCTTCAATCATAAATGGTTCTCCAAAATCCAATAGGAATTTTCAGTAATTTGAGGGTACTGCACAAACTGGAGACCATCTCTAATTTTAGCTTTACAATAGTGCTCATCCATTTGTATTAAATGTAAAGACTCTGTTTCCGTTGCAGATTGGGAACTTAAAGTGGCCCTGGAAAATTTCTGAAAGTAGCCTCACGTAGGCAGGGCCAAATAAATTGTAGGCAGGTCCATACAGAAACCTATACCTAGCCACAATGTAATACAGAGATTATCCACGTGACAGCAGTACAATAAAGAGAACATTTGTGTGACTCAAGTACAGGACAGATGGCATCCGTATTGCCCCAATACAGAAAAGACAGCATCCCAGTGACAGCCATAAAATACAAACTGCATACTAGTGTTTACCATACAGTACAGGCAGCATCCAGTAAGCATATACAGAGAAACAAAAAAGACTGGGCGTTAATTAATGAGTAGAATATTATAAATAATAGCAGCAAATTCACCCAATGGGCTTGTGTCTGCCCACTACTAATATATAGATATGCCACAACAATACAATGGTGATGCACTAACAAATAAATAATATACTATATAAGACACCACCTATATAATATTAATAATCTTTATAAAAATGGAATATGTCAGTACATATTTACATTTATAAATAATCACATTTATTCAATATAGAAAGACTCAAATGCACTTCTAAGAATTGAAAAAAATTATACTTCCTCTAATAAAAATGAATCACTGGATCTTTGATACCTGGAGTAGTCTCTTGTCAAATTAATGACATGTGGAAAATCCAATTATATATATATAGTTCTTTCAGTATGATATAAGTGCACACACTGTTATACCAGTCTCCCCCCACATTGATACCTAGTTGCAGAGTCCCATGAACAATCCACTGAGTTTGTGAGGACACCTCCTATGAAGCACGCTCACGGTGGGCACTCCTGGTAAGCAGTGGGGGTCCAGTCTGTGTTTTACATGTGCAGCTGATAACCAAGTGAGTTTCCAATTCACAATCCCAAGAAAAGTGAGCTGTTCTGGGTCACAGCCCTTTGTATATATGTGCTGATGGAGCTTCCAGCTCCTGGCTTGAGACTCAGTCTATTAGGCTTCCACAGCACAAGATCCTAGTTTAAGTAGCGTAGCAGCAAAGCTACTGTAATGTATAATCACTGGCAGGTAAATCTCTGACCAGTTTCGCTCCAGTATGGGGACTTTACCAAAGATCAAATTTTTTTTTCTGCCATTTCAAGACTTATATAGTATAACATTTATTTGTTTATTAACGCATCACCATTGTCTTGTTGTAGCATCTAGTAAGCACCACATAGGACAGACAGCAACCCACGGACCACCATAAAGTACAGACAACATACAAGTGAGCATAGCCCAATACAGGGACATCCCAATGTCATGATGGCATGAAGTCCATAGAATCCACAGGGAGACCTTGGGAATATACACTTTTTCTTCCCAGGTTGCACTGGGTCCTCCCCTATACCCAGCCCCCGGGCCAAAAGCACGTCAGTTTGTAACAAGCCAAAGGCCGGAGGATAAAAGAGAGAAAAGTCTGGAACACTCAAGAATCACATTCTCACAAAGAAGGAGACTGAAAACCGGTGACCAGAGCGAAGCCCATCTGAAGTACAGGTGCGTCAGGGTGGGTGCCCTGTGGACCCTATGGACTTCGTAGAAAGAGAGATAACAAGGGTAAGTTCTTACCATATCTCTCATTTTCTACTTTAGGGTCCATAGGCTCCACAGGGAGACCTTGGGGATGTCTCAAAGTAGTTCCTTAAAAGGTGGGGACACTTCTGTGCAGAGAGGAGAATCCGCCGCCCAAAGGAAGCATCCTGAGAGGCAAAGATATCAAATGCATAATACCTCAGAAAGGTCTGGACAAAAGACCATATGATTGCCTTACAAAGCTGAACAGCCGATGCACCACGGTGAGCTGCCCACGAAGGCCCCACAGACTGAGTAGAATGAGCAGTAACAGAGGGCGGCACTGGAAGGCCCTCATTAGTGTAAGCCTCACAGATCATCAAGCAAATCCCATCTAGCCAAAGTTTGTTTATTGGCTGGCCATCCCTTCTTGTGGAATCCATAGAGGACAAACAAGGAGTCTGACTTCCGAAGGGAACTGGTAAGGTCCACATAAATCCTGAGGGCACGCACCACATCCAATGAGTCCTCACCTGCTAAGAGGTCTGGAGAATTAAAGGCCAGTACAATAATTTCCTAATTAATGTGGAAACTAGAAACCACCTTAGGAAGGAACCCAGTGCGAGTCCGAAGCACCGCCCTGTCCTGGTGAAAAACTAGAAATGTAGAACGGCAAGAGAGAGCCCCCAAGTCTGACAACCTTCTGGCGGAAACAACAGCCAGAAGAAAAACAGTTTTAGCTGTAAGCCATTTGAGATCCACTGAGTCCAGGGGTTCAAATGGAGGGCCCTAAGGATAACAGCCAAATCCTAAGGCACCACAAGAGGGACAAAGGGAGGCTGAAGGCGAAGGACAGTGCAGAAATCAGGAAGAGGAGCAATCATTCGCTGCAACCACACTGACAGACCAGAGACATGCACCTTCAGTGAGGCAAGGCGTGGAGCATGAAAGTCAAAACTCTGGATATCCGAAACACCAGGGGATTGTAACCTTCAGGACGACACCATTGAAAGCAGGTATGCCACACCATGTGGTAAATCCTGGCAGAGGCTGGTTTACGCACTCTGACCATGGTGTTAACCACAGAGCAGGAAAAAACTTTGGACCTTAGGAGGGCTGTCTCAAGAGCCACGCCATCAAAGACAGATGACCCAGGTCTGGGTAAAGGCAAGGACCTTGAGACAACAGGTCTGGACATTGAGGCAACAGCAACGGAGTGTCGATGGAGAGACTCTGAAGATCTGAGTACCAGTGACGTCTTGGCCATGCTGGAGCCACCAGCAGGACAGTGCCTCCTTCTTGTTTGAAGGAGGCACTGTCCTGCCACCAGCAGGACAGTGCCTTCTTCTTGAGGAAGAAGGGAGATTGGAGGAAACAGGTACGCAAACTGGAAGGTCCACTTGACTGACAGAGCGACCACCAAGAGAGCCTTAGCATATTGTCATGATCCAGTGCAAGAATTCCTCTGTGGAGGACGGTGAGCCGAGGGGTTCGGGTGACTAGGGGAGTGACTAGACTAGGTCTCCTAGTTTCGGCCAAACCCAGGTTTGGCTAGACCTGCCCAGAGGCGCGTAGTTTAACTCACTTGGTGGTTTTCTCCAGTGACCCCTCCAATTGGGATTTGGTTTTCAGCTGCACCAAGTGAGCAGGTCGCGGCCCTCTGGACAGGTACCTGGGAATGGCAGAAGACCGGAAACTATAATGAATGAAATGGCACTGGAGGTGAATGGAATGAATGAACTCTGGAAATGGAACTAAATGCTATGACACAGGTATGGACTGGAAACAGTTAAGTATGCAGAAAAACACAGACATATACTGGGGATTGCAAAGGCAAGCGCAGAGTGGACTCAGGGAATATATGGGAATGCTAGAAATGATTGGAGCTGATTACCAGAGACAAGACACTGAGCAAAGAACACAGACATATACTGGAGATTGCACATACAAGAGCAGAGTGGACTCAGGGAATATATGGAAATGCTGGAAATGATTGGAGCTGATTACCAGAGACAAGATACTGAGCAAAGAATACAGACATATACTGGAGTCTGCACAGACAAGAGCAGAGTGGACTCAGGGAATATATGGAAATGCTGGAAATGATTGGAGCTGATTACCAGAGACAAGACACAAAGAGAAGTCAGGCATACACTAGGAGAGTGCTAAATGCAAGTGCAGATTTGCACTGACAAGACACAGGGCAGATTGACACAGATATGTGCTGGGAGTTCCAGCTGTGGGTTAATTAATACCAGCAGGTAATCTGACACCTCAGTGACACAAGGAAGCTGCAATACTAGCAGCACATATACAAAGACACACAGACATAGAAAACAAAACAGTCTGGATACTGGGAGAGAACTACTCTCAGACTAAGAATAGCTTGGAAGCTAATACTGGAAACTGGAGAACTGTGAACAGGCTGAAGTAACTCTCTGAAAAATTAGCACAGAGCAACGCTGGTATCACTGGAACAGAGAAGAAGTTGAACAGCAACTTCCTGGAGTTCTGGAGGCGGATTTATACCCAGGGGTAGCAGATTACTGGAGCACTGCATCAGCTGACTGAAATCATGCTACCATAGGTTAGGAGTACTGTCACATGAGAGGAACTGTCATGGCGGTGCCCATGATGGGAACTCCAATCCCCAGCACACACAGCCGACCATGGAAGCTCGCAAAAAGCACCTAAGGCAGAATACTCAGCCCCGCATCCATCACTGCACCAGACATCAGACCGCAAGGAAGTCAGGGGAAGCCGGCAAGGAGGTGAGAGAGGCCGATCATAGGCTGAACCCTGACACATATCTTATCCTGGACCCATACACTGGCAGTTTGTGATTGTGTTGGGGGGCCATGAGGTCCACGTCCAGAAGGCATCACTTGTCCACTAGTAGCTGAAACACTTCTTGGTGAAGAGACCATTCCCTGGGATGCATGTCGTGATGGCTGAGGAAGTCCGCTTCCCAATTGAGAACTCCTGGAATAAATACTGCCAATATGGCTGGGAGATGACCTTTTGCCCATGTCAGGATGCGTAACACCTCGGTCATTGCCGCCTGACTTCGTGTTCTTCCTTGACAGTTGAATGGCAGGGCAGACTCCTCTGCTGTCCACCACCCCTGAAACGAGTGTGGACCTGTCACTGTGCCCCAACAATGGAGACTGGCATCTGTCATCAGGAGGACCCAGTCCGGCAACCAAAAGGGACACCCCCTGGTGAGGTGACACATCTGCAGCCACCAGGCAAGGGACACACACTTCTGGAGAGAGCACCATTGTCTGTGCTTTTAATCGATGGGGTAATCCGTTCCATCTGGAGAGGATCAATTCCTGGAGAGGCCTGGAATGAACCTGGGCATATTCCACCATGTCGACTGTCGATACCATGGACCCCAGTACTTGCATTGCTGAGTGGACTGACACTCGGCAACTGTGGAGGCATCTGCGTACTCATGTCTGCAAAGGGGAGATCTTTTCTGCGGTCAGAAAAATTATCTGCTGTTGGGAATCGAACAGAGTTCCCAGAATGAGCATCCTCTGGGATGGAGTCAAGGAGGACTTCCTCCAATTGATCAACCGCCCATGCACCTGAAGCACAGATATTGTCAGGTGTATGATGTGGTGTAGTACCTCTGGAGACCCTGCCAACAGCAAAAGGTCATCCAGGTAGGGTAACAGGTGGACCACCTGAGGCCGCAGTTGGGCTGCAATTACCGCCACAAATTTGGTAAACCCCCAAGGTGCAGTAGAGAGGCTAAATGGTAGAGCCCGAAACCGGAAATGTTGCAGAACAGCAAACCTGAGAAAATGTTGGTGAGCCGAAGCAATTGGAATATGCAGGTAAGCATCCTGAATATCCAGAGACACCATAAAATCCCCAGGTTCCATAGCCAATATAACTGAGCGTAGGGTTTCCATCCTGAACTGAGGTACCCTGAGGAATTTGTACAGGGACTTCAGATTGAGGATAGACTGATGGGATCCATTCGGTCTTTGAACCAGAAAGAGATTGGAATAATAACCCATTCCCCTCTGGGGCAACGGGACAGGAACCATGAGACCTGCTTGAAGCAAGGATTGTACGGCCTTCTGGATTTGTAAGGCCTTGCCTTTATCTGACTGTAAGCTTGTGCAGAAAAACTGATGGGAAGGTCTTCTGCAGAAGGAGAGGTCATACCCATGAGAGACTACTACTCTTACCCAGGTGTCTGCGGTGGTATGACACCAACACTGGGTGAACTGAAAAAGTCGGCCTCCCAACCTGGGATCCCCCAGAGGGAGACCCATCCCATTGGGCTGAGCGTTTAACCTCGGACTTGTACGTAGAACGTCTTGTACTCCAGGCCTGTTTCTTGGGTTTGACAGCCTTTCTTGAAGCTGACAGCTGTGGGAAGGCCTGACCTGCGGGCTAACCTTGAGGACATAAGGATCGAATGCAAGCTTTGCTGAAGCTGCAGCAGAAGGCAGAAATGTAGAATTAACCACTGCAAACATGTCCACAATTCTGTCCATGTCAAGCCCGAACAATACTTCCCCATGTATGGCGAGCATGGTAGGCCTTTCTTGGAATCAGTGTCTGCTCTCCAAGAATGTAACCACAGGAAATGGCAAGCAGACACAGCTGCAGCCAAGACACTGGATGTCCGGAGACGGCTATCCAGAGTAACCTCCCCAATATAAGTGGCTGCATTTCTGATGTTACCAACCAAAGTCATCTGAGCCCCATTTGAGGGAAGGGTATATAGACTTCTGGCAAACCTCCACCTTCCTAACCTTCAGGGAAGAAATGGAAGGCATAGGTAACGTAGCACTTGTAAGTAACCGTCTTACATGTGAATCCACTGCAGAGGATGAATTCCATTTCATGCAATGAACTTCAGAAAATTTATAACATGCAGCCAAACGTCTCTGAGGTTGATACCTCTCATTGCGCGTTCACCAATCAACTAAATGATCCGATAAAGGGAATCCCGCAGAAGTAGCCCTGTATCTGTACAAACAGAGCCTGCTTGGACAGATGAGTTGGGTTGTCTTCCTCTATGACTAAAACGGCTCTGACAGTCCACACCAAGGCAGGAATATTAACCCCAAACCGAGTCTCCATCTCCAGTGGAGGGGACTCAGGGTTAGAGACATCCACAATCTCTCTCGAGATCAGATGAAATATCAGACTCTGAGAGCTGTGTGGACTGTGATGACCGCATAGGATGCTTAGATGGCTTAACGGCTTTCTTCTCCTGCAACAAGTCTTTGAGCAGTAGAGGTAGCCGCCATCTACCTATGGTGGGGGTACAGGAGGAATCTGCATTGCAGTAATCTGTTGTGGTAATCCATGTGAGGGAAAAAAACAGACCGCTGTGGTAACCCATTAGAGGGGAATCCAGGAGGCACTGCTAAGTGGGCCGCCATAGTAGCCAGGACCTGAGATAAGAGGAAGCCCAAGGGTGTACCTACACAGGGATTGGGACATTAGAAGGGCCTGGTAGATTATAACCCCTTGCATATAATCCATTCTGTACCATCTCCTCCTCACTTAAATCTGCAGCACCGGACCTGCCAAACAGCAGAGTGGGTGCAGCAGAGTGTACAGTATTGTCTCTTCCAGACGTAGCTGTAGAGCAATATAGCACACAATATGGCACTGAGCATAATGCAACCACTGAGATATATATATATATATATATATATATAGGCTTGATGAAAGATGGATTAAAGCATCTGAAACGTTGCTATCACTAATACCCCTTTTTCACCTAAATTCCGGGTCTGACCCGGAGTTGGAACAAAGTTCCTATCCGGATCAGACCCGGAATTTTGCCGGCGCTGACTCGGGATATTCCCGAGTCAGCGCCGCTCACACCGCAGTTGGGTCTGCATAGACCCGGCTTTTGCGGAGTGAAAGTGGACGCTTGGAGATGACGTCATCTCCAAGCGCCACTGAAGCCGGACCAATCAGCCGGCTAGCGGCGCACTCCAGGTCATCGTGACCCGGAGTGCGCTGTTCCCATAGCAGGGTTTCACGGGCTACGCCCGTGTTAAACCCTGCTAGTTACCTGGGTTGGATTGCCGGGTCACTCGACCCGGCGATCCAACCCTCTGCCCTTTTACACCAGGGAGCTGCCCGGGTTAACCCTTCAAAAACCCAGGTTTTAGCTCCGGTGTAAAAGGGGTATAAGTCTCATGTCTGATGATTAAGTCCGCAGAGTGCTGCCCGTTTTGGAAGGATTTATATATATATTTATATATATATATATATATATGCACACACTGGTTAGGAAGGCAAAATACTGGTCTTGTCTGACGCTTGGGCAAGTGCAGGAATTTACTGCTCAGATATGGTAGAGTGTAACACACAACAGTATGTGACAATTCTCACAAATACTTAGCTTTATACTGTATATGTGAAATATCATAAACACCCTGACAACACCTGAATCAGAGATAGAGACAGTTGGAACAAATGACAGTTTGGTGCTGAGTTTGTGAAAAAAATAGACACAGACAAACAGTGCTAGCATAAGTCACATACAATACAGAAATGAACCTGCACCATAGCACTATAATCAACGACGCAGACTCAGTGTTTGGTAGGCAATAGTGATGCACACACTGACCCAAAAGGAAGAGGAATGAACGGGGACTGTCCGCGCTGCAGAACAAAACGAAGAATCTTCTTTTTTAGCGTCTTCAGGGGCCCACTGTGTTCCCAGTGACCCAACTTCGGCCGGGCACCTAATGAACTGACATGCCTCTGGCCCATGGACGGGGTATAGTGGAGGACCCAGTGCAACCTGGAAAGAAAAAGCTAACTGTGTGGTGCCCGGATGACTCTGCCATGCCTATAACCCCATGGTCTCCCTGTAGAGCCTATGGACCCTGAAGTAGAAAAATAAATAATATATATATATATATATATAATATAGGAATCCACCAGCTGCAAGGTAACTACATGCACAGCTGTATTACAACTTGTGCATGAGATCCCACACTGCTCACCTCTGTATGATCCCAAAAAGCAGCATTCCATAGTCTGCATCTGGCCCGCATGGGACAAAGCCAGCCAAGTTGAGGTGTTTGTGACTGTTTTATTGCCGGCCACTGCTGCTGTAGGCTAACTGTGTACTCCAAGGCTGCAGTGCATTGTGGAAGATGTAGTCTGCTCCTATCTTGGATCCATATGTATGTCATACAACTACAGCAACTGTAATTGTATGACTTTGGATGGAATAAAACATGCAGGGTGCCTGATGATTCTGTATTATAGTAACACAAGCCAACCAGTTGCAAGGGGATGTAGTCAATGTCACAGCGGACGAAATGCTGGCCATCGATATACCGATGCCGGCATCCCGCCCGCCGGGCAAAATGCTGACACCGCTATCTCTCCTACGATCTAGTTACCGGCATCGTAATCCCAACAGCCGGTATCCCGATTGTAAGATAGCGGACTTAGATAAGTGTTAGCCGCAGTGGGGGGTTAGCTTTAGGCACCCCCTGGGGGGACTTAGGGTTAGGCACCCCCCAGGGAGGGTTAGGGGGGGGAGAGTGGGGGACCTAGGGTTAGACACCACTGGTGGGGAGGTTAGGGTTAGTCACCCTTAAGTGAGGGTTAGGTTTAGGGGGGGGCGGCAGGGGAGGGTTAGGATACTTACCACCCGGCATTAGCATCTCCTCTTGTCGGGCTTCAACTGTCGGGATTTGAACGGGTTTGACTAAGATTTGTGTTTGTCTCGACTTAGTTCGAGTACAAACTCACTGGACATCGTTGGAACTCAGTAGACATTTTCAATGTTCAACTCACAAATTTACTATCAGTCGAATTTTGCTAAATAGTGTTTTTCAATGGTTCATGAATTCAAGATTTTGCGGGTGAAGTTTGTTGTAACTCGAGTGAGAAATCTCTCTGCCGCCCAAGTGAGATTTCTTCCACCCGCCTGCCCGAGTCTGAATCCTCCCGCCTGCATGTGAGAAAGTGTAATAACTCACCCGAGAACACAGTAATCAATGCAGACATACCTTTCTAGGGTGTTTTGATTGGCTGAAGAAGTGACATGTGATGGAGTGTTCCTAATCCATAAAAATATGCCCAGAAATGTACAAACCTCTTGGGTTTGTTGCTGGAGATTGGAGAGATCGGGTCAGATAGGAGCAGTTTATAGTAATTTTTTGGTGATTGTTGATTGATGAGTGAAAATAGTCTTCTGCATATTTGTGGTCTTGATTTTTTTCTGTGATTGTCTATCTTTTGTGACTCTATTGTCTTTTTTATTTGGTCCTGTCAGTGTTTATTTGTGTGTGTGTGGTGTGTGCTGCTAGTGGTGAGAGAAGGTTTGTGTGTCTTTATTTTTTTCTGTGTTTCTTGTGTCTGGTTGGAGAGGAGGTGTCAGGGCAAGAGGAGAGTCAGGGACAGAGGCAGGTTGAGGAGGTGGCTGTTACCCAGCCTCATGTGACCTCTGATGGAGAGAGTGAGGAGGAGGCCCCCCAGAAGGGAAAGACAAAACTGGCCACAACGTTAAGTTCACATTCAGCTAGAACCTTGCGCTGGTGATTGAGGTCATGAAGCACCAGCACCTGCTGTTTGGGAGGAAGGCTGCCAGCACCTCAGCTCGGCGCAAAAATGCCATTTGGGCCAGGTTGCTAATGCAGTCAATGCAGTGGGCCCCACCAGGAGGACAGAGGATCATTGTAAGAAAAGATTCTCATATATTAAAAGATGGGTGAATCAGAAAATGGCCGATGAGCAAAGGAAGCAGCGCGCAATGGATCTGGCTCACCATATAAATCAACATATCTGGAATAAGAGGAGCCTCTGAAGAGCAGCATTCCACCAGAAGTGGTGCACCGGACTCATGTACAGGACACAGATGCCCCCAGGCATACTTGTATGTTTACATGTTTGCAATAATATTACTTGCACTTTATGTTTTCACTTCTTTTAATGTAGAATATATTTGTAATAACTGAAAGAAATTCACAAACATGTTTATTTTATTTTAAAAATAGTTGTATTTGGAACACTTTTAATTTTAAATCTCTGATTTCTGTTGCTTGTATGGTAAGGAAATTGGTTTCACAGAACATGTTTCACATTATTAGATCTGTTTGTGTCTATAATGTGCATCATTTTGGTGTAAGCAATTATTTTTCTTTTGTTAAAAAAAAAATGTGCATAGTCTTTATTTGAATATAGTTTGGCAGGACAATAATGTCTATACTGGTCTTATCTAATAGTTATTACATATGATCTTTGTCCTCATATTGAAAATTAATTTTTAAATTAAATGCAAATCATGGCTGATCAATGAGCTGATATTCAGCTTATAGGGGAGAACACATGGCTGCATGGTCTGTCATAGTGTTGCTCTCACAGCCTGTACAAACAGTGTTGAGGCATGCAGGGGGGTGTAGCTATACAAGCAAATGGAGGTACGCTTATTCAACAAATCTTATGTTAAATGTACTTTGATATGTTCTTCTACATTTTGCTTTAACCAAACAACTAAAATGTACATTGAGCATGTGCGCTATTGCAGGAAGGGGCGTATCTATAGTGGGTGCAGGGTGTGCGGGGCACATGGGTCCCTGGGTCCAGGGGGGCCCCACACCGCACACCCTGCACCCATAGTATTACTTACTTCTCCGGAGTCCCACATCGGTGCGGGGATCCAGCGCTGTAAAAACGACTGGAAAATGGGCGCCGGACATTTTCCCATCACTTGCGCATGTGCAATACAGGGAAAATGGCCACCGCAGCCATTTTCCCGGTGACCCGTGCATGCTTTATAGACTTTGGGTGCACTCCAGTGCCCAGAGTCTATAACTCCGGTACTGGCCACGCACAACTCAGTACGCTGCCGGCCTGAATGGAGGGGGTCCGTGTCGGAGTCTGCACACGGGCCCCCTCCTCTCTAGAAACGCCCCTGATTGCACACATCTAATGGGCCCTATGATAGGAGAATGACCTCTAACCCGATATGATGATCAGACAGGGTATATAAAGCTTACAAAAAAATATATCAGGTGTCCCACCGTAGCGCCTGCTCCAAAGAATAATCAATTAATACTTAGCTTATATATATCACGGATATCTTTGGACTTCTTATCTCCAAATAGTAATGAGGTATAACCAATGTGCATCGTAATATGTGAAGAAAGAAAAAGAAAAGAGATCTAGTGCAGATGGTCTCACCATAAATTCATAAAATACAAATGGAACCTTTTCCAAATAGTCCTGATGCTATATGCAGAATAAATGCTTGTATAGAAAATCCTTAATATATAATACACATTTATTCAAAACACAAATTAATACAAGCACATGCAGTACAATACACAAAAGGAGCTTCTAGATGAATAATGAGCATCCTTTGAAACATCAATTCACCAAAATCACAGGTGAAGTTGGCCTCCTACCAGAATCCAGGTAAGTAGATGCATATAATAACTGGGAAGATGCAAAAAACCCGGATTCAGCCTCAGCTATTTGTCCTCATCTGTCCCACATCGGTTCTGGATGGATCCTATGGCCCCTCTTTGCTGCCAACGCGTTTCTACCATTAAGGTCTTTGTCAAGGCAATAAGGGTCTAGTAATATGGGCCACCTTAAATACCCTTATCAATCAAAAACTAGATTGCTGGGAGGAGCCATCTTCATTACAATATATATTTGTACAGTTCAAAACATAAATTCATATATCACAATATATATAATCATTAAAATCCCCTATACTTATATGTTTAAAATCAATAAATTATCCATATTGCACCAACCCAGAATATTTTCTTTTTATAGCTTAAAAAACGGCATCCATGTCACTTCCGGTAAACAAGTCCACGTGTGTCTTATCGCGTCTCTTTCCGGTGCCTCACGCGAGACACACGGCACTTGGGATAAATAATTCCTTCCCCAGGTGTCAGATAACCATATAGGTGATGTCCGAGCGTTGTATCCTTACGACGGACACAGAGTTCCGTTACTCTGAGTGCAATGGCCGGAAGTACACGTCACGCGACCTAAGGATTCTGGGACTTGTAGTCAAAAAGTCCCGCCGATCCCAGAAGTCGATGTATCACTATGTAGGGATGCTTGGGGCTTGTAGTAGAAATGCCTCACTAGTTCTTAAAGTGACATATCGGTAACCATGCCTTCCATGTAAATAAATACGTTGTAAGTACTTTAGTAACAGCTAAAGTTCATAGTTTAGAGAGTCCATTTATCCCATATTAGCCTATCGGAAACATATATCTGTAAAATAACAAAACGTACAAGGTTTATTATATAAAGCAACCTTATATTAATCATTAAATTATGAAGACTAAAAAGGAATTGTTCAGAGAATAATATTTTTGAAGAACAAGCAAATAATATGATAATAAAATTCGAAAATAGTGGGTACAAAAAAGAGAAGGTACAGGCAGCTATGGCAATTCACAATATAAGCAAATTGAACGGATTGTGAAAACTCATTGGCCTATCCTGAAAGCAGATCAAGTTCTTAAACCTTTACTTCCGGATACACCAAGATTCATTTATAGAAGAGCAAAAAACATTAAGGATAAGGTTACTAAAAGTGCACTTTCACCTCCTAGGACTAGTGGTAGAATCACCACTAAGGGCTTCCAGAGATGTGGTACATGTACAATGTGTCAAACAGTTAAGGGGGTTAGGAAGTGTGTGAATGTAAAGATTAATGGTATAGAGAAAAAAATAGAAGATTTCTCTACATGTAACTCAAAAAATGTTGTATACTATATAGGATGCAATTGCAATAAATATTACATCGGTAGAACATCCAGACCCCTAAAGATAAGACTTGCGGAACATATCCGTAACATTAAAAAGGGTCTAGAGACCCATGCATTGTCATCCCATTTTAAAGATATCCATAACAAGAATATTGGGGATATTAAAGAATTTGGGGTTTTAAAACAAGTAAAAGTGAATTGGAGAAATAATAATTTACCTCATGAGTTGGCCAAAGCAGAGATGTATTACATTTATTCTCTTAAGACTTTACATCCGGGAGGGATTAACAAGGATTTTGAAATTAAATGGTTTTTAAATTAAATTAAATTGTTTTATATATTTATAAGTACATTATTTATATGAAGATTTTATTATCTATTTATTATGTACATGTGGTCACTTTAATGATTAATATAAGGTTGCTTTATATAATAAACCTTGTACGTTTTGTTATTTTACAGATATATGTTTCCGATAGGCTAATATGGGATAAATGGACTCTCTAAACTATGAACTTTAGCTGTTACTAAAGTACTTGCAACGTATTTATTTACATGGAAGGCATGGGTACCGATATGTCACTTTAAGAACTAGTGAGGCATTTCTACTACAAGCCCCAAGCATCCCTACATAGTGTTACGTGGACTTCCGGGATCGGCTGGACTTTTTGACTACAAGTCCCAGAATCCTTAGGTCGCGTGACGCATACTTCCGGCCATTGCACTCAGAGTAACGGAACTCTGTGTCCGTCGTAAGGATACAACGCTCGGACATCACCTATATGGTTATCTGACACCTGGGGAAGGAATTATTTATCCCAAGTGCCAAGTGTCTCGCGTGAGGCACCGGAAAGAGACGCGATAAGACACACGTGGACTTGTTTACCGGAAGTGACATGGATGCCGTTTTTTAAGCTATAAAAAGAAAATATTCTGGGTTGGTGCAATATGGATAATTTATTGATTTTAAACATATAAGTATAGGGGATTTTAATGAGTATATATATTGTGATATATGAATTTATGTTTTGAACTGTACAAATATATATTGTAATGAACATGGCTCCTCCCAGCAATCTAGTTTTTGATTGATAAGGGTATTTAAGGTGGCCCATATTACTAGACCCTCATTGCCTTGACAAAGACCTTAATGGTAGAAACGCGTTGGCAGCAAAGAGGGGCCATAGGATCCATCCAGAACTGGTGTGGGACAGATGAGGACAAATAGCTGAGGCTGAACCCGGGTTTTTTACATCTTCCCAGTTATTATATGCATCTACTTACCTGGATTCTGGTAGGAGGCCAACTTCACCTGTGATTTTGGTGAATTGATGTTTCAAAGGATGCTCATTATTCATCTAGAAGCTCCTTTTGTGTATTGTACTGCATGTGCTTGTATTCATTTGTGTTTTGAATAAATGTGTATTATATATTAAGGATTTTCCATACAAGCATTTATTCTGCATATAGCATCAGGACTATTTGGAAAAGGTTCCATTTGTATTTTATGAATTTATGGTGAGACCATCTGCACTAGATCTCTTTTCTTTTTCTTTCTTCACATATTACGATGCACATTGGTTATACCTCATTACTATTTGGAGATAAGAAGTCCAAAGATATCCGTGATATATATAAGCTAAGTATTAATTGATTATTCTTTGGAGCAGGCGCTACGGTGGGACACCTGATATATTTTTTTGTAAGCTTTACCATTGGAAGAGATAGATACCTCCCCCTTAGAAGATCTCACCTAAGCAGCCAGCTTGGCGCAAACATGCAATACCATTTTATTTGTGTATTTTGCAGGGTATATAAAGCAGTGCATGTCAGCAATAGTCACAACTACCTTGAAGAAGAGAGGGTTACCTCTTGAAACGTGTTGGTGTTTCTGTGACTTTTGGAGATATTGTCCAGCGATTGGTCCCTTGTTGAAGTTGCCCGTAAAAAGTTTCAGGAGACCTCCATCTTATTTATCTATGGGCCTTTGTACCAGGGACTTCTGGTAATTTTCCTATTCATAACCAGTTGTACCCTGTATTTATCTGTTATTGTTATTTTTTGAGGATCCACTATTTGTTTAGAAATGTTTTATAAGAAGAAATCTAATGTTTACATATTACACTACGGTCTGTATACACTTTATATTTTACATGGTATGAACGATGTTCCACTACGAAAATAGTGTCAGACCTACCATCGAGCTTTGCAAAAACCAAGGGGAAGTAAAGTATTTCTACATTGTTTACTACCCTTTCTCTATTTTTATACTTTTGTTATCTTTTGGTCACTAGCGCTATTGGGTTTTCACCATTTCATTATTTATGCCCCTGATTGCAGGTACACATTGTTAGGGATAGACTTAGTGAACTTACAGTGTTTTGAATTGTACATGTTGCCCATATTAATAATTCACATTGTACTTTTCATTTAACTACAGTACCATCTTCTATAAGAGGAAATTGTGTTTTTCTGTTGCTACGGGTAACATATTAATATATTAAAATAGTCTCTTTAGTGAAGATGCCCAGAAGATGTTACATACCTATGGCCACCTTAACAGCAACAATGCTCACAGATATTCTGTGATACTATGACATTTGGTACATACTTGCCGACAATCTGGCTGCCTCTTTCGGGAGGATTCAGCCAGCTCGGCACTGCAGTGGGGGAGAAAGGGGGCGTGACAAATTTTGGGGGCGGAACAGTGGGCGTGGCCACATCATCGTGTCCCCACCCCCGCTTAACAACGCATATATTATCGGCGTTGTGTAGCCGGGGCGGGGCCACGATGCCGCGATTCAGCGCAAATCGCGTCATCAGCTCCCCCGACCCAGCCACTTTGACCAGGTAAGTGGTGATGCCGGCGGGGGGGAGCGGACGCAAGCGGGGGTGCAGGCGAGCTGCGGCGGTCGGGAGACTTGCCCCCTCTTGCGGGGGGTCGGGAGCAACACCCGATTTTCGGGAGGCTCCCGACCATTTCGGGAGGGTAGGCAAGTATGATTTGGTATCATTGAACATAAGGAAGATAAGTGTTAAATGAAAAGCATTTTACTCTTGAATTTGCATAGAAATTATGGCTTCATTAATGAGTGTCAAAATTAAAGAATGTTGTACAATTATACATTTTTCTACAGCATAAGTCCCAGCTGCTTCAAGACCTTGAACAAGACAGCGGGATTATGATTCTGAGGAGGCCGGTAACTACATGCATATAGTTTATATGGCCTCCTAGACAAGAATTTGACATTCCTAAGACATCAATATCTTTTCCTTGTACTGTAGATACATCCAACCTTCTGCCCAAGAAACAGCATGTCTCTGCTATGCCACTCCAGGCACCACCACAACCACCAACAGGAAGGGAGACTGTGTCTTCACCTCCTGGGCAGAGATCATCCCATCTTAATGGTGAGTTAAGAAAAGTGAAACATAAACATTACTAAGAGATACTAAATAAAAATACATAGAAAAGCACAGTAACAACATTACAATAGCATACATTTCCCTAGCATTGGTTAAAGTGTTTGCTGCATACATGCCTACTAACCCGAATTGGCAGGGAGCCTCCCAAAAATCGGGTGCCGCTTCTGTCCCACCGGAAAAGTAGGCAAGCCCCCAAAACTTCCAGTCCCTCCGCAATGTAGCCCCAAACACCCGTAGTGGAGGGCTGATGACGCAATTCTCGCTGAATCGCGTCATCATGACCCCGCCCCCTGTTCCACAATATCAGAAATCTCGATATTGTATAGCGGGGTGGGACCAAAATTATGTGAGTACATGGCTTAGCCCCTGGCCATGCCCCTAAATGGCGTGTAATGTCTCCGGCCAAGCCCCATTTGCCACCCCCCTGCTAAGCCTACCTGGCTGCTCCCTCCCAGAAGGGGCAGTCAGGATATCGGCAAGTATGATTTGCGGTGTTATCCTGGTGTGGCTCTGCCAACTTGCCATGGTGTATTAGGTAGCTGTTTTTTGGCCAAACGCAATGTTTTTTATTTCAGTTGTGAATGTACACCAGTCTGGAATGGCAGAAGATGCTTATGTGCTGCACACCAAATCATAATGTAAATGTTGGATGATTTGTTTGCACCTTTTTTTGTACAACTTAATGACTAATTATAGTGAATTATTTCATTTGTGGAGCCTGAAAAGGAAGCATGTTTACATAAAAAAAATTTCAGTAAAGTTTAGGAATATTCACATTAGGGCTTGCCAACCTGTGCCTGACAAGTTGTTGTGAAACTACAAGTCCCAACATGCTCTGACCGAGTATTTTCTAATGGAATGTTTAAAGTGTAGCAGGGCACGCTGGGACTTGTAGTTTCACTACTGCTGAACATGCAGAGGTAGGTACGGCCTGGGCTACATAATGTGTTTCTTTAAATTCAGAGGTTAATAATTCTAATGTCCTAAAGCAAACTGAGTAAAGTTAATGATGGAAAAAACTAGATTTAGTAGCCTGGGGGAGTTTAAAAAGCTGGGTCTGATGTATTTAAAGTTGACATCATTGCATGTCATCGATCAGTTTACGCATGTTGTCATAACCAAATTAAAGGCAGGACATGCTGGGATGTGTAGTTCCACAACTGCAAAAGTGCTGTGTACTGTACATCAATGCTAATGTATAAAAACAATCATTAGATTTTGTATGAAACAAATTTCATCTATATATTCCACTAAAAAAACAATATTACACTGTAATGCAAACAGAATAGTGAATATAATGAGATTGATGGCAAAGTGACAAAGCTTTAATTGTGTTATATTTTGAATTAAAATGACTGGAAAACACTTATCCACTAGCAGTGGTGTAACTAGGGTATTTGGAGCCCAGGGCAAATTTGAAAAGGGAGAACCCCCCCCCCGATGTGCGCACGCCAAAGGCGCGCGCGGCAAAAATGGGCGTGGTCACTTAAAAATGGGGTGTGTCAACATGACACACCCCTTTATTTTCAAACTGAACATTCCTATCCATATGCACCTTAACCCCAGTAGTACCCCTTATACAGTACCCCCAGTACGCAGTTGTGGTCCCTCTCATGCAGGCCCATAGTAGTGCCCCTTATACAGTATCCCCAGTAGTGGTCCCTCTTATACAGCCCCCAATTAGTTCCCCTTACTCAGTACCCCCAGTAGTGGCCCCCCAAATGCAGTGCCCCACAATGCAGTGCGCCCAGTAGCGGTATCCCCTTATGCAGTGCCCTTTATATGGTGCCCCCAGTAGTAGTCCCCCCCTATGCAGTGCCCTTTTATATAGTGCCCCCAGCAGTCGTCCCCCCCATGCAGTTTTCCCAGTATTGGTCCCCTTATGCAGGCACCTTGTAGTGATCACCCCTATCTAGTGCCCCCTGTAGTGGTCCCCGCAGTGCCCCCAGCAGTAAGCCCCTTATATAGTGCCCCCAGCAGTAGTCCCCCCCCCTCCCATGCAGTGCCCCCAGTAGTGGTCCCCCTGATGCAGGCTCCCATTAGTGACCCCTCCCTATCCAGTGGTCCCTGTAGTGGCCCTTCCTATTATTGCCCCCAGTAGTGGTCCCCCGAGTGCAGTGCCTCTAGTAATAGGCCCCTTTTGGAATGCCCCCAGTGGTAGTCCCCCCCCCAAAGTAGTAGTCCCCAGTAGAGTAGCCCACCCCAGTATAGGTCCTCCCAATGGCGCCCCCAGTAGTAGCCACATCTCCCCCAGTAGAGGTCCCCCCAGTAGTAGCCACCCCCCTCCCCCGTTGTGCAGATAGGTTAAATAAATATATATATATATATAAATATACTTACCTGATTCCACGCTGCTCCTGCTCCTGTCTGCGATGCCGCTCCCGCCCGACAGTCCGCCCAGGCTGGCGCGCTCAGCATTATGGGACAGACGTCATGACGTCAGTCCCATTACCCACCGCAGGAGCCGGACGGAAGTCCGGCTCTTGCAGTGGGTGCTGCAGCAGTCAATGAGAGTCTATCTGACTCTCATTGGCTGCTGTTTAACACACGCATTGCCGCCAGCGCTGGCGGCGATGTGTGTGTTATGCACAGCCTGAGCCCACCTCCTAGCGCTATTGGGCAAGCGCTCAGGGGGAGGGAACGGGCTCAGGCGTGCAGCACAGGACCGGCGCTGGAAGCCTAGCACCAGTCCTGTGCAGATGTGTAGCGCTGACCGCACTCACTGCGGTCGGCGCTACACCGGCTAACTAGGACGGGCGGGCCGGTTCCAACGGCGCCCAGGGCACGAAACCCGCTCGCCCTGCCCTAGTTACGCCACTGTCCACTTATATCTTCTAGATCCTGATGAGCAGCCTCTGGAGCCTCAGCAAGCATTCTTAGAAGATGATGGCCTACAGGAAGACCAGGATATGGTTACTCTCACTCTGACCCCTGAAACACCAACTAGGCCTATAACACCTACTGGGCCTAATTGAGAGCCGGACGCTCTTTGACAGTGCTTGCTCTGAATCAGGGCGTCCCTGTTTTTTTTTTAAAGACGGCCTCCTGGAGCGGCCAGGTGATGGTCGCGATGGTCACGACCATCGTGACCATCGAGGCTTGCGATGAGACCCTTGTGGTAGGGTCTCGTTCCCGCAAGCCCCAGTGAGCTTTCGGCTCTTATAGAGCCAGAAGCTCACCCACTGACATCACTCGTGATGTCAGTGGGGGCCGCCCCCAAATGGCAGGCGTTCCTTCGGGAATGCCTCCGTTTGGCCAGCCCACCCTCACTGCCCGCCTCCAAAACGGGGCAAGCTGTTAATCACAATCGACAGCTGCCCCGCTTTGGTGCGAGACCCGTAGCGACGGAGCGCCGTCGCTGGCCGGGTCTTGTGCATGCCCATGGCGGAGCCGGCTCCAGCGTGCGCAGTGGGGGACCATCGACCCGCTTGCGAGTGGGTCTGAATCAGGCCCACAGTGCCAAGTACCCAAACACTATTAGCACCTACCCCTCCATCACCACAGCCAGACACCTCCTACTGGCAAGAAATGGCGTAATGCAACAATATCAAACACAATTGCTAACCACACACGTGGCTCAAAATCAAGCTAGCAATAAAATAGGCCACAGGCATAATAAAAATATGATGTGTCAGAGGATGAAACTTACCCGAATTGCTATCATTGAGCAAATTTGTTAATCAAATCTACGTTTGGAGGCATCACAGTTTCGCCATCAAGAAAATCAAATAGGTACCAAGAGCATTTCCTCTGTTTACTAGAGTAGCAAAACACAACCATCAGAGAACACAATGGCATCCTCCAGAATTTAGGAACACAAATCTTAGGTAGGTTACTGTACCTGAAGCAGCTGCAAGCATAACATCTGGCAGCACATCACAGACCCCAACCCCTGTTGGTACACCACCCCGACAGACACTCATCAGCAGAGGTGGGAATCAACCTACAGCTAGATAACATCTGTAACACAAATTGAATAAACATTTTTTATTTGTCTATATTGTTCTACCTGAAACTATGGCCCTCATTCAGAGCCGGACGCAATTAGCGCTCGCTCGTCCTGAAAATAGGGGTGGCTATTCAAATGAGCCGTTCGCTGTTTGCGGTCTGTTCACGCCTCTAGGTCTGAACGAGCGAACAAAACTTGCGGTCGTTTTTTTGGAAAAATACGCCCCCTGGCCGCTCGCATCCTACGTCATGTCCGCTATTTATTAGATTAATCGAGTACATCGAACAGGGTATGAACTGCTCGCTATTCTTGTGGTCGGGTTTTGCTACCACAATCTTGCGAGCAGTTCTGGCTATAAAATAACCCAGTGACGTGGTTAATGACGCTGCTGTTTTAATTATGCACACCCATAAAACGCCCGTTTTGACCTTTAAGCACGCCTGCGTTCTGATTTCCACTCCCCGTTTTCAAGCACCTTCCCCTGTTACCACCCACATACGCCTCATTCTGTCACTCAAATTAGCAGGCATTCGCTATTTTGCGAGCACATGAATTTTGACCGCACTGACTGGTTCGCGCATGCGTATAACGATCCGTACGCATGCGCAGTTGGGCAAACATCGCTCGGAGCGAACGAGCTGCCGCTTACGAGTGGCTCTGAATCAGGCCCTATGTACATTCCAGTGTGTTACTTACATTCTTTTGTGTGGTCCACAATATGTTGGTGATCAAATATCACATTAATGCTGCAACATTTAAATTGCACTACTACTTTTTTATTGGTAATGTGTTAATGCATTGTGCATTCTGACATAAAAAAAATAAAAAATATGTGTTGTCAAATTATTCCTGTAACATATGTTGCAAAGAAATGGAACAATACCATATGTTCACACTTCCTCATAACAAACATTGGCCCTCATTCAGAGCCGCTCGTTAACAGCAGTACGCTCGTTGCGTTCCGATGTTGACTAACCGCGCATGCGTCGGTGTTACACTGCGCATGTGCGTACGGCAGATTGCGAGCTTTTTTTGACTCTTTCTTAAAATAGTGTACAGGAAGTGACATGTCCAATGTGATTGACAGAACAGGGCGTTTTTGGGTGTTGACAGGGGTGGAGATGGAAAAACGCAGGCGTGGCGAGGCGTTTTTGGGGCGTACATACATTAGCAGATGCGAACGTAAAATGTGTTCGTACCAACTCATACATCACTGGATGATCCTCTTTCCCTTCAAAATGCTCGCACAGCTTAGGGTCTGGATTACTCGCCCACATTGGCGATGGCCTTCTCCTCCGTCCCGGCACTCCACGATGTTGCAGCGATTAATCGCGGGTGGTCAGAACAGCAATTAGTGTTGGATTGAAAACCGGCTTGGTATGTGTTTTGAAATCAGTTTTTTGGGTTAGCACAAAACCGTACGCAGGTGGAAATCATAGCTGCTAATGTCAGGATTACACAATCAATTTGCGTACATTTGTGGAGGTTTATTTTGGCCTCAATTTGTTGGTTTTGGCCTATTGTAACAATAATGTCATCATGTTTTTTTTGTTTTTCCCTTATTCTTTTGGCCTGGTGAATTTGCATCGTTATGTAAATTTTTAAACGTTCCTTAAAGAGCCCTTTTTTTTAATTCATGTAAAATGTGGTTTTTGCACGTTTTTGCCTTTTGGCCCAGGATTAAATGTAACCCATTTTGACAATAATGTGAGAATACAATTTCAAACTTTTTTTTAAATTTTATTGCTCAAACAAAAACTAAAATAAAAACAGATTCTAGAAAAAGATTTTTTGCAGGGTTCATTCCCAAAGTTAAAATAATTGGGCCAACATAAAAGATTTATGAAACGTAAAACACAAAATTAAAAACAATTCACAAGAAAGGAGAGGGAAGTTTTGTCCAGAAAGGAATATGAGGCAAGCACAGAAGGAGTGTGGGCAAAGTAGCCATTGCTGTCACCGTTTTTTCACCCGTTTGGCTGGGGGAGGGAGGGCGCCAGACCGGGTCCGGGATGTCATCGGGCTGGCCTGTCCAGAGGCAGATGTTGTGGCCTCTGGACTAGGCACAGGGCTAGGCAAATTTGGAGGATTGGCTGATGTTGTGCCAGAGGTGGAGGATCCTGATGTTCCGGCAGGAAGGGAGGTCGGCTCCACCATGTGCTGGCGAACGAGCTGCTCCAGGGCATTGGCGATGCGGATGTTGGCCCTGGTATTTTCCGCCAGGGCCTGACCAATGGTCACGTTGGCCGCCGCATTTTGCTCCAGGGCCTCAGCCACCCGTATCAGACTGGCGTCCATCCTCTGCAGAATCTCCGTATGGAAATCCGATTTGAAATTGAGTTCTGTGAGGAGGGCCACTGCCTGCGAGGGGGATTGCCCTGGACTGGCTTCTGCAGGGTCCTCAGCCGGATGTACTGGTTCCTCCCCTGCAGAGCCAGCAGAAATTCTGCGGCCAAGGCTCCCCTCTGGAGCAGACTCATCCGCCTGTGTCTCTGTTGGAAAAATGAGAAAAGACTCACATTAGAATCTACATATTGGCACAATAACATTTCAGAGTTGGTGACATCACAATATTTACCTGGGACAACATGAGGAGCCGCAAAGTCTGGCATGTCCGTATCCATGTTGGACACGCCAAACACCTCCACAGGCTGCACACACCCCTGTGCCAGCTCTTCTAAATCCGTCAACTCCAATGACACAGGGGTGGGACCCCCACCTGTCCCCCTTGCATGCCTAGCCCTGTCCGCCAGTTTTTGCTTTAGGCGATATTTGAAGTCGCCCCATCTGTGGAATAAAATTGGATCCATTATCCTTTTGTTTAAAATGGGGTTTGTTTTTAGGGGGGGCAAGTGTTTACTTACCGCCGTTTGACATCCCGGGCTAGACGGACATAATCACCAACCCTATTGACAGCAACGGCTACCTCTTCCCACATTCTCCACTTCTGGCTTGTACTCATATTCCTGTCTGCCTGTGGCAGGATGTCACACACTTCTGAATCAAAACCTCCATCTCCTTTCTGGTGAATTGTGGCTGCCTTTTCTTTTTGGCAGCTTTGCCCGGAATACTGGGCCCAGCAGCCTCTTCCATGTCATCCTCCTCACCTATTTGTGTAAATATGCAGAATTCTCAACTTCACAACTTGCCCAATATTATGTTTCAAATTAATCATTGAGACAAAATTCATGAAATACTTACCGCCTGACTGTTGTCCATTGTTTCCCTGGTCTGTAGCCATGTCTGAGCTCCAAACAAGAAATACACCAGAATTTTAATTGTGTTTCGTGACGTATTTATACATGCGTCCTTATTTTGCGGCCCATCATTGATTGTGCGTTCCTATGATCCCTCCTTAATTTGTGCGGGAAACTAAACACTATTTATGGCTTGGTGTGTCTCGAGTCGAGGTGGCGTTTTTGGATTGTTGGAGGTTACCTTGGTCGGAGTTTCTTGTTTGCGGATTTTGGAGTTGGCGTTGTTGGGAGTTTATTTTGTTTGCTATATTTGCGTTTTTATTTTCCGGACGCTTATTTTTTGGTGGTTTTTTTGGCCTCGTTTCTTGATTTGGTAAGTTTTGGAAAGTCTAACTTTGGTTCAATTTGTGTCTCCTTCTTTTTCATATTTTTCCAAAGTTTTTTTTTCCTAATTTCATCTCTGTTAGGTTTTTAATTGTCTCGGCCCCAAAGACCTTTTGATCGGGAATCTTATATATTAGCTCTTGGTAAGTCCATTTTTTAACTTGTATTTGCGAACTAATTAGCGCATTTTTATCTGTTTGTATAGTGACTTGTATTTGCGAACTAATTAGCGCATTTTTATCTGTTTGTATAGTGACTTGTATTTGCGAACTAATTAGCGCATTTTTATCTGTTTGTATAGTCAATTGTATTTGCGAACTAATTAGCGCAATTTTAAATGCTTATTCATCCTGTAAAATTGTTTGTGTTTTCCCTTTAGCATTTTTTGCTTACATTTGACCCCAATTTGACGTACTGTGTGCAATGTCGTTTTGCTCGTTGGCCAAATGTGTGTTTCGCCTATTTTATGTTTTGTCTTGCACCAAATTTACAAACATAAATGCACAGACTAAACAGATTTTTTTTATTATTGGGAATATTTACAGTTTTGACGTATCATGACAATACCCCGGCATGTAAGCAGCAATGGATGGTATCATCAAGCTAAGTTGTTTTCATTTTATTTTGGGGTGGGTAAAAAGCCTTACATTCAAATCTTGCCATTTCAGGTTGATCTGGGTCGGATTGTTCTGGCCATGCTCCCGGAAGCCGACCAACCTCAATCTCGTCCCAGGCGTAGGCATCGTAGGCGTGCAAGGCCCCAGATATTTCGAACATGTGTCACCCTTTTTGGAATGCCCGATGATGAGGTTTTAAGACGCTACCGTCTTCCTCCCAAAATCATCATAGACACTCTCTCATTAATAGAGAGTGATCTTGAGCGGCAAATTGACAGTCCTACAGCAATACCACCACTTACGCAATTTATGGCGGTGTTACATTTCTGTGCCTCAGGATCATTTCAAACAACGGTGGGAATAGTAGCGGGCATCTCACAATCCTCCTTTTCCAGGATCCTGAGGGCAGTGATGGAGGCACTTTTCAAGCACCTCCATCATTTTATTAAAATGCCTTTAGATATGGGTGCCCTTAGTGTGGCCAAGGCCAATTTTTACAAAATAGCTGGCTTCCCACACATCATAGGGGTTGTGGATGGTACTCACATACCACTTCAGCCTCCAGCATGGCTGGAGGCCATATTTTGCAACCGTAAACACTATCACTCCCTGAATCTAATGGTGGTATGTGATGCCTCCCTCCAGATCCTGTCCCTGAATGCAAAATTACCAGGAAGTGCACATGACTCCTTCGTCATCCGGCAATCAGGGATATGGCACAAATTAACTAACCTACAAGCTGGTGATGCGTGGCTTCTGGGTAAGTGGAGACCTTTAGTACATAACAATGTTAAGCTTGATACACAGTGATCCTGATGTTGTCACTTCTTTTTCACAGGAGACAGTGGCTACCCTTGCACGCCCTGGCTGCTCACTCCTTATTTGGCTCCCACACCAGGGCCACAAAGTAATTTTAATTCCGCACTTACAGCCACCAGGCAAGTGGTGGAGCACTGTATCGGCCTTTTAAAAGGCCGATTCAGATGCCTCCACCGCTCTGGTGGCGAGCTCATGTATTTGCCGGATATGGTTTTGAAAATTGTGGTCCTGTGTGGGATATTTCACAACATCACCATAAGGAGTGGTGTCCCAATGCAGCCAGAGGATGCCTTACCTGAGGATGGCCCCCCCGAGGTTGGTCGGAGGTCAGTATGTGGGGGGCCATACGCGATGATGTGGTGGCCAGATATTTTAGGTAATTATTGACCAAACAACAGTGTTTATACCCAATGTGTTACGGTTTGTTTGCGTTCATCTTTTTTTTTATAAATTTTTTCCCCATCTTCTGTTTGTTTGCATAATCTTTGGCACTCCCACGATTACTACTTCCTGCTACCCTTCAAAAACCTTTATGTGGAAACTTGTGGAATATATTATGTAACCCATATTGCAACGCCATATTTGTGGAATCATGTGGGCATGGTCCTTCGTCAACCAGTTCTTGATTTGTTGTGTGTTTGTTTCCTGTTTTTGGTATGTGGTGTATTTCTGATTATCACTGTGTGTTTTGTTTGTGAGTGACCACTTTGTTTTTTGATTTTTGTTGTGAATACATTTTTTGAGAGTGTAATTTGGTTCCTTTTTGGGCACGTTAGAAGCAAGTGTAACCAGGCTCACAAACGTTACATTTGCCTAAGGGGTAACCCAGTAATGAAGCAAGTTGAGCTAAAATGTAATATGTTTTCGGGGTACAAACCAACACACCAAGGAATCCTGTACAATCAGTTGGCTTCGTAAGATCGGCCTAAGCAGCTTGCCCACCAAATAGGAACCTGTAAAATGTTGTAAACTATAATGTTGCCCACCCCAAAAAAGGAAAATGACATTGGTACTGGTAGGTGTTTCTTGTGCCTGTTTGCCTTCAAAATACAACACACAATCTTTAGTGAGAATAATTGGCAATCCTTGCTTGAAGAGTCTACTTATGTCAGTGTAAAGAATCTTTGATTTACAAAAAACGCATGAGACAGAGCGTTAATTAAAACTGATTTATTTGTAAACAATTTTTAAAAAAAATAAAAAATAAACTAATTCCTAAGGAGGACCGCCAGATGGTCAAGGCCCTGCAGCAGCCCGGTGACTTGCTCCTGCATACGGGCCACACACTGACATATTTCAGCCCGATGCCTCTGTTCCTCTGTGGGTGACAAAAGTTTGGGGATTAATACATCAATAATGAAGCCACATTCAAAAACAACACAAAACAAGCAAACCAAAACTTAAAAGCTTGTGAAAAAAACCATCATTACACGGATAAAACCTAGCACCCCAAAATGTTGTAGCCCAAAAATACAAGGGCCAAAAAAAAATGCCCACAGGTGTGATATGTGTATGGTGAAATCAGCAGGAACAGGTAAAGACAACCCCCAAAAAAACAAAAAGGCGACAAAAGACAAAAAGCCCACAAAAAAGGGGACGACACATGATTACATACAAACAGTTTGTGGTGCCAAAAAAAAAAAGCAAAAACATACCGTTCTGCAAAACGCCAGAGCGAGAAGCCACTCCCTCGACCTCCTCGGAGGTGGCTACATTCCCCAAACCTAGGGGCAGGGTGTTGGCTGAATCCTGGGAGGGGGTATTTGGAGGAGGGGCGGTTGGAGGAGAGGGGGAATTGGGCTGGAGGGAAAGTAGCTCCGAAATCTCGGCCACAGGGTCTGGGGAGGAGGGGGTAATTGAGGAATTGGGGGTTGACGAGAGGGGCCGTGACCGGCGTCTTGTCTGCCGATGGCGCCGTAGTCTTTGCTGTGCCCCTAAAAGATGTAAAAAAAATTGTGGTTAGTTTCAACATGAATCCAAAAAATAAAACATTTTAAGACAACACAAATAGGAATACATGGCCATGCAGATATGAGTACAATGAATAAATAGGACAGACATGAAAACATGGCCATGCAGACATGAGTACAATGAATAAATAGGACAGACATGAAAACATGCACACGCAGATATGAATACAATGAATAAATAGAACAGACATGAAAACATGCACACGCAGTTAGGGCCCACAAGATAAACCTGAAAACCACAGTCCATAAAACTTACTTTCCGCGATCTGCATGCGAAAGCATGCCAGCAAGCGGGGCGTCCGCCGGTGCAGGTCCGACCACCTGCGCTCCAGCTGGCCGATATGTCGGCGTGAGCCGAAGGAGCGCAGGCGGCGACGTACCTCCGCATATGTGGAACGCTTTCTGCGATTTGTGATGGGTGGAGGCTGCCTGGTGATCTGCCTGTCCATCACCTCTGTGAGCACCAGCAGCTCGCGCCTGGTGAATGCGGCGGCTCTCATGATGGCAATGGTGTATTTTTTTTAAATTAATTTTAATAAAGCACCAAAAAAAATTTGATTGGCTAATGTATTTTGGAAATTAACAGGACCAATTCTATTGGTTAGTGTATGAGTCATGTGTTCGACAGGGCCAGAAATCTCTTGAGAGTTATGATAGGCTTGATGCAGTGACATGCGTAAGCAAATTTAACTAAAGAAATGAACCCCGGAAAATATGCGGGGATCCAAACAAATAGAACAATTGTTTAATTGGGGCTAACATGTATTTTGACCAATAAAAGCGAATGTTTAAGCCGTACGTATTCTGCGGGTAAACACAAACACGGACAAGATTAAAGTTTATTGCATTGTGTTGAAAAAAAAATAAAAATTAAGCTAATTGATACATTGATTGGCAGGATACGATTGAGGGAGGTAGGCAGAATAAACGAGCAGGTAATCGGAATCTGACAGGCCCACTTCCGGTTTGTACTTGTGCGTGCGTTCCCTTCAAGCCATTTCGGGGATGTACGCTCGCTATTTGGCATGCTCATTAGTTAGAGTAGGGGTCTGTTGAGTTTGGGGCGGATTTTTATCTGCGTACAAAAATACGAGCGAGTGCTTGAATTTAAATATTTTTTAACGTACGCCGAACGTACGTACGCCCACTTGCGTCCGGGTCTGAATCAGGGCCATTGACAATGACAAATAAGGGTACATAGATTTGCCACTTTGAAGCTGTTTGAAACTTGCATATACAAATTATTAAGAAGGTGGAAAATACTCTTCATTATAAATGTTATTAAGGATACTTACCAGAGAAATGCTCTTTGATGAGCTGATGCCACACCTGACTGCCACTTTTTGTCATCCAACTGTCGACTGATGCAACAAAATCCCCAGCCTGCTCACTGTCTAGGGCATAATCAGTGGTTAAAGGGCCTGATTCAGAGCCGGACGCTATTTGCGCTCGCTCGTCCAGAAAAAAGGGGCTGGCTATTTAAATTGACCGTTTGTTCTTTGCGGTCTGTTGACGCCTCTATGTCTGAACGAGCGATTAAAATATGCAGACCAAAACGCCCCCTGGCCGCTCGCATCATACGTCATCTCCGCTATTTATTAGATTAATCGAGTACATCGAAAGGCGTATGAACTGCTCGCTATTCTTGTGGTAGCATTTTCCTACCGCAATCATGCGAGCAGTTCTGGCTAAAAGACACCCAACTGACGTGGTCGATGATGCTGCTTTGTTAATTATGCACACCCATTAAACGCCCGTTTTGACCGTTTGGCACGCCTGCGTTCGGATCTCCACTCCCCGTTTTCAAGCACCTTCCCCTGTTACCACCCACAAATGCCTCACTCTGTCACTCAAATTAGCAGGCATTCGCTATTTTGCGAGCACACAATTTCCGACCGCACTGACTGGTTTGTGCATGTGTACTAAAACCCATACGCATGCGCAGGTGTGCGAACATCGCTCCGAACGAACGAGCGGCCGCTTACGAGTGGCTCTGAATCAGGCCCAAAGGCTGCTGCAAACGACAACAGCTGAGCACAATATATGAAATTTTAGATGGCGAATATAACAAAATCCCTCCAGACTTATCAAGGCAACAGAACCTAGATTTTAATAACCCAAATGTATATTCTATCACAGATCTGGTGGACTTATGTGCATCATTATACTTGCGCTCAGCTGGAGAATTTGGAAGCGACAGTGGAGTCAAGTAACAAGGAGCAACACCCATAGCCAGAGTCATCTATTGAGTTAAAAAACCCAGCATTCAATAACAACTAAGGATTACTTTGCACAGGGGGGTACTATAAAGAAATATACTTACCCAACAGCCAACTCTCCAGCATTTGTCCAACCTAAAATTTATCATGGAGGGATGACTGGCTAAGGACATAGGCATCGTGACATGAGCCAGGGTAGCAGATTGCAACACTCATGCAAGATCCGCATGGGTATGTACTCTTGATTTTTGGGGGTCTAGGTGGAATTTTACTGATGTGGCTCTGTACTAATCTCTCTCTCAAGTTTAGTGATCTCCACCAACTCATGGAGATGTTGGGTCCAAATTTAGCCTCTACTGTAGGTCCAGATCAATGAGTAAGACTGGCCAGTGTTTGTTCAGAATGGTCTTGATTTCCTGGCAAAAGTCTCCAACAAATATTAATTCAGACTATTCTAATGTCTGGCCTTTATCCTTTTTCTTCTTAGTTCCTTCTTGAAATATAAGGGATTCCCAAGTGATGTGCCACAGAGATGAGCTCGCTTTCTTAAATGATCTTGTACTATAGCCCCTCTCCTTTAATCTTAGAGAAAGTTCCTTGCTCTTTATTTTGTACGTTGCATCGTTTGAACAATTACATCCCAATCTAAGGAATTCACCTCTTGGAATGTTCTCCAGTGTGGGAGGAAAGTGTGAACTGCTGTGGTGTAGTGTAGTAAGCTATTTGCCTCTGTCTTTTTCCTGAATAGCTCTGTTGCCAGCATGCCCTGTTCATCTTTATAGATCTTTAGATCCAAGCATGAGACTTATTCACTGCTGATGTCATGCATGAGTTTTAGGTTGAGATCATTACAGTTCAAGGATGTCAAAAATTGCTTGAGGTGCTCCTCATCACCTTCCCATGAAGACATCATCGATATAGCTTATCCATGATATCACATTCTTGGTATATATGTCATTATCTTGACTAACAACAACCTCCTTCTCCCACCAGCCTAAAAACAGATTAGTGTAGGTAGGTGCACAAGCCATGCCTATTGCTATACCCTGTTCCTGCATAAGGAATAGAGCACAAAAAAATAGAAGTTCCATCAAAGATATCGTGAATTCATCCATTCCTTACATTTTGAGGAAATATTTTACTGCCTCCATACCCTTTATGTGATCAATGCTGATATAAAGAGCTTCAACATCAAGATTCACCAATAGGTAGTTGTCTTCCACCCGGATGTTATGTATCTTTTTTAGGATGTCCATGCTGTCCCGAATATAGGATGGTAGGCTTGTTACATGCTTCCTCAAATGGACATCTAAAAATGTACTTGCCTTCTCAGAGATACCCCCTATGCCCAACATAATAGGCCTTCCAGGGGTTGTCCACTTTTAGGTATTCAAGTTCGTGTTTGTTGTGGTACTATTTTTAAAGGCCTCATTGATAATTCTATTGTACATTAAGCTATAATTATCAGTGGGATAAAACATAACTTTTTTATAACACATGGAGTTTTCAAGTTGTCTAGGGGCCTCCTTCATGTACAGCTCCTTGGGTCAGATAACGATAATTCTACCCTTATCCGATGGTTTGATTATGACCTCTTCCCAACCATCTATCTCCTTAAGAGCTCCGATTTCATGTAATTTGAGATTCCTCTCTCTGTAGTAAGTTTTCTTCTTTCTCTGCAGTTTTCCAGGTCCCCGAGCATGCAAAACCTTAGCAATTTTAGTGCTAACGCATGGAGCAGCAGCGTCATGCTGATATAGTATATATCATTTTAACTCCTTACTCTATGATTACTCTAACACCATCCATGCCTGGTTCACCACTTACCTCACCAACCGCTCCTTTTCTGTGTCTGCCTCCACCTCCCCCCCTTCCACCCATACTGTTGGTGTCCTGCAGGGTTCTTTCCTGGGTTCCCTACCCTTCTCCTTGTACACCTCTACACTAAGAGAACTCATCAGCTCCTACGGCAACATTACCTATTTTCCCTGAACTCACCCCTTCTCTCCTCTCTCAGGTATCCAGCTGCCACTCCGTCATCTCTTCCTGGATGTCCGAGTGCTCTCTAAAGCTCAACATGGACAAAACAAACTCCTAATTTACCCCCCTAATAGAGTCTCCACTCCAACCAATCTCGCTATCACTGTTGACAACACCATCATCTCCCCTATCACCCAACTTCACTGCTTGGGCGTCACCCCTTCACCCCCCACATTCAATCTCTGGCTTAATCCTGTCTGTTCCAGCTACGCAACATCGCTCGCATTAGGCCTTTCCTCTCCCAGAATGCTACAAACTGATTATTCACTCACTAATAATTTCTTGGCTCGACTACTGCAACCTTCTCCTCACTGGCCTCCCACGTTGTCAACTTGCTCCCCTCCAATCTGTTCTCAATGCTGCAGCTAGACTTATGTTCCTCTCCCGCCATTCCACTTCAGCTACTCCCCTCTGCAAAAACCTGCACTGGCTCCCATTCCCCTAAAGAATCCTCTTCAAACTCCTCACCTTTACATACAAGGCCCTTTCCAACTCCACTGCTCCCTACATCTTCAACCTCATCTCCTTACATACTCCCTCCAGCCCACTCTGGTCTGCCAATGACTGTTGCCTCTTCTCCACCCTGGTTACTTAATCTCATGCTCATATCCAAGATTTTGCCTGTGCAGCCCCTCTTCACTGGAATGAGCTCCCTCGCTCGATCAGACTCTCCTCTAACCTTGCAGAGCTTCAGAAGTGCACTGAAATTCCATCTGTTCATCAAAGCATACCCTTCCACCACATAACCATGTCACCAGCTCTCCCTCTTGCCTCAGCCATCTTTAACTTGCCTACTTCCTGCACTCAGGTCCCCTTCTACACACTCATGGCTCATGTCATCTGTCTGTTTCCCCTCTCCCCTAGATTTTAAGCTCCTAGGAGCAGAGTCCTCCTCCCTACTGTCTCACAGCCCTCTTTTCAAGCACTTCAATGACAGCCTTCACCATCCCAGCTGTATAGTGTATGGAGAATTGTGTTGCCAATTGTTACTTGTGCTCTGTTTATATTTTGGTTACTGTATTGTAAAATAAGTTTCTGTGCACCCTGTACTGTATATACGGTGCTGCGGACCACTTGTGGCACCATATAAATAAAATGTAATAAATAATAATAATATGGTTATAGCTAAACTATCAGGGCTATGATGACAGTATCACTGTGTAGATATTAACAATGATCTCTACCATTTGGATGTGACAGTGAGATATGATATATATATATATATATATATATATATATATATAAAATATAAGGGGCTCTCTGAAATATAGATATGCCCAGCTATATCCTTGCCACTGGCGCGCCACTCATAGTGCGAGACGTGTGCCTGAGAGCAGATATGTGATGTCACATGCTGCCGCCACGTCTTGTTGGACAACAGTGCTCCTGACGGTTCTCTTAGACCAGTTTCTGGGAGATGGAGATGCCACGCTATCAACTCATGAAGTCCTCCCATTCAGCTGTATGTCATCTCTACCGGGACTGGATTGGTTCTTCTTCCTTTTTCTTTCCTGCTGATGCATTGCTCGGATGCTGTGATAGCGTCTTACACATGTTTCCAGTTCCATTGAGTTGGTATCTCTCATTGTGATCTTCCAGCATATCCAGTACTGAGTCAGTTGTGTGTTGTGCCGAATAACATCCCGGCGGCCCAGTCCACACTACAGCATCTGAGGTTCCAGCAGATCATCGAGGCTATCTCCGCTGTAGAGTGCCTCCAGCTTCCCAGTGCTGTATCATATTCCGGCAGCACAGTCCGCATTACACCTTCTGAGGGACTCCAGCCTTATACTGTGACTACCTCCGCTGTATTGTGGATCCATCATCTCACAGTTGCTGCACCACTTCTCAGCATCATAAACTGCAGTGCAGTGTCTGAGTGGACTCAGCCTTAACATCACGGCTATCCCTGCTGCTCTCTGTCTTTAGTCACTACAGTTGCCGTACCACTTCCCGGCGGCATTATCCGCATTGCAACGTCTGAGTGGACTAGGTCAACCATCAAAGTTACCTCCACTGCTTTGCATCTTTGAACATCTTCAGCCATCCAGGCTGCAACTAGGCAACTAGGCCAAATTCTTGCCAAGTGTCTCCAGCCCTCAAGGCTGCGACATGACTAACCGGTCACCACCCTTTCCAATTGTCTCCAGCCCTCAAGGCTGCTACGTGATCACCAGGTCACCATCCTTGCCAAGTGTCTCTAGCCCTCAAGGCTGCTATGTGACCACAAGGTCACCATCCTTGCCAAGTATCTCCAGCCCTCAAGGCTGCGACATGACTAACTGGTCACCACCCTTGCCAATTGTCTCCAGCCCTCAAGGCTGCTACTTGATCACCAGGTCACCATCCTTGCCAAGTGTCTCTAGCCCTCAAGGCTGCTATGTGACCACCAGGTCTCCATCCTTGCCAAGTATCTCCAGCCCTCAAGGCTGCAACATGACTAACTGGTCACCACCCTTGCCAATTGTCTCCAGCCCTCAAGGCTGCTATGTGATCACCAGGTCACCATCCTTGCCAAGTGTCTCCAGCCCTCAAGGCTGCTATGTGACCACCAGGTCACCATCCTTGCCAAGTATCTCCAGCCCTCAAGGCCGCTACATGATCACCAGATCACCACCCTTACCAAGTATATTCAGCCCTCAAGGCTGCTACATGACCACCAGGTCTCCACATTGTCAAACTTCTCCAGCCTTGGGCTACAACTGCACTATCCTTCAGTTCTCTGGCGTAAGTTCATCCCAGATGCCTGGAGGCAAGTTATAATTTGTTGCCCCCCCGTCACAGCTGCTGATACTGTAATGTAGCAATTCTCATGCAGACAGGCTATAGATAGATGAAGGCAGCAGGTGATGATCTGACATGGAGCTCTACACTAGTGTATGGTGGCTTCTCAGGTGCAGGGAAGAGGTGTCATGTATTGGGCGGCCGTGACGGTACACTCCGGGTACATAGTTACAGTCCTAAGTGGGGTGAATATGTTGTGGACATTGCAGGAGGTGCCCCTTCAGAGCTGGAGCCCGGCGGCAGGCGCCTCCTTTGTCTCCCATAGTTCTGCCCCTGCTTCGGTTGATCCCATCACTCCAATAATCCTCAGAACTATTACCTCCTTCTGAAGTGAATCACCCCGGGGATTCATTACACGTGCACTGCGTATGCGGATGCACCTCCATAGGAATAAATGGTGCGATTGCTGTGCACACCATAGTATACCGTAGGGAATTGCATGTACACATTTGTGGCGTGATCAGCCACAATGTAACTGGGCACATCTGTATATTCCTAGATACATTATTAATTTCTCTAATAAGGTCACATTCATGCAAGTATATCTTGAGTACAAACCTACTACTTTAAACTACTTTTTCAATGTATCAAGGCCTAAGTAATTAATCATATGCAGATTGTTTATTACATCATAAAAGGTCTAACCTTTAGTGATGTTGCTCCCTGTATCTGCTTTTGCATAAATTATCTATGGCATGACCATTTTACTCCGATGTAACCCATCTCTCTATAGGTGAGAATTAATGGGAATGCTTTATTACCCTCAGCCATCCCAAACTATTATATGTAACTACTCTTGAGTATTGGGATATGCAATTAATATTTTACTGTTATAGATCTGCTTTAGAAATAAAATAAATGTGTGTCTGGGTGATTATGCTATTTGGTCTAACCCCGCACTGTAAGCGCATCAATGGATTTGGACAGGAACAGGTATAACATCTAGAAAGATTTGTATTAAGACTGGGAGGTATGGGATCAATTACGTTACTATACCCCATTTTCACCTGTCCATTCACATAGATAGGCTCCTATCTGAATGTCTACAAGGATCAATATTTGACTGATATATGGGCACTTAGCCCATCCACCTATCATCCCACAAAGGGGATGTTCTGAGTAGTTACACCCAGCTTGGATGTGATCAAGCCTCATGTGAAATGTGCGTCTGTCACGGCTACAGACACTTGAGACTCCTGGGAAGAGTCAGGCTTACTAGGTAGTATGAACTGGGGTGGTTTCAGGAATGACCATCTCATGAAATATTACTGGCACGGAATAAAAGTAAATAATAGACTTTATTCACAAACAAAGGTTATGTAACACAGTTCCACATAAAGTCTCAACAGCACTATTGATCATAACATGCATAACAGATGTAGGGGTATGCCCCTGTGAGAAACAAAGTTCTTAGCCCATGGTAAAGTGATGTGGGGGAAACCCAGAGTCCGACACGAGGCTAGGGCCTCAGAATGGAGTAGAGGATAATAACAGGGTTGAGCACTGTAGCATGACGTAAGTCCAGAACAGGGTTGAGCCCTGAGACAAAATAAAGATCCAGAGCAGGGTTGAGCCCTGCAATGTGACAAAGGTCCAGAACAGGGTTGAGCGCTGCGATGTACTGATGGTCTGGAGCAGGGTTGAGCCCTGCGATGCACTGAAGGTCTGGAGCAGGGTTGAGCTCTGCGATGCACTGATGATCCGGAGCAGGGTTGAGCCCTGCGATGTACTGAAGGTCCCGAAAAGGGTTGAGCCCTGCGATGTACTGAAGATCCTGAACAGGGTTGAGCCCTGCGGAGTAATGGGGTTCCAGTAAAGGTAGACTGTAATGGTGCAGTTGACTGTAGCAGAGGTAACTTCAGTGTCCGTAGGAGTCAATAGTAACCAGTAAAGCAAATCGGGTAGCGTAGAATAAAGTAGTAGCAATGGAGCAGGATAACAACAGAATGGCAATGCTGAGCTCTGTAGTGCAGCTGGTAACCTGTATCAGAACTTGAACCGGAACATGAGCAGGAATGTAACGAGGTCCACAGCATACAAGAGGCACAGCGGGGATCTGGCAGGAGTCCAAGAAAGACCTGAAAGTAATGTTGCACAGACAATGAGGCATGGTTAGTGACAGGCTTTATACCAGAGGTCTGTGATCCATAGGAAGTTCAGAACATGTGACACAATTAGAATTAGGTTTGGAATAATATACAATCAAGAAATCCAACAACCTGACAACACCTATGAAACAGATGATCACTTTAACTCTCTGTACACTGCATGTGAAGAATGCCAGCAATCAGGATAGATCCTCCAACGACCACAATGGAACTTTGGCAAGTGTAGCTTATTTTTATGTACTGAAATAGTCACAGTCCTGACAGCGTCATCTGACAAACATTTCAAGGTCTCTGTGTGAGCTCTAACAGGACCCGGTCTCAGGTAGGTCGCCATTCCTGGGAAATTAGCCTCCACAGCAGATATATGACCCACTACACTGCAGCGCACCGAACATCAGATATAGAAGTCCGCCCATCAAAGATCACTTTCTCTGATCAGGTACAGAACATCTTCTTCAGTGTGTTCTCTTATCCGCCCGGGACCAGTCACTTACACTGCACTGCCCCCAGTATCAGTGTAAGGACGGTCTTATGAAGCTGAACCGCAGAAGCACATGCTACTAACTTCTTTCTGTTTGTGACCTGTTGTTTGTACGGATAAATTACTGTGATGGGGCTGCCTGTGTATAATTTGCCTGATTATTAGATTATGGGCCTGATTCAGAGCCGCTCGCAAGCGGCTCGATCTTACCCCACTGCGCATGCTCTGCCTCCGGCGTGCACATGCGCTAGCCCCGTCCAGCGACTGCAGCCCAGTTGCTACGGGGCTTGCTACAAGACGGGGTGGCTGTCGATGGTGAGTGACAGCTCGCACTGTTTTGTAGGCGGGGAGGGGGGGCTGCACAAACGCAGGCATTCCCTTAGGAACGCCTGGCGTTTGTGGGAGGCCCTACTGACATCACTACTATTAGAGCAAGAAGTCCACTCATCCTTGTGGTAGCCGAGACCCTACCACAGGGTCTCGTCGCAAGGCCAATGGTCGCGATAATCATGACAGACTCCAGGCCGCTCACACCAAGCTGTGGGAGGTCTCCCACAGCTTTGCAAGCTGCCAGACAAAAGACAAAAAAAACACGCCCACAGACAATGCGAGCTGCCTGCGGCAGCGAGGGGGTCTGGATCAGGGCCTATTTTAGAAAGGCACATTCTATGTAAATATGACAATGTATATTAATCTTTAAAAACTCCAGATACCAACAGTGTATGGTATGACAGTGTATGGTATGAGAGAGTACTGATATCAACTAAATATAATACCTGTGAATGCATCTGTATCACAACTGACAATTGTAAACCAATTGTGTTGCTTATTTATATGTCGTTAGATTGGTATATACACATTTCTGGTAACCTGTCACTTCTCTAGTGAATCGGTTACACAGTGATTACATTGTATGTTGTTTAAAAAAAAATTTGCAACATGAATTGATCTGCTACCTTGTTTGGAAGCATACGGATGATGTCTACGAAATCAGGCTATACAATAGAATGATGTACCCACTGATCCCCACCAACACAAGGCTTTTTGATTTAATGACAATGATATGAGTCTAAATATTTTTGCCTAAAATTGTAGGAACTTAGGGACTGATTCAGCAATTCTGCTTATACCCATGCAGCGCAATTGCTAATATCAGCGGTGCTATGTAAATGTGTGCATTCACATTGCGAATGCAGCCTGACATAAGGACGCCCACTTCCCCTTACCCACATCCATATTCTAGGGCAACATAGCGAAACAATAGGTAACATCGAGTAACATCGGACCCATACGCACAGTTAATGCAGGTCAGACCTCACTCAGGAATTGCTAACTTTAGCGCACGCTATGAGGCCTCAGACGGCATCTGGTATCACAGTGGATAATATATGCACGCACCTGCAATGCCGTCCCAACGCACTGGCACACCTGCATTTGCCCGACCACACCCCGTCACCTCCCACGAACGGCTCCTCCTGTCAATCAATCTGCTCTGGGTCTGCATAGCCTCTGCAAACGCACATCCCAATGCAATTGCTAGTTTGCGCATGCGCACTGCGATGCATTTGCAATGGGAATTAATCGTCCAGTTGCGTGCGTATTAGCAACTGTGTTCCTTGCTGTATCATGACCTTAATTATTAATTCATAATTGTTTTTCTGGGTTTGTGTCCTCGCTATTATCTTAAGCTAATTATATAAAAATTTATATTTTTACTGTCTTTTTCATATAAGAGTTCACCAAACCAAAAAAGTTTAGCTTTTGGTCTGCATCTATGGACCAGTCTCTGTATAAATTCCAATTTTCCTACTACTTGGTGCACCACCAACCACAGGAATTGCTCTTGAGGGTCAAGATAAGGACACACTTTATAATAGATGACAAAAATAAGAGGAATACTTATATTGCACTATCTACACTACACTATTCCAATCCAGTATTGTGCTGATTCAAATCCTACTCCCACTGCAACATGGCACTTGTGTCACTTTCCAGGTGAATTTACACTGCGTATGAGCAAATCCCCAGGAACATAGCCACCATTCCACCTTCCCAGTAGTTCACAGGTTCTCAAACTCGGTCCTCAGGACCCCAAACAGTGCATGTTTTGCAGATCTCCTGACAGCATCACAATTGAAATAATTAGCTTCACCTGTGGATCTTTCAAAATGTGTCAGGGAGTAATGAGTACACCTGTGCAGCTGCTGGGTGACCTGCAAAACGTGACCTGTGTGGGGTCCTGAGGACCGAGTTTGAGAACCACTGCAGTAGTTGTTCTTGATTAGTCACATGCCTTCAGCTGCACCAGACTGCAAGAAATGCACTGATATTACTCCAAGCAGTGTGAATGTCTTGGAGTATTTATCGAAGAGTGTATTCACCAATCCAAGAAAAATACTCATGCAGGGTTTAAAGATTGCTTTACCGGCCTGGCTTTATATAACATCAGGAGAAGAACCCACTCATTCTACGAAAGAGAACTTGCAGCACCCCAAGTGTTGAGCAGCTTATTTTCTATTTGTATTAGATATTCTGGTTGTGGTGTGTCACGACCATGTCTAGTTTTCACCTTTTGCCTGTTGACTTACCACTGCCAGCTGACTCCATGGATCTGTGTGTGTAATTTGCCTGAAGGATCTGTTCTGATCATGCTGCTGCAGCACTTCTCTATGCATTCCTTCCACAGTGATTATTTCACCTGGGTCCTTTCCTGTCTGTGAACACTGCTAGCCCTGATTGGAATCACAAGTGTGGTTCTGACTCAGTACTGCAGAGATGAATACTCCCTCTGCATGTTGTGCCTTCCACCACTCAGAATGCTACTGCCAGACCACGTGTCCATATCCACCAATTGCAGCCAGTCCCAGGGTATATATATCCTCCCCTGATAGCATTCTGGGCCTGAACATCTTGTTACTTCCATGGTGTATGGTTTGTGCTGTTTCTGTATACAAGTGTATCCCTGTCTCCTGCTGACAGCAACCCCTGGTGCAAACCAGAAAACCTGCTACAGCAACCCCTGGTGCAATCCAGAAAACCTGCTACAGCAATACCTGTCAATCCAGATGTCTTACTAGCATCAGCTAATAGTGAGTTCCTGTGCTCCTGACCTTGTCCTGTGCTCTGCATGCCCTACTCCTGGTTGGTCCCTGGCACCCTTGCAAACCGGCATCGTGCTTCCTGCTGTGGATCAACTCCTGCTCCTTCTACCTACCTACCCACTCCCTCCCTGAACCTAAAATCTCAAACCTACCCATTCCTTCCTGAACCTGTTATTCCCAATTACCCTATCCAGCCTGGACCTTAGTTCCAGCCTTTGTCACACCATTTCTGGATTACCCTGTTTAGCACTCGTCTCAGCATGACCTGCTTTCCCTTCAGCCATTGTCATGTTATTCCATTCCAGAGTCAAGTTCCAAGTTCATCAGTTCAATCCACGTTATTCCAGTCCAGAGTCAAGTTCCAAGTTCACCAGTTGAACTCAACAAGTCTTCCTGCTGGTCCCAGTCTGGTTCCTATCATTCATCATCAAAGGCAATTCTCACTGCTACATAAATCTTGCAATAGAGCTATCTACTTCATCTGTGGTTCCAGTCATGCCGGTCTCCATTGAATCCCAATCACCACCTGAGACAGGTAACGCACAGACACCATTTGTGACATGGTGGACACCAATAGCTTTACACTTTGGCTGCTATCTCCCTGTGCACCAGTGATTTTTCTGATTTTTATTTTTTATTTTTTTCCGGCACTTTAATTGGATTTCTCTTCGCACTCTCTGGAGGGTGCGTGAAGAAATCCTTTAGTCGGACCAGACATTGCACTGAATTGAATAGCTCCGTGAGCTCCCTACCGGGGCGATTAATCATCTATTTGAAATGAACCACGGCCAAAGTTCACTTAAAAAGAGAAAAAGTTCTGACATCAGTGTCACTGTTATTTTTCTGCCACTTGGGTGCCCATGCTATTAATTATAATTATTATTATTATTATTATTATTGTTGTTGCAAACCCTATGTATATAATAGCAGCCTATCCTTAACCCTAGTTGATGTCTAACTCTAAAATGCTATGTCAACATTCTGGCAGTCAACATACTGACTACATACCAAAAAGACATATTGGGCGGTATTCAATTGTTTAGCGTGCCCGATCCTGAAATGCGGGCGCTGGCAGCTGATCACGCCTTATAGGAGCAACAATTGAATTGCTCTGAAAGGCGCAAAGGAGGTCTGAAACAACTGAATTCCGCCCATTGTCTTTTTGTGTGCATTTAGTGTGTGGTATGTATAATGAAGGACACAGGACTGTATGCTGTTGCCAGTGGAGTGTATAGGACTTGGGGATCGAGGTGCTTTTAGTAATGGATGGAGAATTACAATGAAATTGCCATATATTTGTAACTGCTGCTTTGTACACATACATGTATTACATTCCAGTGTTTGTATGTTTGTTATTTATCACTCAACGGGGTGATAAATGTTGTTTTAAAATATTATTTAATCTTATTACAGATTTTTTTTTTTTTTTTATCCCTTTATGGTCTAATTTACAGGAAACTAAATATATTAAAAGACACGTACTTTATGTAATTAAAACTAGAAAATGACTTAAAAAAATTAGTTTAAAAGAAACATGAGTCACAGTATGTACAGTATAGTACATACTCAATATGTGGTATTCTGCAAATGTAACAAGATCACAGTATGAGGAAGTACTATGGTTAGAGTTGTGACACAATAAATATCTGCTCTATAACTAAGTAAATAGACACAAATTCCTCATTCTACGGAGACTACCAGGAGAAACACTGAGGACATCTGCAATGAGGGGCTCTGTAATAACACGTAAGGTTCCCATCCACACACAGGGCCACAGGTATAATGATATATCTGTACTACACTATTACATTTATGTTCTAGGACATATTACCATGCACCATACAGCACAACAAGGTTCCCATCCACACACAGTGCCATAGGTATAATGATACATCTGTACTACACTATTACATTTATGTTCTAGGACATATTACCATGCACCATACAGCACAACGGGATGTAGTTTGGAAGCCGACGGTCTAAATCCCAGACGTTCTAACCCCAGCGTGGTACTAATGACAGGCGTCTAAATCTAGACGCCTATCATTAACCAGATGGCAGAAGACCGACATCCCGATCGAAGTGATGCTGGGCGCGGACAGCCACGGGGGGGAGGGTTAAGTTTAGGGCTCCAGGAGGGACTTAGGGTTAGGCAACCACCCGGGAGGTGAGGGTTAGGCTAGGGGAAGGGCGGGTTAGGGTTAGCCACCCCCCGGGGGGACTTAGGTTTAGGCAGCGGGGAAGGGGGGGCTAGGTTCAGGCACTTAGAGGGGGGATTAGGGTTTGGCACTTGCAGGGTAGGTTAGAGTTAGGCACCCCTAAGGGAGGGTTAGGGGTAGGGGGGGAATTAGGTTAGCGATACTTACCTTAGGGACGATCGGGATTTTCACCCTTCCCAGGCTGCCGCTGTTGGGATTTGAACCTAATACCTACTACACCCAGCACAACAAGGTTCCCATACACACACAGTGCCACAGGTATAATGATACAACTGTTCTACACTATTACATTTATGTTCTGGGACAAATTACCATGGGCCATACAGCACAACAAGGTTCCTATACACACACAGTGTCACAGGTATAATGTTACGTCTGTATTACACTATTACATTTGTTCTAGGACATATTACCATGGACCATACAGCACAAAGATCCCATCCACACAGTGCCATAGGCATAATGATACATCTGTACACTATTACATTTATGTTTTAGTACATAATACTGTGGACCATACAGCACAACAAGGTTCAAATACATTTATCATGTGATTCTTTATCATTCTATTGTTATTAGGGATAAACTAGTCTGAAAAAAATACAGTACAGGTGCGTACACACACAACGATTTTTTGGATGATTGAATGATAACTATGCCATTATCGTTCAGTCATCCAAAAAAATCGTTCAGTTTCTGCCCCAAAACGATGAACGATAACTACCAATGCGCGCTCCCGTTTGCAGTTGGTAGTTTCCGTTCATCGCCCGAACCTGCCGTCCAACCTGACGATTATATCAGGTTGAACATGTTCGGGGATGAGGGAGGGAGCCCAGAACTAAACTAAATCGTTCTTGATTTCGTTCAGTGTTTGTGCTCAGTGTTGTTAACAACACTGAGCACACCCCTGCCGGGGACACGTGGGACGATTTTGTTCGTTCATGAAACAAATCATCCCGTGTGTACACACCTTTACAAACTACAAGTTTACATTTATCAGCAAAACTTGAGCAGTGATAACCCCGTGTGATCTATGCCCTATACCACAGTCTCTCAGTCATGCTGGTTTTTATTGCATGTTACATGTATGTGTGGTGTGAAGATTATTACATTGCTTATAGTGCACCTAGTAATGTACATAGCTTTAGAAGTGCAAAAAGAAAGTGCATCCCATAGAAGTATAAGATGAGACTGAAGCAGCGCCTCCTCTGTGTATAGTGACAGGACTGAGCATCCATACACACAGTCACCCAAAATATACACCTCCTGTACCCCTTTATCTCATTTCAAAAATCTGACTCCACATATACAAAGATTTTTCCAGAGCGCCCTCTTCATAATTTACTCCGAATATCATTACTGTACCCAACCATTTCTTATTTTTCTAACTGTATGTTCTGTGTGTTCTCTTAAGCTGGGAACACACTAAACAACATATTGGACAATTTATCATTCTGGGATTAATCTGGGAGGGTTGGGGTCTCCTCCTGTCAGGCTTCTCCTGTCTGGATTTGAACTAGGAATGGGAATCATTTGATGTTTCATCAGAAACATGTAACACTGTGTGGTGCCGGCACTGTTTTAGGCTGCCAGCTGGCTCTCTCCTTGTTTTATATTCAATTACAACTTAAGACGAGGGTACAAAACACACTGACTGGGCTATGACTGTGCGTGCATGCTGCAGCTGGGGGTGGTGGCTGACAGTGAGAGACACTCTGGACAGCCAATCAGCTGCAGCACATAGGACAGCCCCACCCATGGCTCACTGTCACTGTCACTGGTGTTGCTCTTAGTGAACACTGGTTGGCTGCTGCAGCTATTGGTAACTGAGCAGTCAGTCTCACTGTCAAGCACTCACTGCATATGCAGGACAGACCCAGCGGGGGATTGGGGGGGGGAGAGAGAGAGATGATATAGACAGAGACTTAGGGGTCAATCCTATTTCATGCGAAGGGTGCGAGTTGCCATTGCAATGGTGTTAAAATGCCGGCAACGGACCGGCACCTTCACTGATCCAAGCCCGACTTTGCCTACATTTGCTCGGAGCCCTATGGGGCAGCGAGCACTTTTAGGCGAATCTGGGCGGCCATCAAGCATGGCCGCTGTCGCAATGACTCGCCCCCGTGAGTGCATCGCATGTAATAGGATTGACCTCTTAAGCTGAGAGTGGAGAAGAGACAGAGAAAAAAAATAAAGTGGAGGCTCAGGCTGAGAAAAGTCTGGAAGAATGGACAACAAGAAAAATTAAATTGAGAAAGAGAAGGGAGAGACTGAGACACCTTCAATAACAAGTTTCATTTAAACATGTTTTACTTTACTTCCAAAACTGCATACATCCTTATAATTTTTGCACCATTTGTGTATATATGTGTGTGTGTAATATATATATATATATATTCAATATTAAAAACATTAGTACTTCCAATGTTTTCTTTCGATGACCCATCCCTAATTTGAACCGGTATTTCATACTGATCCCCTGTATCCTTAGTATCATCTGTATTTACTGCTACATGTGATTCATTTCCTATTATCCTATTATCAACTATATACGTAGGATCAAATTCAGGGGACTGATTGGGAAAAAATGCTGAAAGTGGCCTCAATTAGGTTGAACCCAATTACCTGTATGGGTCCAGCTAACTTTTATTTTAGTAATTATATTTCAAACCACAGACCTTTTTAGAGACCGTCCTAGTGACTGCCATACAATAGCAAGAACTTTATAGCGACTACAATACCACGCAGAGAGCATTCCCATTGGGAATGTGGACATGGACTAGAGATCCTGTGCACCCCCCATGGCATCTTTTTCAAGATGGGTGTTGTGGCGTTTATCTCAAGATAGTGGTACTGGTCCCAAAAAAATGTGGAGGTACAAGATTTTGTGTGGACTACAGGAGGTTAAATGATGCCACTGTATTTGATGCCTATCCCATGCCCAGGATAGATGAACTACTAGATAAGCTGGCCCCTAGCCATCCCCAGCAGCTCAGGAAAACAGTACATTCTGACTGTAGTGGATTATGCTACAAGGTACCCAGAAGCTGTAGCGCTTTCATCCATTCGCACAGACAAGGTAGCAGATGCGCTTATCACCATTTTTTCTCGGGTGGGGTTTCCCAAGGAGATGTTAACTGATCAGGGTACCCAGTTCATGTCCCGCCTCATGCAGATTCTCTGTCAGAGGATGCAGGTGAATCATCTGATTACAACCCCATACCATCCGGCTACCAATGGGTTGGTCGAACGTTTTAATAGCACCCTGAAACAAATGTTGAGGACTTTTGTGGAGTCCCAGGGAAGAGACTGGGAGAGGTTCCTGCCGCACCTCCTCTTTGCATACCGCGAGGTGCCGCAGGAGTCCACTGGATTCTCACCCTTTGAACTCCTATATGGGCATCGCGTGCGAGGCCCTCTAGATTTGATCAGGGAAGAATGGGAAGGTAAGCTGGTCACTCCTGAACAGTCTGTGGTACACTATGTAGTACAGTTCAGGGAGAAGATGCAGTCTTTAATGGGAATGGCACAGAGCAAACTGAAGGCTGCACAAGCAAAACAAAAACTCTGGTATGACCGCAGCGCTAGGGAACGCATATCTGAGGTGGGGGATAAGGTCCTAGCTCTGATCCCTATGAGGCAGAACAAGCTACAGGCTGCCAGGGAAGGCCCCTACACCGTAGTGCAGCGCATCCAGGATGTTAATTATGTAGTAGAAAAGGGGGATGGACGTAAGAGACAGAAGATGTACCACATCAATATGCTCAAAAAGTACCATGACAGAGGGACATGTGTGTTAGCTGTGTGTAGCTTGCCTGAGAGTGATCAGGAACCCGACCCCTTACTAGATCTGGCAGCTGCTGCAAAAGAGGGGGGGGGTCACTTGCAGATGCCCACTACAGCACTGAGCTGTCTGAGATGCAGCTAGAACAGCTAGCTAACACCGTACAGCCCTTTCAGTCCCATTTCACAGGAAAGCCAGGAAAGACACACTTGGTTACACATCACGTAAACACAGGTAATCAGACCCCCCTCAGACAGCCAGCATATCGTACTTCCCAAGAAGTGCTGGAGGCAATGAAAAGGGAAATTGATGAGATGCTGCAGCTAGGGGTGATACAAAGGTCTCACAGTTCATGGGCTGCCCCAATGGTACTGGTCCCAAAAAAATGTGGAGGTACAAGATTTTGTGTGGACTACAGGAGGTTAAATGATGCCACTGTATTTGATGCCTATCCCATGCCCAGGATAGATGAACTACTAGATAAGCTTGCCCCGGCACGTTACATCACTATCATGGATCTCAGTAGGGGGTACTGGCAGATCCCGCTGTCACCCGAGGCCCGTGAGCGGTCCGCATTCATCACCCCATTTGGGCTGTTCGAATTTCTGGTCATGCCCTTTGGGATGAAGAATGCCCCTGCGTCCTTTCAGCGCCTGGTTAATGACCTGCTGGAAGGCCAGGAGGGATATGCAGTTGCCTACCTGGATGACATCGCAGTGTTCAGCCAGACCTGGGAGGAATACCTGATCCATCTGAATAGTGTGTTAGGCCGAATCACTGGGGCAGGTTTGATGATCAAACCCGAGAAGTGCCAGCTTGGCATGGGAGAGGTACTATATCTAGGGCACCATGTAGGGGGAGGTACTCTCCGCCCAGAACCAGACAAAGTGGAGGCTATTGCTGCATGGCCTACCCCTAAGACTAAAAAACAGGTGATGTCCTTTCTAGGAACTGCAGGGTACTACCGAAAATTTGTACCCCACTACAGCACCCAAGCCAAGCCCTTAACAGACTTGACAAAAAAGAAGTTGCCACAGGTGGTCAATTGGACTGAGGAATGTGAGAGGGCCTTTCTAGCCCTAAAGTCTGCTTTAGCTCAGTCCCCTGTGCTGCAGGCCCCTGATTTCAAAAAGAGGTTCATTGTACAGACTGATGCCTCTAATTATGGTTTAGGTGCTGTGCTCAGTCAGGTCAATGAGCAAGGGGAAGAGCATCCTGTCATTTTCCTAAGTAAAAAACTGCTGCCCCGTGAAGTGGCCTATGCCACCATTGAAAAAGAGTGTTTGGCGATTGTATGGTCTCTCCAAAAACTGCAGCCATATCTGTATGGGAGAGACTTTACCATAATAACAGACCACAACCCACTCGTATGGCTTAATAGAGTCTCTGGGGATAATGGTAAACTTCTCCGATGGAGCCTTACCCTGCAACAATACACCTTCACCATCCAGCACAGAAAGGGTGCAGAGCACAGCAATGCTGATGCACTCTCCCGGCAGAGTGAAGAGGCAGACAGTGGTACACAGGTAAGGCTGTGACGTGTGTCTCAGTCCCTCCTGTGCCCATCTTCAGGGGGAGGTGTGGCGTTTATCTCAAGAATAATCGCCAGGAATGATGTCATGTAAATGTGTATATATATATATAAATGTGTGTATCAACATGGTTTCTAGGCAGTGTCCTGTATTTGACCTGTAGGAATACAAAGCTTGGAGGAGATTTGTCTTCCTGGAACCAGGCATCTAGATAACCATCTCTTCTCTCAACAGGCCATAAAGTTTGGGGAGAGATACATCCTTAATGCAGATGGTCAGACCTGGTCAAGCCAGGTCATGGGATATAAAATCCTTTAGAAGGGAGATGACAAGAATGTAGGGTATGTTACCTGATTATTGGTTTCTAAAGACCCCTTCACACTGTTTCAAGACCCCCTACTTCCTATAGACTATATGTAAGGGTGTGGCCGATTTCTTAATGCCCAGTGTACAGCAATGAAAGAGTGAAAAACCCAAAGGTGGGGGCTAGTGCAGCTGTGAGGGTATAACTATGCATCTCCCTCAGTGATAAGTGTTCTTGTGCCCAAGGAGAGTGCTGACGACTGGCCAGAATCCAATGCTCCTGTGTCTCCTTCACGACTGAGTCTAGATGTAAAGACTCTGGGTTCTTTTTCATTTTTAATTCCTTTTACTTTCTGAAACCTATTTGTGATATATTTGTATTGTCCATATTTGTACTACCTTTTTCTGTAATCAATAACCTTGGAAATATTTTTCGGATTAAACATTCTTAATCCAGTGTGTTCTCCGTGTTCTTGTCGAATTCACGAGCCTGTGAGGTCAAAGCTACGTACCTATATGTAAGTGAGTGTGCATATTGAGATTTAAGGGGAGAACCTAACGACTCCCGTTAACTTCGTTGGTGGTGGCAGAACAGTGTTAGAGTAACCGCACGTGCTGAGGTAACCATAAGTCACAGTTGGCGATTCTCAGATTGAGGTATCTGGAGAATCGGCCGGCTGGTCGTGACAGGTGTCTATATAGGAAGACTAAAATGCAAATAGGTCCCAATGTGAAATAATATTCATATATTATAAAATCCACCACGCAAAGTTTATAATCAAACTAAAAACCTCTGCACTTCACCAAAAGGAAACATGCACATTTATAATTATCACTTGAGTGAAATAAATCTCATATATAAATAGAATCCACTTATAATCCACTATAACACAGTAAAGCGAAAACATCTCTGTACAGACCACATGGAAAAACACGTTTAGATTGCTGCCATTAGGTAGCTGTGCAATACAGTTATTCACTCATGGCGTCATTCCCATCATGCATTGCAGGGTTAAATACCCTTTGGTTGCTAAGTAACAAATGACTAGACTGGGGCTACAGCTGTAACTGTCATATAACAACAGCTCACAATAACAACATGAGATTGGCCGGAGTTTGATATCTGGATTTTTCTCTTCCAGCTCTCCTCAGTCTGTGGATGGATCTGACCAGTGGGATGATCAATATTCAGCTGATCCCTCAGTATCCAGTGATCCAGGAATCTGTCACCCTGAGTGTTACTGGGGTCACTGTGAGGATTCTGTCTGTTACTTGGTATAGAGGACTAAGCACCAGTGCTGGGAATCAAATCCTCATACATATTCCTGGTGTTACTCCCCCACTAGTTACTGGGCCTCTGTACTTCCCTCGGGCCAGCACTGTCCATAATGGGTCATTACTGAACTCAGATCTCCATATAACAGATAGCGGTGATTACACAGTGATTGTACAGACAGAGAAACCACAAGAACTAGCCTCTGTGACCCTGACTGTCTATGGTAAGTAACATGTAATCACTGTGCCAGGCAGACGTGTGATGTATAATGACCGGTGTCTCCTCTGTGTGCGGCTGCCGGGTACAGGGGTAACTCCAGTGCTGAGCTGTTACCTGTGTTGGCAGAGGTCTTACCAGATCAGATCTTCTTCCCTGCCATAGACAGAATGCACACACTGGGGAGCTCTTTGTGGTAATATAAGATGGTTTTGTTTATCAGCAGCAGCATACAGACATGACAGGATTACCATGACTACCAGACATTACTTCACTACATCACATCTTCTATCTAGAATAATCCCTAACAGTGTATAGTGCGTATTACAGAGGGATACAACACCAACACTTTGTAACACCACCACCTGCTGTCCCTCCAGTGTAAGTCTCAGGGCTCTATTCAGTGAAAAGTGTGAATATATTGTAGTTTGAAATATACCGCTTGTAATTGCATCATATATCCAAACTCTTTTTGTCTTATTTGATGCCGGGACAGACCTTGCAATAAAAGAAGTGTCCCGGCAAAGTTCCTGCGGATCACCCTCACTTCTCTGAAGAGAGATTAATCTCCAGCGAGTGATTGCCGCCTCCAGCAGCGCTGCTCCTTCCTATTCCTTCCTGTTTCCATTTGGGAATGATAGCCGGCCTTGTGCTGCGCTGCTGCAGTGTGAATGGGGGTGACAGAATGACTGTGTGGAGGAGCTGAGGGAGCTCTGCACTGGGAGAGAGCAGGAAGAGAACAGTCTCTTCTTGCTTTTCTCCTATTCTGCCTACTAAATATACACATAACATCATCATGAGATAGTGTTATATATTTTACAACAGATGAGGGAGCAAAGCTTCTCTAGTCTTTATAAATATTGATTCTGCAAAGCTTTCACTGAAAGAGATGGCGGCAGCAGAACTGGAGAGGGAGAAGCGTAAAGGTGGAGAGATCAGTGATGTCTCCACACTTTGCAGTATAGTAACTGTGGAGATAAGAAATTTTAGACTTTCTCCAACTAAAGTGCTGGCGAAAAGCATTGTTTTATTTACTAAATAGACCCCTCGGTCTGTTGCAATATCCCAACATTACTCAGTATCCCAGCGGCTGCTCACTGGGTAAATAACTGCCTCCCATTAGCCCTTATTACTACCAGGCTGGAAATCATAGGGAGAGATGATGTGTGATAAACAGTCCATAGTGATTATGATGATCTGAGTAAGAGGCTGCTGCATTTGAATGATGAATCAAAATGTAAAGCTCAATCTAACCTTGATGCTTATGTAGCACCCCTTACCCAGGTACAGTAAGCCTATGGGAAGGGTGTTTGTATAAGGATAGCGGTTCTCACCATTATACCTTCTATGCAGTGCCTCCACCTTAGTCAGAGTCACGTAGTGTCTTCATTAGGAAATGTCCAGGAAATCTGCAACACCAGGGAGAGACTTAGGGACATATGTATCAAAGCTTGATGTGAGCTAAAATTGTGAGATATAGATCACCAGCCAATCAGCTTATAGCTTACATTTTGCAGGCTGTGTTTAAGAAATTATAGATGGAGCTGATTGGCTGGTGATATCAATTTCACAATTATAACTTACAACAAGCTTTGATACATATGCCCCTTAAGCTGGCCACACACTAGACCTACTTACATCCAACCAGCCAACTAGTTGATTGGTTCGAATGAAAATCTGGTAAGGTATGAAAGCAAATGACAATCAGCAATTTGCCCCCAAATGCCGGAAAATGGACAAAAACTGTTTAGATCAAACATTTAACAAACTTGTCTGGCGACCATTTTCATCTGTTTTCTGGCATTTAGGAGCAAATTGCTGATCATCATTTACTCCCATACATTACCAGATTTTCATTCCAACTAGTTGGATGGTTGGATGAAAGTTGGTCTAGTATGTGGCCAGCTTAAGAAAACCCACTGCCCACCTACTATTTATGACCTGAGACTGTTATGTGTGGCCGCTGCAACTCGTTATCTGATTGGCTCTCAGAAGCTGCCTAGCAACTTTCCTGCCTGTATTCTGGCTGTTTCCTATCAACTAGGATGCTGGCTGCTACGTGCAGCAGCTCACCTGTTTGGAATACCTTGGTACAGGGGCATATCTATAATGGGTGCAGGGTGTGCGGGGCACAAGGGTCCCTGGGTCCAGGGGGGTCCCGCACCGAACACCCTGTATCCAGAATATACAGATCCAGTGGGTCCGGCACTGTATAAATGTCTGGAAAATGTCCGCAAAATTGTGGATTTTAGGAAAAATTGGTCGTGCTCTAGAGGTGCGCAAAAAAAAACCTCCCAGCGCTCCAAAAAACCAAAAACCCGGCTCCTAATTGAATTGCAAGTACTAATCGGATAAAAAAATTAAGTGCACAGAGAATAAAAAATTATGAAATAAATAATTAACTAAACCAAGAAACTCTTAATGATCACCTCATACAATGCAATACAATACATTACAATCGTTCAATACATGCGGCTCCCAATACAGAGCACTGGAAAGTTCGCAAATTGCAACTCTAGAAAATGATAAACTTATTGAAGAGAGCGCATAAATAAAAACTTTGCATATATTTATTAATGCATATTAATTGCATAAATGTTAAAAACAGTGATTAATACAAATAATATAGGACTAGCTCCTCTAGTGCTTGGAGACGCCCACTGATAGCATCTCACATCCACCATTCACGCACATAAACTAGATTAATCGAATGCAGATCAGATGGGCATCAGCCTTCTGAGTGACTAGGATGCACAAGGCGACTGTGTTGATTAATTTGATATGTGACACTTGTATATCTGTGTGCAACTGAGAATGTAAATGGCACTTGGTGTGGAAAAAGCTGAGGCCGTTGCATCATAGCACTTTGCATGATGAATGAGAGACTCAGTCGCACACAGATATACAAGTGTCACTTATCAAATTAATCATCATAGTCTCCTGGTGCATCGTAGTCAGATCACATTGCGATTTAAACGCATAATCAGCAAAACAATATGCAAAACAGATGGCCGGCGCTAGCAGAGGCTCACGAGACCAGGTGCGACAAGAGGGGCAGTTTGACGCTAGTGAAGCAAAGATGAGTAAGGGCACATCTGTATATACATAAACATATATATGTGTATAATACATGTAACATTTATAGAACACTTATACTTTAAGAACCCTCCAAGAAAATGGATTTAAACACCAATCCTCTTATACCACATTCATTAACTTGAGAGCTCCTTGTCATTCAGTAACATTATCCTTTATTTTTTTTCTTAGCAGTCATACCCAGGACATGAACCCAGCACCTCACATTCAGTTACAAACTCTTTTATTTAACACACACATTTCTCAAAACTTTCAACCCTGGGACCCTAACCCATCACCTCTCACATTGCAGTCCGTCACCTTACACATGATTTGCCCCCTGCGTTGGAAGCCTGTGAATTCTAACTATATGGAACTATATGAAGCTACTTGTAATTGTCAGTTTAAAACCAACTAGGCAGAAGTATGTAGTGTGCATCCACATATCCAATGTCCTTCAGCCACACACTAAATCAATCTAGTAAACTGCAATCAGGGACAGACTGGGGAGGTGGAGCTGCTTGGCCGGGGTTTTGATGCCGGACTGGCCCTTTTGGTCATCGGCCCTTGTGGCAATTTGCCAGAAGTGCTGGATGGGCAGTTCAGCCCTGACTGCAATGCTGATTACTGTATGTTTTACAAAAATATTTTGTGTTTCATATAGTTAAAATTCCCAGGCTTCCTTTTGCAGGAGTAGATATCTCCATGTGTATTGTGTCTAACTGCCATGTAAGAGGTGATAAGTTCGGGTCCCTGGTATGACAGTATTTTGAAATGTGTGTGTTAAATAAATGAGGTTGTGACTGAAAGTGCTTGCCAGTAAGCCAGGGAGGAGATAGGGGCAGCCAGGAGATGACGGGGAGAAGAGGAAGCTGCAAGTGAGAATGATTATAAACAGCACCCGATGTCCTGCGGTGTCCTGTGCCATGGCACATGTCACACCATCCTATTTACCACCCTGGCAGTTTTAGTTACTATTGTGTAGACACTGTAACACAAACTCTCTCTAATCTATCAATAACTCTATGGTTTTTAAAATTACTTTCTGATCTATAGCTTCTTCAAAGACTTAGATTCCAGAGTACAATACTTAGGTATAATAATAATAATAATAATACTTGTGCTATAATAAAAATAGACCACACATGAATAGCCTTCAAAATAAAATTGAAACCCTGCAGGAAATACTGTATAACACATGGTGCTTTATCTACTAATAGATGTGGGGACAGAAAGAAACTGGTGCAGTCTTTCAAGCACAACTAATTACCTAATTCTGACCAAGAACGAATAGTTGAAATACTATTATAAATCCCACATCATTCCCCAATAGATGTCATCCCTAACTCTCCTGGTACTGGTTAGCTGCTCTCTCACTCTGTTTTATTACAGCTGGAATTACCCTTTTAGTTTCTGCCTTAAACCTAGCAAATAATAGGAGGAATTTAGGAAAATATATGGAGAATGTGTGTGAGTATGCAGGGGGAGGCTATAATACTCACACACAGTGATGGTGTACACAGAGTGACACAGGACCAGCAGACTTCATGGTCAGGTAAGATAACATTCCATACCTAAAGCAACTGCAATTCTAGTGTCGCATGTCTCTCTGATACTACGTTCCGTTCCTGAGGTGGAAAGAGCAGTGGAGGAGAAAAGGTCACGCTTTTGACATTTCCTGGTTAAAGGTTTATATTACATACAACAACCGGCCCACAGTTTTTGCCTATTTGCAATCAGCATATTGCTACAAGAACACTATATCTCTGAATATCCTGCCAACAGTTCTTGCCCACCTGTAATTTATGGTGTCTGGATAATACATCTATTGAAGATACACATCTCAATTATTCTAGTGGTGTCTATGCCAGACCAGAACTTAAGACGTTTATAGTTTTAGTCTTGAAAACCCAGCTTCAAGTTATTGCCCACCAGCTGGTTAATTGAAGCAGACTGTAGTATAAATGTAGAGAGCTGTTGCATCAAACGACATCTCATACATAATTAATCCAATTTTGAACACAAAGCCCCAAGTTTTTGCTAACCAGTTTTGGTACTGATCACCGACATATTTGAGATACGGGACTACGGATAGTTACCTACTATCGCATTGATATTTATAAATTAGATCCATCACCACAGAGCGCTTTATCTGATTAGTACATATATCAATTTCCCATTGGTTTCCTGGGGGCAATCATGCTACTTGGGCTCACATACTGTAGGACTGCTTACCAATGATGGATTCCATAGTAAATTAAATGATCTGTTAAAACATGATGGGAACATAATCATTCAGACCAAGGAGCAAAATGTAATGATGAGTTATTATATTCATATTTCTGTATTATTTTATTTAGTAACATGACTGGCAATGTCTGTGTGTGATCTCCTAACTGTCCCTATGTTCCTCCATCCACAGAGCGGGTCAGGAAGCCTAAGGTCACAGTGTCTACCTCCCAGCCCAAGGAAAGTGACACAATCACCCTGACATGTGACACCAGTGATGCTGAGAGGATAACATGGAGCAGGAACAGTGCCGGCCTCCCCTCTGGAACCAGCTTATCAGCAGATAACAGGACAGTCACTTTCTCCAGTGTTACACAGGCAGACTCAGGAGAGTACAGATGTGAGGCTGAGAACCCTGTCAGTAAGAGTATCAGCGATCCCTACACAGTAACCATAACCTGTGAGTACTTGTGAGATTACTGCCTGTGTATGAGTAACATGACTACATAATGTATTGTTCCATTTATAATCCATTTTGTGATTGTTCCATTTATAATTTTGTGATTAGGATTGTATGTATTAATTATAGATGTAAACTATGTGTAATGAGGATTATGTACTAAGCCTTGGAGAGAGAGAAAGTGGATGGAGATAAAGTACCAACTAATCAGCTTCCAGAGTGACAGGAGCTGAGTGGTTGCTATTTTATCTCTGTCCACTTTATCTTCCTCCAAGGTTTAGAAACAAAAAAAACTGTCACAATAAATAATAATGGATGTTACCATCCTCCCACGCTACCAGAATAGTATGTGCTCATTTAGACTGTACCAGCACACATTGTTTACTTCTTTACATGTTTTACCTTCAGTAACTGTCTCACTCTGTCACATTGTAGAGCCACACTTATGTGTACTACTTTCAGATTATTATTATTAGAGATGTGTGGTTCGGTTTTCTAGAAATCTGAATCCACCCGAATTTCGTGAACCCTGGTAAATCCGAGTCGCGGTTCTGATCTCCTGAGGAGATCTGGATAAATCTGTGTTGTGGTTCTGATCTTTTTGCGGTTCGGAATTCGGATTTTAAATCCGAATTTCAGGTTTTGGTTTGCATAAGTTACACGATTTTTAGCTTTTTTATCTAGTTTTCTTTTTTAAATCCAGATCCAAAACCAAACACAAAACCAAATCCAGATCCAAAACCTTGAAGGAGATACAGATACAAAACCAAAACCAAAACACGGGGGTCTGCGCATATCCCTAATTATTATAATTATTGTTATTATTATTATTTACATACTATACTTACAAAGTGTATAGAGTATTACACAGGACTGCATGCAGAAATGTTTCTGAGACAGATTACAGTTTCCCTGTACAAAGTAACTGGAATTTATTTTTAAACAAAGAGACATACATTATTGTATGGCGACAAAGTGACTTTTCCAAAATCGCAAAAATCTGACACTTACTGTAATCTAAGTACATACTAAACAAAGTGTACTCAGCACGATGACGGTGGGGACCGGCACATTTTCCATATGTATCAAGCTCTGGAAAGCGTCAGAGCATGTACCTGATAGCAGGATCCCTCTTAGTGACCCCCATGGGTCGCACATGTGTAGAAGAACTCCCCGGTCATAAAGTCATCATACTGCAAAGGAGAGCTCTTATTGAAAGATCCGTCCTTTGCAGTTTTACTTGCAAATCTACATACATATGGCATTACCTATAGACAGGGGCATAGAGAGGGGGGGGAGCGGGTACAAATTACCTGGGCCTGGGCTTGCTGGAGGGGCCCGGCGGGGTCCCAGGTCCGGTACCGCTCACCCCCCCTCTTTCATCACAGCAGCCCAGCACACACTGCTGTGTGCTGGGCTGCACTGGGAGACTGCTCGCGGCTGCTATAAAGCAGCCACAGCAGTCTCCTATTCCTGTGGGGGGAGAAATCAAGCTGATCGCGCCCCCCACTGTTTATGCACCAGGCTGAGGGGGCTCAGAGCTACCCCCTTGCCAGCTTGCGCTGCAAAACTTTTTTAAAATTTTTCCTCAAAGGGACGTGGCCACGCCTCCCGTGATTAGGCCACACCCCCTTTACCTGGGCCCGCCACAGCTCTCAGCAGGTCTGCCTATGGAAGCCCATGAGCTTCTCTCCACAGAGTGCTGATAGAGGGATCTGATCAGATCCCTCCCAGCACCCCCTGCGGCGAGTGCGGCCTTCTGCGCATTCGCAGAAGGACGCCAGAGGGGCTTCTTTGTCATAGACAGAGCAGTCCTTTGCAGGGATCGTCATGTATACCGGCGTTACCATAGCTGGCATACATGCGATGACCAGCGGAATGCATCGCATCGTGAGTGCAGGCGGCAGAGACTGAGGGAGGAGACGGGAGCTTACTGTTTGTTTCCACAGTGGAACACAAATCCTGGAAATGCGGCAGCAGTGTTGGCCAGCCCAGCAGAGAGTTCATGGGAACGGCCCAGCAGTAACTTTCCCTCCTTCCTGGTGGCCCAATCTGCCCCTGAACCCAACGACATTGCGTACTGCTACTACCAGTCTGTACATGAATATTACACTGAGTGAATTGTTATAATACAAAATGTGAGCCTTGTCCAACAAGCTGACATTTTGTATTATAATGTCTTTTGTACATAAAGTGCAGTGAGAAATCCTGTATGTGTATAACTATGTTCACGCAACACTGTAGCGGCCTCGTCAGGGAGGGAATCAGAGTGAAGCTCAATCATTCTGAGTAACTGCCAGAATGATCTCTCTGGTGAAGGCCAATCACAGTGTGAGACAGACGCAGGCAGATCTCTAGTAGCACCTCTGCTCCTGTGTCCTGGTATTAGCTTTATCTATTGTTGTTCCCATGGATCATATGTTTCGCACCACTACTATATATATTATGATTATGAAACATCATTGTATTTTCTACTGGAATTTCTGGAGGCTCACAAATTTGGGGAAATTCTACTGGGTGCCTGGTAGGTAGGCCCACAGCCCTATCATTTCTTTAGTGAAATAGACTGGGTGAGAGTGTAATGACACATTTTGCTGTGAACGGTGTCATTATCTTTCTGCCCTCGCTTCATATTACCGCAAACTGCCGTCCTACAAGCTCAGCAATAAGTTCTACAGGTAGTTTATTTGTATATTATGGGGACAGACTAAACAGTTGAACACTGTGACATACATATAGTCACACAAATATGACAAGCGTGTTTCACAGCAAACATATACCCAGAGGAACAAGTATAATACATTTCTTTATGGTATTTTGTGTGTGCACAGAAAGCCATGTAAAATGGGCATGACTACACATCACGAGGGGCATGACCATGTAGCACAAGGAGCAAAAATGCGTGGCCTCATCGTGAGGGGGTGTGGTATCACAGTAAGGGAGTGTGATCTCGAAAGACCACAGAATTTCAGCCACTGTGACTACTGAGTACAGGGGTGGCTAACATGTCAGAGGCAAAGCGCTGAAAAATATATGTAGCTAAACAAAAGATAGACAGCATGCGCGCGCTCCAGCGTCCGCTCCGCTCGGCTGCTCCTTTGCACTATGGGAAAGACGTCATGACGTCCTCCCATAGTGCACACTGGGGGAGCCGGGAGCCGGAAGCCGGAGGCTCCGTCTCTCCGGCTGCTCTGCTCTGCCGGGCGCCCGCTGGTAACTGAATCTCAGCGGGCGCCTGGCAGTTAACAGGCTGTTTCTGCTGGGCGGCGCGCCCCGTGCGATTGCACGGGTCACCTGCCCCTAGAAACGGCCCTGCTTGTGCTATATATGGATGAGCTCTACCAGATATAAGAGTTGTATTTGTTGGAGTACTATCTATATATCCAGCCTGGGTAGACTGATGTAAAAGTAACTGTAAGGGGTAAATTTACTAAGCTGAGAGTTTGGGAGAGTTTGCAAACTCTGGAGAGGTTGGGCATTTTTTCCCACTCTCAAATTTACTAATGTCAAACTATGGAGAGAGATCTCCTTTGCTGAGGGAAAATACTTCAGAGTTAGCAAACTCTCTTCAATTCACCATCAGCAAAACTCGAGAACCTTTTCACTGGTGAAGATAGGATTCTGGATTTACCAAGCAGAGAGCTTCTAAGCTCTCATGAAATGGGAAAACTCTCCAGTAAAAACTTGTGAAAAAAATACACCTGCCTGTGATCTGAGAGTTTGGCAGAAACATACACAGATCGCTGTGATCCATGCATGTTTCTGCCTGTAAATATAAAATAAAAATGTAAATATCCCCAAAAAATGACAGTGTCTCCCCCCAAAAGCCTAACCAGCCCCAGGCTTGCCAGCCAGTCCTGGTTTCTAAAGTTATGGTAACAAAATGTGCAGGGTTCCACCATAATTTAGAAACCAACACCAGGCTGCAGTGACAGTCCTGGTTTTAAGTATAGGGGGAAAAAATTGCATAGGGTCCCCCCTATATTTAAAACCAGCACTAAACCCAAAACGGCCAGGCTGTAATGCCACAGCCCGGAGATCCTTTCACCGGGGCTCCGGGTCCAAAGCATTAACAGCCCAAGCCAGTCAGGCCAAGCCGGGGATCTCAGGGGAGGTGGGGACCCCCCAAAAAAGCTGGCATCAGCTGGCATTCGGGAGGTATCAGTATGTGTGGCAACACGCATTCGGGAGGTATCAGTATGTGTGGCAACACGCATACTGATAACCGGTGCGTGGTGCAGTAAGCTCGTTTTTTTTTTTTGCCAAGTCCCGGTTTCGAAGCTGGATAATTGGATGAGACAAGATCAGTTTAAAATGAGATCGTAAGACGCCATTTTGCGAATGGCCACCCAAGTGCCATTTTAGGTAAACTCACACTTAAGTACATATGGTGATATTACTATTAGCATTATGCGACTGCATCTTTCACCATTTCTCATACACACATTAATACGCACAATTGCGCTGTTAACTAGTCGCATATTAGCGAATGCATAAGATCCTGTATGAAAACACTGTTTATTAGCTTCATGCGCACGTATCTTCCCCAAGTTAACTAGCGTCTTTATATCAAACCCCAAATACCTACACATTACATACTCCCATAAAAGGTTCCATAAGCTTTAAAGTATAAGATTCAAGTTTGTTCATTAATTATATTTGCTGTGAAATAAAGGTTATTTGGTAGCTAAGGTTTAATACATGATAAGTAAGTCATGTTTGATATTATACTGATCTGCACTCTTTCAACAGCATTCCGGTATCGTCGGTGTGAAGATCGCAGCATGCATTCTCAACTTATGGACCGCAGAGACTTAAAGCACCGAAATGTACATTATATGACCAACTGTTAGGATGTGCATGAGGCAGGAAACCAGAGACAGCCAGTTGTTAGAGGCTGGACTGTGTCTATTTGAATCAACCTGTTAAATGCTCTGCAACAGATGCATCCTCCTTAGGACCAATGGTATTAGCAACAAACTTCTCTATTGTGTTGTCTGTTTCTGTGAGGGTATAAATGTGTGTGTTGTGACCCCAGTCTGGGTCTTCTTGCTGAATGCTGATTGACGGGGGTTTCTTGCTGATGCCTACATCTGGTCCAGATCGCATGCGTATGTATACTGTACTTGGGTCTGTATAATTCTTTGCGCTAAATTGTACTTGGATCATAGCATGTAACTGACTGTACTTTTACTTGAATATTACTTTGTGCTTTGGAACCACAGGTTCAAGGTCTGGAGTCTTTATTTACTGTATGACTGCGTATGCAAAATAGCGTCATCCTTAGAGGTTTATAGGCAGGATATTAGAAGGTATAGGCAGGATATTAGAAGGTATAGGCAGGAGTGTATAGAGGTTCTAATTAAAAATCCATACTGGGGATGCTGCGGAGATATAGGATATAGGTGAGTATGAAATCTTTTTTGCAGGGCCGGTCATTAAGGATTCTATATGGGACAAGTGGACTCACCGGCTGGTATAGGTAAGTATATGTGAATGGGTAGGGGTATGTAATAAAGTTTTATTAATCAGTGTGTGTGTTTTGTCTTTATTTAACTATTTATTTTACAGTGGGGGTACAGGTGCCGCCCGTCTGCTGGCACTTGTAGTTCCACAAGTGCCAAAGGGCAGGCATGCAGGCACCTGTAGTCCCACTGTAAAATACAATACTTTATTTAAATGTCCCCACTTTATTATCCCCGTACCCAACGCTCCAGGGGTGCGAGGAAGAGCCCCAGGCTTCAGACCAAGCCTCGGGTTAAGGGAGAGGTGGGACCCCTTTTTTGGGGGTCCCCACCTCCCCTGAGATCCCCGGCTTGGCCTTACTGGCTTGGGCTGTTATTGCTTTGGACCCGGAGCCCCGGTGAAAGGGTCTCCGGGCTGTGACATTACAAACCGGCCGTTTTGGGTCTGGTCCTGGTTTTAAATATAGGGGGGACCCTATGCAATTTTTTTCCCCTATATTTAAAACCAGGTCTGTCCCTGCAGCCTGGTGTTGGTTTCTAAATGACGGGGGAACCATACACATTTTGTTCCCCGTAATCTTAGAAACCAGGACAGGCTGGCAAGCCTGGGGCTGGTTAAGCTTTAGGGGGGCCCTACAGTATGTCAGTTTTTTTTAACACTTTTAACCCATTTTTTTACAGGTACAACACAAGCAGTTTACACATATCTCACTGATATGTGCAGGCTGCTTGCTCGGGAGAGTTTTGCAGAGAGAAGCACTGCAATCTCGAGTGAGTCATTTCTCCTGCAAACCCTGCTATTCGGCAGAGAAATCTCATTCTGCTCCACCATCGGCCATCTCACTCTCAGCTAAACTCCCTTCTCTGTAAATTTGAGAGTCTCAGGAGCTTCAAATCAACCGAGTTTAGGTGAAGCTAAACGAGTTAAAAAAAATGCAAACTCTCCCAGACTCGATTCTTAGTAAATTTACCCCAAATAGTCTTAAAAATGTTAATGTGTTGTATCTATATCTGTATGTGTCACTGCTGATAATGCTGCTGGTCCTGACATCAGATCTCGTGGCTTCTTTTCTGTCCTTCTAGTTTAATATAGTGCATTTTTGTTATTGCAGATGGCCCAGAGAAGGTGCAAATTACAGGCAAATTATATGTGAACTTTGGTTCGGACATCTCATTATCATGCTCTGTTGATTCTGTCCCACCACCTGACTACCAATGGAGAATCAAGGACAGAGATTTATATATAAAACAAAAATCACTCCTAATTCCTAATGCTTCCTCGGAGAACCAGGGTACTTATACCTGTGTGGTGACTAACCCGGTGACACTGCATTCTGCTGCTGCCTCTGTGTATGTGAATGTTACAACGGGTAAGTTTTTAATGGATTGTTCCAACTCAAGACCAGGTATTCCTAACACAACAACTGACACTTAGTAATGTACATAAAGTGCAGTTGGAAATCCTGTATGTTTATAAATATGTTTAGGCAACTATGTTGCAGCCTAGTCAGGGAGGGAATCAGAGTGCAGCTCAATCGTAGTAACTGCCAGACTGGTCTCTCTGGTGAAGGTCAATCACAGTGTGAGACAGATACAGGGAGACCTATAATAGCACCTCTGCCCCTGTGTCCTGGTATCACCTTTATCTGTTGTTCCTCCAGCAGATCATGGGCCTGATTCTCAGTCAGACAGATCTTGCGGATATTTCAGGCTGCGCATGCGCCATACCATGCATACACACATATGGATGGAAATTGAATTGGGAGTTTCTGGACTGGACTTTTCAGACACACAGAACAGCAATGGCTACAGATGGAAAAACAGTGGCTGACATGGCCTTCTGCATGAAAACAGATGATAATGGCATAGATGGGGGAATACTGGCATTAGCATTGCCTATTCTCCTGGAATTTCTTTGAGATTCACAAATGTTGGGGAGATCTACTGGGCCCCTGGGAGAGTAGACAACTGTCCCACATCCTTTCTCATATTCCTGAATTAGGCTGGGTGGGAGTAATCGAATCCTCATTGTCCCACCCTCATGTCATAATGCTGCAGATCAGGTTATTATGTCACAGGGGCAGGGAGGGATCTGATGATGCTTCCATCCTTTCCACCTGGACCTCCCCTTCTCCATATATCTCAGCGCACATAAGTGAAAAGTAGGTTGGTATTAGAGGTGTGCACCGTCCACTTTTCGTGTTTTGGATCTGGATCGTTCTTCGTGTTTTGGATCTGGATTGGTTTTGCCAAAACCACCCTTCCGTGTATTGGGTTCTGGGTTTTGTGTTTTGGATCTGTATTTTTTTTTTTAAAAACAGCCAAAATCACATAATTTGTGGGTTTTTCTGCTCCTATGCTATTATTAACTTCAATAACATTAATTTCCAGTCTTTTCTGAACACCTCGAACCTCACAATATTGTTTTTAGTCCAAAAGGTTGCATCGAGGTAGCTGGATAACTATGCTAAGCGACACGAGTGGGCGGCACAAACACGTGGCCCATCTAGGAGTGACACTGCAGTGGCAGACAGGATGGCAGTTTGAAAAACTAGGCCCCAAAGAGTACATAATGCAAAGAAAATAAAGGTGCAAGATGGAATTGTCCTTGGGCCCTCCCACCCACCCTTATGTTGTATAAACAGGGCATGCACACTTTAACAAACCAATCATTTCAGCGCCACGGTCTGCCACACAACTGTGGCTGAAATGATTGGTTCGTTTGGGCCCCCACAAAACAAGCTGGCAATTAATCTGTCCCTGCACAAACTGGCTCTACTGAGGCAAGATGTCATCCTCATCCTCCTCATCTACCGATTCCTCACCCTCTTCAGTGTTGTGTACATCCTCATCCTCACAGAGTATTAATTTGACCACCACAGGTCCCTCTGTACATTCTGGAGGCTGGTCTCCCTGGAAGAATTGATAATTCATTTTGATGAACATCATCTTCTCCACATTTTGTGGAAGCAACCTTCTACGCCTTTCGCTGATAAGGTTCCCAGCTGCACTAAACACTCTTTCGGAGTACACACTGGATGGGGGGCAACTTAGATAAAATTGAGCCAGTTTGTACAGGGGCCTCCAAATTGCCTTTTTTTCCTGCCAGTACAGGTACGGACTGTCTGAAATGCCTACTTGGATGCTGTCACCGATATAATCCTCCACTATTCTGTCAATGGTGACAGTATCATATGCAGTGACAGTAGACATGTCAGAAATTGTTGCCAGGTCCTTCAGTCCGGACAAGATGTCCAAACTTGGTCCTGCCTGCCCTGCATCACCGTCAGCGGGTTGCTTAGGATACCTAAGTTATTTCCTGGCAGCCCCAGTTGCGGGAGAAAATGAAGAAGGAGCTGTTGACGTGTCACGTTCTGCTTCAGATGACAGTGTTTTGACCAGCAGGTCTTTGCACCTCTGCAGGCTTGTGTCAGCCGGAAAGAGAGACACCACATAGTCTTTAAACCTAGGATCGAGCATGGTGGCCAAAATGTAGTGGTCTGATTTCAACAGATTTACCACCCTGGAATCCTGGCAAAGCGAATGAAGGGCTTCATCCATATGTCCCACATGCCGAGCGGAATCACTCCATTTTAGCTCCTCCTTCACTTTCTCCAGCTGCTTCTGCAAAAGCCTGATGAGGGGGATGACCTGACTCAAGCTGGCAGTGTCTGAACTGACTTCATGTGTGGCAAGTTCGAAGGGCTGGAGAACCTTGCACAACATGGAAATCATTCTCCATTGCGCTTGAGTCAGGTGCATACCCCCTCCTTTGCCTATGTCATAGGTGGATGTATAGGCTTGAATGGCCTTTTGCTGCTCCTCCATCCTCTGAAGCATATAGAGGGTTGAGTTCCACCGCGTCACAACCTCTTGCTTCAGGTCATGGCGGGCAGGTTCAAGAGTGTTTGCTGGTGCTCCAGTCTTTGGCACACAGTCGCTGAATGGCGAAAGTGGGCAGAAATTTTTCGGGCCACCCAAAGCGCCCCTGTCATTTTTCAGAAAATTCTACACCACCAAATTTATTGTGTGAGCAAAACATGGGACATGCTGGAATTTGCCTAGATGTAATGCCCGCACAATATTGGTGGCATTGTCACATATCACAAATCCCCAGGAGAGTCTAAGTGGGGTAAGCCACTGGGCGATGATTTCCCTCAGTTTCTCTAAGAGGTTGTCGGCAGTGTGCCTCTTACTGAAACCAGTGATACACAGCGTAGCCTGCCATGGAACGAGCTGGCGTTTCTGAGCTGCTGCTACTGGTGACACTACTGAGTTTTGTCCTCCATTTATGGAATATTGATATATACGTGCGGCTAAGGCGCACACAAACACAGAAAAGAAGAATTTTTTCTATTTTTGGAGTGCACTTTGGGGGTTACACCACAGACAGGCGCACGTATGTTGCTGCTCCTTTGTTGATGCACGTGCGGCTACAGCCCACACAATTCACAAACACAGAAAAAAAGAAGAATTGTTTATTTTTTGTGGAGTGCACTTTGGGGGTAATATCACCCTTTAACAGACAGGCGCACGCTTGGCGCTGCTTCTTTGTGGATGCACGTGCGGCTACAGCCCACACAATTCACAAATACAGAAAATAATTTTTTATTTTTGTTGGAGTGCACTTTGCGGGTTACACTACCCTTTAAGAGATGAGCCAGCCGGCCCCTTACTTATGGGACATAGGCACATGCTTGGCGCTGCTCTTTTGTTGATGCATGTGCAGCCACAGTGCACACAATTCATAAACACAGAAAATAATTTTTTATTTTTGTTGGAGTGCACTTTGGGGGTTACACCACCCTTTAACAGACAGGCGCATGTTTGTTGCTGCTCCTTTGTTGATGCACGTGCGGCTAGAGCGCACACAATTCACAAACACCAAAAAAAAATTTTTTTTGGAGTGCACTTTGGGGGTTACAGCACCCTTTAATGGACAAGCCAGCCGGCCCTTGATTTATGACGCAGTCACGCGTTTGGCACTTTTTTGTTGATGCACGTATGGCTACAGCGCACACATTTCACAAACTCAGAAAAAAATGTTTTTATTTTTTTTTGGAGTGCACTTTGGGGGAGCACCCCTGATGGACAGATCACCCCCCTGAACAACAATACTACAGCACCCTTTTAGAACTACAGCCACAACACAGCCCAGCCAGCCCCTATAGACTTTGGAGTGGACACAGCCCCTATGGACAACTGACTGCACAACAAAGCCCAGCCAGCCCTATGGACAACAGCAGCACAACACAGCCCAGCCAGCCCCTATGGACAACAGCAGCACAATACAGCCCAGCCAGCCCTAGCTCCCACCCTCCCTTTTCACTGACCACAGCCGGAGTGAGAAATGGTGCCGACGCGGGGACCTTTTATAGAATCCAAAACCCGCGAGACCCGGAAGGCGGGATGATGACGTTTTGCCTCGATTTCAGATCCAAGTCAGGCGGGAAAACTTGAGCCTGACTCGGACCCGTCTCGGATCGGGGGGGTTCGGATTTCAGAAATCCGAACCCGCTCATCCCTAGTTGGTATGTATAGACGTTACCTCACTGTCATATTCTTATCCTAATACCTCTATCTCCACTGTCTCACTTATATAACTGTGATTACTTTTTGTGTCACACGGTTTTTCTTTCTTTTGAAAATTCTTCTCTATTTTAGTTTTAATCCAGTGTCCTCTGAATTTACCTAACATTTAGCTAATTTACACTGTGAAACAAATATACTTCCGCTCTGTCATCTCTACTCAAGCCTCTACCTCTAAAGGTGCCTACACACTTGCCGATATTTTGGACGACTGAACTATATCACTATATTGGCCAGTTTGTACACAAAAATTATATATGATAACAACCAAAGATGCGTGCTCTCGAAGGTCGTTGGCCTTTGTCGTTCATCGCCAGAACATGCAGGCCAACCAGGTGATATTGGCAAGTTCTTGCATTCTCAGGGATGGGGGAGGATGCCCGGCACTGAACGATATCGTTCATATCATTCAGCGTGTGTGCTCAATGTCATTAACGACACTGAGCACAACCCTGCTGGGGACACAGTAAACGATGTCGCTCATGGAGCAAATCATCTAGTGTGTATGCACCTTAAAACTATGCACCTTTTAATACTGTACATTTAAATCTCTTCTCACCGCATGCACATCAACCATTGGCTGCTATTATTACCCACAATCCTGCTTCCAACTTCTAGGACAAGGTAGATATGATCCCACATTATATGATAATATGCACTTCCTCAGCCAGCAATGTGCTTAATTCCTTCCCTGATCCCTATGGCATCTTCTCTTTATTTGATACCTTTTCTACAACCTCTCTACATGATCCTGTACCCTCACCAATCAGTGGAGCCCTATCTCCTGTGCTCCTACCAACTAATATATGTAATCTCTCTATGGGCTCTATTTACTACAATCTGCATTTGCAATGCAGATTGTAGTGTGATATTAACGAGTGAATTCGCATTTCGAATTCAAGCAATATCACAGGGATTTACTACAAATCCCTTACAGGGACAAAGCTTGCGGGAAAGCTCTGTCCCTGCGAATCCCCTCCGCACACTAGTCACGGTATTTTCGGAAAAAATACCATGACAGTGCCAGCACATGCGCCGACCGGTCGCCGCTGCTACCCCCCCCATCGCTAAGCCCTGCCCCCATTGCTAAGCCCCACCCCTCATGATTCACGGACCCCCGCAACCCCCCCTCCCTTAATAACACTTACCTGCATGATCCGGGCCTCCGGTGATATCCTTCATGCCTCCGGTCTGCTGATATCCCATACTGCACTGGGACCCGATCACCTGATGACCGGGCCACAGTGGAGCATGGGAGACCAGCTGACCAGAGGGTAGACATCACCGGAGGCCCAATCACCAGTCCCTGGACTAGTAAGTAAATTTTTTTTTTTTACTATTTCTTTTTGGTTTTTTTACAGTAATCAGCTTGCGGTCTGTTTAGACCACACAGCTGATTACTGGGCCAGGCTCCCGCCTCTGCTCTCCCCATAAAAGCAGAGCAGGAGTCTGGTAACCAGGGGAGACCCTGGATAACACCACCTCCAGGTGGCGTTATTATCACGGGGCCTCCCCAGGTATTTTTTTCACATTTTATTTTTAGTAACTACCAGGCAGATCACATTTCCCATTACAATTATGGGAAATGCGATCTGACTACTAAAAATAAGTGATACTTAGGGGTTGGAGTCGAATTTTACGAATTCTACTCCAATTGCCCTGTAATAACTATAGGTGATACTAAAATAATGTGAAAAGGGTGTGAAAACACCCTTTTTCACTTTATTTTAGTAAAAATAATGTTAATAAATAGAGCCCTGACTCTCTGTACTGGCATAAATGGAAAAAAATATTGGTAGACAGCACTTCTCCAGAGCCTAATAAATGTGGTAGGGTGATGGTAGTTGCCAGTAAGACCCAATGTACTTATCGTATTTTCCATAGGACAATATAATTGTTCATGTTTCCTTCATTTTCCTATACATTGCAAGCAGGACCCTCTTACATTTAAAATTACTGCCAGTAAGGAGCTGTCATCTGTGTAAAGTTGCAATCTGTGGTTGGAAGATTTCTGACTCTGGTCACATGCTGATGCCATTAGGTACTCTAGAAATATTACATATACCTACAAGTCATCTTTTAGATCTTCAGACAATTATATAAAATTGTGGTTTTCCCTAATTCCTGATTTGTCCATCTGTAGCTGTCTGCTGAAAATTGTCATGACACAGAGGAGATGTAACTTACAAGAGACCAAGCAGGGTCTGTGTCTCTTTGAGTGTCACTAACTTGACTAGGGAAAACTTGGAGTCAGTCTATCATCTTCCCTAAAAATACATTGCTATGGCAGACTACTGTATATCAAATTGATGTTTGAGTCTTCAGTGTAATCTTCAGTTATGAGAACCCCAAATGTCTTTAGCAATGATCTTACGAAGTAAACTATATGTTGCATATATCTGTATTGGCTGAGCTTACTAGCCAGATATTAGCTGGGCAATGGGCAACAAATGTAAACTTTGTCCTAGTCATTTGGCACAAATGCAAAAAAAAACATGAAGTGGCGCAGACCATGTGCAGTCATTTATTATTGTAATATTTGTTGTTACAGTTTAAGCACATAATTTTAAAATTGTGCAGAACAATACCCCCCATACCTGTACCTGGCTCTTTGGAAATAATAGAGACTTTGCTAGAACATCCATTATCTTCTTACATTTAGAAGGTGCAATGTGATAGGGATGAATTTTTTTAACTCAATTTATCTTTCTTTTATTTACACAATGTATGTAAAAATAAATATTTAGCTCTTAACAATTCAGGATTTCAATTGACACCTTTGTATCGTATATCAATAAAAGGTTAAGCATTATAGTGTATATATAAGGGGTCTAAGTTTCCATATTGTTTACACTCAATTTTTACTTCTGTGTAATTTGTTACTTTTTACTCCTGAGTGTGAGGCAGCACCACCAGGACTACTGAAATACTATCTCACCAATTAGGATACTGATAGGGATGAGGCGTTGTACTACTGTATCTATCATTTTAGTTGATATCAAATATTTTTTTATTTTAATGCAATTATTAAACAATTATTGATTGCATTTTGTTTTTCTTTCAGCAGGGGTAATTTTAACATAAATAGGTTCTTGCCCGGCCTATCAGAAACTAAATATTTATTTTTAGGAATAGGGTGGACAGTAGCTTTAATATAACTTTTATATTATATCTACTGCTACTGTATATTGTTTTCCCTCAAAAAAATGTTTCTTAAAGCTCGAAAGAGCCAAAACAGGGTCCCCAAGCGCTTTTTAGTAATTAGAGATGTGCGCCAACCCCGTGTTTTGGTTTTGGATCTGAATCTCCCCTGGCTTTGGATCTGGATTGGTTTTGCCAGAACCTCACCTCCGTGTTTTTGTTTTCGTGACTTGGTTTTGGATCTGGATTTTTTTCTTAAAAAAATAAAAAAAACTGCTAAAATCACATAAAATGTACCTTTTGTTCCTACAGTATTAATAACCTCAATAACATTTATTTCCACTCATTTCCAGTCAATTTTGACCACCTCACAGCTCACAATATTGATTTGTTCATCTTGTTTAGGCCCAAAATTTGCACCAAGATAGCTGGCTGACTAAGCTAAGGAGCAGCAGTGGGTGGCACAAAAACATGGCAGTTCAACTTCAAATATGGCAAATCAGGAATCCCTTTTATTATTCAAGAGAGGCCTGAGGGAGTTGGATTATGTATGTAGTTGAAGGTAGGGCAGGGACAGGAAGGGTTGATTGGAAGTACATTTAATTTTGTTTTTTGATTCAAAAGAAAATTTGAGGGAGAAGGGGAGGGGAGGAGGCATTTACAAAATAAATGTGATACAGTACATTTACATCAGTCCTTGCCACAGCAGAATCCTTGAGCATGGCTGCTGCTGCTGGGAGTTGATTTTCTCATCCCAGAAGGGGACCAGGAAGAGTGCTTTTCAAAAAAAATAAACAATTGATTTAAATAATGCTTTGAAAACCTTCTATATAGGCATTTCCAAATCTGTACAGGGACATAAAAAAAAACATAGCTAGTAGCCTCAAAGTGCCACTTAACCAGCACAGATATGTGGACAAGCGTAAGATCTATTATTTAAGGACAGGGGTAGCCAACCCTGGTCCTCAAGAGCTACCAACAGTGCATGTTTTCCAGGTCACCTCACAGGATCAAAACTATAATAATTAACTCCACCTGTGGATCTTTCTAAATGTTTTGGTGAGTAATGAATACACCTGTGCACCAGCACCAGCTAGGAGTAGATTTTCATCCCAGAAGGGGACCATGAAGAGAGGTTCCAAAAAACAATTGACTTAAATAATCCTTTGCAAACCTTCTGTAAAGTATTGTCCAACCTGTACAGGGACATTAAGAAAAACAGATTTAGTTAGTGGCCTTCAAACTGCCGTTGTTCCCACTGTCCACTTAACCATGTGAGATATGTGAACAAGTGGAACAAAGAATTAAATGCAACATTTCATATTTAAGGTTTAAGTCTTACATTGTGTCTTTCTTAAGAATTCTTTCTTGAGCGCCATGCCTGCTTGCTAGTTAGTTAGTTAGTTGCCTTTAAATTGCCATTGTTCCCACTGTCCACTTCTTAGATATGTGAACAAGCGGAACAGAGCATTAAATGCAACATTTCAGTTTAAGGTTTAAATTTTACATTGTGTCTGGAGATATTTTAGAAAGCAGAAAAAGAGCTCCACCACAAGCGGCAGATGACTAAACTCACACACAAAGGTTTAATAGAAATAGATACAACACCAGATCAGATGTTTACCCTGGAGGATCTGTCTGATTCATTATGGTGCCTCCAAGATTGTGCAAATTCTGCCAAAAGAGAGACTGAAACCACGGCTAAACATAAGAGTCACCTTCTGGATGTGAATTGTCTCATTTGCATGGGAAAAACCCAACCCTCAGATGAGATGGATCTCAGCCAGTGGACAACATTGAAATTACCATTAAAAAATTAAAATGGAAGACTACAGTGTGGAGAATCTTTCTTCACAGTCAGGAGAGGCCTCAGAGAACATGAAAAAAGATGCTCTAGGTGCTGAACTTCAAGGGATTTCTCCATCATGTTCTGCAGTGTGGAGGTCTCATTCACATGTTTTCTATAAAGCAGTTCAAAGTTACAACCTTCAAAGTGTCTGGCTATAACACCCACCTATGCCAGGAATTACCAAAGATTATTACAAGCAAAGGATTCATCTGTCCGGAATATGTCTGGGAATTCATGGATTGTATTTGGCCTAATTGCACTAAGACATCCAGTGATTCTGTCACTGTGTTCTGTAGCCGACTTTATTCCTACCTGAATTGCAAACTGAAATATGGAATAGTAAGCACAGACAACATGGAGGCCTTTGTTATTCCACTGCCTGCATGCCAAACAATATCTCCCAGACTACACCCACTGGGGTGACCAGATCTTGATAATGACCATCCCCATATGTTGCTAGGCCTTCTTCTTCCAAACCATCCATCCTGGACTTCCTGTTCAAAAAGGGAGAGCAGGGTACAGAAAGAGGAGCGAGATGTCCCCGATGACATTTTTTTTTCATCTATAATAGATGATGTGGAGAGATAAGAGCTTCAGATGTTGGAACAAGGGCTCCCACCTATTTGGCTTCCCTCCAGAGAACATAGCTCTGTTCCTCAGGAAGTGTCTATGCCTGAGCTGATAGTCTCTGTCTGTTGGTAAACACCCTTCAGTAGAATAGCTGCAGGCAGAGATTTGCCTCTTTTGCTGAGTTTCCCTCACTTTCTCTTTTCTCTTTTGTTTGTCAGCCTTTTTATTAGATGGGAAAGAACGGCATTCTGGTGGCCATTTCACTGCTCTATAGTCTATATGTAGGTGCGCTCCCATTCCATACACTGAGTAGGCTGATTTACCCTACTGGGGTCAGCGGCACCGACTGCCTTTAGGTGTATTCCTATGGGAGTGGGAAGCCTTGTACTCACCGTTGTGAAGATTTATCAGCTCGCAATTTGTTGTTGACATCTCTTGGAATAAGACTGGTCAACTGGACGTTCTTTCTTTTACCTCCGTATTATTGCAATTATAAATAAAAGACTGACCTCTCTATATACCACAACATTGTCCATTTGTTTATTCCTTTAGACATGTTTATTATAGAGTTTTAAGTTATGAACTGCATTATAGCACAATCTTTAATCTGCCATTGAAAAGGCACTATCAACAAGTGTACTGTATATAATATATATATATATATATATATATTTATAATTAGAGATGAGCGGGTTCGGATCTATTACAGATGAAAAAAAAATGTCATCGGGGACATCTCGCTCCTCTTTCTGTACCCTGCTCACCCTTTTTGAACAGGAAGTCCAGGATGAATGGTTTGGAGGAAGAAGGCTTAGCAACAGATGGGGATAGTCATTATCAAGACCTGGTCACCCCAGTGGGTGTAGTCTGGGAGATATTGTTTGTATTAAAACAAAAGGAAAGGGAAAATTGGAATAACGGATGGCTCCAAGGGTATTATATTTGCAGAATAACCCTGTTAACAATCAAATTATCTCTCAATCTATAGTATAATGATCTGCAGGGGTGCAACTCAGGGATATTACAATACTATATAAACACAGAAAGAGAAAAGAAACCCTATACGAGTGCACAGATTCTTGCCAATATTCACATAAAATATAACTTTTATTAGGATAATTAAATAACCACCTCAGTGGTAGAATTTAAAAACACAACAAAATATAAATCAAAAAGAAAAATTGTTAAAATAGTATGTATAATACTAATGCGTGCTCAGTCATGTGTGTTCTACTTATGAATACTCAATGGTACGCTAAACATTAGTTGATAGTGTGCATTATATATCAGTATCTCATGATGGTGATAATATCAGCCATCAAATACTGTAATGCCCCTCAATGTCACAAATATATGAAGACTATCTGTCTACATATAGTGCACAGAAAATAGACTAACCCACTCTCTTCTATTACAATATACTATCTGCACCCTAATGATAATTGGGTGAGTATTGCTCACACAGTATCTGTGCAATATCCACCAGTACAATCAGTGTTAAATGTATATCAAAACATCCCAAAGTACTCATATATCGCAACAATTCATCTGTTACAAAATGTATGGGATAATGAACATACATTTATTATTAAATGTACTGAGTTGTTGCACCTATTTCTGAATCGGGAAGTCTGCCACGTGTAACGGCTGCATAAGCGGCTAACCGGCTGAACTTATACCCCAGAGTAGTAACAGAAGAGGCTGCTGTGTGTATTAGCAGCATAAGTGGCCTGTCAGCTGGAGCCCGCACTGACTCTGCTGCGTCGTGCGGCTTGCAGTTACACTCCTCACAGCCGCGTATCGTGCACAGCGTGGGACATACAGTATCAGTATTTAAGTATCGATTCACACATTTATAACAACATATTTAGACACATATTTAGACACATTTAGACTGGCACAAAAAAACACCTGACGCGCGTTTCGCAGTGCTTTTTCAAAGGGCAGACCAGAACAAACTTCCTGAGACCCATTAAATACCAGTCTCCTCCTATCAAATGCAATTACAACTTGATTGACATATCGGAGAGCCAGTCACAAAGGAGAAATAACTGACTTGGTTTGGATACAATGTATCCCTTGGAAACATATCATATTCCTGATACTCCATATCACCTATTAGTGTAATATAGTAAAAATAATAAAAAATATATTAAAAAATATCAAATATACATATCTTATTAATCTAATAAATATATATCAATAATTATAAATTCAAATGTGCACATTTTCCAAAATAATATGTCTGTATATAATATGCATTAGTGTATCCACTCATTAATTATGACAATCCATAATACCTATGATATAACTAATTAAACATATACCACCACCTAGAAAAGGGGTTTGTATGTATATCCATATATATATATATATACACATCCATTGATATGCATATACATATCTATATATATACATACACACTCATACCTACACATATGTGTCCATAAATACCCACACATATACAAATATCTGTCTCTACATGACTCCGTGCTATAAGTGAATTATGTAAGATTTAGAAAATATGCAATCCTCATTATACCTAAAATTGCACATTCTAAAAAATATCTATAGTGTATGATCTAAAGCATTATATACATGTCAATCCTGTTATAATGCTAATAACCATCATCTCTCTGTGCTCTAAATGAAAATACAATATAATAAAACTAAAGTGAAAATACCAAAACAAGTGATTAAAATTAATAAAAAATAAGTGTTTAACTGTGATAGATATATACATTACACTCCGTACAATATTCCTATAAAAAATTTTTTAATAATTTTTATATACAAACCAACTCTATATGATAATGGGATATCTAATGGTATTAGTATATCCTACATTTTCCAAAAGATCTCAATAGTGGATTCACAGAAACATGGAATAATTAATATTCTCATTCATCCCTTTCGGGTATTCGCTATCCAAGAGAAAAATCCACCTCGTTTCTCTACGTAGTAATTCCTGCACCAAGTTGCCTCCTCTTAGGCCAAGCTGTACTCTTTCGATGCCAAAGACTTTCAATCCACCACTATCACCTTCATGATGTCTTAAAAAGTGTCTGGCGACACTAGTCAAGGTTTTCATTCTCTCAGCATCTTTTCTGGCATTTTTGATATTATAAACATGCTCTAAAACCCTGATCTTAAGTTGTCGTTTTGTCATGCCTACATATAGTTTTGACAAGGACAGATGAGACAGTATATTATTCCATACGTGGAGCAATTGAAAAAATCTCTGATCTTCCAATTTTTGCCAAATTTATCTACAACCTGTTCTTTCTTGATCATATATGAACAGGCACTACAAAGTCCACATTTGTGTTTGCCTGTAACTTGTATTGAATTATTGATCTTCTTTTGTCTCAGAAAGTGGCTGTGTGACAAATGGTCTTTTAGATTTCTAGATCTTCTCCAGCTCACCTGTATTTGCTCTCCTATATGCTGTATCTAGGTATGAGTGTGTATGTATATAAATAGATATGTATATGCATATCAATGGATGTGTGTGTGTATATATATATATATATATATATATATATATATATATGGATATACATACAAACCCCTTTTCTAGGTGGTGGTATATGTTTAATTAGTTATATCATAGGTATTATGGATTGTCATAATTAATGAGTGGATACACTAATGCATATTATATACAGACATATTATTTTGGAAAATGTGCACATTTGAATTTATAATTATTGATATATATTTATTAGATTAATAAGATATGTTTATTTGATATTTTTTTATATATTTTTTATTATTTTTACTATATTACACTAATAGGTGATATGGAGTATCTGGAATATGATATGTTTCCAAGGGATACATTGTATCCAAACCAAGTCAGTTATTTCTCCTTTGTGACTGGCTCTCTGATATGTCAATCAAGTTGTAATTGCGTTTGATAGGAGGAGACTGGTATTTAATGGGTCTCAGGAAGTTTGTTCTGGTCTGCCCTTTGAAAAAGCACTGCGAAACGCGCGTCAGGCGTTTTTTTGTGCCAGTCTAAATGTGTCTAAATATGTGTCTAAATATGTTGTTATAAATGTGTGAATCGATACTTAAATACTGATACTGTATGTCCCACGCTGTGCACGATACGCGGCTGTGAGGAGTGTAACTGCAAGCCGCACGACGCAGCAGAGTCAGTGCGGGCTCCAGCTGACAGGCCACTTATGCTGCTAATACACACAGCAGCCTCTTCTGTTACTACTCTGGGGTATAAGTTCAGCCGGATAGCCGCTTATGCTGCCGTTATACGTGGCAGCCTTCCCGATTCAGAACTAGGTGCAACAACTCAGTACATTTAATAATAAATGTATGTTCATTATCCTATACATTTTGTAACAGATGAATTGTTGCGATATATGAGTACTTTGGGATGTTTTGATATACATTTAACACTGATTACACTGGTGGATTTTGCACAGATACTGTGTGAGCAATACTCACCCAATTATTATTTGAGTATATTGTAATAGAAGAGAGTTGGTTAGTCCATTTTCTGTGCACTATATGTAGACAGATAGTCTTCATATATTTGTGACATTGAGGGGCATTACAGTATTTGATGGCTAATATTATCACCATCATGAGATACTGATATATAATGCACACTATCAACTAATGTTTAGCGTACCATTGAGTATTCATAAGTAGAACACACATGACTGAGCACGCATTAGTATTATACATACTATTTTAACAATTTTTCTTTTTGATTTATATTTTGTTGTGTTTTTAAATTCTACCACTGAGGTGGTTATTTAATTATCCTAATAAAAGTTATATTTTATGTGAATATTGGCAAGAATCTGTGCACTCGTATAGGGTTTCTTTTCTCTTTCTGTGTTTATAAGATATTGTTTGTAGTCTGCAGCTATTATTATTAGGGGTGAGCGGGTTCTGATTTCTGAAATCCGAAACCCCCCGAGCCCCCCCGATCCGAGGCTGATCCGAGTGAGGCTCGAATTTTCCCGCCTGACTCGGATCTGAAATCGAGGCAAAACGTCATCATCCCGCCTTCCGGGTCTCGCGGGTTTTGGATCCTATATAAGGTACCCGCGTCGGCGCCATTTTCTCACTCGGCTGTGGACAGTGAAGTGGGAGGGTGGGAGTTAGGGCTGGCTGGGCTGTGTAGTGTAGTGTAGTGCAGAGTAGTGTTGTGCTGCGCTGTGCTGCTGTTGTCCATAGGGGCTGTGTCCACTACTTCAAAGTCCATAGGGGCTGGCTGGCTGTGGTGTGCTGCTGTTGTCCATAGGGGCTGTGTCCACTACTTCAAAGTCCATAGGGGCTGGCTGTGGTGTGTTCTGCAGTCAGTTGTCCATAGGGGCTGTGTCCACTCCAAAGTCCTGTGCAGTGTCCCAGTCCTAAAGGGGTGCTGTAGTGTTGTCCAGGGGGTGCTCTGTCCATCAGGGGTGCTCCCCCCAAGTGCTAAAAAAAAATATATTTTTCTGTGTTTGTGAATTGTGTGCGCAGTAGCCGTACGTGCATCAACAAAGTAGTGCCAAGCGTGCGCCTATGTCATAAGTAAAGGGCCGGCTGGCTTGACCGTTAAAGGGTGCTGTAACCCCCAAAGTACACTCCAAACAAAATAAAAAAATATTTTCTGTGTTTGTGAATTGTGTGCGCAGTAGCCGCACGTGCATCAACAAAGTAGTGCCAAGCGTGCGCCTGTGTCATAAGTAAAGGGCCGACTGGCTTGACGATTAAATGGTGCTGTAACCCCCAAAGTACACTCCAAACCAAATAAAAAAATATTTTCTGTGTTTGTGAATTGTGTGCGCAGTAGCCGCACATGCATCAACAAAGTAGTGCCAAGCGTGCGCCTGTGTCATAAGTAAAGGGCCGGCTGGCTTGACCGTTAAAGGGTGCTGTAACCCTCAAAGTACACTCCAAACCAAATAAAAAAATATTTTCTGTGTTTGTGAATTGTGTGCGCAGTAGCCGCACGTGCATGAAAAAAGTAGTGCCAAGCGTGCGCCTGTGTCCCATAAATAAAGGGCTGGCTGGATTGACCATTAAAGGGTGCTGTAACCCCCCAAGGTACACTCCAAACCAAATAAAATTTTTTTTTCTGTGTTTGTGAATTGTGTGCGCAGTTGCTGCACGTGCATCAACAAAGTAGTGCCAAGCGTGCGCCTGTGTCCCATAAATAAAGGGCTGGCTGGATTGACCGCTAAAGGGTGCTGTAACCCCCAAAGGGCACTCCAAACAAAATAAAAAAATTTTTTTTTGTGTTTGTGAATTGTGTGCGCAGTAACCGCACGTGCATCAACAAAGGAGCAGCGCCAAGCGTGCGCCTGTGTCCCATAAGTAAAGAGCCGGCTGGCTCATTTCTTAAAGGGTGGTGTAACCCACAAAGTGCACTACTCTCCAGCAAAAATAAAAAAATATTTTCTGTGTTTGTGTGCGCCTTACCCGCACGTATATATCAATATAACTTAAATGGAGGACCAAATTTTCTCCGATAAAAATAAAATAGGGAAAGATCAAGAACCACTTCCTCCTAGTGCTGTTGCTGCTGCTTGGAGTTGTTCATCATCCCAGAAAGGAAGTAGGAAAACCACTACTTTTACTAAACAATTGACCCTCCAACAGTCCCTAGCGATGAGGATGAAGTACGACAGCAGTCATCCTGAAGCAAAACATATAACTGAGGCCTTGACTGCTATGTTGGTGTTAGACGTGCGTCCGGTATCCGCCATTAGTGCAGTGGGATTTAGACAATTGATGGAGGTAGTGTGTCCCCGGTTCCAAATCCCGTCTAGATTCCACCTGCATCCTCAAAGCAGCAGCGACAAGCGTGCATTTGTCTGTTAAAGGGTGGTGTAACCCTCAAAGTGTGCTCCACAAACAATAAAAATATTCTTCTTTTTTTTTCTGTCTTTGTGAAATGTGTGGACTATAGCCGCACCTGCATCCTTAAAGCAGCAGCGACAAGCGTGCGTCTGTCTGTTAAAGGGTGGTGACACCCTCAAAGTGTGCTCCACAAACAATAAAAATATTCTTCTTTTTTTTTCTGTCTTTGTGAATTGTGTGGGCTGTAGCCGCACTTGCATCCTCAAAGCAGCAGCGACAAGCGTGCGTCTGTCTGTTAAAGGGTGGTGTAACCCTCAAAGTGCTCCAAAAAATAAAAAACAATTTTTTGTATGTGTTTGTGACTTGTGTGCGATGTAGCCGCACGTGCATCAACACAGTAGCAGCGCCAAGCGTGCGCCTGTGTCATAAGTCAAGGGCCGGTTTGGACATCTGGTCCGGACTGAAGGACGTGCCAACAATTTCTGACAAGTCTACTGTCTGCATATGATACTGTCCTCAAAGCAGCAGCGACAAGCGTGAGTCTGTCTGTTAAAGGGTGGTGTAACCCTCAAAGTGTGCTCCACAAACAATAAAAATATTATTTTTATTTTTTTCTGTCTTTGTGAAATGTGTGGGCTGTAGCCACACCTGCATCCTTAAAGCAGCAGCGACAAGCGTGCGTCTGTCTGTCTGTTAAAGGATTACATCGGTGACAACATCCAAGTAGGCATGTCAGACAGTCCGTACCTGTACTGGCAGGAAAAAGAAGCAATTTGGAGGTCCCTGTACAAACTGACTCTATTTTACCTGAGTTGCTGCACTAAACACTCTTTCGGAGTACACACTGGAGGGGCCAGTGTGTACTCCGAAAGAGTGTTTAGTGCAGCCGGGAACCTTGTCAGCGAAAGGCGTAGGAGGTTGCTTCCACAAAATGTGGAGAAGATGATGTTCATAAAATGAATTATCAACTCTTCCAGGGAGACCAGCCTCCAGAACGTACAGAGGGACCTGTGGTTGTGGATTCCAGCGGGGACAAATTAATACTCTGTGAGGATGAGGATGTACACAACACTGAAGAGGGAGAGGAATCGGTGGATGAGGAGGATGAGGACGACATCTTGCCTCCGTAGAGCCAGTTTGTGCAGGGACAGATTAATTGCCAGCTTGTTTTGTGGGGGCCCAAATGAACCAATCATTTCAGCCACAGTCGTGTGGCAGACCCTGGCGCTGAAATGTTTTGTTTGTTAAAGTGTGCATGTCCTGTATATACAACATAAGGGTGGGTGGGTTGGTGGGTGGGAGGACCCAAGGACAATTCCATCTTGCACCTCTTTTTTTTCTTTGAATTATGTACTGTTTGGGGCCTAGTTTTTCAAACTGCCATCCTGTCTGCCACTGCAGTGTCACTCCTAGATGGACCACGTGTTTGTGCCGCCCACTCGTATCTCTTAGCATAGTCATCCAGCTACCTCGGTGCAACCTTTTGGATATAAAAACACTATTGTGAGGTGTGAGGTGTTCAGAATAGACTGGAAATTAGTGGAAATTAAGGTTATTGAGGTTAATAATAGCATAGGAGCAGAAAAACACAAAATTCTGTGATTTTAGCTGTTTTTATGCTTTTTTTAAAAAAAAATACAGATCCAAAACACAAAACCCAGAACCCAAAACACGGAAGGGTGGTTTTGGCAAAACCAATCCAGATCCAAAACACGAAGAAAGATCCAGATCCAAAACCAAAACACAAAACACGAAAAGTGGCCGGTGCACACCCCTAATTATTATTAATTATTATTATTATTATTATTCTTTATTTATATGGTGCCACAAGGGTTCCGCATAGCCTTACATAGTACATCAACAAATGAGCACACAACAAAATGGATATTAACAGTACAATACAATGTAGGACAAGGACATGGTTTATAAACATTGCTGCATCCGTGATCATAACACTCAACAAGCAGCCGGGCGGCAGCAACCAAGTTAGGTGCCCTTGTGGGGAGTTAGGAGTAGATGATAGTATGAGTAAAAGAAGGAGAATCACACGAGGGAAGAGGGCCCTGCTCTTGAGAGCTTACATTCTAAAGAGAATGCAGCTACAGTGAGAAGAGAAATCCCCACCACAAAACACGCCCCCAGTGAAACTCATTAGCTAGGACAATCACAACAACAATTATCCCCACTGAGCTCTCCACTAAATCACCACAATCCTCCCTGGACTAGGGGTTTAAGGTCCATTGACCTCATAAAGAGTCTCCATCATCAAAACATTATTATTCCTTGATATTTGCTGAAAACATATGTCTATGTCTCTAGGCCCCGCTCCTGACATGGCAAACTGCCGCATATCAAGGGAGAGTGTGGAGTGGGCGGAGCTAAATGATGTATTTTCACTCTTGAGAGCTTACATTCTGGGGGCAGAATATAAATTATCTTATGCTAATTGTATTTCTTTTGAGACACCAGCAGCACTCTCCTTCTATATTTAAATATCGCGGTGCCCTCCTATAGCTCTCATATGGTAGAGGTTATACATACAAGCCCTCATACAGAGGTGGTCGCAAGAAGCGATCGGTCTCTCTGAATGAGGACGGCCGCTTCTATTTTTTAGTGCGGCCTCCTTGTCGTTAGCTAAGCTGTGGGTTACCACCCACAGCTTAGCTAGCGACCAGGGTGATGGTCGCGATGGTCAAGACCATCGCGGCTTACGACGAGACCCTAAGGTTGGGTCTCGGCAACAGCAAGCCCCAGGGAGCTTCCTGCTCTGATTGAGCAGGAAGCTCCCCACTGACATCACCGATGATGTCAGTGCGGCCACCCACAAACGGCATGCGTTCCTAAAGGAACACCTCAGTTTGTTCAGCCACCGCTCCCCGGCCAGCCTACCAAACGGGGTGAGCTGTCGATCGACATCGACAGCCGCCCCTTTGGTAGCGAGCCCCGGAGCGAGAGAGTTTCTCTCTCGCTCCGGGGCTTGCGCGTGCGCAGGACCAAAACATCGACCCGGTTGCGAGAGCTCAGTGCTTGCGACTGGGTCTGAATGAGGTACACAGTCCTTTGGTAAGTGGCACTGGTAGAATAAAAAGAGAAAAAACTAAACATGGCATAAGTTGAAAAAAAAAAAATTCAATGCAACTTAGTACTGCATATACTGTACATATGATGGATGTGGATCTGTTTACAGTACAGGAAGTTTGCGGGTGTTGGGAGTGATTTAGAAATGCACCAATAAACGTCTATGTCTCAGCTGCTTGATTATTCACACCTCATAAGGTGCATACACACGTAATGATTTTGTAACCAGCGATTATCTGTTAGATTATCTGTCAGATTTTCCCTTGAAAAGTGAACAATTTTTTTGAAGTGTACTGAACGATTTTTACAACGATGAACGAAAAATGAAATGAAAAATGTTCCTTCCCTTAACGAAAATTGTTATGTTGGACAGTCTGAAATGAACTACAAACTACAAACGGGAGTGCGCTTGAATGATTTTCGTTCATTGTTATAACTCAGAAACTGAACGATTTTTTGAATGATTGAACAATAACGACGTCGTTATAGTTAATTCGTTAAAAAAATCGTTATGTGTGTACGCAGCTTTAGTATCTCCCAAATTCAATAGCTGTTCCTTCCTCCAGGAAGCGGCATGGTAACAATGCTCTAAGTAGTGTTACACACTTTGTTGGGATCCGGCACCATCATTGTCATGTCTACATACTCACTGTGGACATAACGAGTGTCGACCTCCCATGCCGAACATGTTATTAGTAGTAGTAGTAGCTGTCTTTCAGAATAAAATACTTTAAATTACACTATAATTATTTGCCAACACACTTAGCATCAGTACCAATACTCCATAAAACAGTAATACCCAACATCATAATCAATGTAAAAGTATTTAAGTATTTCGAATTAACCAACAGAAACACGAAATATGAAGCAGGAGCCAGCGACGGTGTATTACAATGTACCGGCTGCTACAGTGGTGAGTAAGGAACTGATTTTCCAATAATTTCACATCTCAAAATATTATATGAATTCACCATATTTTAAAGCAAATGTGTTATTACATACATCATTGATCAGTTGTTTCCACTTAACCTTAATTCCAGTAAGTAAAACCCATGATGTAATTCTACGACTCTTATTTCATAATATGCTCTAGTGCTAAATCTGTGCTTACATTAACAAGTACAGGTACATAATACTTTACAGCAGAAGAAGAAAGGCCTTATGTGTATGATTATTAAATATAGGAATTTAAACAATTCACAATGCTCCAGATCTGAAAAAAATCAAATAAATGACGCCTACTGAAAAATCAGGCAATCCTGTCCCGTGAAGACATCATCAGTGACCTGTGGTAGGCTATAACCAGGACTGCTATACAGTATGCAATGTTTATAGAAATGCAAATTACCTGTATAAGTATTGACATTGTATATGTGTATAATGCTGCAGGGATTTCCTAGCTCCTTTAATATGGGGAGCAGTTTGTTAATTAGTTAATCAGTCCATAGCTGGTTGTTGTGTCACAAATTAATATATTGTGAAATAATGCTCCTAATAAAAAAATGTCCAGATATTATAAAATAGATTTTTGTTTTCAACCAAATACATTTTGGAAACTATGAAGTTTCAAAATTTTTATTTGTTTATGTATTTTTTGTAGAATTCAGTGCTGCAACACTGATCTTGTGATAATCTAATTTTGTGCCACAAATGATTATTTCTACTACAAAATAATGATTTTACATTACAAAACGGATCTTGTATCAGACATGCGCACGTCATCCATTCAGTGCAGGAAGAGGGCTGGGGGCAGCACAGCTACTGACGGAGTGCTGGGCTCGCCCCCAGCCTGTCATTAAACGAGAGGCGTGCCATATGGACATGCCCCCAAATAACGCCATGTAGGGGGTGTGGATTATGGTAATTAAGCCACACCCCATTTTCATCTGAGCGTGGCTTAGCCACGCGCAGGTAACGGTGCCTTAGGGCCTGATTCAGAGCCGGATGCTATTAGCGCTCGCTCGTTCAGAAAAAGGGGGTGGCTATTCAAATGAACCGCTCGCTCTTTGCGGTCTGTTGCCGCCTCTATGTCTGAACGAGCGAACAAAACATGCGGTCGTTTATTTGAAAAATACGCCCCCTGGCCACTCGCATCATACGTCATGTCCGCTATTTATTAGATTAATCGAGTACATCGATCAGCGTATGAACTGCTCGCTATTCTTGTGGTTGGTTTTTCCTACCACTATATTGCGAGCAGTTCTGACTATAAAACAACCAAGTGACGTGGTCAATGACGCTGCTGTATTAATTATGCACACCCATAAAACGCCCGTTTTGACCTTTAAGCACGCCTGCGTTCTGAATTCCACTCCCCGTTTTCAAGCACCTTCCCCTGTTACCACCCACATACGCCTCCTCCTGTCACTCAAAATAGCAGGCATTCGCTACTTAGCGAACAAACGATTTTTGGGCCGCACTGACTGGTTCACGCATGCGTATTACTCCAAATCGTACGCATGCGCAGATGGGCGAACATCGCTCGGAACGAGCGTGCGGCCGCTTACGAGCGGCTCTGTATGAGGTCCTAAGTCCCATTCTGCTCAGGGCGTGTCTCCCCCTGGAGCTTGCCTGATAAGTTGTCAGCATTTGGTGGAGGTTTCAGGGGGTGTCTAGGAAAATGCAGAGTTGATAGAGTTTAAACACTGTTTTCTGGGCATCCATAGATTTGCCACTGCATCCTAGCACACAGCAGAAGAGACCTCTGTGTCTGGAGACCCGCTGTGTCTGCGGCAGCTTAGATTTACCTAAAAGGATGATGGCTGACTGATCTGTGTTTGATGTGTCTGATGTTTGTGGTTGTGTGTGTGTGAGTGCTGGATGTGAGATGCTGTCAGTGCGTGTCTTTAAGCATTGGCCGACGAGTGAGTCAGTAGCATATTTTCGCAGTTGCGATCCATGACAGATCACAGCTGCAATGGCCTTTGCGTGCAGATCTGAATCAGGTGCATGGTCTGAATGTTGACATACAACATGTTGTAATTCACCATGTCGACACTGACATAATGTTGAAATTCACAAAAAAAGTTTCGCCCCAACACATTGCAAAAAAACCCGAGCATAAATACTTGAATACTACATAATAATAGAAATCCAGAGGTCTTTGTTGAATACAGTATGTTTGCAAATACATGGTTAGGCGCCGGGCCGCATCGAGGCTCCTCTGTTACGGCATCCCTAACACTACATGATAATAGCACCCACTCTGGGTCATATAATTGCATATTGTTGTGCCACATGATAACAGCACATACATAAATATATTTAAGTTGAGAGCCAACTCACCTAGGAGATACCCCAGTGATGTCGTCCAAATCCATCTAGTGGAAGGCCCGGAACAGGCTACCTGGGTCAAAGTTCTGCCTGACGTACTCCGCTGTGAGGTCCGACCAGGATCCCAACCACTCCATTTGGCATCAGTGACCAAATACCACCCCTGTGTGAAGTTTTCAACCAAATTTATTCAGAAGAAGGCACAGAACATGCTCCCTAGGTCAAAGTTTTTCCCAGCGCCCCTGGGTCAAAGTTCTGCCCAACATACATCAATGGGAGGTCTAACCGGGGCCTCATCCCTCCCAGTATGTCTTCTGGGAACCAATGTTCCACTCTAAGAAGTTTTCATCCAAAACCTTCCAGTGAAAGGCTCAGAACAGGCTCTGCAGGTCAAAGTTCAGCCCAGCGTGCATCAACGAGCAGTTCGACCGGGACCCTAACCCCCCTAAAATGTGGCCAGGATCTAACTGGACCACCTCACATGGTTTCATCACAATCCGTGCAGGGGTTTCTGATTGCGTAACCGGACAAACAAACAGACCAATAAATGTTACAGTAATGCTGCATACACACGGTCAGATTTCTTATCAGATATGAACCAGAACGATTGTAAAAATCGTTCAATCGTTCATATCTTTGACATGTAGGGCATGCATCGAAGAATGATGCCGTTCCTGCATGTCAGATAATGATCTCTGGCATCGACTGTGTTTGCAGTCAGAATTTGACGATTTCATTAATTTTAATAGTGTCAGAAATCGTTCAATCATTCATCGTTGATGAAATCATTCAAATCGTTGTAAAAATCGTTCAATCGTTCATTGTATCTGACCGTGTGTATGCACCATTAGATTTGGTTACAGATGGTCATGTTACAGATGGAAGTAGTTCAGGTGAGTGGTTATGTTGGGAAGTAATGCACAGTAATGTGATCTAGTGTGTCCAATCATGTTAGTGGGACTGTTGTCATTATAACACACTACTTTATATGGGAACTATGCCTCTCTGCCACACACGAACCGTTGCCCCAATCTCATATTTCTCTTTGAATGGCACATCTACATGGTTAGACCTTTATTTTGACACTGCAGCCATAGTTTTAAGTTTAGCCGTTCTCTCATAATAGGTCTCAAAGTAAATAGCCTTATAGAATGATATATAGATTATACACATAACACCTCTTTTTTATTATTTATCCTAGCATCGTCAGGCTACCCAAGAGGCTACATATATGGTAAGTGTTTATAGAGAGGCAACAATCTCTTATGTTTCTTTAGTAACAAAGAATCCACTCAAAGGAATTTATTACAGTGACTAATATGTGAGAGTAAAGGAAATAATGGTGACTGCTCTAAGTGATTACATTCTTTATATTTTTTTGCCCCAAAAATCTGCTGCCTATCCAGGCCTGTAATGTCACCGTCTCCACCCCTTGTATCTCGTTATATATTCTGTCCCACATAATGACATCTTTGTGTTACATGGAGGCACAAGAAATGAGGAGCATAAATGTGCATAGCCTGCACTAACCACTAAGCACACTGTGCTCCCATCTCCCCAGCTCCTCCCATCAGGAGTTACAGTATTGTGCTTCCTCATAGATGGTGACATCCTATTGGCAGATTTAGATATTGCAGAATATATTTAACCATTTGCATTGATCTTTGCCCCATTGTAGTTTACAGTCTAACGGTGCGTACACACTAGACGATATTTTAGCAAGAGCTGCCCGATTTCGATGTATCAGAATGACAAATGACAAATCGTGTAAAATATCCAAACTGTGAGTGTCTACTCACAATATCGATGCTGATGCACATCCCCGGTCGTACATCGCATCTACAGCAGTAGTCAACGTTGACGAGATTAAGGTCGTTGGTCAGATCGTTTGTCAGATTGGACAGTTTGCACAAGATATCGTTTGTCTGGGAGTGAAGGGGAGTTGCCGGGGGAGTTCAAGGGAAATCATTGATGACATTGCATCTTGTGCGAGTCGTCTAGTGTGTAGGCACCTTTAAGCTCTGATTCTGAGTCACACGCAAAAAGGCTGTAGCACAGGCGGCCGCTGTAGCCTGATTTCCTGTCTTATGAGTTTCCATAGTACTAATGCTGGAGTTTGTGTGTGTGCAAGAGGAAACCTGTACCACCCATTGGTTTTACACAAGCCTCCACTTCTGCTACTGCACTTGCCCCAGGCTAGGTGCAAGAGAATCATCAGGCACAAGCTTCCCTTTCCTGAATGCATGGAGCATTAGATACACGCCCAAAACACGTCCACAAATCAGGGCGGTTCCACGTTATCGAACTGTCACCACCTAGTTCCTGCCCCAAAATGCAGTATTTCATGGAAAGACAGATCTAGCCAAGTTCAGTGTGACTCAGAATAGGACAGACCTGTGTAATATGTACATTTACATCTGCACATGTGCTGTATGCAAGAACTCGCAATTTGCGTCCATAGAGATCAGTGCTATAAAGAGTCAGCCCCTAAGTTCCCAGATGCAACACACGCACAGTTTTTATAATTTAGACCATATTATTACTCTCTGAGCTTTATGAGTTCTTATGTATCGAAGAGGAGTAATAAAACATTTCCAAACATTTTAACATGACCAAGTTGAGTTAAAGCAGCATGTCCCTTGAAATGATGATGAAAATGTTGCTGCAATGCTGGGGATGTATATACTGTAGGGGTATAACAATATACTGTACATTATTGTATTTCTTGTAGGGTTTGAAATATGAATCACAGGACACGTACAGTGATCTGCGGAGAGGACATGGATACACTGCATGACTGGTGCCTAGAACGATGCCCTTCACCCAATAGTGCTGATTCAGTGCATGAACTGTGCACTCCACTTTCTACTGCCACCAGCCCTGCCCCCTTACGTGACATCATGTGGTCGGAGGCTGGGCCAGCACAGGGTGCAGTGAGCCCTGCTCTACCGCTGTTAAGGAGGTTGTGTAATGTATGGGACTGACATCTGTACAACACTCTGATCTATATATATGATCAGGCTTAAGCATCTCACAACCACAATGTTTTGCATTCCAAGTATGTTATTATGAAATATCACACAAAGGCAGATTTACCTACTCTCCCAGTTGTTGCTGGAGGCTCACAAATATTCGGGTATCCCCTCGGAAGAGTGTTTCCAGATCTCCTACATTCTGTCCACTTCCTAGTGAAATGAGCACAATGGGGAGATAGTTGCCAGGAATTGCGGCATAATTGCTGGGAATCGTGGCTTTGTATGGAGGGGGCGGTGCTAAATGAGGCAAAACACATAATTTAGTTCCGCCCCCTCCTCGCGGCCCCGCAATTCACGGCATTTTGCCATGCCTGGGTAAAATCGCTGTTTTTCGCCTAAAGGTGCGTACACACTAGAAGATTTGCTCCATGAGCGACATCGTCTACTGTGTCCTCGGCAGTGGTGGGCAGGGGTGTGCTCAGTGTCATTATCGATACTGGGCACAAACACTGAATAATATCATGAATGATATCGTTCAGTGCCAGGCTTCCTCCCTCATTCCCGAACATGCAACATCCTGACAATATCGTCAGGTTGGCCTGCATGTTCGGGGGATGAACGAAAAAGACAAACGACCAGTAGGAGCGCGCATTGCTGGTCTTTGGTCGTTATCGTTCATCATTTTTGCGCAAAAAAATAACAATATTTTGGACGATTGAACGATAACGTTATCGTTCCGTCGTCCTAAAAATCGCCCAGTGTGAACACACCTTTAAAACTGGAGAAAACTTTTCTCCAACCTAGGGCAGGCGAAAAAAATTAGCAAAATCCCTATTTTTGTGTAAAAATGTTGGGATTTCTTACAGAACCCTTTGGACAGCTCCCTAATGATATTTTAGTGAAAAAAAAATCGTAAGTTGCGTACTTTGGCAAAAAACGGCTGCTGAAATTTTGGTAAAAATTTTATTTCAGTGAAAAATGCATTTAACGTATTGGGTCTGGTATTTTGGAGAGCCATAAGGACGCGCCAAGTGTTTTAAACATTGCACATGGCTGGCGCAGGTGGTGGTTTTTAAAACTGCTAAAAAAACACCTGTGCCAACCACGTGAGATGTTTAAAACACTTGGCGCATCTTTATGCCACTCCGAAATACCAGCCCCAATATATTAAATGCATTTTTCGCCAAAGTACACAATTTCCGAAAAATTTTTTCGCTAAGGGTTCTGTAAGAAATCCCCAAATTTTTACAGAAAAATAGGGATTTTGCAGATTTTCCCCTTTTAAAATGGAGAAAAGTTTTCTCCATATTTCCATGAAAAATCGGCAATAAATTATCGCCGATGCGATAATATCGCCCCCAAAAAATCAGTCATATTATCGCTGGTGCGATATCGCCGCTAATTGAATATGGTACGGATGTGCATTGGCAAACAGATCGCTAATTTATGTGAGACTCAAAATCAACCACAAGGTTCTGTAAATGTAAGTGCAAATTATGAGGAACATGTGGGGGGTAGATTTGCTAACAAGCCTGGCTTAGCATTGATTTCTGAGGCTCTTTAAAAAATTTCGGCAAAAGCCATTGATGATCGACAGCTTTGATAACCTGCTATTTAGTAAATCCAGCCCTTAGAGTTGGAAGCATTTGTGTGAAAAATGTTGTTTTAAATATTTTGCGGTTCCGAGTCGAACAGAGGGCCTGATTCACTAAAGAGTGCTATTGCGATCGCAGATGCAATTATGCATGGAGACCAGCTGCGAAAATATACTAATGACTGCAATCGCATTGCTTTCACAGGCCAACATAAAGACGCCCACTTCCCCCTACTCACATTCGTAATACCTTACAATACCTTCCAAGCGCACTGCAATGCATACGCATGCGCAGTACGCAACAATTGGCTGTCTGCTTGCGTAATCGCAATAGCAATCCATACTGAATCAGGACCAGAGTCCTCGCTTGGATCAAGTTTGTTACTCCGAGTAGAAAAGAGTGCCAGGCCGGGTCTTCCTGTAAAGCTGGGTACACACTAGACGATGTGCAAATGGTGCGATGTCATGAACAATTTCCCTTGAACCCTCTCTGGAACTCCAGGACATGATATGGTGCTTAAAAGTGTCCAATCTGACCAACGACCTATTGTACATCCATAACGATTTCCAGTGCATCATGTACGAGATTGCTAGATCTTGCATGCTGTTAGTAAGAACTGAAGATACGACAAACGACCCGTGGGTACGCTCATCGTAATTGTTATTGTCAGTGGACACTCACGATTTGCACATATTATGCACGACTTGTCATTCCGATGCATCAAAATTGGGCAAATTGTGCAAAATATCATCTAGTGTGTACGCACCTTAAGTTCGAGGCTCTGATCTAAAAAAACGGATGTCAGGTTTTGGTTGTATTACATGATTTTAACTGTTTTTGTCAATTTTAAAGAAATAAAAAAATCAATACCAAACCAAAACATTTGAGGGTAGTTTTTGCCAAAACCAAAACACGGGGGTCAGCACACATCTCTTATAACATTGAGGGTCTGATTCCGAATTGCACACAATGCTGATATCCACCATTGTGATATTTTAGCTACTATGCACAAATCTCTTAAAACTCATAGAGCACATGCATCCTAAGGGGTGTACCCACATAGGTGTAGTTGTGAAATTGTGGTGAGGGTTTCTAGCTGACTGGTGGCTATTCAGATACAGAAAGATTGTCCGTCGTATGGGCTTGTTACGGGAGTGTCACTAATCTGCTTGTGTACTAAGATGATTATTCGCTCACATTGGAGACATATGGGTCTACACCAAGGGGAGGGCTGATATTACCATAAAGGTGCAGATATGCTAATATCAAATACAGGAAAAGACACAATTGCAGCCATCTGTGACTCAGAATCAGCCCCTATCTAACAAGTATTCATTGTTTTACAGTTATTATTATTATCCTTTATTTATATGGCGCCACAAAGGTTCTGCAGCGCATTACATAGTACATATATGAGCACACAAGAAAAACAGTTATTAGCAGTACAAAACAATTCAGGACAAGGACATGGCCTATAGACATAGCTGCATAACACAAGCAGCCAGGTGTCAGCAACCAAGTGTTAGGTGCCAATTGGGGAGTTTGGAGTACACAATAGTATAATAAGGGGAAGGAGACGCACATGAGGAACAGGGCCCTGCTCATGTGAGCTTACATTCTAAAGGGGAGGGGCAGACAGACAAGGGTGACACAGATCTGTTTGATAGGAAGGAGCATGGAGCAGTGGGTTAGGATGTAAGCAGCTGAATGTGTGTGTTATAAGATGACCTTATGTTATGTCAAACTTAAGTTCTTTGGTCATCTATCTCTATAACAAAAAATAGATTTTATTTATGTGTTATTTACGTGAGATATGTACAAATAAAAAGTTGTTGCACTTTAATTTTTGTCTGTTCCATTTTAGCATCTAAATACATCCAGCTAAAAATGCAGCTATTATGGGACTGTCCCATCATCCTAATAGTGAATACTCTGTCCCAGCTGCTGGGTGCTATGCCATGGTCCTGTGAGTGTGTGTATCTCCATGCTAGACCCACCCACAAAGGGGTGCAGCCATGCCCAACATCCTGTGGCCATGCCCCCTCCAGGGGGTGCCCCCAGGATGTTGCTGTACTCAGGCCCATGATTTCTCTTGGCAGCCATGGAGGTGACAGGCAGATACAGGAGGGAATGGGGCTTAGTGGTGGGGTAGCAAGGTCATGAAGGGAGGTGGTTGAGAGTGGAGGAACAGGAAAGTGGGTTGGAAAGCAGACTGGGAGATAAGAGGAACAGCAAGTGGAGGAGACTAGATGGGGAGGATAGTAGGTAGAGTTAAAATTTATGTGGGCACTGAATAAGGGGGGTGGTTGAAGTAGAGGTGTTCATGATGTGGACGAGGTAATAAGTGAGATGAAAACAGGAGTGGGAGCTGTGTGATATGGAGACAGTGTGGATAAATGTAGTTACATTTTCAAAAATACAAATAAAACAACAGTGCTGCTAATGCACAGGTTCTCAAACTCGTTCCTTAGTGCATGTGCATGTTTTCCAGGTCTCCTAACAAAATCACAAGTGAAATAATTAGCTCCACCTGCAGGGCCGTTTCTAGGGGCGGGCGACCCGTGCAATTGCACAGGGCACTCTGCCCTGACCAGTGTTTGCAAAATACGCGCCACGCTACAGGCAGCGGGGGACTAAATTTTTTTATAAATTACCGCCGGGTTCTGCATCAGCGCTGTCAGAGTCTCCCTCTAACCAATCACAGTGGGTGGCTAGAGTAACTTCGCAAGCGCACGGTGCAGCCAATAGTCGCCTTCCCTCTCCTCCTTGATGTCACATGACAGTAAGAGGCACACAAATCAGCCACACTGACTCCGGACGCCGGCTGAGACCTTTGTCCTACTCCTGCTGGCTGCCCTCTACGCACGATCACCTGAGACTGTCTGTCCCCTCTCTGGTCTCACTAGGTGGTTGGGGCTCGGCTGTCCATTCCCATCTGCCGCGCCCGCACTCCGGACTGGGCATGGGACAAGTGCAGCAGAGTGCACCAGGTAACTGCACCTCCGCGGGGGGAAGGGGTGTGTGTGTGTGTGCATGTAGCATGTGTAATGTCAGTTGTGCAGGGTGCAGCATGTTGTGTAATGTATGTTGAGGGGTGTATGATAAGAGAAACAGGAGGGGGCCTGGCTGATTAGCAAATGGGGGAGGGTCTGGCTTATTGACAAATTGAGGGGAAGGGTCTGGCTGATTGAAAAATGGGGAGGGTCTGGCTGAATGACAGGGGGGTCTGGCTGATTGCCAAACATGGAGGGGGTCTGGCTGATTGACAAATGGGGGTAGGGTCTGGCTGATTGACAAATGGGGGTAGCGTCTGGCTGATTGACAAATGGGGGAGAGTGTCTGGCTGATTGACAAATGGGGGAGGGTGTGGCTGATTGACAAACGGGGGGAGATTCTGGCTGGATTACATGGTGGGGGTCTGGCTGAATGACACAGTGGGGGTCTGGCTGATTGACAAACAGGGAAAGGTCTAGCTGATTGCTGAACAAGGTCTGTCTGATTGACACATGGGGGGGTCCGGCTGATTGACACACGGGGGAGGCTGAGGGACACAAGAGGAATTGAGGCTGAATGACATGGGCAGGAGGCTGTAAAGGCAGGAGGCTGGAGTGACGGGGCAGAAGGCAGGAAGCTGGGGAGATGGGGCATGAGGCTGTAAAAGAAAAGAGGTTGGAGAGACACAAGGGGCTGGTGGAGATACATGGGGTACAAGTCTGGTTGAACCTCTGTTATATTATGATGACATTCGTTTTATTTGTACACAAACAGGCATCTTCTGGACCATGTGATCTACTACATGGATAGTGAATACCAACTAAAGAGACCCCATCTGCCCAGAGAGGATCAGTTCCTTCAGAGGTTCCACGTTGCAGAGAAACCACCTTACAGGTAAGGTGTATTTGGAACAAAATGTAGTAATTCAACTCCAAACTCACGGACACGTTTTACAGCAAAATGCATTTTTTCCCTCGCATGCTCATGATTATGGGAGATGGTGGGGGAAAAATATATATATTTTTTAAGTTAGCAATGCTTGGACAAAGTACCGAACCTCTCGAACACCTTTGACAATGAATAATCAGGCACTTTGAGGCATTTAAAGAGCACAGTATGGCCAATACTAACATGACCGTTTTCAAGTGAATTTCTCTAATATGTTAAAAAATTGGTTAAATTATGTGGGACAGGTACCTCCTAGTGAGCACCCCTCAGTTTCCCTTCCCTCTCCCTCCCTGTAACATCTACTCATTGTTCCTGCTCTCACTGTCCCTGTAACTTCACCTCAGTGTCTCTGCTTTCACCCTCCTTGTAACTCCACCTCAGTTTCCCTACCCTCAAAAGTGACAAATTGGGGACATGTCATGGGGACACCCCCCCCCCGCAGTTTGCCACGGCCCGTTTCCAGGAGCGCGCGCAGCAATGCCCTTTCCACACTCAGTGACCTGCACTTCAAATATCATTGCATTATTAGTGATGTCACTGATTACATGGCTCAGAGAAGTAAATATTATAATGGGGGGGGAGGGGGCGCATTTTGAATGCTCGCACTGGGAGCCAGATTGGCTAGAAACTGCCCTGTCCACCTGTGGCTCTTTTAAAATGTGTCAGAGTAATGACTACACCTGTGCACCTGCTGGGTGACTTACAAAAAGTGAACTGTGTGGGGTCCTGAAGGTCGAGTTTGAGAACCACTGTGCTAATGTATGAGCACAGCTACAAAGTGAAATACAGTAAATTGTGTGAGTAGTGGGTGCTGGAATTAGTTATTATTTAAAGAATGTTTAAAGTGGATAGATGTTTGTTCGCTATATAGCGAAATGCCTGCTATTTTGAGTGACAGAAGGAGGCGTATGTGGGTGGTAACAGGGGAAGGTGCTTGAAAACGGGGAGTGGAAATCAGAATGCAGGCGTGCTTAAAGGTCAAAACGGGCGTTTTATGGGTGTGCATAATTAATACAGCAGCGTCATTGACCACGTCACTTGGTTGTTTTATAGTCAGAACTGCTCGCAATATAGCGGTAGGAAAAACCAGCCACAAGAATAGCGAGCAGTTCATACGCTGTTCGATGTACTCGATTAATCTAATAAATAGCGGACATGACGTATGGTGCGAGTGGCCAGGGGGCGTATTTTTCAAATAAACGTTCGCATGTTTTGTTCGCTCGTTCAGACATGGAGGCGTGAACAGACCGCAAGGAGCGAACGGTTCATTTGAACAGCCACCCCCTTTTTCTGAATGAACGACCGCAAATAGCGTCCGGCTCTGAATCAGGGCCACAGTACATACAGCAGGTGTTAGTGATGGAGAATTAGTTATTTCACATAGGTATGTATTATGATTTCCTTCAGAAGGAGTTTTGGATTTCAGGATGTTCTCCTTCACCTTAACTCCGGCGTAACTCCGTCTTAGTTATCAAATTGTAATTACACTTACTATAACACTTTGAATCTAACACTGACTATAGCAGCCTACATCTATGCAGCCTTCATAGTCACTAATAAGTATATGTACATACATGTGTCTATAGCTCACTGATTGGGAACCATCTCCCAGTACTCAACACACACTAGATTGAGATGCAATAAAGTCTAAAGCCGCATACACACTACACGATGTGTGTATGTGGCTATAACGTACTCAGCGGGCACGGTGGGGGTGCCGGCATTGGCAAGTATATACACACATGCCGATGCTGGCCCGCAATGGACAATGGCGGCGGGGGGGAGGGGAGAGGAGCCATGCTGCATTCAACTCACGATAACCCCAGATTAGGCTGCATGTATAGCCGACTGGGGTTATTGTAAATGACCAGTGGGAGCGCGCATCACTGGTTGTTTTTCGCAAACACACTTGCCGATATTTTGAACACTTGAACAATAACAATATCATTATTGTTCAAAATATCATCTAGTGTGTACGATAAACAAATGGTGAGAGGGGAGTAGACCATCACAGATTCACAATAAATTCCAAACTTCAGTTATAGCAATGGCTGCTAATATACAAATAGTTGCAAATTACCTAAAACAATTTTTCAAAGCTGTCCGATTGCACTCAAGGTAGCAGCATCTGATGGGAACAGTAGTTGCAAATTACCTGTATTAATTGAGAGAAATTCCTGAGAGTAGTAATTATTATTAGTCACACATGTGTCACTTTGATTATCAGGTTGCATTTACTGTAATTTGCTCTTTGCAGGATCATCTTTTGTAAAAAGGTAAAAAGTGGTGCGCCCTTTAACCAGGGATAATAAGTGGATTAATAGCAGCAGACAACAAAAGGGATACTGCCAGAACCCCTTAAGAAAGACAAATGGACAAAAAATATATGTCTGCGGCGCTTATAACCACTATTAAAATACTCCTTAGAGGCTGTTAATCACAGTTTATTAGCAACATAATACATTAAAATAACATAAACAAAATAGAACTGCAGTTCTCAGGATAATAGATACACTGTTAAATCAACTGACAAAAATGTAACAATCAGTGCACTGAATGATAAATTGAAATAAGCATCCAAAAAATTGTCCCAACTGATAAAGTTTCTGAAAAATGACTCATGAACAATAAAGAGATGTCCTGTTGATCAAAATATGAGTACATAACTTTTCTCAGTAAAAAGATGTATATATACACACCATGTATGTATTGGTGTATTAGTAGCTTGTCCCCATATCCAGGGGGTTATTATCCGACAAATGGAACTGAGCAGTAATATCACTCACCACTCCCTTATGGTGGAATAGCATAGATTTCCAGAAATCCTGACTTGCAATTAACCCTTGGTTAGTAATCTGGTGCAATGCACCTCCTGTAGTATTGGAGTGGATAATAATTAAAGCATGGTGAGCCTCCAGTAATTAGAAGCCTGCTGATGATTCCACACACTGTGCCAGCAGAATAAACACCAACAAAGCACGGTCATCCTCCGGCATAGAACAGCCCGTCAATGACTCCATGCTGTCACCTCCTCGCTCTCAGGCCCCCGCCCGGCACAGTGACCGACGGAAGACCCGGACAGCAACACCAGCGGCTGCGCAATCAAAACCAAGGTGAGTGAGCTGGTTATAAGTATGTTGCAGCGGCTGAATGGAAAAGTCCAGTGGAGATAGCCTTAACGTATCCCAGAATTACTGCAGAAACTATGATGTTCCCTTGAACAAAAAAAAATCCTACCAGTAAAGAGAGTATTTTGCAATTGAAGAGTACTGAGTATTAAATGTATCACAATAATAAACCATAAAAATGAAGGACGGGAGGTTGGGCAATGGGGGCACTGTAGGCAAGGTGAAATTTTTACTTTATATACATCAAAATCCTTTATACTACACTATGGTCCAGATTTAACAAGTGATTTTCCTATTATCACTCGTTACTAATCTTAAATGGTGCTCTAGCCAATCAGCTCCTAACTGTCATGTGTTTGAAAAATGACAGTTAGGAGCTGATTGGTTGGAGCATCAGTTAGGATTCATAATGAGTGATAACAAGAATATCACTCGTTGATAAATCTGGGCCTTTGTACTGTATTACATTTTCCTACACATAAAGATTAAAAGCTTTGATTGAATAAAAGTTCCTATAAAAGTCAAAGTCTAAAGGTGCCCACTCACATAGCGATTTTTTTCCCGATCTGGCCAATTCCAACACATTGGAACGACAGATCGGGTAAAAAAATGCCCAAATCGTGAGTCCCCACTCACGATCGCGATGTGATGCGCGCCCCCGCAGGTTGCACATCGCATCTTCAGATCTGCCGTGCTGTACTGCAGATCTGACAATCTAGACACAAATGCACTGTTAAAAACTCTGGTTGCAGGAGATCGGATGAAGATTGGACAGCATATCATGTGCAAATCGTGTGCATATCGTGTTCCGAGCTGCTGGGTAGAGTTTCAAGTGAAATTGGACACATCGCCGGATCGTGAGTACATCGCTATGTGTGTGGGCACCCTAACTAAGTCCAGGGAGTCCATCTAATTATCATTTTGTACTCTCTGCACTATGGACCTGATTCAGCAAGGAACAGAACTGCTAATACGCACGCAATCGGCCATTTTTTTGCGTACTGCGCATGCGTATGCTTCGGAGCGCACATGCACAAACCGGCCGCTGCGATCAGGACTGCAGTGAATATGTAGACCCACCGCAGAGTGATTGACAGAAAGTGCCATTTGTGGGTGGTGACGGGGAGGTGATGTGCAAAATGTTGGCATGCCAGTGCGTTTCAACGCCGTTGCATAAGTTATCCACTGCGATGCCATATGCAGCCTAAGGACTGATAGCGTGCGCTGAGGTTAGCAATCCTGAGTAAGGTCTGACCCTGTGCAAGTGTGCGTGAGGCTGCGATGGTACTCCATTGTACTGATGGCTTTGCAGTCTTGCTAAATATTACAGATGTGTGTGAGGTAAAGTAGGCGTCCTTATGTTGAACTGCGGCTGCATAGCGACCTCAATGAATTTGCATACTATCGCAGTGGAAGTATTAGCATTTTAATTTGCAGTTGTGATCCATAGTGAATCAGGCGCTATATTTGTTATTTTCCTTCAAACGGTGAACTATTTAGGTTAATTAGAGATACACCCAAAAGAAGACCCTTTTCATAACAATTTATATTATCTTACCATGGAAGCTGCACATATATAACCTGCAACAATTTCTACATTCAGTGTTTCATTGTAGCACATTTAAAACTGTAGCGCCCACCCACAATACGTTTTCTATACTCTTCACGTGCATTGTGATTTTAGTATTTACCAACACAAACAACTGTACTGAGAGCCTGCACTGACACAATTGTTAGGTCATTCTTAAACCTTAAACATAATAGATCAACAAAGATCAGGAATATTCAGAAACATATGTATAAGCAGAGTATGGCAGCTGTACCATATAGACAGTATATTGTATTGTGTTGCCAACACAAGTACAGAAGAAGAGATTGCCTGGGTGTACTGGAAAATGGACAGCACTGGTCCTCAGTTAGCTCGTAGATATATACAGTAGTTCTGTATTCCATGTCAGAGTGCATGTGGGAAGTAAATAGGACTAATCATACAAACAGAGCTGGTACAGTTCTGAGATCAAATGTCTAGGAGGATCTTAAGGGGGTTAAGAATGCGTTGGAGGTCTGCAAAGGATCGCACTCCATTTGAGTCCACCAGCATTCAAGGCTAAATGTTCAGATAGAGCAGATACCAGTTCAGTCTTAAGGACTGGATCATTCAAAAGAAGTTCCTTGAACCACCAGGGAGGTACAGAATATAACTGTAATAAAATCTGGATCTGAGCATGGTCATAATATGTGATTTGACCAATTGCATTAACTGAGTATAAATGTAGATGAATCTGTTCTACTTGGAAATAATTTATCCTGAAAGATGTGGAGAGAGGTGGAGTAATATGTGTAATCCCTTACCTGGGGATGGTGTATTTTTCAAACATTGACCAGCTGCTGACCATGAAATACAGATGTGTCCTCTTGCTTCTTTGCTGCTCGTGCTGCAAACGTGTGCATGCATTGCGCCATGCGATTAGCCGTGTGCTGCGTTCGCACCAGGCAATCCCATGGAGTCTCGGGTGCAAATGCTGCACGCATACCCGTTCGCAGGTGTGTGACTCACGCCAAGTGTGGCGCAATTTGCCGTGCAAGCGGCAAAGATGCAAGAGGACATACCTGTAGGTGGCACACTCAACAACAGGGGTGATGAACCCTTTTTCTGCCGAGGGTCATTTTGAAATATATAACATTATTTGCGGGCCCAGTGCAGGCCATGCCCCCTCTGTGTGATGTCACACGGGGACGGGACCACAATCGCCAGTGATTACAGCAATGCCTGGAGCATCCTGAGGATGCTCCGGGGAGCTGTAAGGGAAGTGGTGTGACCGTCTGAAGCATCCTAAGGACGCTCCAGGCGGCACTGCTGCATAGATTCTGGCTGCAGGGTGCCATTCTAGACACCCTGCTAGCCAGATTAGGCTAGCAGAAAAAAGCTCTGAGGGCCAGACCAAATGATTCCGAGGGCATTATATGGCCCTCAGGCCTGAGGTTCCCCATTACTACTCTACAATGACAATGCACCGGAAACTGGGAGGCGATTAAAGAACAAGGAATAGCAGGATCCAAAATGTAATTGTCACCGCCAGTAACTAAGGACCTCTCTCAATGGTTCAAGAAGCTGTAGCATTCTTGACAGGAACTGTGGTTTACACTGATTTGGGGAGTAAAAGGTTAAAAAAATTAATTTAGAGACCTGACACCTTCTTCAAAAATGCAATGAGAGATCTCAGTAAGGGGAAACTCTCAGGAGATTCAAATTGCAACCACCTTAATAAAACCTGTAGAAGGAAAATATTATAAGTGATTGCATTCAGTAAAGTAGAAACCTTATAAGAATCTGCAAAGACATGTTAGAAACCTGGAATGGAAGAAGAAATAGAAATGTTATATAAATATGAAATGAAACAAAAACTCAAACCAATTAGACAAAAAATCAGGGCTAAAAGACATCAATAAATATACTGATAGGAGATTATACACCGTTGATAAAGAGGTCAGATATAATGTATAGAGGGCCATCTAGGAGAGTCCAGAGTAAAGGTGGGTACACACTTTGCGATATCTCTGCAAATCAATTGATCTGCAGATATATCTGCAGATGATGGTCGTTCATACACACTGAATGACCCTCATCTGCATGCTGCAGCGGATCGAGCCGGACTGGGGGTGGGTAGGGGGCATGGCCTAATCGCGGAAGGCGTGGCCACGCCCCCTTCAAAGAAAAAAAAACATTTGCCACTTAGAAGACTGTAAGGAAGAAACAGGCACCCACAGGCATCATTCAGGATGTAATATTTGACTTCTCTGGATGTTGTGAGCAGGGCCATAACTAGGGGTGTGCAAGCGGTGCAGTAGCACAGAGTGCAACGCTCTGTGGGTGGCACCACCACTCACCCACAGCTCCTGCATCTGGCTAGCATGGTGCCTTTAACGGCACCCTGCTGCCAGAATCTCTGCAGCAGTGCCACCTGGAGCATCTTTAGGACTCTACAGTCACAACTGAGGATGCTCCGGGCATTGCTGTAACCACCCGCTCTTGGTGCCGGATGCAGGCCATGCCTCTACCACATGGCATTATAAGGAGGGGGCGTGGCCTGAACCAGGCGCCGGGACGGCTAGCTATGGCACTGGTTGTGAGGATGGGTTTTGCTTCTTTCTTCGCACTGGTTGGAACAGGATAACATTATTGGGATTGGACCTGGACCTTGGACATCATCAGGGACATCCCTAATATGGAGATTGGTGCAAAACCCTCTATTATTAAGATCTTCCAAACCACATATCTCAGCTTTAAGTATTTGGCCATATAGAGAAACAGTATCATGGAGTTTTACCTGAAAATCCACTGTAATCTCAGTCTGTTTCTCCTCATCAGTCAGGCGGTGGGTGACTTCGGAAATGTCCACTTGCCATGTGGTTATCTCTGTTTTCACAATTTTTTTAAGACTTCTCTCCAACTCAAGAAAACCTTGTTTAGAAGGGAGGTCTTGTTTAATTGGCAGGGAGCAGATGTGGGTGAATATGTCTTCCAGGTTAGCCTCATGCCCCCAGTCGACATCCAAGAGGGCAGAGGAAAGCTATATATCCAGTGCCATCTAACTATTGAGGATATGCTGTAAAGGGTTGAGTAGCCTCTAGCCAAGTATCAATGTTGGAGTCAGATAACGGAACAAGTTTGGTTGCGTCAAATCATCACACAATTTCCATTTGCCGTTTTTGCCAACTCTTCTTACACTTCCCCAGTCAGGTTACATAAGAAAGAAGCAGTTATAAAAAATAGCATTTACATAGCAAAGCAGGATCTAGGACAGCAGACACTACACATTGGGTTAGGTAAGGGGATGATGGGGGGTCAGGGTGTGCAGACAAAAATGTGGTCAGGCCAGATGTAACAAAGGATGATTGTCAGATGCAATAGAGCATGTTACTTACTACACTATGGGCTGAATTTAATTAGGCTGTGAAAACGGGTTATCGGTGATAATTTATCGCTGATTACGTCATTTTCGCCATTTTCACTTATCCCTATATTCAATATCAAGCAGGTGCGAATAGTCTTTGTTATAAAGCGGGGATAAGTTTTTACCACTGAATAGGTGGCGAAAAAATTGGGGTTTTGGGGTGCAGACTTAAAAAAAAGTACCCTGCAACCCTTGGAATGTCCCCTAAAGTTTTTCTGTGTCAAAAAATTAAATAAAATTTCCTCAGGACACCCCAAAAAAGGTACTTTTTATTTTGGGGTTGATTCTAAAAAATTTGGGGGACAAACTTCTAAACTAGCGAAATCGACTCTGGAGGGGTTCCCAAGTATGCGGAAGGTGTTTTTTAGAAGGCGGGTGATTGCGGCAAGTGGATTTTTAATGAATTTTTAAAGTACGCTTTAGGAACTTAAAAATATGCTTGCACCCATTTTCATGTGCCCCAAATTTGATGGGACTAGTTGTTTTTTAAAAAAAAATGAAGCTAAATGCTATTCTTTACCACTTCTTTAAAGAAGCATAAAAGCACCTGTCGGGACAGTTTAAGGACCCCTAATACCTTTAGCAGGCCAAATTGGGGGTACCCATAGTGATCCCTCATGTCAGACCATCTTTTGGGAGGTGACAGGCTGATTTCCCCAAAAGTGACAGGACTTTTCAATACTTACCTTTCCGATGGGTCCCGTTTTTGCCGATTCCTTCTTGAATACGGGGATATGCGTGCACGCGCCCGATACTTTATCCCCAGGAAAACCTGCGATGACGGCGAAAAGTCCTACCTCAGACTTTTTGCCTTAAATTGAATTCGGCCTTATGAGCGCCTTCCTGTTCTATTCTTCTCTATTATGATTTCCATTCCTCAGCTGTCAAGGTTCTACAGGAGGAGCTGCTAAATTTATTGTATTCATAAATGATTTAAGGTTAGCTAATGATACTGTACTATACTATACTGATGGTATAGTTCATCATGACAATAAATTAATGATTATTATTACATTGAGTTTTTTTTCTGATATTCTTAGTTCACATTAATGTAGGTTATTGAGTATACATAGAAGCTATATTATCCCTTTTATGGTGATTATTGATGTAATAATCGCTAGTCTCTATTAGCGCTGCAAGTCGCTTAAGAAAGAATTGCTTTCCAGTCCAATCATGAGGTTCCAAAGCACAAAAACTTATTTATGTAAAGAAAAAGTAACACGGTGAAAGATTCAACAACTAGAGTAAAAAGCAATCAATAATAGTACAAGCCGATACATATGCATGGGCACTGGTCCCAGTATACAGTCATCAATCCAGAAGTCTGTGATCATCAAAGAGGATGTCTGAACACTGGGATCGGGACGCAGTTTATATACCTTACAGTGTTCTACATTAACAAAGGAACTAGTTTACAGGTTTCCATTGGTTCTTGCTTCTGGATTTTCTTGTCATTGGTTGTTTCATACGGTGTCATCATGGGCATGTCCCGGTTCTCCAACAGTCTCTTTGTGTAGTTTTCCCGCTGAACAACTGATTAATACTAGCTACAACACTGCATACTGATAATAACATTCTATGCAATAAATCCCTATCATCCATAACTAGCGGACGCAAGATGCGACTCCTTTGCCGATAGGAACGGGAGTCAGCAAATAAACAGGGATTTAGTATGATACCAAACATGACATGTCCACTATGTTCTAAACCTTAGATCTCATTTAAGTACATATTACATCATAATTGTTAGTGTAAAAATACCTTTAATAACACTTGGTTATGAACTATAATGTGTGGGAACCATCTTGCACATATGCGTTTGCATATGTGCGTCTGTGTGTTAAAATAGCAACTATACACATATAATGAGTGTCCATGTGTGACTATGTGCGTATGAGCATCCGTGTATATAAGCATATATACATTTATATGTGTATCAGTGTATGTGTGTGTTGTGGATTTGCAGTTAGCGCATCAGATTGTGCGACACAAAGTAGTGTCGTGGAAACGCATCAGACCATAGATGACCAGATCATCATATAATAATTTGTGAGTGATCATATTCAATTATTTTACTTCGACAGTCAATCCTTTGATAGCTAACTTAAAACTATCACCTTCTAATCTTAATCTTTCTAGTCATGCATAATAATGTATTATTCAATGTTCTAGGCGTGGTGACACAATTTGGTCATGGAACCGTCACTAATGCATTTCAAGAGAGGGTAAAACAACCCTTATATGCACTCAGCGGATCTACAGGGGACAATTGGTAATATGTGGGACCTCATCAAACCTATAAAAGGAAATTTGGGGGACCTAAGACTACATTATCTAGGATGTTTAATGGAAAATTTACAATAATTATTATTATACATGACTTGGCCTATTGACATATTATGATATGATGGCACATTCAATTTCAGGGTTGTAATACAGTTCTTCATTAACCTTAGTATCTATGCCATCACCACTCACCACCATCAAAATTTCATTTTCACGATTTACCCTGATGTTCCATTTTCCACTTTTTACCACAGTAAGAACACATCTGACACATAAGCCAATTACTAAGATGACAACAAGTATAAGAATAAGAAGCTTACCTACACTAGCTACCATCTCCTGTACTTACTCTCCCAGACCAGCAAACCATTTTACAGGTTTAACCAAGAGAACCATTTCTCTACCTTTACCTCTGTCTCATATAGCGAAATATTATGATTCTTCCGAAACTCCCACTTCAGTTGTAGGATTTCATCCATTTTCCGGTCTATCACCTTTTTGGGGTCATTAGTATTATTGGTGATGTACGTGCAACACTTGACACCAAATTGGGTGGCCAAAGTCACACAATACCCACCAGTAACAGCTGTCAGGTAGTTTAACAGTAACCTATGTTGTACCAATTCCTGTTTATAAGCCTGTAGCAACTTACCAGTATACTTGAAAGTGTCATCATACATCTTGATGATATTGTCTATTAATTTAGCCAGGTCTTGGATATATCTAAAATTTAAAGTTCCCCAAGTGATCCTGGCGGGATCTAATGCTACCAAAATTTGGAAGCCAGTTGTTTCACTAATCAACTGTGTGGCTATATGTTCTTCACCAGGAATCATATTTCTTTTGTCACAATGTTCATACTGTGTGTGTATGTATGGGGGTGGTGCGGTGTTATGGATACCTATCATTTCATCATGTGTAAGGGTCATAATTTCTGGTACCACCTTTCCAAGATAACATAAACCTTCAGAACTCGGAGAGAGCCACTTGTACGCTTTCCTTCCACATATAAAATACACATCATCTGGGAGAATGTAAGGAATAGAATGCATCATTATCATAGAACACATTATTCTAACAAAGGATCCTGTCCCTATTTCTCTGATTTGACTGGTACATGTTTCTGGCTGTATAACATTTGCACAGTATCCTAATGCTACTCTGCCAACCATTAATTTTATGTAACTACATGTGTACCGATACCGGAAGTCTCTCCCACTTGCAATAATACTGCATACAAGTTCAGAATTGATAGGCTCATTATCTGCTCGGTGTGAAAAATTCATTGTCTGATTGTTCCCGATCACCTCCCAATTTCCTGGTTTTCCGAAATTTGTGACATTTAAGCATACCAGGGATCTATCTACATGGTACTTGTAGAGCTTAAGACTAGGGGATCTAGATATATTAAATTTCTTGTCCACCGTTCTTCCCCCATGTAATTCGAGTACCTCAGCTAATTTTAATGGGTATGGCACTAATCCTGAATTACTATGTCCTTGAGGTACTTATGAGCACATCCAACATTCAGTCTGGTTTAAGACCTTACCCACTAAGGAATGGTAATCCTCAAAAGGATGCCCGCCCACATACAGGTTATTCTTGGACTGGCATCGTTGGATGCATTTCTCAACAATCAGGGACTCGCAGTATTCGCAAGTACAATATTCATCAGACAATAACCCATCACACTGTCTCCGAGTTACATGGCTAACAGATCTCTTAACAATTCCTGTACTGAATTTGACCATATACCGCCCTGATTGTTTTATCGCTCTGTGTCCCGACCCCACTCCATCGACATAACTGTCGGCCTCTCTCTCCGTCATCTGTCCTCCATCACAGAAACAGGAAATCCCAAAACAAATGAGGATGATGAGAACCCTGGAAGGAAGCAAAAACACAAACCCAGCCCGCCACTCCATTGCTGGAATAGTGGTCTGCAAAATTTATATAGCTCAGATGTTCCACTGCAGTCTCTAGCTCTCCCGAAACAGGCTTGCAATTGACAGGTCCACGTTATCTGTCTTGACTCCGCCTTGTACCTCCTTCGGATAGTTGACCTTTCTGCAGTGAGTGGAATTGACCCAGGTATCTCTTTCCATTACCTTTAACGATGTGGTACTTGTAATAAAAACACCTGATACGGACCTTCCCACCAGTCTGTCAAACAACCTGAGCGTAAGAAATTTCAGATCATAACATATTCTCATGACAGTTTGTTTCTGGCATATCATGTGACAACATTTTCAATTTCTGTTGCTGCTGTTTCAGCTGTTTACTCATTTGTATAAGATATCTCACAGTAACCTCATTATTACTCTTCAAATCATCCTATGGACTTACAATCAAATGAGGTTGTCTCCCAAATAGTATCTCAAAGGGGGACAGATTAAGAGGAGATCTAGGAGTGGTTCTGATGCTATGGAGGATGAGCAGTAAGGCTTCTGGCCATCCTAATCCAGTTTCAGCCATGATCATACTTAGTTTATTCTTAATAGTACCATTCACTCTCTCCACCTTCGCACTGGCTTCTGGTCGGTAGGGGGTGTGAAGTCTACTATTGATACCCGTAAGCTTACACATGTTCTGGAAAACATCACCAGTGAAATGAGTACCCCTATCACTCTCTATGATTCTAGGGATACCGTATCTGCATACAAATTCCTGAACAATCTTTTTAGTAGTAGACACAGCAGTATTAGTGGCAGCTGGATATGCCTCTACCCAATTAGAAAATACATCGGTACAAAGTAACTAATACATACTTGAGATTTCTGCAAGGTGGTAATCAGATGAAGTCAATTTGTATTACCTGAAAAGGACTGTCTGTCAGAGGGATATGGGATGGCTCGGTAGGGAATGTCCTCCCGACATTTTTCCCCAAACAAGTCAGACAGGACATTGCTATCTTTCCAACTTGAGAAGAAAAGCCTGGTGCACACCAATATGCTCAGACCAACTTGCACATACCTTCTTTTCCCAGGTGAGTCAGACCATGCGCTGCCTCAGCCAAGCTTGGGTAATATGCCTTGGGAGCAACAGGCCTACCTTGTCCATCTCTCCAGAGTCCGGAGGACTCCTGAACACATCCCTTCGATCTCCAGACTGCCTTTTCCTGTAGGGAACACAAATTTTGCAGCTCAATTAATTTCTGCGTGTCTATTATCTGGAAGACCATCACTTTATCAGTATCACTCTGCTGCCCATTTGGCAGCTTCATCTGATGTTATTGCCCATTGACACCAGGTCTTCTTCACATGTGTGGGCTTTGTATTTGACGACAGCTACTGCCTTTGGTAACTTTCGTCCATGAGTTTCACTGCAGATATGGATTTATTAAACAGAATAAAAGATGGAGTGATATACCATGAATGTATGTGTGTGAAGTGTGCATGTGTGTGTGTATGGGGGGAATATATGATATACTGTATGTTTATTTTAAGGGAATTTTAATTATTCACCTGCACTTCCAGCCCAACTCATGGTCTAGAGATAAATTGTGGAGAGCAATCTATCAGAGAAAAAAATATATATTTTTTTTGTGCATGTATGTGCTTGTGTGTGGGTGGAGTTTCATGGTATAAAAAGAGTGTTCCTCATCATTTACAACAGCATAATCCTGTGCATAATTCTCCTGTGTCAGTTTGTCTATGACAACTCCCATCCGTGTAAAACGTCACTTGCAGTAAAGGTCTGATTCAGATACTCCATACAATCATGTGTGTCAGTATACCTGCAAAACTCACCTTCAACCAGAGACTCACCTTTCTCCACCCTTGCATCTCGAGGCACATATGGTAACCTTGCTGACGAGACATGTCTGGTTTGGGAAGAATTCAACAAGGCAGATACTGCAGTTTATAGACAGTTGTATCATGCCCTAATACTACATCCTTGCTCTTATTTACCAGAAGAGCAGTTGCAGCTACACTTCTTAAACACGTTGGGAGTGATCTTGCTACAGTGTCCAGTTGTGCACTGTAGTACGCTACAGGTCTGCTAGCGTCACCATGTTTTTGTGTGAGGACACCTGCTGCGCAGCCATCAGCTTCCGTGCAAAATAACTCAAAGGGTTTGTCATAATCTGGTATTCACAGGGCAGGTGCTCTTGTCAGACTATCCTTAAGGTTATGGAAAGCCTGCTCTGTTTCCTCAGTGTGTATGACATGGTAGGGCTTTGAGGGTGAAACTAATTCCTGCAATGGTAAAGCCAAAATATTATACTTATTTATCATGGTTTATGTGTATTGTAAGTTTGTGTCCGTTTTATATGCTTCCTGTAGAGCCTGAATGCTTGCTGCCATTAACTTCTTACTCTGTGCCTCTTTCTTCCTGTTAATGTTCTTATCATATTTTATGGCAGATTCTCTAAGTGCAGCTACAGTAGTTCCCCTCCAGTTAGGTAGAGAGGTTTGCACTCTAGTTTTTAGATTGTCTTTGAGACCACCCATAAGTAACGTAACAGCTACTTCCCTGTGGTGTACATCATTTTTAATATCTGCTATCAGTGTACCAGGTTATTGCTAGAAGCGCTTGGGCAAAATAATCTGATGCCAATTCACTATCCTTTTGTTTAATAGTGAAGATTTTACTCCAGTTAACTACCACTGGGAAATATTTAGCCAATTGTTTTATTATACTTTCTATTTTTACCTGGTTATCCTCATCCATTAAGGATTCATCCTCTTCCAATACACAATCCTTAATAAACTTTTGTACATCAGTATTGGAAGGGAGACAGGCACCTAACACCATTTGCCAATCCTTATTAGTTGGCTCATGAGCATTTCCTAAATCTTTAATACATTTCTGACATTTGGCTAACTGTTTCCTAGGGTCTGGAAAATCTGACATAATTGAATGTAATTCTGCTCCAGTCCATGGACAATGCATTTCTACATTCCTTATGGGGACTATAGCATCTTTGTCCGGTTTCCCAATGGGAACTGCAGTTGTATGGACAGGAAGTACACCTACCACATAATTTTGTTCAGGATTACTAATTATTTCGGTGCTATGGGTGTTACCTCTCCTAGTACGCTCTCCACTAGTCTCACCAATTTCAGCTGCTGGCCCTGCTGGTTGGATTGCTGCCTTTCCTCTCTGTGAAACATCTAATATATTAACAGCATGTGCAACCGCTGAAATTACAGTAGGTTCATCACCATTTTATTCAATAACATTTTCCTTGAGGGGACTTAAAACAGTGTGTAAGTTACTTATTACGATTTTTTTATTTTTGGTATCGGCTGTACTTTCACCTGCGGCCACATAAGGCGAAGACGGTGCGCATGCGCTATTTTGCAGCGCGCCATTTTGCCATGTGTTCCCCTCTTGCAGCCACAACTTTAAACAATCATTATACTTTACTCTCTTTTTCAAAGATTTGACTAAGCATGTGTTATCTCTAACATTACACAGCACCTCTGAATCAAAACTGCTAACTTTGGGAAAGGGTTTCATACATTCTTTGGTCATCTTGACCCATATGTCGCAGTACTCCGTAGTCTACACACCATACTTCTCATTCATTATATACCTTGCCGATCCAACCGGCCCATTCATAAGCCGCTCACCCTCGACCATCCCTTGCTACTGCTTAGCACCCATCTGGGCCAAAGCTTTCGCCTCTCACTAGGGATTTCGGTGTTGGACGAATTAAATAAGATGCGTCCACTCAATTCAACCCATTATGCGCCGCCGACCGCTAAGCGTTTTTCCGTTAGCGTGCACAACGAGGGAACAGAAATAGCCTATGCAATTGTTCTGCTTTCCGTACAACTTCAACTTACCAAACTTCCTACTTTGAACTACTCTCCACTGGTAGAATTTAAGTTTGCCAATAAAACTTACCCTTTCCAGGGATTTCCTCCCACGACCCCCAAGTCACAATCATGGTTTACACTACCATGCAGTCCAATCGCATTGCCCAGAGAAACTACCACTTATCAATGGACTTTGCGATTACTATTGGGGGTTCGGCCGAGAAACGTCTTCGTTCTTGCTCAGTATACCTGCTGTGTATACCTACCCGGTAGTGGTTGCATCTCGTCAGACACCTACTGAGTCTCTCCTGTCATGCCCTCGGACAGTGAAGAAAAAACCTTTTGTTTTGTTTTTTTTCCTTTTCCCTCTTTTCACATCACAAGCATACGTTCACATCCATATACCTTTGTTTTCTGCGCAGAAAAATGCTCTCCCTCTGTGACAATATCTATTCAGAGTTTTTAACAAGCGATACAAGACTATCTATCAAAACGATTGCTTAAACATGTGGCAGTATTGCAGGGAAGACGCAGGGAAGACGTATACACTATTTGCGAATCGCCTATTGCAACGCAGTGACAATAAAAGAAACAGACTTTTCTCTCTTGTCCCTGGATTCTAACCAGCGCTCCTTAGATCACCCAAAGAACAGATATTCGATTTCACAACACTGAGTACAAAACAGGTTTAAAACACATTAGGCCAAATGTAATAGGGTGAGAGTTTAGAAAATGTGAGAGTTTAGCAGTAAACTCTCACATTGGTTGAGTTTTATCTTCAAAATGGGAAAACATCTGAATGAGATTTTAAATCGTGAGTGTTTTTTAAGTCTAAATAAACATGCAAGTTCACTCTGTTACTTTGTTTTTGGACTCTATTACATTGGCAAAGTTTAAAAAGTGTCAGAAACTCTCACTTTTCTAAACTCTCGCCCTATTACATTTGGCCCATTGTGTTCTTACCCGTATGTCACGTGTCTACCCTTTGTTGAGGTATCAAAATCCAGGCCTCGCTTTGAGTAATTTCCGGTAGCGTGACCTCAAGGCCTAGCCCCCATCTATTGATTCCTAATAGTCGCTAGTCTCTATTAGCGCTGCAAGCCGCTTAAGAAATAATTGCTTTCTAGTCCAATCGTGTGATTCCAAAGCACAAAAACTTATTTATGTAAAGAAAAAGTAATACTGTGAAAGATTTAACAACTAGAGTAAAAAGCAATCAATAATAGTACAAGCCAATACATACGCATGCGCACTGGTCCCAGCATAAAGTCATCAATCCAGAAGTCTGTGATCATCAAAGAGGATGTCTGAACACTGGGATTTGGATGCAGTTTATATACCTTACAGAGTTCTACGTTAACAAAGGAACTAGTTTACAGGTTTCCATTGGTCCTTCCTTCTGGATTGTCTTGTCATTGGTTGATTCATACAGTGTCATCATGGGCATGTCCCAGTTCTCCAACAGTCTCTTTGTGTAGTTTACCTGCCGAACAACTGGTTAATACTAGCTACAACACTGCATACTGATAATAACATTCTATGCAATAAATCCCTATCATCCATAACTAGCGGACGCAAGATGCGACTCCTTTGCCGATAGGAACGGGAGTCTGCAAATAAACAGGGATTTAGTATGATACCAAACATGACATGTCCACTATGTTCTAAACCTTAGATCTCATTTAAGTACATATTACATCATAATTGTTAGTTAAAAATACCTTTAATAACACTTGGTTATGAACTATAATGTGTGGGAACCATCTTGCACATATGCGTCTGCATATGTGTGTCTGTATGTTAAAATAGCAACTATATACATATAATGAGCGTCCATGTGTGAGAATGTGCGTACGCATATGAACGTCCGTGTATATAAGTATATATACATTTATATGTGTGTACGTTATGTGCATCAGTGTATGTGTGTGTTGTGGATTCGCAGTTTAGCGCATCAGATTGTGCGACACAAAGTAGCGTGGCAAAACGCATCGTCAGACCATAGATGACCAGATCATCAGATAATAATTTGTGAGTGATTATATTCAATTATTTGACTTCGACATGATCCTCCATTAATCACCAAAAATATAAAATATTTTTATTAAATAGATTATTATGTATATATTCAAGAGCAAGCAAAATATAAATATAAAAATTAGATGTCCATAACAAAATAATTTATTATTAAAATATAACAATAATCCATTGGTTATATATATTGGGCCTCTGGTACATTATATAAATTTGATTTTCACTGCATAAGAAGAGTCCGCACAGTGGGCCCGATTCAGAGCCGCTCGCAAGCGCACAGCACTCGCAAGTGGGTCGATGTTACCTCACTGCGCATGCGCCACCTCTGGCGTGCGCATGCGCGAACCCCGTCCAGCAACTGCAGCTCAGTCGCTACGGGGCTCTCTGCAAGACGGGCGGCTGTCGATGGTGAGTGACAGCTCGCCCCGTTTTGTAGGTGGGGAGGGGGGGTGGCTGCACAAATGCATGCGTTCCCTTAGGAATGCCTGGCATTTGTGGAAGGCCCTACTGACATCACTAGTGATGTCAGTAGTGGACTTCCTGCTCTATTAGAGCAGGAGGTCCACTCTGCCTTGCGGTAGCCGAGACTCTACCACAGGGTCTCGTCACAAGGCCAATGGTCGCAATTATCGTGATGGCCACCTGCCCGCTCACACAAGCTGTGGAAGGTCTCCCACAGCTTTGCAAGCGGGCAGACCAAAAAAAACAAAACACGCCCATCAGACCCTGCGAGCTGCCTCCAGCAGCAAGCGGGTCTGAATCAGGCCCAGAATCCAGATGTGGCCTTATATTTTCTGAATGTGTTTTTTCAGATTTATCTATAAGGCTTAGTTTGCGGCAATTTGCATAGGCAAACACAGGAAGGGCTTCCTGTTGCCTGGAAACCTCCCTTTCCAGCCCACACCTTGACCACAATATAAATAGTATATAATACAATTTTACTGGAGTTGCATGTTCTCCTCAGTATCACAAATGACATGGGGCCTGATTCAGAGCTGGACGCCAATGGCCGATCGTACGTTCGGCGTACGTGCCGAAATATGTAAATTTAAGCGCTCGCACGTAATTTCGAACGCACCCAAAAATCCGCCCCAAAGACTACTGACCCCTCCTCTACCTAACGAGCGAGCCAAATAGCGAGCGTACATCCCCAATGTGGCCTGCAGGGAACGCACGCACAAGAACACACCGGATGTGGGCCTGTCAGATTCCGATTACCTGCTCGTTTATTCTGCCTACCTCCCTCAATCGTATCATGGCAATCAATATATCAATGAGCTTAATTGCTCGTCACAAGTTTTTTATTTTTTTATTTTGACATGCAATAAACTTTACTCTTGTCCGTGTTTGTGTTTACCCGCAGAATACGTACGGCTTAAACATTCGCTTTTATTTGTCAAAATACATGTTTGAGCCAATTATCCATTTGTTTTCTGTGTTTTTACGCACGCATATTTTACTGGGTTCATTTCTTTATTTAAATTAGCTTACGCATGTCACTGCATCAAGCCTATCATAACTCTCAATAGATTTTTGGCCCTGTCAAACACATGACTCATACACTAACCAATAGAATTGGTCCAGTTAATTACACAAACACATTAGCCAATCAAAATTATTTTCTGGTCTTTATTAAAACTGTTTTATTAAAAATACCCCATTGCCATCATGAGAGCCTCTGCATTCACCAAGCGAGAGCTCCTGGTATTAACAGAGGTGATGGACAGGCGGATCACCAGCCAGCCTCCCCCCATCACCAATCGTGAAAAGCGTTCCGCATATGCGGAGGTACGTGGATGCCTGCGTTCCTTCGGCTCACGCCGCCAGATCGGCAAGCTGGAGCGCAGGTGGTCCGACCTTCAACGGCGGACGCCCCGCTTGCTGGCATGCTTTCGCATGCAGATAGCGGAAAGTAAGTTTATTTGACTTTGTTTTTCATGTTTATCTTTGTGGCCCTAACTGCGTGTGCATGTTTTCTTGTATGGCCTGTTTATTCTTTGTACTCATATCTGCATGTGCATGTTTTCATGTATGGCTAGTTTATTCTTTGTACTCATATCTGCATGTGCATGTTTTCATGTATGGCCTGTTTATTCTTTGTACTCATATCTGCATGTGCATGTTTTCATTTTTTGAGCTTCAACAATTAGCGTTTAACAAGGTGATGTTCTAAACTAACCTCAATTTGTTTTCCATCATTTAGGGGCAGAGCGAAGACTACGGCGTCATCGCCGTGAAAGACGGCGTTCTCGTCCTCTCTCCCCAACCCCCAGCCAAACATCCTCTCCCCAAAATACCCAAAATTCCCCCTCCTCCCCAGCCTGCCCAGACCCTGTCGCCCATCCCTCTGTGCTACTTCCTCTCCTTCCCAATTCCCCCTCCCCTCAAACCACCCCTCTCTTGACCACCCCATCGCCGGAATCGGTCATCACCTCTCCCACCTCCTTGGGAAATTTGGCCACCTCCGAGGAGGACGAGGGAGTTGTTTCAGGGCCAGCCGTCATTCAGAACGGTATGTTTCCCTTTTATCCTTTTTTGTTGTTTAAAATGTGTTGATCTAATCCTGTGTCTGTGCCTTTTCCTTTTTTTGGTTTGCAAAAAGTTTTGTTATATATCTGTTTGTTTTTACATTTTACTGCTGATTTCCCCATACACATATCCCACATGTCAAAACAGTCAAACTTGTCTGTCTGGGTTTTTTTTGGTTTTTTTTTTTTGTGTGTCCATTTTTTGGGCCTTCTGTGTTTTGTTAAAAATGTGCTTTTGGTCACACTATTGTAATTTTTGGATAACTCTCTTTTGCTTGTGTTTTTTGGGAGATTCTTAAATTATGTAGTAAGCCCCACAATTTTCTAACCCACAGAGGACCAGAGGCGTTTGGCGGACCTAGCCGGGTGCGTGCAAGTGATGCAGGGCCACGTGATCGGCCTGCTGGTGGTCCTGGATCGTATGGCAGGGATCCTGCGTCCATAATTTTTTTTTTTGTTCTAGGCAAATTAGTTTTCATAATTAAAAAGTTAAATTTTGAGTTCAGTCTCATTCCTTGTCTCCAAATCTTAGATTGTTTACACTTACATAAGTACACTCTTGCAGCAAGTATTTGCAACTACTGTCACTAAGATTGTGTGTTGTTGATTTTTAGAAAACAGGCACATGAAACAGCTAACACTAACAATCGGTTTGGTGCATTTTTTTGGTTTACATTTTTTCACTTTGAACATTTTACATGTTCCAATTTTGGGGGAAACCTGCTTAGACCGAGATTCCAAAGCATACTGATTCGACATAATACCTTTTGGTGTTGGTTTGGACCCAGAAAGCATAGTTAAATATTGTGCAAATTGCGATATTACAGGATTAACCCTTAAGCAAATTTAACGTGGGTGAACCTGGTTACACTTGCTTGTAATGTTCAAGAAAATTTTGGGAATTACAAAATCAAAAAATTTATTCACCACATAAATTAAAAACCAAAGTGTTGGCTCACAAACAATACACACAGTGATAACAAAAAGTAAAAACCATCAAACACCATAAGAAAAAATTAAAGATAAATCAAGAACTGGTTGACAAATGAGCATGCCAACCTGATTCCACAAATGTGGCATTGCAATATTGGGTCCAGAATATATATCCAATGTGTCCCCATGAAGGTTTGTTTTGGGTAGTAGGAAGTAGTCATCGTTTCAGTCCAAAAGTTTATGAAATCAAACAGAAGATGGGAAATAATAAACAAATTAATTAGATGGTCTCCAAAAATCCTTACCACATTGTGTCAAAGAACTTCTTTTGTGCCAATAATTACCTAAAATATCTGGCCACCATATCATCGCGTATGGCCCCCCACATACTGACCTCCGACCAACCTCGGGGGGGCCATCCTCAGGCAAGGCATCCTCTGGCTGCATTGGGACACCACTCCTTATGGCGATGTTGTGAAATATCCCACACAGGACCAAAATTTTCGAAACCATATCCGGCAAATACATGAGCTCTCCACCAGAGCGGTGGAGGCATCTGAATCGGCCTTTTAAAAGGCCGATACAGCACTCCACCACTTGCCTGGTGGCTGTAAGTGCGGAATTAAAATTACTTTGTGGCCCTGGTGTGGGAGCCAAATAAGGAGTGAGCAGCCAGGGCGTGCAAGGGTAGCCACTGTCTCCTGTGAAAAAGAAGTGACAACATCAGGATCACTGTGTATCAAGCCTAACATTGTTATGTACTAAAGGTCTCCACTTACCCAGAAGCCACGCATCACCAACTTGTAGGTTGTCTAATTTTTGCCATATCCCTGATTGCCGGATGACGAATGAGTCATGTGCACTCCCGGGTAATTTTGCATTCAGGGACAGGATTTGGAGGGAGGAATCACATACCACCATTACATTCAGTGAGTGATAGTGTTTGCGGTTCCTAAAAATGGCCTCCAGCCGTGCTGGAGGCTGAAGTGGTATGTGAGTACCATCCACAACCCCTATGATGTGTGAGAAGCCAGCTATTTGGTAAAAATTGGCCTTGGCCACACTAAGGGCACCCATATCCAAAGGCATTTGAATAAAATGATGGAGGTGCTTGAAAAGGGCCTCCATCACTGCCCTCAGGATCCTGGAAAAGGAGGATTGGGAGATACCCGCAACTATTCCCACCGTGGTTTGAAAGGATCCTGAGGCACAGAAATGTAACACCGCCATAAATTGTGTAAGTGGTGGTATTGCTGTAGGACTGTCAATTTGCCATTCAAAATCACTCTCTATTAATGAGAGAGTGTCTATGATGATTTGGGGCGGAAGACGGTAGCATCTTAACACCTCATCATCGGGCATTCCTAAAAGGGTGACACGTGTTCGATATATCTAGGGCCTTGCACGCCTACGATGCCTATGCCTGGGACGAGATTGAGGTTGGTCGGCTTCCGGGAGCATGGCCACAACAATCCGACCAAGATCAACCTGAAATGGCAAGAATTGAATGTAAGGTTTGTTTGCCCCCCAAAAAACCCAAAAATACTTATCTTTACGATACAATCCAATGATGCTTACATGCCGGGGTATTGTCATGATTTACCAAGCCTAAAAAAATAAAAAACCGAACAATGGAAACATTTTGGGTGGCCATTTAGGATTCAAAATTGGGTAAAATACACAACATAAAAGGGGATAAACACACATTTCTCCAAAGAGCAAAACGACAGTGCGCAGACTACCACAATTTGGGACCTAAAAAACAAACAAGATTGCTAACGGTAAATCTCAACCAATTTAACTACAGAAAAGAAAGACAAAAATGCGCTAATTAGTTCAGACATTTAGGAATGACAAAACCAAAGGTAAAAACTCTAAGGTGAACAAAACTTGCATAAAAAATGACATGAACATTTAGTAAACAAGTGAAAATCCAAACTTACCAATACAGGATATATAAGTCACCGGAGAAAAAGGTCGTTGGGGCAGAGCCAAAAGAAACCTACCAAAGGATAATTGTAAAAAATTAGAGAACAAAATTTTAAAAAAAGGATAGCCAAATTGAACAATAGGAAGACGGCCAAAAACTTACCAAAAAAAGACACGACAAATAAAAGAACCACACCAAAAAAAGCAAACTATAAGATAAACTCAAAAAAAACGCACAGAAAAAAATGCCAAACACCGCCAAATACAATTCCCGCCAACAATCCACTCCGACCAACGTAACCTCCAACAACCAACACCCGCCACCTAGACTCGAGACGGCCAAAGCCATAAATAGTGTTTATTTTCCCGCTCAAATTAAGGAGGGATCATAGGAACGCACAATCAATGATGCGGCCGAAAAATAAGGACGCATGTATAAATACGTCACGACCCAAAAAAAACGGTCTGGTGTATTTCTTGTTTTGCTATAAGAAATGGCTACAGACCAGCCAAACAATGGCCAAGAGGCGGCCGGTAAGTTTTTCAGGCATTTCCAAACAAGGATTATTTTGAAACATAATATAGTGAAAGTTTGCACGCTACAATTTCTCAATTTTTAAAAAAATAGGTGTGGAGGATGACATGGAAGAGGCTGCTGGGCCCAGTGTTCCGGGCAAAGCAGGGAAAAAGAAAAGGCAGCCACAATTCACAAGAAAGGAGATGGAGGTTTTGGTTCAGAAGTGTGTGGACATCCTGCCACAGGCAGACAGGAATATGGGTGCAAGCCAGAAGTGGAGAATGTGGGAGGAGATAGCCAGTGCTGTGAATAGGGTGGGTGATTATGTCCGTCTAGCCCGGGATGTCAAACGGCGGTAAGTAAAAACTTGACCCCCTAAAACCAAAAAAAAAAAAAATGCAGGAATAATGGCTACTTTTTCACCCACAGATGGCAAGACTTCAAATATCGCCTGAAACAAAAAATGGCTGTCGAAGCTGAATAATTAAGTAAGACAAGTTCAGTTTAAAATTCAATCACAGCGACGCCATCTTGCGACTGGCCGCAAGACTCCATTTTAGAAATGCGATCGCAAGATGCCATTTTGCAAATGGCCGCCTAAGCGCCATTTTAGATAAACTCACATTTTAGTACATGTGGCGATAATACCATTAGCATCATGCGAAGGCATCTGTGACCATTATCATATGAAGCAAATGGCCAGGTGACAACTGGCTTGGGTAGATAAGTTTCCTGCATAAGTGTTTGTTCACTATGGGTGGTCTGGCTAGAATAAATAAGCTAGCTTCCTGCAATGACACAGGAAAGGTGGGAGGGCCTGCTGACAGGAGATGTAGAACTATCTGGCCCAGCATGCTAAAATGTTAGAGACAAGGCACTTATCCTCACACACACATTAAATATGTCTTATATCAAATCCCGAATACTCACACATTTCATATTCACACATAAGGGCCCTCATTCAGAGCCGTACGCTCTGAGCAGAGCGCACGCTCTGCATGAGGGCCGGGCTCCATTTTCATGGAGCGTCCTCCTGGACACTCGTATAGCTGTGGGTCACCACCCACAGGCTATACGAGCGTGCATTTTGATGGCCGCGATGGTCGTGACCATCGCGACCATCGAAATTGCGAGCCGGAGCCTGCGGTTGAGGTTTTCAACCGCAAGCTCCGGAGTGATTTTGGCTCTATCAGAGCCAAAATCACTCCCACTGACATCACTAGTGATGTCAGTGGGCCGGCTTCTGACGGGAGGCGTTCCCGTGGGAACGCCCCCGGCAGGGAGGCACGCCCCCGGCACGCCCACCAAAGGGGGCGTGCTGTCAATCAACATTGACAGCACGCCCCCTTTGATCGGACACAACGAGCGAAGGAAAGTCCTTCGCTCGTCGTGTCTGGCGCATGCGCACGACGGAGCTCCCTCCGTCGTGCGCATGCTCAGTGCAGACCATCGACCCACTTGCGAGCGTACAGCCGCTCGCGAGTGGGTCTGAATCAGGCCCAAGGTTCCATAAGCATCAAAATGTATGATTCAAGTTGGTTAAGTTATTTTAAATGCTAAGAAATAAAGGTTTTTGATAACTAAGGTATTATACATGATAAGCAAGGTGTGTTTGGTCTCGTTCTGATGCATACGCTTTTTACAGCATCCCGGTGTTATCGGTGGAGAGATCGCATCATGCAAACTCAAGTTACGGATCGCAGAACTTACAAGCAACAAAATGTTTAGCTGATGGAATGTTACAGGAGGCGTTACTAGAAAGACCCCTGTTGTCGGAGGCAGGGAAAGTCTATTTGAAACAACCTGTTAAATGTGTCGTAACATTTGCTTCTCCTCTGGGAACCAATGAGATCAGCAGGAAGTTTTCCCTTTGTCCTGTTTCAGTCTGGGGGGGAATAAATACATGTGCCCATATACTGGTTTAGGAGTCCATGCTGAAGGTATTATGTACTAGGGGTCTCTAGTCTGAGGTCTATCTCTGGGTCCGGAGGCGCAAGTGTATGTATACTGTACTTGGGTCTGTATTATTTCCTTTTTATGCCTAAATTATGTATGTATAGATTGCGTGTAACTGACTGTACTTTACCTGAATAATACTTGTGCGTTGGAACCACAGATTCCACTCCTGTCTTTATTTGCGGTCATACTGCGTACGCAATTAGCGTTGTGTTTAGAGGTTTATAGGAAGGTTTTCAGAAGGTATAGGCAGGGGTATATAGAGGTTCATTTCTAATATTGTTAGTTGGGGGCTCGTAGGTTTATCACACTATCTGATACACGATAACACTCGGTCAGTCCTCTCTCAGCAAAAGGGTGGAGGCGCCTTTTGAGAGACGCATTAGTCTTTCATTACCACAGTGTTGCTGAGAGCGTACTGCCAGTTATTGTGTAGAGGAAGCGCTGATCAGAAACCAGGGACAAGAGAGGAAAAAAAAAAAAGTTTTTGTTTTTCCTCTGTTGATAGAACCTTGTGTTTAGAGGGGTGCTGCAGTATTGCGTACGCAGCTAAAACGCATTTTTGCGTACGCAGTTAAAAAAAAATAATATAATTATACGCTTGTGTGGTAGTCGCATAATTGTGTATGCGGGCGATCGCACAATAGCGTATACGCACTTCCGGTTCTGCTGCCACATGTTTGAACAAAGCCATTGAGGTTTACATTTTTTTTTTCTCTATCTACCAATATCTGGGTAAACGTTTATTTTCTGCGCAGAGAAAAAGTGTGTAACAGTGAGTGTATTGTTGGTAGGGGTAATTTATTCCCTAAAGTTAAGGGTACCGTATGATCCTTAAGGGCTAGGTGAAAGGGTTAGCCTAGTCACTCGGTAAGCAGCTTTACCGTTCTAAACACAGTAGCAGGTGTACATGTTGTCTTTGTTGTATAGAGGTGCGTGAGAGTGGCCGACATATAAACTCTCATAGGTTTGGAAGTTACCTTACTAAAGCTTATCCGGGTCTGGAAGATGCCTGTTTCAAAACTTATCTAGGTGTGGAAGTGGCCTTACGAAATCTTATCCAGGTGTGTGGGCGCCACTGACTTAAATCGTTCACAGGTAAGTGAAAGTATCTTGATTGTCTTTCACCAGTTTAAATTTTTATTGAAAAGCGTAGGAGTTGTCTCAGAATGGGAGCCACGCAAACAGTAGAAATGTTAGACAATGATGTGCTGCTAATGGAGACTCCGATTGGATCAGCCCGTTTTATTATGCATACTAAGTACGGTACTTATGCAATAAGGTATTGTGATTTATGGTTTAATATGACGAGAAAGAGTGTTAGACCGTTTCCCAGAATTGGTAGTTTTGACAAAAATGTGTTAGATAATGTCCAGGATCACATCAGTATGGTGCGATCCCGAGAGAAAAAGATTATGTATTTTGAATGTTTAAAAATATGGCAGCATGAAGGGGATGCTTGGCTTAAAAATGTGCAAACGACGCAAACTAGCGTTGCGAACGCATTGCCAGAAAATACATCCACGATGCTGAGTTGCAATACGGGCGAGCCGCAAATTGGCGCGCACGTGCGGCAAAGTAGCGTCGTGGAGAGTATTGCCAGCAGTTCACGCCCACCACCCCCACCTTATGTGGATGGAGGTGCAAGTACAGTTACCAAAAATACCAATAAAAATGTAACAAGTAATTTGTACCCCCTCTTAAGTAACCATAAAGAAAATGTTTATGATGTAGAAGATGAGCCTATTGTAATGTCTACCATTTCCCATGCTGTGCAAATGATAGATGCTGCATCACCACAATCACGGGTGGTGCCGCCATCTCCATCGGTAACAGCAAGGGAAGTGTTAATACACTCTGCACCCATTGAGGAAGTTGTTAATACCATACGTAGCAGCAGCAGATTAAACCCCCAGCCAGGTAACCAGGTCAGAGGTAGCAATGCTGCCAGTCTGCATCCCATTCGGACAATAACTGTTCCGAATGGAAATGCGGATGCAAACGGTGTAGTGCCCACGAGGGAAGTAGTAATGCATTGTCCATGGACAAGAGCAGAACTGAATTCCATCATAAATGATTTCCCCAATCCCAAAAAGGAACTAGCCAAATGTCAAAGATTTTTGAGAAATTTGGGTAGTTCTCATGAGCCCACTAATAAAGATTGGCGTGTGGTGTTAAGGGCCTGCCTGCCACGCAATACCGATGTGACAAAATTTATCACGGACTGTGTATTGGATGGCGACGTTCCCTTAACAGACCAAGTAAACCAAGGTAACATTTCCCGCATTGTGACTCAATTGGGTGTATATTTTCCAGTAGAAGTCACAATATTAATGGATGGGTTAAAAGAGAATTTAAAAACTCGGGTTCAGACCTCACAGCCTGGCTGGCGGGGACTTACAATAGATAACCTCATAGAGTCTGCCATAGAACATGACAAAAACATCTCAAAAAAGAGGGAGACCCAGAGCGAAAAATGAATGGCTGTCAGTATACAAGCTCTGGAGAGAATGACGTTAACATCACAGCCAACAGACACGCTTGCACTTGCACAGACACTCATGTCAGAACAAGTTGCTCTCACTAACCCCACTCAACAACAAACACAACTCTATCCCACTAACCCAATGCAACCACTGGTCCCAGGATATCCACCCACTTCTTTTTCCCCACAATACCCTTACCCTCCCTATCCTTACCCATATCCACCACCTTTGCCCTCTGCTCAAACTTCACAACAACACATGCTTTCACCTGAATCACGGACATGTTTTAATTGCAAACAAACAGGACACTTAAGTAGAAACTGCACAGTAAAAAGAGTATGGACCCCACACCAAGGGAAACCTGGATACCCCCATAAGGGATATGCACAGAGATCAGCAAATATTCAGCAAGCACCAGCTCCAATTGTAGCCGTAAATGCTTTATTGGAGAATGGTAGCCAACGCTAGGGGTCAGGTCATACCTGTAGTCTACAGATAGTCAGGTTAACGGGAAGTACTAGGGAAGAACCGGTCTTGATGGTTGATGTAGCTGGTACTGAATATCCTTTTCTTGTAGACACAGGGGCGACCAAGTCAGTGATGAAATCTCCCGTTAATTTACAGGTGACCAACGAGACAATACCAACAATGGGTGTGACAGGTAAAGTGGAACGTTATCCTTTAACAAGGCCCGCAGAGGTTAGTATTGGCCTGTTGCATACCAGACATTCTTTTCTTCTGGCTGCCGCGGCTCCTACTAACCTGCTGGGCAGACACTTGTTATGTAAAATGGGATGTGTCATATATTGCCCCCCTGATAGTGTATATTTAGATATCCCAGAGAGAATGGTATACGAGGTGCGGGATATGTTAGACACCCCTCAAAGGATAATGTACCACTCTACAATTTTAAAAGAAAATCCATCACAAGTAGATGAAATGTTGTCCCAAATTCCAGATTCCCTTTGGACAAAAGATGGACAGGACACTGGATTAATGGCAAACGTAAGCCCGGTAATGATAAACTTAAAAAGCGGTAGGCAAGCTCCAAAAATTCCCCAGTACCCACTAAAACAGGAAGTGGAACTAGGGGTGTTTCCAATAATCGAGCGATTATTGCAACAAGGAATTTTAATTCGTACAGCTAGTGTAGCCAACAGTCCCATCTTTCCAGTAAAGAAGAGTGGTGGGAGGGGTTATAAGCTGGTGCAAGACCTTAGAGGTGTTAATAAGGTAGTAGAGAGCCAATTCCCTGTAGTACCAAATCCAGCCATCATCCTGATGCAGATCCCACCAAATGCAACCCATTTCTCTGTCATTGACCACTGTTCTGCTTTCTTCTCTGTGCCTCTCCACCCTGACTGTCAGTATCTATTTGCATTCACATACAGAGGTGTGCAATATACATGGACACGATTGCCCCAAGGTTTCATAGACAGCCCCAGTATTTTCTCCCAGGCATTGCATGACTGTTTACAAGCTTTTCAACCTGCCAATGGATCAGTTCTAATTCAATATGTGGATGATTTATTGCTATGTTCTGACTCTTTTATGTCATGTGTGAATGATACTAAACTTTTGTTACTTCATCTCTCGCAAACAGGACACAAAGTGGCTAAGGACAAGTTACAGCCATGCCAGCCCAGAGTAAAATATTTGGGACACTGCCTAACCCAGGGGTTACGACATCTCACAAATGATAGAATCCAGGCCATACAAAACATGACACTGCCGCAGAATCAACAGAAAATTCGTACCTTCTTGGGAATGTGTGGATATTGCAGAGTGTGGATACCAGGTTTTTCTATTTTGGCCTTACCTTTACAGGAACTAGTCTCTTCCTCAAAGCCCGATCGTGTCATACACACAGAGGAATCAGAACAGGCTTTTCTTAATCTTAAGGATAGTCTGACAAAAGCTCCTGCATTGGGAATACCCGATTATGAAAAACCTTTTGATTTATATTGTACGGAAGCCGATGGTTGTGCTGCAGGTGTCCTTACACAAAAACATGGTGATACCAGCAGGCCCATAGCATACTACAGTGCCCATTTGGACACGGTAGCAAGATCACTCCCCACCTGTTTGAGAAGTGTAGCAGCTACTGCTTTATTGGTGAGTAAAAGTGAGGACGTAGTACTGGGCCATGATATGATTGTCTACACTCCCCATGCTGTATCTGCTCTGTTGAACTCAGCTCAAACCAGACACGTCTCCTCGGCTAGGTTCACCAAGTGGGAACTAGCCCTAATCGCGCCTGCAAATATTACTGTTAAACGTTGCAGTACGCTGAATCCAGCAACATACCTACCATATGTACAACATGATGTACAAAGGGTGGAAGGAGAGGAGTTGCTGGTTGGAGGTGAGTTCAGCAGACATGATGACACTCACGATTGTATGACATATCTGAATCAGACCTTTAATGCTAGACCTGACATACATGACACACCTTTAGAGAATGTGGATGTGACTTTCTATACGGATGGGAGTTGTCATAGACAAACAGACACAGGTGAATTATGTACAGGTTATGCTGTTGTAAATGACACAGACATCATGGAAGCTAAACCTCTCGGTCCTCCTCTCTCAGCCCAGGTGGCAGAGTTAGTAGCACTGACTAGAGCATGTGAACTGGCAGCAGGCAAATCTGCTAACATTTACACTGACTCGAGGTACGCGTTCGGGGTGGTGCACGATTTTGGGGCTCTATGGCGTCTGAGAAATTTTATGACAGCAGCAGGCACACCAGTTGCACACTCCCGACACATAAAACATCTCTTAGAAGCAATCCAACTGCCCAAAGCAGTGGCAGTAATTAAATGCAAAGCCCACACATGTGAGGATGACCCAGTGTCACTGGGCAACAACAGAGCTGACGAAGCTGCAAAATGGGCAGCGGGGTTAAAAATGCCTTCTCCAATTGAAACAATTATGTCATTCCAAACCATTGATATGCTGAAATTAATTGAGATGCAAAATTTGTGTTCAATTCAGGAAAAATCCATTTGGAAGTCCAAGGGGTGTGGGCAAGAGTCCTCCGGGCTCTGGAGGGATGGACATGGTAAGCCAGTAGCCCCCAAGACATATTACCCCAGCCTGGCTGAAGCAGCACACGGTCTGACTCATCTGGGTAAACAGGGCATGTGCAAGTTGGTGAGGGCATACTGGTGCACACCAGGGTTTTCTTCACAAGCAGAGAAGATAGCAATGTCCTGTCTGACCTGCTTGAGAAAAAAACATAAGGAAAGCGATCTCTACCGAACCGTCCCACATTCCACCAACTGATGGACCTTTCCAGGTGATACAAATTGATTTCATCCAATTACCACCCTGTAGGAACCTTAAGTATGTATTAGTGTGCACAGACGTATTCTCTAACTGGGTTGAGGCCTACCCAGCAGCCACTAATACTGCTGCGTTTACTGCCAAGAAAATAGTTCAGGAATTTGTATGCAGGTACGGTATCCCTAGAATCATCGAAAGTGATAGGGGTACCCATTTCACAGGTGATGTTTTCCAAAATATGTGTAAGCTGATGGGTATTAATAGCCGACTTCACAACCCCTACCGACCGCAAGCCAGTGCCAAGGTAGAGAGGATGAACGGGACTATTAAAAATAAGCTAAGTAAAATCATGGCGGAGACTGGACTAGGATGGCCAGAAGCTTTACCTTTGGTCCTACATAGTATAAGGACCACTCCTAGATTTCCTCTGAATCTGTCCCCATTTGAAATATTGTTTGGTAGACAACCTCATTTGATTATAAGTCCACAGGAAGATCGAAAGGGTAACAACGAGGTAACTGTGAAGTATCTTATATCAATGAGTAAGCAGTTAAAGCAACAGCAGCAGAAACTGAAATTGTTGTCCCATGATATGCCTGAAATGAACTGCCATGATGTTGAACCAGGAGAATATGTAATGATCCGAAATTTCTTACGTTCAGGTTGTTTGACTGATCGGTGGGAATGTCCGTACCAGGTGCTGCTGACAAGTACTACATCTTTGAAGGTGGCCGAGAGAGATACCTGGGTCCATTCCACTCACTGCAAAAAGGTCAATCAACCAGTGGAGAAACAGGTCGGAAACAAAGCTGATAGTGTGGATCTGTCACTCGCGAGCTTGTTCCGGGAGGATTGAAAAGGTTGTAGTGAGATACCTGAACTGAGAGAAATTTGCAGGTCTTGTTGTGACAATGGACAGGCCTGCTGTGTTCATTTTCATATTCTCTTTTAGAGTGTTCACCATCCTGGTCAGTTCGGGAATATCCAGTGTCTGTGATGGGGGACCTATTGAGGAAACAGGAGCTGATGGCAGTGCTGATGGAGTGGAGAAAGGAGGAGTGCAATGCCAATCAGGGGAGTGTCTGACCAATCTTAGTACTGTTATTGTTAAGAGAGCTGTCATTCCGGATACTCGGGGAAGGTGTGGAGGGTTATTGTCTGAAGATTCCTGTATTTGTGAGTTTTGTGGGTCCCTAGTTGATGAGAACTGTATTCAACGGTGCCAACCTAAATATAACCCGTACTGGGGAGGGTATCCTTTAGAGGATTATCACAGCATGGTAGGCAAAGTGTTAAATCAAACCGATTGCTGGGTGTGTTCACTTGTGCCACAGGGACAGCATAATGTAGGGTTGGTACCATTTCCGCTGAATATCACGGAAATTTTAGAATTACAAAAGGGGAAAACATTGGATGGAAAATTCCTCTCATCCAAACCGCCTCATTTCAAACTCTATCAATTTCAAGTAGATAAATCACTTTTGTGTTTAAACATAACCAACCCCAATAAACCCGGGAGTAGGGAAGTGACGGGGAATAATCAGACGATGACCTTCTCACAAAGAGCTGATAATGAGTCCATAAACTATGATCTGCTACGCTCAATTAAATCAAGTGGGAAATATTTTAGGTACCGGTATACATTGAGTTCCACCAAAGAAATGATTGGTAAAGTACCAGATGGTTATTGTGCTAAAATAATACAACCAGAAACTTGCATATACCAGATGGAAGAGCCTGAGATAGGATTGTTTGCAAGAGAAATGTGTTTAATGATAATGATGCATACCATTCCTTATATTCTCCCTGATAATGTATATTTTATATGTGGAAGAAAAGCGTATAAATGGCTCTCCCCGAGTTCCGAAGGTTTGTGTTATCTGGGAAGAGTAGTCCAATAAGTTATGACCCTCACACATGTTGAAATGTTGGGAATACATAAAAACACACCATCACCATATCTTCACACACAATATGAACACAGAGGCAAGAGAAATATGATACCTGGTGATATGCATAAAGCCGCTCAGTTAATCAGTGAGACAACTGGCTTCCAAGTTTTAGTCACCCTGGATCCCACCAGAATTGCTAGGGGTACATTAAATTTTAGATATATCCAGGAACTTGCTAAATTAATAGATAATATCACCGAGATGTACGATGACACATTCAGGTACACAGGGAGAGAATTGCAAGCGTACAAGAAAGAACTAGTGCAACACAGGCTAGTGTTGAATTATTTAACTGCTGTTACTGGAGGGTATTGCGTAACGTTAGCCACCCAATTTGGAGTAAAGTGTTGCACTTATGTCACCAATGATACCAGCGACCCTTAGGAGGTGATAGACCAGAATATGGATGAGATTCTGCAGCTAAAGTGGGAATTTCGTAAGAACCATAACACATCAGTGGCTGAAGCAGGGGAAAAGATAGAAGGATGGGTGTCATGGCTGAACCCAGTGAAATGGTTCTCGGGTCTAGGAGAGTGGGTCCAGGAAGTGATCACCAGCGTAGGCAAATCCTTGATCCTTATACTGATTGTCATCATAGTAATTGGCATATGCGTCCGGTGTGTTCCTATTGTGTTGAAGTGTGGAAAGTGTGAAAACAGAGTGAAACGAAGGAATAAAACTATGATGGTGGTCAGAAATGATAATATGTATACCGAGGTAGATACAGAACTGCACTACAACCCTGAGCTAGGAAGTACCATCATTTAAATGTATAATATTTAGACATGCATAGAAGATATTATTGAAATGTTATTTATAGAACACCCAGACAATGTAAAGTCTCAAATTCCCCTTCAAGACTGCTGTTATAAGACTGGTGCATTCCCACACCTGTCACATGATCTCCCAAGATCCGCGGTGTGCGTATAATAGTAGTTTTATGTCCCCACCCAGAGACACATTATTGATGGATTAAGGAACACCTTATGCCATCCCAGAATAACACTAAATAATATGTAAATGTAAGCCTAAAATAAATTTATATAGCAGATTGTAATAGCATGTTTTGCTATGAAAGGGTGGACTGTCGAAGCTGAATAATTGAGTAAGACAAGTTCCGTTTAAAATTCAATCACAGCGACGCCATCTTGCGACTGGCCGCAAGACTCCATTTTAGAAATGCGATCTCAAGACGACATTTTGCGAATGGCCGCCTAAGCGCCATTTTAGATAAACTCACATTTTAGTACATGTGGCGATAATACCATTAGCATCATGCGAAGGCATCTGTGACCATTATCATATGAAGCAAGTGGCCAGGTGACAACTGGCTTGGGTAGATAAGTTTCCTGCATAAGTGTTTGTTCACTATGGGTGGTCTGGCTAGAATAAATAAGCTAGCTTCCTGCAATGACACAGGAAAGGTGGGAGGGCCTGCTGACAGGAGATGTAGAACTATCTGGCCCAGCATGCTAAAATGTTAGAGACAAGGCACTTATCCTCACACACACATTAAATATGTCTTTATATCAAATCCTGAATACTCACACATTTCATATTCACACATAAGGTTCCATAAGCACCAAATGTATGATTCAAGTTGGTTAAGTTATTTTAAATGCTAAGAAATAAAGGTTTTTGATAACTAAGGTATTATACATGATAAGCAAGGTGTGTTTGGTCTCGTTCTGATGCATACGCTTTTTACAGCATCCCGGTGTTATCGGTGGAGAGATCGCATCATGCAAACTCAAGTTACGGATCGCAGAACTTACAAGCAACAAAATGTTTAGCTGATGGAATGTTACAGGAGGCATTACTAGAAAGACCCCTGTTGTCGGAGGCAGGGAAAGTCTATTTGAAACAACCTGTTAAATATGTCGTAACATATGCTTCTCCTCTGGGAACCAATGAGATCAGCAGGAAGTTTTCCCTTTGTCCTGTTTCAGTCTGGGGGGGAATAAATACATGTGCCCATATACTGGTTTAGGAGTCCATGCTAAAGGTTGTATGTACTAGGGGTCTCTAGCCTGAGGTCTATCTCTGGGTCCGGAGGCGCAAGCGTATGTATACTGTACTTGGGTCTGTATTATTTCCTTTTTACACCTAAATTATGTATGTATAGATTGCGTGTAACTGACTGTACTTTTACCTGAATAATACTTGTGCGTTGGAACCACAGATTCCACTCCTGTCTTTATTTGCGGTCATACTGCGTACGCAATTAGCGTTGTGTTTAGAGGTTTATAGGAAGGTTTTCAGAAGGTATAGGCAGGGGTATATAGAGGTTCATTTCTAATATTGTTATGGCGGACAGGGCTAGGCATGCAAGCGGGACAGGTGGGGGTCCCACCCCTGTGTCATTGGAGTGTAATGATTTGGAAGAGCTGGCACAGGGGTGTGTGTAGGATGTGGAGTTGTTTGGCATGTCCAACATGGATACGGACATGCCAGACTTTGCGGCTCCTCATGTTGTCCCAGGTAAATGTTGTGATGTAACCAACTCTGAAATGTTATTGTGACAATATGTAGATTGTAATGTTCCTCTTTTCTCTTTTTTCTCACAGAGACACAGGCGGATGAGTCTGCTCCAGAGGGGAGCCTTGGCCGCCGAATTTCTGCTGGCTCTGCAGGGGAGGAACCAGTACATCCGGCTGAGGACCCTGCAGAAGCCAGTCCTGGGCAATCCCCCTCGCAGGCAGTGGCACTCCTCACAGAACTCAATTTTAAATCGGATTCCCATACGGAGATTCTGCAGAGGATGGACGCCAGTCTGCTACAGGTGGCTGAGGCCCTGGAGCAAAATGCGGAGGCCAACGTGACCATTGGTCAGGCCCTGGCTGAAAATACCAGGGTCAACATCCAAATCGCCAATGCCCTGGAGCAGCTCGTTTGTCAGCACATGGTGGAGCCGACCTCCCTTCCTGCCGGAAGATCAGGATCCTCCACCTGATCATCAGCCAATCCTCCAAATGTGCCTAGCCCTGTGCCTAGTCCAGAGGCCACACATCTGCCTCTGGACAGGCCAGCCAGAGGACATCCCGGAGCCGGTCTGGCGCCCACCCTACCCCAGCCAAACGGGGAAAGAAACGATGACAGCACTGGCTACTTTGCCCACACATCTTCTGTGCTTGCCCCATATTCCTTTCAGGCCAAAACTTCCCTCTCCTTTCTTGTGAATTGTTTTTAATTTTTTTTTCGTTTGTGTGCAAAAAATATAATTTAATCCAAAAATATGTGTCCAATATTAGTGGGTAACAAGGACCCCAAAAATATACATGACAATACACATGATTTGTTGAAAAATGTGTTTGGCAAATAAAACCTACAAATTGTTCTCAACTGTATTGTGACATTAATTGACAATTGTTTTATAGTCAATTCTCGCCCACAAGGGAAAAATGAATTCGGAGTTTGGGACTTTCAAAAAATCAAGGGTTAAAACAAAATGTTACTTTAAAAAACACTTTGGAATAAATGTTACAAAAAAAAAAAACAATGCAAAAGGTTACAATACACACAAAGATGAATACAATATTGTTACAAAATGCAAAAATACTAAACATATTGTAAAATACATTACTACCAAAAAACGCTAATTGATTGTGTAATCCTGAAATTAGCAGCCGAGATTTTCGGCTGCGTACGGTTTTGTGCTATTACAAAGTGAAAAAAAACAAAAAAACAAAACAAGCTGGTTTTCAATCCAAAGTTGATTGTTTATCTGACAAGCCGTGATAAATCCATGAAACATCGTGGAGGCCCGGGCAAAAGGACAAGGCCAGACCCTAAGCTGTGCGAGCAGTTTGAACGGAAAGAGGATCAGCCAGTGACGTATGAGTTGGTACGAACACATTGGACGTTCGCATGAGCTAATTTATGTACGCCCCAAAAACGCCTCGCCACGCCTGCGTTTTTCCATCTCCACCCCCGTCACCGCCCAAAAACGGCCTGTTCTGTCAATCACATTTGACATGTCACTTCCTGTTCGCAATTTGCCGAACGAGTGAAAAAAAACTCGCAATCTGCCGTACGCACATGCGCAGTGTTACACCGGCGCATGCGCGGTGTCACAACATCGGAACGCAACGAGCGTACTGTTAACGAGCGGCTTTGAATGAGGGCCATAATTAGCACTGTCTGTGGATATTTTAACATGTGCCAGTCAGTAATGAATACACGTGTGTACCAACCAGAAAGTCTGGAAAACATGCACTGTTCTATAGCAGGCAGCAGACAATCTAAAGCAGGCATGTCAAACTCAAAATACCAACCGGGCCGAATATCCAAGGTCTACGAGTGTGTGGGCGGCAACAAAAAAAAAATTCTTATATGCAATTTATTATTAATAAAAAACAATAAAATGCCACCTGTAGTAGTGCCCCTTATGCAATTCCATCCTGTATTAGAGCCCCTTTTGCAATGCCCCCTGAATTTGTGCCCCTTATGCAGTGACCTAGTAATGTCCCTTATGTTGTGCCCCCAGTTATGTCCCTAGTAGTGCCCCTTATGCAAAGCCCTAGCAATGCCCCTAGAAGTGCACCTTATGCAGTGCCCCCAGTAATACCATTATGTTGTGCCCCCAGTAATGCCCCTTATGCAGAGCACCCAGTAATGCCCCTTATGCAGAGCCCCAGTAATGTCCTTAGTAGTGCCCCTTATACAGAGCCCCCAGAAATGCCCCTTATGTTGTGCCCCCAGTAATACCCCTTATGCAGAACCCCCAGAAATGTCCTTAGTAGTGCCCCTTATGCAGAGCCCCCAGTAATGCCCCTTATGTTGTGCACCCAGTAATGCCCCTTATGCAGAGCCCCCAGTAATGCCCCTTAATGCAGAGTCCCCAGTAATGCCCTTAGTAGTGCCCCCAGTAATGTTCCTTATGCTGTGCCCCAGTAATGCCCCTTATGCTGTGCCCCCAGTAATGCCCCTTATGATGTGCCCCAGTAATGCCCCTTATGCAGAGCCCCCAGTAATGCCCCTTAAAACAGAGCACATAGTAATGCCCTTAGTAATGACTCCAGTAATGCCTTTTATGTTATGCCCCTAATGTGCCCCCAGTAATGCCCCTTATGCTGTTCCCCCAGTAATGCCCCTTATGTTGTGCCCCCAGTAATTATTATTATTATTATTATTATTATTATCGTTTATTTATATGGCACCACAAGTGTCCACAATGCCTTACAAAGTACATAAACAAATAGGTTGATTTACAGTGACTTACAGTACAGTACAATAAAATACAGGACACGGATAATATACATTGCTACATTCGCGACCATAACATCCAGATAAGCAACAATGCAAAGCAACTAAGTGTTAGGTGACCTGGTAGAGAGTAAGAAGTAGATGAAGGTAGAGTAAGGAGAAGCACAAGAGGGTAGAGGGCCCTGCTCATAGGAGCTTACATTCTAAAGGGGAGGGACAGATAAACAGGTGTGACACAGATGGGGTAGGCAGGGAGGAAGGAGTATGTAGCAGCAAGTTAAGATGAGAGCTGGAAGGCTTTGATGAAATAGTGGATCTTGAGAGCCCATTTGAAGGATTGAAGAGAGGTGGAGAGTCTGATGGGAAGCGGGAGAGAGTTCCAAAGGTGGGGAGCAGCGCGGCAAAATCTTGGAGGCGGGAGTGGGAGGAAGCAATCAATTGGCATAAGAGGTGGCATGCATTTGTTGAACGAAGAGGGCGGACAGGAGAGTGAAGGGAGATGAGATCAGAGATGTACATGGGAGAGGAACGGCTGAGGGCTTTGTAAGGGTACACAATCGGGAAGCTGGCTGCCGGAATCCCGACAGCTGGCTTCCCGACTGCTTTATCCCAGTGTGGGATAAATGACCGGTGTCTATTTCTAGACACCTGCCATTTTCCTGATGCCAGGAGACCGGCGCCCGGTAACCCGATTGAAGGGATGCCGGGCGCCGCGAGTGGACAGTCGCGCGGGGGAGGGATATGTTTAGCACACCTGGGGGAGACTTAGGGTTAGGCACCCCCCTGGGAGGGTTAGGGTTAGGCTAGGGGGAGGGAAGGTTCCAGTTAGGCACCCCGGGGGGGACTTAGGGTTAGGCACCCCCCGGGGGACTTAGATTTAGGCAGCAGGGAAGGGGGGGTTAGGGTTAGGCACTTAGAGGGGGGTTAGGGTTAGGCACCCCTAAGGAGGGTTAGGGTTAGGGGGTTAGGTTAGGTTAGAATATACTTACCTTTTAGACGATCGGAATTTCCAGTGCTGTCGGGCTTCTGCTGCCGGGCTCTGCTGTTTTGTTGGGCTGCCGCTGCCAGGAATCGAACTCCCGGCCATGCGGCAGCAGGGATTTCATACTGATTCCTTTGTAAGTGAGTGTGAGAACCTTAAATTAGGTTCTAAAAGGGAAGGGGAGCCAGAGGTGATCTTGTAGGAGAGGGGAGGCAGATGCAGAGCGTTTTGAGAGGAAGATGAGCTGAGCAGCATCATTGAGGACAGACTGGAGAGGGGAGAGAAGGAGTTGGGGAGGCCAGATAGGAGGAGGTTACAGTAGTCCAATCTGGAGATGACCAATGAGTGTATGAGGGTTTTAGTGGCATCTTGGGTGAGAAAGGGTCTAATCTTGGATATATTTTTAAGATGAAAATGACAGGACTGTGAGAGATTCTGGATATGTGGTTTGAAGGAGAGGGAGTAGTCCAGGATAACTCCAAAACAGCACACTTTGGGGCTAGAGGAGATAGTTGTGCCATCAATTGATAAAGAAATGGTGGGAATTGTGGTTATATAGGGGGGTGGGAAGATGATTAGCTCAGTCTTAGACATATTAAGTTTAAGAAATCGCTGGGACATCCAGGAAGACATGGCAGAGAGACAGTTGGAGACACGAGTGAGGATAGAGGGAGAGAGGTCAGGGGAGGAATGGTAGATCTGAGTATCATCAGCATAGAGATGATATTGGAGGTCAAAAGAGCTGATGAATTCACCTAGTCAGGATGTATAGAGTGAGAAAAAGAGAGGTCCAAGAACAGAACCTTGGGGAACGCCTACTTCAAGAGGCTGTGAGGGAGAAGAGGAGTCATGAGAGGAGACAGCGAAGGATCGGCCAGAGAGGTAGAAGGATAGCCAGGAGAGGGCAGCATCACGTAGAGAGTTCAAGGAGAATGAGTAGAGAGTAGTGGCCCTTGGTTTTAGCAACAAGGAGGTCATTGCTGACTTTTGTGAGGGCAGTTTCAGTGGAGTGGAGAGAATGGAAGCCAGACTGAAAAGAGTCAAGGAGGGAGTGGGAGGAAAGAAAGGTGGTAAGGCGTTTGTAAACAACACGCTCAAGGAGCTTGGAGGCAAAAGGGAGGAAAGAGAAGGGAGGGTAGATGGAGAGAGTGTTAGAATCAAGGGTCGGTTTTTTTAGAATGGGGGAGACAAGGGCATGTTTGAATGCAGACGGGACAGTGCCTGATGATAGGGAGAGATTAAGGAGGTGGGCAAGATGGGAGCAGGCAGAAGGAGAGAGGTAGCAGAGGAGGTGTGAAGGGATATGGTCAAGGGGGGAGGTGGAAGGGGGGGAGGAGCATATGAGGGATGAGTTCCTCTCCAGATACAGGGGAGAAGAAATTTAGAGTTGGTAAAATGGAAGGAGAGGGGTGATCTGAGAAAGGATGAGGTGGATAGCAGGGGGACTGGTGGGATATGATGTCCTGATGTATGGAGTCAATTTTAGATGTAAAGTAAGTAGCAAAGTCAAGGGCAGACAGCGGGGAGGGGAGGCGAAGAGGGGGTGGGCGGAGGAGGGAGTTGCGGTGGTGAAGAGACGTTGGGGATTTGAGGACTGAGAGGAGATGAGGTTCTTGAAATATGACTGTTTAGAGAGGGAAAGGGCAGCACTGTATGATGAGAGCATAAATTTGAAATGGAGAAAATCAGCCTTAGAGCATGATCTTCTCCACTGTCGCTTGTCAGTTCATGAACACTTTTGCAGGTATCTGGTGTATTTGGAATGCCAGGGTTGAGGTGTAAATCTGCGAGGGTGAATAGTGATTGCCGGAGCAAAAGAGTCCACAGCAGAAGTAAGGGAGGTATTGTATAGTGAAATGGCTTGTTCAAGGCAGGAGAGAGACAGTATAGGGGAGAGAGCCCCCAGTAATGCCCCTTTATGCATTGCCCCCAGTAATGCCCTTAGTAGTGCCCCCAGTAATGCCCCTTATGCAGAGCCCCAGTAATGTCCTTAGTAGTGCCCCTTATGCAGAGCCCCCTGTAATGCCCCTTATGTTGTGTGATCAATAATGCCCCTTATGCAGAGCCCCCAGTAATGTCCTTAGTAGTGACCCTTATGCAGAGCCCCCAGTAATGCCCCTTATGTTGTGCCCCCAGTAATGCCCCTTATGCAGAGCCCCCAGTAATGCCCCTTAATGCAGAGACCCCAGTAATACCCTTAATAGTGCCCCCAGTAATGCCCCTTATGCTGTGCCCCCAGTAATGCCCCTTATGCTGTGCCCACAGTAATGCCCCTTAAGTTGTGTCCCCAACAATGCCCCTTATGTTGTGCCCCCAGTAATGCCACATGTTGTGCCCACAGTAATGCCCCTTATGTTGTGGCCCCAGTAATGCCCTTTATGCAGAGACCCCAGTAATACCCCTTAATGCAGAGCATCCAGTAATGCCCTTAGTAATGCCTACAGTAATGCCCCTTATGTTGTGCCCCCAGTAATGCCCCTAATGTGCCCCCAGTAATGCCCCTTAGGTTGTTCCCACAGTAATGCCCCTTATGTTGTGCCCCCAGTAATGTCACTTAAGTTGTGCCCCCAGTAATGCCCCTTATGCAGAGCCCACAGTAATGCCCCTTTATACAGAGCCCCCAGTAATGTCCCTTATGTTGTCCCCACAGTAATGCCCCTTATGTTGTGTCCTCAATAATGCCCCTTTTGCAGAGCCCCCAGTAATGTACTTAGTAGTGCCCCTTATGCAGAGCCCTCAGTAATGCCCCTTATGTTGTGCCCCCAGTAATGCACCTAATGCAGAGCCCCCAGTAATGCCCCTTTATGCAGAGCCCCCAGTAATGCCCTTAGTAGTGCCCCAGTAATGCCCATTATACTGTGCCCCCATGAATGTCCCTTTATGCAGAGCCCCAGTAATGTCCTTAGTAGTGCCCCTTATGCAGAGCCCCCAATAATGCCCCTTATGTTGTGCCCCCAGTAATGCCCCTTATGCAGAGCCCCCAGTAATTCCCCTTTATGCAGAGCCCCCAATAATGCCCTTAATAGTGCCCCCAGTAATGCCCATTATACTGTGCCCCGAGTAATGCCCCTTATGCAGAGCCCTCAGTAATGCACCTTATGTAGAGCCCCCAGTAATGTCCCTTAATGCAGAGCACCCAGAAATGCCCTTAGTAATGCCTCCAGTAATGCCCCTTATGTTGTGCCCCCAGTAATGCCCCTTATGCAGAGCCATCAGTAATGCCCCTTATGTTGTGCCGCTAGTAATGTCCTTTATGTGTGCCCCCAGTAATGCCCCTTATGCAGAGCCCCCAGTAATACCCCTTAATGCAGAGCACTCAGTAATGCCCTTAGTAATGCCTCCAGTAATGCCCCTTATGTTGTGCTCACAGTAATGCCCCCAGTAATGTCCCTTATGCTGTGCCCCCTGTAATTCCCCTTATGTTGTGCCCCCAGTAATGCCTCATGTTGTGCCCACAGTAATGCCCCTTATGTTGTGGCCCCAGTAATGCCCCTTATGCAGAGACCCCAGTAATACCCCTTAATGCAGAGCACCCAGTAATGCCCTAAGTAATGCCTCCAGTAATGCCCCTTATGTTGTGCTCACAGTAATGCCCCCAGTAATGCCCCTTATGCTGTGCCCCCTGTAATGCCCCGTATTTTGTGCTCCCAATAATGCCCTTTATGCAAAGCCCCCTTTGTAATACCCCTTTTTGCAGAGCCCCCAATAATGCCCTTAGTAGTGCCACCAGTACTGCCCCTTATGTTGTGCCCCCAGTAATGCCCCTAATGTTGTGCCCCCAGTAATGCCCCTTATGCTGTGCCCCCAGAAATGCCCCTTCTGCTGTGCCACCTCCCAGTATAGAACAGGCCCCACTCACCTGTCTGTGCAGTACATACCTTTCTTCATGATGGCCACTGGGCACCGCTCCAGTCCACGCCATCCCGCGTAGACGCTGCTGCTGACTGGATTTAATTAGATCCAGAGTGGCAGGTGCAGGGTCCGCTCGTGGCGGGCGACGCGGGTGATGTTATGATGTCACCCGTGCACTGCATCATTGGGAACGCTGGCCTCTGATGCGATCAGAGGCTTCTGATCGCTTCAGAGACCACTGTTGCCAGCCTGTAAAGTAAACACTGCCCGATCGGAGCACATCTGTGGCAGGGGTGTGGGCTGCATATTATATATATGTGAGCCCACACTCTGGGGCCACAGAAAATGTTTATTCGAGCCGCATGTTTGACATAGCTGATCTATAGGGTTACTTATTTATACTGTTATCCAGTGCATAATGAGACCAATATGTACATATATGACCAGGGCAGCGCTAGGTTCTTCTGCTGCTCCCCCAAATACCCATTTTGCTCCACCGCTCTGGAATGGTGACCACATGTGAAATAAAAACATTCAACTTGGGCAGGATGGCCCTACTGCCCCATTTACTACACTTCGTATGACGCATATTAAATCTGGATAAGTGCTAATTATGCCCTCTTCATGGACTGGCCACACTCGCTCTAAAATAAAGCATTTGGACACCCCCCTCTAGAAATCCTGCATTTGCCCCTGCTTTGTATAAGCTAATGTTTCATTGGAATAGTAACAAGTGTTTAATTCTATGTACTGTTTCCCATTAGTACAGTATCATGTATTTTCACATACATGCAGAAATTCTGATTATACTTGTCACGACCAGCCGACTGATTCTCCAGATACCTCAATCTGAGAATCGCCACCAGTGATTTATGGTTACCTCAGCACATGCAGTTAGTCTAACACGGTACTGCCACCACCAACGAAGTTCACGGGAGTCATTAGGTGCTCCCCTCAAATATCAATGTCACACTCACTTACATGTAGGTACGTAGCTTTGACCTCAAAGGCTCGTGAATTCGACAAGAACACGGAGAATACACCGGATTAAGAGTGTTTAATCCGAAAAACATTTCCAAGGTTATTGATTACAGAAAAAGGTAATACATATATGGACAATACAAATATATCACAAATAAGTTTCAGAAAATAAAAGAAATTAAATTATAGAAAACCCAGAGTCTTTACACCTAGGGGTAAATTTACTAAGAATCGAGTTTGGTCGAGATGACAATCTCGTGTGTTTTTAGGCATGTACAGTATTTCATCTCGCAAATTTACTAAGGGCAAACTTGGGTGGGTTCTTTAGTGAGTTTGGTTTTCTCACTTTTTTTTCTCTCCCGAGATGTAAATCTCGCCTTTACTCGCCATCTGCAAAAATCGGTCAATTTTTACCTGCCAGATATACATCTCTGAAATTTACCAATATTCGAGATTATAAACTCACCCCTGAAATTCATTATCTCGGGCGAGTTTTCCCAAATCAAACAGACGTGCCTGTCAGCTGCGGGTTCTTGTGAAACCACTGAAAAATAGCTGGATAATACAAACTCGCTGCGAAACTCGCACCTGTTATTCCTAAATTAACATGTGTTTGCAATTCCATTAATGAGGACACTCACAGGGAGACTATAAAAGGAGCCTGGTTTTTGGTTAGGGTTGTACTGAGGGAAGATGGTGTTTTTTTGTCAATACTGGTGTGTGGCTGGGATACCAGAGGCTCTACCACCAGGCTGGTGGTGATTTGGAGCAAGAAACTTTGCAGGCTGAAGAGATTATGCAGGTACCGCGGAGGCTGCGCAGGCAGCGTTTTATTAGGGGGCATTTGAACCTGAATGCATTGGTCGATGGCGAGGTCATACAGATGTTCAGGCTCAATAGAGCAAACATATTCCATCTGTATGACCTTGTCAAACTTGACATAGACCCTGAGACAGGTCGCTCAAGTGCTGTCTCAGGAATGAATAAGCTTTTGAGTGTGTTGCACTTTTTTGCTACAGGAAACTTCCAGTCTGTCACTGGTAGGGTCATTGGAATTTCCCAGTCCACAGTTTCCAGGTATTTAACCCAGGTTATGGCCTCATTTCAGCCTCTGTTCCAAGCCTCAATCAGCTTCCCTAACCAAGAGTCACACTGGCATGCAGTCAAGGTAGCTTTTTATGGCATTGCAGGCATGCCAAATGTCCTGGGCGCAATAGACTGCACACACATTGAGCTGAGACCACCTCGGGCAAGGGCACATGTGTTTTTGAATAGGCACCATGCCCATTCTACCAATGTCCAGGTAGTTTGTGATGCCAAACTTAAAATCATGAGTGTTGTAGTCGACTACCCTGGCTCGTGTCACGATGCCTTTGTCCTCAGTCAGTCATCCCTCCATGACAAATTTGATGCTGGTCAAATGCCGGAAGGATGGCTGTTGGGTAAATGTTTGTGACTAACTTTTTCTTGATGTTAAATTAAAAAAATCACATTCATCTAAATTTGAATTCTCTCTTCTGCACAATAGGTGACTCCGGCTATGGGTGTTTCTCTTGGTTACTGACTCCACTGTCGCTGCCAAATTCGCCAGCTGAGCACAAGTATAATGACGCACATAAGTCCACCAGATGTGTGATAGAACGTAAATTTGGCCTGTTAAAGTCTCGATTCCGTTGTCTAGATAAATCTAGTGGAATTTTATTGTATGCGCCCAATAAAGTGTCAGATATTGTGCTCTGCTGCTGTCTTTTGCATAATATGTGTTTGCAGCAGCCTTTATCCGCTGATTATGTGGAGGACAGCCAGCAGGCTGGCTTTTTGCATACATCAGGCGACAGCGTGAGCACAGACACTGGAAGACAGGTGAGGCAGAATCTTATTGAGGAGCATTTTACTGGTAAGTGTCATTCCTCACCAGGTTGCACAAATGTGTCTTCTGTAAACTTTGTGTAATTTTTTGCATAAGTGTATTGTTTTGCCAAATTTAAAGTGTCCTTTGTTAAAAATACATTGTGTTGTCCCTTTCCAATGCCTGCATGTTGCATTCATAAGCATAAACTGTTTTCTTTTTGTATTTTGACTTACAATATAACAACAATATGTATTTTGCTGTGTATTTTTTGTGGTGTTTGTTTGTATCCAGCTGTTTTTAAACCCATAATATGTGTTGTCTCTGTGTTACTTTCACACATGTCTGGCAACATTGCTTGTCGTACTTTTATTTAGCACAATGTTTTTTTGGGCAACCTTTGAAGGAACTTGTAACTTTAAACATCCAAAGCCAAACATTTATACCTAGCTATAATGTAAGTACACCCAAATTGTAATGCAATATTACAAATTAGACATGATTTTGTTTTGTCTGCATTTTTTTTTGGAAGACTACACACAAAAATAACAATGTTCAACGAATTTTCGCATATCAAAATTACATTTATATACATTGTATTTGCTTGTAAGATACTGCAAAGCTTCATTGTGAGATCCAAACAAAACATAAATACAAAAATAATGTTCAAGTAAGTGTCAAAAATTAGAATCACCTCATAAACAACAAACAAAACTCAACACACACAATCTTTTTTGTTTTTTGGAATATGAAAATCAATCGAGCTTTAATCCTTCAGGTACATTACAATAGTTTTGGAATGATTGCAATGGCAAACTATGTGTTGTCTATTCACCATATTTCTGTATTTTTTTTTTTTTTTCCAGAAATCAGTTAGAGTGACCCCTGCCACCCTGACTTTGTTTGCTGCCACCTCTTGTTCGAGTTGTGCATCTAGGTGGTGTGGCTATTAGTGTTGGTGCCTGTGAAGTGCTGCTTGAGGCCAGGCTTGCTGTAGTTTCCAGTAAGCGCCCTATAATTTGTGTCCCTAAATTTTCTAAGATTCCGGAAAATTCCCTAAACGCAGAGGTTTGATTTTCCATTATGTGCATAAAATGTTCACTGCACCTATTAGAAAGCTCAGATTGACATAAGTTTGCAGACTCCAATCTACCTATGCTCTGTCTCATTTGCTCCAACGAGTTGGCCATACGTGTAAGCTCCACCCTCTGAGCCATCTGGTTTTTGATGTGTCGGCGGCCGATTCTATTTATGGTTTGATTTTGTGATATGTGTGTGCGTAATAATTCAAGTTGTTGCTGTTGGCAAACATACATTTCTTGCCAGTATGTGGATTCTGGCTGGGGAGTTGGTGGTTGAGCTTGTGGTGTACACAGCAAAATGGGTGGAGTGGATGGCAGTATATTTGTTGCTGGCATCGTTGGAGTTGGAGGGATTACTGTTAATGTAATTGTCTTCATTTTCAGACATTCCGTCATCATCCAAAAAGTTGTCTTGTGTAAGGCCAGATTTTTCGGGCGAATCTATAAGAGACACTTGGGTAAATATTTTTTGAGTTACCTTAACCAAAAATGTATGATTTGTCAGAACAAGGGAAATTTTACAATCATTCAAACTAAGGGTGAGCGGGTTTGGATTTCTGAAATCTGAACCCCCCGAGCCTCCCCGATCTGACACACACACAAATAAAGTAGGCGCTGGACTATGTCCACCTCAATGGACCAAGGGATAGATAGGGAGTGTACTATAATCAGGAGATTAATTAATAATAATATAAAGCAGACAGGCGCTAAACATATTTAATGTTGATGTAAGAAGACCACAGTAGAATAATAAAAATACACAAGAGAAATTAAATGAAAATAAAAATAAAATTGAAGCTAGAGATACTAAAAAGACATTCGAAGCAATTGTATAGAGGAAATGGATAAATTGAGCTAATAATATGAATAAAATTAAGAAAAATGGATGATAAATCCTAATAGAAATGCATAAAAAATCAATAGTCTTTAGAAAATCAGCCGATTTAAAATTGAACCTAGCACCCAGTCATTTTAAAAGGGATAAAAAATGTACAGAAATACGTAATACCTGGCTCCCCCCCAAACCATTGGGTTTCCACAGATGCGGTAGAGATACGTGCACAACATGTAAATATACAGAAGATAGGAAACTTTAAGTCTACCACCTCAGGGGAAATGTTCCAAATTAGAGATTTTTTGAACTGTAGATCGACGTTTCTGATTTATGTGATTGAGTGCAGATGCGGCTAGCAGTATGTGGGCCACACTACAAGAACTCTGCATGTTCGTTTTATGGAACACAAAAGGAACATAATTAACCAATTAAAAACACACACGCTATCTAGAAATGTAGGACACTGCCAAGGTGGGGGGGGGGGAGGTATGTAGGGGATCACAGTGAAAGCTATAGATTTTATAAAACCGACCAGAAGAGGAGGGGACAGATTTAATGTTTTGTGTAAAAGTGAAGCATATTGGATTTTCCGATTACAAACTCTAAACCCTCAGGGACTAAACGATGCAGTAGAACTAAATAATATTCATTAAACTTCCTAGTGGTGTACAATTAGTAGAGCACAGTTAGACTAACCCTAGAATTAGTATTTCTAGTAGTTATTTCTCTTAAGGGGTATAAGAGGATATCTGTCCCCACTGGTTGGGAATATATATAGGTCAGGCTGATTAATAACTTACGGTCTGTGGCTATATGACTGCTGTATAGTTACGGTATATACATCTAACAGCAGTTTGTAATTTAGGCTGTATTAATAAGCTATATGATTAGGGTTAGAACATTGTTCCTCCTCATGTTTTGATATGTGTCTCTTGATATAGGCATCCTCTATTTTATCTTATTTTTTTCCTGTTTTATAATTCATGTTTATTTATTATTGAGTATTGATAGTGTCATTGTTATTACTCTACATGTTGAATTAGAGCAGACACTAACTATGGTTGCCTGGCTAGGTGGAGCATTATAAACTGTGGTTGAATATCGTAGAAGATCCAGACTAAGCAGACTAGAAAGGCGGATAATCTTCGTATTAACAAAAGTCCTATGTATTAGAAATAGGGAAAATGACGATTCATATCAATTTTAGAAGGGGGAGGGGGGAAAAAAGCAAGTAATATAAAGATAATTATGTGATAAATGTTGAAGAGATTTTTCACTGATAATCCGATGTGTGTTAATATATGCTATTGATATATATATATATATATATATATACACAAAGTGGGTTGATGACTGTAATTAATAGCGGGATATCTATTGATATCAGGTTGCGAACTGGTTTCTAAACAGAAATACATAGATGAGGGATTCAATGAATTGAGTATGTTGATAACCATCGCTACAAATATCCAGTATATCTGTGATCTAAACCATCTGATATATGCCCTAAAAGATACATTTTAAAAGTGTTAGATTGTTGCAAATATATATTTAACACATTGTATTTAAATGGCTAGTGGTTGTTTGTTCCGAATATAATTCTGATAAAAATGTTAGACATAAAAAAGTATAAAATTTATGTCAGAAAAACAAGGCTGGTAATGCAGCAGCAGTCTGCACACCTGACATCTGAGTAATGTCTCTGATTAATAACAGCTGATCAAATGAGAGCCATGCTGATATAAACGGAACTGCACCAGCACCATAGAAATCTGTCTCCTGAGGAAGCCGCTGATATCCTTAAGGCGGAGAAATGCATAGAGAGAAGGACGGGACGTGAGACCGCAAGCCGGGCGAGTGGGTCACTGGCCACTTTATACGGAGGATGAACAACCACGCTGCACGCTGCTCACCGACGGGTGATTGCATCGGAGCTGATTCCTCTCCTCCTTGGATTGCTGTGAGGCCACTGCATGTGAGAGCTAAGGGAGGATCACGGCGTGATATACGGTCACAACCGGATCGTGAGTGACAACCCTCTAAGCATGCATGCTCAAATGTGCACAATTTTCTTTTTCTTATTTCTCTGATACATTGAACAGAGTTATTCACGGCTGTGCGGTCTACACATATCAGGAGTGGCTGTAAATGTTAGAAACAGCCATATGCTCCAGGATGAACAATTACTAAGCCCAGCTTCAAGGGCAAAATTCATACTATATATATATATATTTTTACTTTTTTTCAGAAAATTATTGGACATCGGCAGTCCCCGTTTAAAACCCATATTGTGCCTTACAGGCTGGAATACTTTTACTATGGCGTATTAAACAGTAATCTCTTACAGTCTCATGAGATGTGTGAGAGACATTGATATACATCTATCTATACACGGACCATTTAAGAGCTACCTATCAATTTTATCACTTTTAATGTTATTTGTGTTTATTGTGCATATACAAAGTCATTGTTACATTGTTTACATTGCTACATTTCATTCCATATTCCATCTTGCAAGTCCGTTTTTTCTGCTTAGCTAAGACTTTATGCATTTCTATTAGGATTTGTCCATCCATTTTTCTTAATTTTATTCATATTATTGTTTCAGCTCAATTTATCAATTTTCTCTATACAATTGCTTCGAATATGTCTTTTTAGTATCTCTTGCTTCAATTTTATTTTCATTTTCATTTAATTTCTCTTGTGTATTTTTATTATTCTACTGTGGTCTTCTTACATCAATATTAAATATTTTTAGCGCCTGTCAGTGTGTACTTTCGACTCCCCGATCCGAGGCCGATCCGAGTCAGGCTCGACGTTTCCCGCCTGACTCGGATCTGAAATCGAGGCAAAACGTCAGCATCCCGCCTTCAGGATCTCATTGGTTTTGGATTCTATAAAAGGTCCCCGCATCGGCGCCATTTTTCACTCCGGCTGTGGACAGTGAAGAGGGAGGGTGGGAGCTAGGGCTGGCTGGGCTGTATTATGCTGCTGTTGTCCATAGGGTCTGTGTCAACTCAGTCCATAGGGGCTGACTGGGCTGTGTTGTGCTGCTGTTGTCCATAGGGGCTGGCTGGGCTGTGTTGTGCTGCTGTCATAGGGGCTGGCTGGGCTGTGTTGTACAGTCAGTTGTCCATAGGGGCTGTGTCCACTCCAAAGTCTATAGGGCTGGCTGGACTGTGTTGTGCAGTGTCCCATAAAGGCTGTAGTCCTAGAGGGGTGCTGTAGTGTTGTCCAGGGGGTGATCTGTGCATCAGGGGAGCTCCCCCAAAGTGCACTCCAAAATTTTTTTTTTTTTCTGTGTTTGTGAATTGTGTGCGCAGTAGTCGCACATGCATCAACAAAGTAGCGCCAAGCATGTGTCTGTGTCATAAATCAAGAGCCGGCTGGCTTGTCTGTTAAAGGGTGCTGTAACCCCCATAGTGCACTCCAAAAAAAATAAAAAAAAATATTTTTTTGTGTTTGCGAATTGTGTGCACAGTAGCCGCACGTGCATCAACAAAGGAGCAGCGCCAAGCGTGCGCCTGTGTCATAAGTAAAGGGCCGGCTGGCTTGTCCGTTAAAGGGTGCTGTAATCCCCAAACTGCGCTCCAACAAAAATAAAATAATCTTCTTTTTTTCTGTGTTTGTGTGTGAAATGTATGCACAGTAGCCACACCTGCATCCTCAAAGCAGCAGCGACAAGCGTGCGTCTGTATGTTAAAGGGTGGTGTAACCCCCAAAGTGCGCACCACAAAAAATAAAAGAATCTTCTTTTTTTTCTGTCTTTGTGAATTGTGAGGGCTGTAGCCGCAACTGCATCCTCAAAGCAGCAGCGACAAGCGTGCATCTGTCTGTTAAAGGATGATGTAACCCCCAAAATGCGCTCCAACAAAAATGAAATAATCTTCTATTTTTCTGTGTTTGTTTGTGAAATGTATGCGCAGTAGCCGCACCTGCATCCTCAAAGCAGCAGCGACAAGCGTGCGTCTGTATGTTAAAGGGTGGTGTAATCCCCAAAGTGCACTCCAACAAAAAAAATACATTTTCTTCTGTGTTTGTGAATTGTGTGCACTGTACGTGCATCCTCAAAGCAGTAGCGCCAAGCGTGCGTCTGTCTGTTAAAAGGTGGTGTAACCCCCAAAGTGCACCCAACAAAAAATAAAAAAATCTTCTTTTTTTTCTGTCTTTGTGAATTGTGTGGGCTGTAGCCGCACCTGCATCCTCAAAGCAGCAGCGACAAAGCGTGTGTCTGTCTGTTAAAGGGTTTGTGTGTGAAATGTATGCACAGTAGCCGCACGTGCATCAACAAAGGAGCAGCGCCAAGCGTGCACCTGTGTCATAAGTAAAGGGCCGGCTGGCTTGTCCGTTAAAGGGTGCTGTAATCCCCAAAGTGCGCTCCAACAAAAATAAAATAATCTTTTTTTCTGTGTTTGTGTGTGAAATATATGCGCAGTTGCCACACCTGCATCCTCAAAGCAGCAGCGACAAGCGTGTCTCTGTATGTTAAAGGGTGGTGTAACCCCCAAAGTGCGCTCAACAAAAAATAAAATAATCTTTTTTTTCTGTCTTTGTGAATTGTGTGGGCTGTAGCCGCACCTGCATCCTCAAAGCAGCAGCGACAAAGCGTGTGTCTGTCTGTTAAAGGGTGGTGTAACCCCCAAAGTGCACTCCACAAAAAATAAAAAAATCCTTTTTTTTCTGTCTTTGTGAATTATGTGGGCTGTAGCCGCACCTGCATCCTCAAAGCAGCAGCGCCAAGCATGCATCTGTCTGTTAAAAGGTGGTGTAACCCCCAAAGTGCGCTCCACAAAAAATAAAAAATTCTTTTTTTTTCTGTCTTTGTGAATTGTGTGCACTGTAGCTGCACGTGCATCAACAAAGGAGCAGCACCAAGTGTGCACCTGTGTCCTATAAGTAAAGAGCCAGCTGGCTCATTTCTTAAAGGGTGGTATAACCCACAAAGTGCACTAGTCTCCAACAATAATAAAAAAATATTTTCTGTGTTTGTGTGCGCCTTAGCCGCACGTATATATCAATATAACATAAATAGAGGACCAAACTTTCTCCGATAAAAATCAAATAGGGAAAGATCAAGAACCACTTCCTCCTAGTGCTGAAGCTGCTGCCACTAGTCATGACATAGACGATAACATGCCATCAACGTCGTCTGCCAAGGCCGATGCCCAATGTCATAGTATAGGGCATATACAATCCCAAATGACAAAGTTCAGGAAAATGACCTTAAAAAAAACATTTAAATCATCTGAAGAGAAACGTAAACTTGCCAATATGCCATTTACGATACGGAGTGGCAAGGAACGGCTAAGGTCTTCCCCTATGTTCATGACTAGTGGTTCAGATTCACATGATGATTCAAACGAGTTAAGCTGGCAAAAGCACAGCGAAGAACTGTGCATTCTAAGAAGATATCACAAATCCCCAAGGAGAGTCCAAGTGTGGTGGCGGTTGCGATGCCTGACCTTCCCAGCACTGGACGGGAAGAGGTGGCTCTTTCCACAATTTGCATGCCCTCTGCAAGTACTGAAAGGAGCACCCACAGTCCACTTGCTGATATGCAAATTGAAGATGTCACTGTTGAAGTACAACAGGATGAGGATACTGGTGTAGCTGGCGCTGAGGAGGAAGTTGGCAAGGAGGATTCTGATGGTGATGTGGTTTGTTTAAATCAGGCTCCGAGGGAGACAGTTGTTGTCCGTGGGATGAAAAAGCCCATCACGGTCATGCCTGGGCAGAAGACCAAACATTCCACCTCTTTGGTCTAGCAATATTTCTATCCAAATCCAGACAACAACTGTCTTGCCATATGTACCATATGTAAAGGTGAAATAAGTAGGGGTAGGGACATTAACCACCTAGGAACATCCTCCCTTATATGTCACCTGCAGCACGTTCATAAAAAGTTACTGTCAAGTTCAGAAATTTTGGCTAAGATCGTAAGCAGTCCAGGGACACCTAAATCCCTTCATCCTGTTGTATCCAAGCGCCTGCAAACCACACCGTCAACTCCCTCCACGTCAATTTCCTCCTTAGTCAGGATCGGAAGTAGTTCTGCAGGCCATGTCACTGGCATGACTGACTCTCCTATCCGGGATTCCTCCGGAGGATCCTGCATTGCTACGCCTACTGCTGCCACTGCTGCTGTTGCTGCTGGGAGTCATTCATCATCCCAGAGAGGAAGTAGGAACAAAACTACTTTTACTAAACAATTGACCCTCCAACAGTCCTTAGCAAGGAGGATGAAGTACGACAGCAGTCATCCTGAAGCAAAACGTATAACTGAGGCCTTGACTGCTATGTTGGTGTTAGACGTGCGTCCGGTATCCGCCATTAGTGCAGTGGGATTTAGACAATTGATGGAGGTAGTGTTTCCCCGGTTCCAAATCCCGTCTAGATTCCACTTCACTAGGCAGGCGATACCGAGACTGTACAGAGGTATCAGAAAAAGTGTCCTCAGTGTCCTGAAAAATGCGGTTGTACCAATGTCCACTTAACCACGGACATGTGGACAAGTGGAACAGGGCAGACTAAGGACTATAAGACTGTGACAGCCCACTGGGTAGATGTATCACCTTACGCAGCAACAACAGTAGCGTCACCAGTAGCAGCAGCTCAGAAACGCCAGCTCGTTCCAAGGCAGGCTACGCTGTGTATCACCGGTTTCAGTAAGAGGCACACCGCTGACAATCTCTTAGAGAAATTGAGGGAAATCATCGCCCAGTGGCTTACCCACTTAGACTCTCCTGGGGATTTGTGATATCTGACAATGCCACCAATATTGTGCGGGCATTACATTTGGGCAAATTCCAGCATGTCCCATGTTTTGCTCCCACAATAAATTTGGTGGTGCAGAATTGTCTGAAAAGCGACAGGGGCATGCAGGAGACGCTTTGGGTGGGCCGAAAAATTTCTGGCCACTTTCGCCATTCAGCAACTGCGTGCCGTAGACTGGAGCGCCAGCATTCACTCTTGAACTTTCCATGCCATCACCAGAAGCAAGAGGTTGTGACACGGTGGAACTCAACCCTCTATATGCTTCAGAGGATGGAGGAGCAGCAAAAGGCCATTCAAGCCTAGACATCCACCTATTACATAGGCAAAGGAGGGGGTATGCACCTGACTCAAGCACAGTGGAGAATTATTTCCGTGTTGTGCAAGGTTCTCCAGCCCTTCGAACTTGCCACACGTGAAGTCAGTTCAGACACTGCCAGCTTGAGTCAGGTCATTCCCCTCATCAGGCTTTTGCAGGAGCAGCTGGAGAAAGTGAAGGAGGAGCTAAGGCAGAGCGATTCCGCTCGGCATGTGGGACTTGTGGATGAAGCCCTTCATTCGCTTTGCCAGGATTCCAGGGTGGTCAATCTGTTGAAATCAGACCACTACATTTTGGCCACTGTGCTCGATCCTAGGTTTAAAGCCTATGTGGTGTCTCTCTTTCTGGCCGACACAAGCCTGCAGAGGTGCAAAGACCTGCTGGTGAAAACACTGTCAGCTGAAGTGGAACGTGACACGTCAACAGCTCCTTCTTCATTTTCTCCCGCAACTGGGGCTGCCAGGAAAAAATTAGGTATCCTAAGCAACCTGCTGGCGGTGATGCAGGGCAGGCAGGACCAAGTTTGGACATCTTGTCCGGACTGAAGGACCTGGCAACAATTTCTGACATGTCTACTGTCACTGCATATGATACTGTCACCATTGACAGAATGGTGGAGGATTACATCGGTGACAGCATCCAAGTAGGCATGTCAGACAGTCCGTACCTGTACTGGCAGGAAAAAGAGGCAATTTGGAGGCCCCTGTACAAACTGGCTCTATTTTACCTGAGTTGCCCCCCCTCCAGTGTGTACTCTGAAAGAGTGTTTAGTGCAGCCGGGAACCTTGTCAGCGAAAGGCGTAGGAGGTTGCTTCCACAAAATGTGGAGAAGATGATGTTCATAAAAATGAATTATCAATTCTTCCAGGGAGACCAGCCTCCAGAACGTACAGAGGGACCTGTGGTGGTGGATTCCAGCGGGGACGAATTAATACTCTGTGAGGATAAGGATGTACACAACACTGAAGAGGGTGCGGAATCGGTGGATGAGGAGGATGAGGATGACATCTTGCCTCCGTAGAGCCAGTTTGTGCAGGGTTCAGATTAATTGCCAGCTTGTTTTGTGGGGGCTCAAACTAACCAATCATTTCAGCCACAGTCGTGTGGCAGACCCTGGCGCTGAAATGATTGGTTTGTTAAAGTGTGTGTTAAAAGTTCAAAAATCCACAAACAATGTGTGATGTAGTGTCCTGGACATACGACTGTATTGTAGTCAAAATAGAAGTCCCAAAGATAACAGACCCACAATAAACTCTCAATTTTTATGGGGCATTTAGGGATGTTTTTTAACCTTAATATTTTCTGTTGCAAAATAGTAAATGTGGATACATTAAAATGCATTCATACTAGGGGTGAGCGGGTTCGGATTTCTGAAATCCGAACTCCCCCGAACCCCCCCGATCCGAGGCCGATCTGAGTCAGGCTTGACTTTTACCGCCTGACTCGGATCTGAAATCGAGGCAAAACGTCATCATCCCGCCTTCCGGGTCTCACGGGTTTTGGATCCTATAAAAGGTACCCACGTCGGCACCATTTTCTTACTCGCCTGTGGACAGTGAAGAGGGAGGGTGGGAGTTAGGGCTGGCTGGGCTGTGTAGTGTAGTGTAGTGTTGTAGTGTAGTGTAGTGTAGTGCAGTGTAGTGTTGCGCTGTGCTGCTGTTGTCCATAGGGGCTGTGTCCACTACTTCAAAGTCCATAGGGGCTGGCTGGACTGTTTTGTGCAGTCAGTTGTCCATAGGGCCTGTGTCCACTCCAAAGTCCTGTGCAGTGTCCCAGTCCTAAAAGGGTGTTGCAGTGTTGTCCAGGGGGTGCTTTGTCCATCAGGGGTGCTCCCCCCAAGTGCAAAAAAAAATATATATTTTTTTGTGTTTGTGAATTGTGTGCACTGTGGCTGCACGTGCATCAACAAAGGAGCAGCGCCAAGCATGCGCCTGTGTCCCATAAGTAAAAGGCCGGCTGGCTTGTCCATTAAATGGTGCTGTAACCCCCAAAGGGCACTCCAAACAAAATAAAAATATATATTTTTTTGTGTTTGTGAATTGTGTGCTCAGTAGCCGCACGTGCATCAACAAAGTAGTGCCAAGCGTGCGCCTGTCTCATAAGTAAAGGGCCGGCTGGCTTGTCCATTAAAGGGTGCTGTAACCTCCAAAGGGCACTCCAAACAAAATAAAAAAATATTTTCTGTGTTTGTGAATTGTGTGCACTGTAGCCGCACGTGCATCAACAAAGGAGCAGCGCCAAGCGTGCGCCTGTGTCCCATAAGTAAAGAGCCGGCTGGCTCATTTCTTAAAGGGAAGTGTAACCCACAAAGTGCACTACTCTCCAGCAAAAATAAAAAAATATTTTCTGTGTTTGTTTGCGCCTTAGCCGCACGTATATATCAATATAACATAAATGGAGGACCAAACTTTCTCCGATAAAAATAAAATAGGGAAAGATCAAGAACCACTTCCTCCTAGTGCTGTTGCTGCTGCTGGGAGTTGTTCATCATCCCAGAGAGGAAGTAGGAACACCACTACTTTTACTAAACAATTGACCCTCCAACAGTCCTTAGCGAGGAGGATGAAGTACGACAGCAGTCATCCTGAAGCAAAACGTATAACTGAGGCCTTGACTAATATGTTGGTGTTAGACGTGCATCCGGTATCCGCCATTAGTGCAGTGGGATTTAGACAATTGATGGAGGTAGTGTGTCCCCGGTTCCAAATCCCGTCTAGATTCCACCTGCATCCTCAAAGCAGCAGCGACAAGTGTGCGTCTGTCTGTTAAAGGGTGATGTAACCCTCAAAGTGCGCTCCACAAACAATAAAAAAATTCTTCTTTTTTTTTCTCTTTGTGAAATGTGTGGGCTGTAGCCGCACCTGCATCCTTAAAGCAGCAGCGACAAGCATGCGTCTGTCTGTTAAAGGGTGGTGTAACCCTCAAAGTGCGCTCCACAAACAATAAAAAAATTCTTCTTTTTTTTCTGCCTTTGTGAAATCTGTGGGCTGTAGCCGCACCTGCATCCTTAAAGCAGCAGCGACAAGCATGTGTCTCTCTGTTAAAGGGTGGTGTAACTCTCAAAGTGCGCTCCACAAACAATAAAAAAAATTCTTCCTTTTTTTTCTGTCTTTGTGAAATGTGTGGGCTGTAGCCGCACCTGCATCCTTAAAGCAGCAGCGACAAGCGTGTGTCTGTCTGTTAAAGGGTGGTGTAACCCTCAAAGTGCGCTCCACAAACAATAAAAAAATTCTTCTTTTTTTTTCTGTCTTTGTGAAATGTGTGGGCTGTAGCCGCACCTGCATCCTTAAAGCAGCAGCGACAAGCGTGCGTCTGTCTGTTAAAGGGTGGTGTAACCCTCAAAGTGTGCTCCACAAACAATAAAAAAATTCTTCTTTTTTTTCTGTCTTTGTGAATTGTGTGGGCTGTAGCCGCACCTGCATCCTCAAAGCAGCAGCGACAAGCGTGCGCCTGTCTGTTAAAGGATTACATCGGTGACAGCATCCAAGTAGGCATGTCAGACAGTCCATACCTGTACTAGCAGGAAAAAGAGGCAATTTGGAGGCCCCTGAATAAACTGGCTCTATTTTACCTGAGTTGCCCCCCCTCCAGTGTGTACTCCGAAAGAGTGTTTAGTGCAGCCGGGAACCTTGTCAGCAAAAGGCGTAGGAGGTTGCTTCCACAAAATGTGGAGAAGATGATGTTCATAAAAATGAATTATCAACTTTTCCAGGGAGACCAGCCTCCAGAACGTACAGAGGGACCTGTGGTGGTGGATTCCAGCGGGGACGAATTAATACTCTGTGAGGATGAGGATGTACACAACACTGAAGAGGTTGAGGAATCGGTGAATGAGGAGGATGAGGACGACATCTTGCCTCCGTAGAGCCAGTTTGTGCAGGGCCAGATTAATTGCCAGCTTGTTTTGTGGGGGCCCAAACGAACCAATCATTTCAGCCACAGTCGTGTGGCAGACCCTGGCGCTGAAATTTTTGGTTTGTTAAAGTGTGCATGTCCTGTTTATACAACATAAGGGTGGGTGGGAGGGCCCAAGGACAATTCCATCTTGCACCTCTTTTTTTTCTTTGCAGTATGTACTGTTTGGGGCCTAGTTTTTCAAACTGCCATCCTGTCTGCCACTGCAGTGTCACTCCTAGATGGGCCATGTGTTTGTGCCGCCCACTCGTGTCGCTTAGCATAGTCATCCATCTACCTTGGTGCAACCTTTTGGACATAAAAACACTATTGTGAGGTGTGAGGTGTTCAGAAGAAACTGGAAATGAGTGGAAATTAAGGTTTTTGAGGTTAATAATAGCATAGGAGCAGAAAAATCAACACATTCTGTGATTTTAGCTGTTTTTATGCTTTTTTAAAAAAAAATACAGATCCAAAACACAAAACCCAGAACCCAAAACACTGAAGGGTGGTTTTGGCAAAACCAATCCAGATCCAAAACACGAAGAAAGATCCAGATCCAAAACCAAAACACAAAACACGAAAAGTGGCCGGTGCACACCCCTAATTCATACGCATGTCCGAGTTGAAACTCATAACCCTATAAAGTATTTAAATATTTGGTACAGCCTAATTTTGATGAAAGAACCAAAGTGACCCTTTTTTCATAATAAATTAACCTGTTTTTGCTTCAATTTAGGAACCTAACTAAGTTTAAAAAATGTCCAGAATGAGGGAAGTGGAAGTTACATCCAAAAGCAGCATTGTGTCCAAGGCGGAAAAATACATGACAGTTATAAGTTGCCCCTTAAAACGAGTGTAAAATGAAATCTACACAAAACAAGAACCAGGTAATCAAACATACATTACTTTGTGTCCCAAAACCTAACATTTACCCAAACCAAAACTAAAAACAAAACCTGTAACAAACTTTGTGAAAATATTTAAGCATATATTTCTATTAACAGATCCACACAAACTCACCATCCAGAAGAGGTGAAGAGGGGCCCCCAGAAAACAAGACAACATCCTCACAAATTGGTGGTGGGGTTTGCTGTCTAAAAGTCTCTGGTGTCAGACACCTCTTTTTAGGTGGTAGATTTGATGGCCCTACAGAACAGCATTCACATTGTCATTGTGTCATTTACATTACTGTGTGTCTACAAACAACTAGTGGAGTTTAACTTACCAGCCTCCTCGGACTCTTGTTGCTGCTGGTGTTGCTGGTGCTCCCTTTGTGGGTCAAATGTTTGTTTCCTTTTCTTTGCTAGTATATAAAAGGGCACAAAATGCAATTTGAAACTTGACAAAATGCATGCCATTTCTTTTTGCTAACAAGGTACCATAAGAAATAGTGTGTTTATGCCTCATTCATGACATAGGGCCTGATTCAGAGCCGGTCGCTATTTGCGCTCGCTCATCCAGAAAATAGGGGTGGCTATTCAAATGAACCGTTCGCTGTTTGCGGTCTGTTCACACCTCTAGGTCTGAATGAGCGAACAAAACTTGCGGTCGTTTTTTGGGAAACTACGCCCCCTGGCCGCTCGCATCCTACGTCATGTCCGCTATTTATTAGATTAATTGAGTACATCGAACAGGGTATGAGCTGCTCGCTATTCTTGTAGTTGGTTTTTGCTACCACAATTTTGCGAGCAGTTCTGGCTAAAAAATAACCCAGTGACGTGGTCAATGACGCTGCTGTTTTAAATATGCACACCCATAAAACGCCCGTTTTGACCCTTAAGCACGCCTGCGATCGGATCTCCACTCCCAGTTTTCAAGCACCTTCCCCTGTTACCACCCACATACGCCTCATCCTGTCACTCAAATTAGCAGGCATTCGCTATTTTGCGAGCACATGAATTTCGGCCGCACTGACTGGTTCGCGCATGCGTATAACGATCCGTACGCATGCGCAGTTGGGCAAACATCGCTCGGAGCGAACGAGCTGCCGCTTATGAGTGGCTCTGAATCAGGCCCATAGTCCTTTATGTAAATGAATCATGTTTTGTAATGTGTGTTGCTGTGGTATGTACTTCATCTTTCCAGGAATATAGAACCTGTGGTTTTCATAAATAAATTGTACACTTTACATTTAAGTTCGACCTAATAAATGTGTGTAACAGAAATTTGGTATTTCAAATGTGTGGTTCTCATCTTGATTGTTGAGTTTTTAAAATCAAGACAATCCAAAATTGACCTGCATAAAAGTAAACACATGTTTCTCATAACAAGTGCAAACTACACAGCAAGCTGTGTGAAAACACCTAAGACATTTCAAGTAGAGCGGCCCCGCGATACTTTTACGCCTCCCAGATTTTTCGCCAACATCACGTTTTTTGTAGGCGGAAAAGTATCGCGTGCCTAGCCGCTTTACTCCGTATTAAAGTACGCAACAACGGGACCTGGCGAAACTGGAACAGGTGGAAAGTACTGTCAGATTTGGGGAACTCAGCCTGATACCCCCCAACAGATGCTCTGACATGGGGGTTAGCTATGGTACCCCACAATTTTGCATGCTGAAGGTATTTGTTGTTTTTAAACATGCTCAATAGTTGCTAAATAGCATTTTTGTATAGTGGTGAAGAATAGTATTCTGGAGTATTTCTTCAAGAAAATAACTTATCACAGCAATTTTGGGGTACTTCAAAATGGGGGTCAGCATATTTAAAAGTTGCTAAAGTGAAGTTTAAAAAATCGTGAAAAATCCACCTGCCGCAAGCACCTGCAAACCAAAAAACACTTGGGGCATACTTGGGGACCCCACCAGAGTCAAGTTCGCTAGTTTTTAACTTTGTACCCCATTTTTTATTATTTTCGTCCCCTTTTTCTAAATAATTTTTTGGGGTGTCCTTAAGTGGTTTTTTTTTTGGGACACAGTTTACCTTTGGGGGGTTATCTGAAGGCTGCAGGGGGGTTCCCGCAACGCTGCACCCGAAAACCCCAGATCTGCACTTTTCTCCGCCTGCTATTCATAGGCGAAACTTTTTCGCCTAGTACATTGCATTGCCTTTCTGCCTAGGCGGAGAGTCTTTCAAATTGAATACGGGGTAAAAGTAAAACAGGCAAAAATGAAGTCATCTGCGAAAAAGTATCGCGGATCCGGACTTTTCGCCTCAAAAGGAATACGGGCCGCATGAGACAGTAGGCCAAAAAAAAAAAAAGCCACATTGGTTGCTGTTAGTTAACACACCCATATTAAAACAAAACAACAAAAAAAAAAACAATTATACAAAAACCATGGAACAATAAGGCAAACAAATACACATTTTGACCAAAAAAACAGACAACTTTTAAATATTACAAAACATACTCACATGTCTGCTTCGGGGTATCGGTGTCATGGACATAAGTTTTGCAGACCTCAGGAGGGATCAGCTGTTTGACGGGTTCCTCATATTCCAAATAAACTGCATGATATGGGTAGCCACCGCCAGTAGCCCTGGCATACCTGAGCTCATCTGCCATTTTTCCCTTAACATGGCACTTTATATCTGAAAAGCGCCTATTGCAGTGGTGGGTATCACACTTAGTGGGTCCCACTGCATTTACAGCAGGGCCGGATTAAGGCTGGTGGGGGCCCCAGGGCAACTAAATTGTGGGGGCCCCCTTCAAGCCACATGGAGCCCCCCCTTCCCGCTAAGCCTACCGCCCTCCTACTGCTCCGCCCCAGACTTACCTGAGTGACGGCGTGACCTCCCGGCAGAGCTGCTCCCTGGTTCTCTCATCGGTGTCGCGGACGTAATGTGTCATAGTGAACTTGTAGTTGCCAGGGTGGTGTATAGGGTGGTGATATATGACTTGGGGATCCAGGTGCTTTTAATAATGGATGGAGAATTACAATTAAGTTGCTAATTTGTAACTGCGGCTTTGGTACACATACGTATATTACATTCTAGTGTTTGCATGTTTGTTATTGTTTGTTATTTATCACTCAACAGGGTGATAAATGTTGATTTACAATATTGTTTAAACTTAATACAGATTGTTTTATCCATGTATGATGTCTAATTTAAAACAAATATATTAAACACAAGTACTTTATAACTAGAAAATGATAAAAAAAAACCCAATTAGTTTAAAAGAAACATGAGTCACAGCATGTAAGCACATTGTATCCCTCACTACATGGTATTCTGGTAATGTAACTAGGTTACAGTATGAGGAAGTTACACAAGAAATGTCCCCTCTATAACTATGTAACTAGACACAAATTCCTCATTCTACAAAGACTAACAGGAGAAACATTAAGGACATCTATAATGAGGCGCTCTGTAATAACAGGTAAGGTTCATATCCACACACAGTGCCACATACATAATGATACATCCGTAATACTACACTATTACATTTATGTTCTAGGACATATTACCATGGACCATACAGCACAACAAGGTTCCCATCCACACACAGGGCCACAGGTATAATGATACATCTGTACTACACTATTACATTTATGTTCTAGGACATATTACCATGGACCGTACAGCACAACAAGGTGCCTATACATTTCCCACATGATACTTTGGCAGTCTATGGTTATTAGGGACCTCCGCTGGGCAGCACTACAAGGGGGGGCCACTACTGGGGGCACTACAAGGGGAGAGCTACTACTAGGGGCAATTCAAGGGGAGACTACTACTGGGGGCTCTACAAGGGGAGGGACTATGACTAGGGGCACTACAAGGGGGGACCTTCACTGGGGGCACTACAAGGAGGGGACTACTGCTAGGAGAACTACAAGGGGGGGACTACTACTAAGGGCACTACAAGGGGGGACTACTACTAGGGGCACTATAAGGGGAGGGGACTACTACTAGGGGCACTGCATAGGGGCGGACTACCACTGGGGGCACTGCATCTGGGGACCACTACTGGGGGCACTACAAGGGGAGGACCTCCACTGGGGGCACTACAAGGAGGGGACTACTACTAGGAGCACTACAAGGGGGGGACTACTACTAGGAGCACTACAAGGGGAGGGGACTACTACTAGGGGCACTGCATAGGGGTGGACTGCCACTGGGGGCACTGCATCGGGGACCACTACTGGGGGCTCTATATAAAGGACAATACTGGGGGTACTGAATAGGGGGGCCTACAACTGGGGCCAGTATTTAAAGGGCACTGCATATGGGGTATCACTATTGGGGGCACTGCATGGGGGGAACTACTACTAGGGGCACTGCATAGGGGGGTACAACTACTGGGGGGACTGAATAGGGAGGACTACTACTGGGGGCACTATATAAGGGGCTTACTCAGTGGTGGGCTGGGCCGGGGTGCAGGGTGCCATGTGCCCCCTGGGCCGCAGCATCATGCGGGCCGCGGGCAGTCTGTGTCACTGTGACACAGATTGTGCCGCGTGTGTAGCACTGACCGGATGGAGTTCGGTCAGCGCTACACAAGCGACAAACACACAGCCAGCTGCGTGTTTGTTTTGATCAGCAGCCAATGAGAGTCTGTCAGACTCTCATTAGCTGCTGCTTGCGCCCACTGCAGGAGCCATTCCATCTTCCGGCTCACGTAGTGGGCAATGGGAGAGGCATCATGATGTCATAACGTCATGACGTCTCTCCCATAATGCAGAGCGGCCCACCCGGGAAGGACAGACGGAGGAGCGGATGGCGATGGCGGGAGTGGGGATTGAGGTAAGTGTTTTTTTTTTATTACGTGTGTCTACTGGGGGAGGGGCGGGCACTACAAGGGGTGGACTACTTCTACTGGGGGCACTACAAGGGGGAAATCACTAATGGAAGCACTGCAAGGGGGGGACTACTACTACTGGGGGCAATACATGTGTGGGACTACTACTACTGGGGGCAATACAAGGGAAGGACTACTACTACTGGGGGCACTACAAGGGGGGGACTACTACTACTGGGGGCACTACAAGGGGGGAACCATTACTGGAGGCACTACAAGGGGGGACTACTACTACTGGGGGCACTACAAAGGGGGAACCACTACTGGGGGCACTACAAGAGGGAGGGACTACTACTGGGGGCACTACAAGAGGGAGACCACTACTGGGGGCACTACAAGGGGGATATCACTACTGGGGGCACTACAAGGGAAGGGCGACTACAGGGGGGGCACTACAAGGGCGGACCACTACTGGCGGCACTGCAAGGTGGAGACCACTACTGGGGATTGTTACTGGGGGCACTTCAAGGGGGGGCTACAACTGGGGGGACTACTACTGGGGGCACTATGAGGGGGGGCTACTACTACAAGGGGGGACTACTACTGGGGGCACTACAAAGGGGGGACTACTACTACTAGGGGCACTACAAGGGGGACTACTACTACTAGGGGCACTACAAGGGGAGGGGACAACTACTAGGGGCACTGCATAGGGGGGAGGGGACTACTACTAGGGGCACTACATAGGGGGAGGGGCCTACTACTAGGGGCACTACATAGGGGGGAGGGGACTACAACTGGGGGCACTACATCGAGGTACCACTGCTGGGGGCTCTATAAAAAGGGCAATACTGGGGGTACTGCATAGGGGGGAGACTACAACTGGTGCCACTATTTAAGGGGCACTGCATAAGGGTTACCACTATTGGGGGCACTGCATGAGGGGTGGACTGCTACTGGGGGCACTATATAAGGGGCACTGCATAGGGGTACCACTACTGGGGGCACTATATAAGGGGCTTACTACTGGGGGCACAAGGGGCATTGCACAGGGGGGACCAGTACTGGGGGCACTGTATAAGGGGCACTGCATAGGGGGGACCACTACTGGGGGCACTGTATAAGGGGCACTGCATAGGGGGGATCACTACTGGGGGCACTACTGGAGGCCTGCATAAGGGGGTCCTCTCACACACGCACTTTCTTCAGGCACCCTGGCTACACGCTACTCCTCTGCCAGGGCCGCCTGCATGCATTTGACCCCCAGGCTAAAAGTTGCCAGCCAGCCCCTGGGCTTACTACTGGGGGCACAAAGGGCACTGCACAGGGGGGACCACTACTTGGGGACACTGCATAGGAGGATCACTACTGGGGGCACTACTAGAGACCTGCATAAGAGTATTAGCAGAGGGCCTGATTCATAGTTGTACGCAATACCGAATGTTTACAGAGTGGAGTGATTATCTGTAAACCCCTGGATACATCTGTACTACACTATTAAATTTATGTTCTAGGACATATTACCATTGACCACACAGCACAAGGTTCCCACCCACACACTGGGTCCCATTCAGACCTGGTCGCAAGCGCTGAGCGCTCGCAACCGGGTCGATGTTGAGGCCCTGCGCAGGGCAGCGGCCGCACTGCGTGTGCACAAGCCCCAGAGCGAGAGAGAAAATCTCTCACTCCGGAGCTCTCTACAAAAGGGGCGGCTGTCGATGTTAATTGACAGCTCGAACCATTTTGTTGGCGAGGCGGGGGGGTGGTTACCCAAACTGAGGCGTTCCTGGACGTTTTGTGGGCGGCCGCACTGACATCAGCAGTGATGTTAGTGGGGAGCTTCCTGCTCGATGAGAGCAGGAAGCTCACTGGGGCTTGCAGTTGCCGAGACCCAACCTTAGGGTCTCGTCGCAAGCCCTGATGGTTGCGATGGTCTTGACCATCGTGGCCATCACCCTGGTCAGTCACTAAGGCTGTGGGTGGTAACCCACAGCTTAGCTAGCTACCAGGAGGCCACACTAAAAAATACAAGTGGCCGCCCTCATTCAGAACGAGCGGTCGCTTCTTGTGACTGCCTCTGAATGAGGTCCACAGTGCCAGAGGTATAATGATACATCTGTACTACACTATTACATTTATGTTCTAGGACATATTACCATGGGCCATACAGCACAACAAGTTTCCCATCCACACACAGTACCACAGGCATAATGATACATCTGTACTACACTATTACATTTATGTTCTAGTACATAATACCATGGGCCATAGAGCACAACAAGGTTCCCATCCACACTCTCATTGACTGCTGTGCCCACTGCCGGAACCAGGCTGGAGCTCACTCATGTGGGGCACTACAAGCGGAGGGCTACTACTAGGGGCAATTCAAGGGGGAAATACTACTGGGGGCACTAAAAAGGGAGGGACTATGACTAGGGGCACTACAAGGGGGGGACCTCCACTGGGGGAACTACAAGGAGGGGACTACTGCTAGGGGAACTACACGGGGGGACTACTACTGGGGGCACTACAAGGGGGAGACTAATACTAGGAGCACTATAAGGGGAGGGGATGACCACTGGGGGCACTGCATCAGGGGACCACTACTGGGGGCACTACAAGGGGAGGGCTACTACTAGCGGCAATACAAAGGGGGACTACTACTGGGGGCACAAGGGGCACTGCAAGGGGGGGGCTATTACTAGGGGCAATACAAGGGGAGGGACTATGACTAGGGGCACTGCATAGGGGTGGACTGCCACTGGGGGCACTGCATCGGGGGACCACTACTGGGGGCTCTATATAAAGGACAATACTGGGGGTACTGAATAGGGGGGGACTACAACTGGGGCCACTATTTAAAGAGCACTGCATAAGGGGTATCACTATTGGGGGCACTGCATGGGGGGAACTACTACTGGGGGCATTATATAAGGGGCACTGCATAGGGGGTTCCACTACTGGGGGCACTGCATAGGGAGGACTACTACTGGGGGCACTATATAAGGGGCTTACTACTGGGGGCACAAAGGGCACTGCACAGGGGGGACCACTACTTGGGGACACTGCATAGGGCGGATCACTACTGGGGGCACTACTAGAGGCCTGCATAAGAGTATTAGCAGAGGGCCTGATTCATAGTTGTACGCAATACTGAATGTTTACAGAGTGGAGTGATTATCTGTAAATCAGGGCCACTGTCTTGTACTCGCCCCCCAGGCTAAAAGTTACCAGCCAGCCCCTGGATACATCTGTACTACACTATTAAATTTATGTTCTATGACTTATTTCCATGGACCATACAGCACAACAAGGTTCCCATCCACACACAGGCCCTGATTCAGAGCCGGACGCTCTGACAGAGCGCTCGCTCTGAATCAGGGCCGTACTTCTTGTGTTTCAGAGCGGCCTCCTGGCCGCTCGCATAGCTGTGGGTGACCACCCACAGCTATAGCGAGTGGCCAGAAAGATGGTCGCGATGGTCAAGACCATCGCGACCATCGGGCTTGCGACAAGACCCTTGTGGTAGGGTCTCGTTGCCGCAAGCCCCAGAGTGCTTTTGGCTCTAATAGAGCTGAAAGCACTCCCACTGACATCACTTGTGATGTCAGTGGGGCCGGCCCCAGACGGTAGGGATTCCCATGGGAACGCCTCCATCTGGGCAACCACGCCCCCGGCCCGCCCTGGAAGTGAAACCCTTAGTGTTAGGGACTGCTAGTAACAGAGAAGCCGTGACGTGGCCTAGCAGCCTCCCATGTATTTGCAAATGCATGCAACTAATATCTCTGAATTTCTATGACCATATAGTCTTCATATATTGTTGTAGGTATTATTCAGTGTGCTGAGGTACAATAGGGGGTTAAATCCCCCTCCTTCTACTTAGTATGACCCCTCCCTTTCATGCACCTGTTTAGTACTGTTAGATTGATTGAGCAGCTGCCATTTTTGTTTGTTTGTTATGAGTTGCATGAAGGAGCCAGCATTAGTAGGGCATGCTGGTTCTAGTAGTGCTAGTTGGAGTTGCCAGGGGTGACTCCCAGGTAAGCTGGCTCTCAATTTGGATGCATTTATGTATGTGCCTTTATCATGAGGCCTTACATTTGACAAAATTATATATGTGCCTTTATCATGAGGCCTTATAATTGGTATATTTTACATTTGGGGTGAGCGTTTTGGCGTAGGGCCACCGGGACTGGTCTTGCTGGGCCTCCTCAGGGCATCACCACTTAATACACATAGTTGCTTTTCACATCACCTTTTATGTTTGTTTACTATTCATGTATTTTTTCACATATATTTTAACCTCTCATTCCACACTTAATGATTACTCGCACACATCTATACTTTACACTGCACTGTCACTCTTTTTCCATTTTCGTGTGATGCCCTGGGGGGGTCCTGGGCTGGACGTTTTTTCGGGTGCACTGCACCCCGGACGTGAACCCCTTAGTGTTAGGGACTGCTAGTAACAGAGAAGCCGTGACGTGGCCTAGCAGCCTCCCATGTATTTGCAAATGCATGCAACTAATATCTCTGAATTTCTATGACCATATAGTCTTCATATATTGTTGCAGGTATTATTCAGTGTGCTGAGGTACAATAGGGGGTTAAATCCCCCTCCTTTTTCTTCTCTTACATCAGGCAGGTATCTCAACCACATGTTGGTCTATGTATGATATTTTTGTTTTCAAACACTGTATCCTTAGTGTAATCTGTATTTAGTGCTACATGTGTTTCATATGTTTTTATTATCTATATACATAGGACCTCATTCAGGGGGCTGATTGGGAAAAAATTCTGAAAGTGGCCTCAATTAGGTGGAACCAAATTACCTGTCAGTGCAGCCAAAACAAAAATAGGTGGTGTTAGCATACTGTTATTTTAGTAATAAATTTACAAAGCACAGACCTTTTTAGTGACTGCAGTAAGATACAGACAGCATTTTAGCAACTGCAGTACAATACAGAGAGCATCTCATTGATCATCATACAATACAGAGCGAATCCTGTTCATCATGTAGTGCTTAACAAATAAAGGATAATAATTCTCATCACTGTCATACATTACAGAGAGCATTGTATGGCAGTCATTATTCTTATTATTATTGTTTTGAGAAGCATTCTGGAGAATACTGACAAATGGTGTGGCCACCACGTTCACCCAACGTTAACTCAATCGAGCATTTATGGGATGTGATGGAGAGGTCCATTCAGGGAACTGTGGGAAGGTACAGTATCTAGTTGCATGGGTCAACATCTCTCCAGAGGTCTGAATGCCATGTCGAGTTGCTGCATTTCGCTGGGCTAGAGGGGTTCATATACACATATATACCTGAAGGGACCCAGACCATGCACTCAATAATGATTAGTCTCTGTGGTGGCTGGCCCTTAAACATGGGCTCTTACCACTGCATTCGCCTGTGTTCCTTTCATGCCTCAGTTCTACATAGCACCTGCCTACTCAGAGAAGTCCTGATAAGGTGTATTGCCAATCCGCCGCTTACCACATTGACAATGTGCATTGGATTTTTTGATTTTGTACTGGTAAATTCCGATGGTCCGCCCAACATACTTTAAGGCTCACACCTACTCTGTACTCTCGTAAAATGCCTATGCACTTACAGTTAGGTGACAGAGTGTGCTGTGTGCTGTGCAACAGTGTAAACATCACATTACATTGCACCTTCATACCATTTTGTGAACAGCTCTTTATTTACTTAAAACACAGACTATTGCTCTGTGAAGTTTTATTTAATGTATTTATTATCTCTTAATTAAATCTCATTTGTACTGACAAAATAAGCAGAAAAATGTGTTCTTAATATAGTGAAATGGGGGTGCAGGGTTCTGCGATAGCACAATAGAGAGGATTCTCAGCAGTTAGGAAACTCGCTGTGGAGCTGCTGAACTGAACCCTTTATTCAATTCTGCATTATCTGAGTGCTCCATGTGACACGAAGGGGTCTGTTTATCATTGATGACAGATAGCGCCGCATTCAATTTGGCAGCGAAAAGTCAGAATCGGCGATAATTTATCACCGATGACGTCATTTTTGCATGCTTCAATTATCCCCGTATTCAATGACAAAGACTTTTCAACGGTGCGAAAAGGCTTTGCAAAAAACCGTGGATAACTTTTCACCAAGTTTTACATGGCGAAAAAAAGTGCAGAATTGGGGTTTAGGGGTGCAGGCTTAAAAAAAATAGCCTGCACCCCTGGGAATGTCCCCTAAAAAAGATCTGTGTAAAAAAAAAATTACAAAAAAAATCGAGATACCCCCTAAAATTATGTTTCATTTTGGGGTGAAAAAAAATGGGGGACAAACTTCTAAAGTGTCGAAATTATTTCCAGAGGGGTTCCCAAGTATGCGGCAGGTGTTTTACAGAATGCGGGTAGTAGCGGCAGGTGCATTTTTGCAGAATTTTTAAAAATAACTTTAGGGACTTAAAAATATGCTTGCACCCATTTTCATGTACCCCAAATTTGAAGGGACATTTCAAAATAAAATCTAAGTGCACTTGAATCCACCACCACAGGTCCCTCTGTACCTTCTGGAGGCTGGTCTCCCTGGAAGAGCTGATAATTCATTTTGATGAACATCATCTTCTCCACATTCTGTGGAAGCAACCTCCTACGCCTTTCGCTGACAAGGTTCCCGGCTGCACTAAACACTCTTTCGGAGTACACACTGGAGGGGGGGCAACTCAGGTAAAATAGAGCCAGTTTGTACAGGGGCCTCCAAATTGCCTCTTTTTCCTGCCAGTACAGGTATGGACTGTCTGACATGCCTACTTGGATGCTGTCACCGATGTAATCCTCCACCATTCTGTCAATGGTGACAGTATCATATGCAGTGACAGTAGACATGTCAGAAATTGTTGCCAGGTCCTTCAGTCCGGACCAGATGTCCAAACTTGGTCCTGCCTGCCCTGCATCACCGCCAGCGGGTTGCTTAGGATACCTAAGTTTTTTCCTGGCAGCCCCAGTTGCAGGAGAAAATGAAGAAGGAGCCGTTGACGTGTCACGTTCCGCTTCAGCTGACAGTGTGTTCACCAGCAGGTCTTTGCACCTCTGCAGGCTTGTGTCGGCCGGAAAGAGAGACACCACATAGGCTTTAAACCTAGGATCGAGCACGGTGGCCAAAACGTAGTGGTCTGATTTCAACAGATTGACCACCCTGGAATCCTGGCAAAGCGAATGAAGGGCTTCATCCACAAGTCCCACAAGCCGAGCGGAATCGCTCCATCTTAGCTCCTCCTTCACTTTCTCCAGCTGCTTCTGCAAAAGCCTGATGAGGGGAATGACCTGACTCAAGCTGGCAGTGTCTGAACTGACTTCACGTGTGGCAAGTTCGAAGGGCTGGAGAACCTTGCACAACACGGAAATCATTCTCCACTGCGCTTGAGTCAGGTGCATACCCCCTCCTTTGCCTATGTCATAGGTGGATGTATAGGCTTGTATGGCCTTTTGCTGCTCCTCCATCCTCTGAAGCATATAGAGGGTTGAGTTCCACCGCGTCACAACCTCTTGCTTCAGGTGATGGCGGGGCAGGTTCAAGAGTGTTTGCTGGCGCTCCAGTCTTCGGCACGCAGTCGCTGAATGGCGAAAGTGGCCAGAAATTTTTCGGGCCACCCAAAGCGTCTCCTGCACGCCCCTGTCGCTTTTCAGAAAATTCTGCACCACCAAGTTTATTGTGTGAGCAAAACATGGGACGTGCTGGAATTTGCCCAGATGTAATGCCTGCACAATATTGGTGGCGTTGTCAGATATCACAAATCCCCAGGAGAGTCTAAGTGGGGTAAGCCACTGGGCGATGATTTCCCTCAGTTTCTCTAAGAGGTTGTCGGCGGTGTGCCTCTTACTGAAACCGGTGATACACAGCGTAGCCTGCCTTGTAACGAGCTGGCATTTCTGAGATGCTGCTACTGGTGACGCTGCTGCTGTTGCTGCGTAAGGTGATACATCTACCCAGTGGGCTGTCACAGTCATATAGTCCTTAGTCTGCCCTGTTCCACTTGTCCACATGTCCGTGGTTAAGTGGACATTGTGTACAACGGCATTTTTCAGGACACTGAGGACACTTTTTCTGACGTTTCTGTACAGTCTCGGTATCGCCTGCCTAGTGAAGTGGAATCTAGACGGGATTTGGAACCGGGGACACACTACCTCCATCAATTGTCTAAATCCCACTGCACTAATGGCGGATACCGGACGCACGTCTAACACCAACATAGCAGTCAAGGCCTCAGTTATACGTTTTGCTTCAGGATGACTGCTGTCGTACTTCATCCTCCTCGCTAAGGACTGTTGGAGGGTCAATTGTTTAGTAAAAGTAGTGGTGTTCCTACTTCCTCTCTGGGATGATGAACGACTCCCAGCAGCAGCAACAGCAGCAGCGGCAGCAGTAGGCGTAGCAATGCAGGATCCTCCAGAGGAATCCCGGATAGGAGAGTCAGTCATGCCAGTGACATGGCCTGCAGGACTACTTCCGATCCTGACTAAGGAGGAAATTGACGAGGAGGGAGTTGACGGTGTGGTTTGCAGGTGCTTGGATACAACAGGACAACGGGATTTAGGTGTCCCTGGACTGCTTACGGTCTTAGCCAAAGTTTCTGAACTTGACAGTAACTTTTTATGAACGCGCTGCAGGTGCCGTATAAGGGAGGATGTTCCTAGGTGGTTGATGTCTCTACCCCTACTTATTTCACCTTTACATATGGTACATATGGCAAGACAGTTGTTGTCCGGATTTGGATAGAAATATTGCCAGACCAAAGAGGTGGAATGTTTGGTCTTCTGCCCAGGCATGACCGTGATGGGCTTTTTCATCCCACGGACAACAACTGTCTCCCCCGGAGCCTGATTTAAACAAACCACATCACCATCAGAATCCTCCTCGCCAACTTCCTCCTCAGCGCCAGCTACACCAGTATCCTCATCCTGTTGTACTTCAACAGTGACATCTTCAATTTGCATATCAGCAAGTGGACTGTGGGTGCTCCTTTCAGCACTTGCAGGGGGCGTGCAAATGGTGGAAAGAGCCACCTCTTCCCGTCCAGTGCTGGGAAGGTCAGGCATCGCAACCACCACCACACTTGGACTCTCCTTGGGGATTTGTGATATCTTCTTAGAAAGCACAGTTCTTCGCTGTGCTTTTGCCAGCTTAACTCTTTTGATTTTTTTAGTGGGAGGAGGGCTTCCATCGTCATGTGAAGCTGAACCACTAGTCATGAACATACTAGGGATCGACCTTAGCCGTTCCTTGCCACTCCGTGTCGTAAATGGCATATTGGCAAGTTTACGTTTCTCTTCAGCTGATTTAAATGTCTTTTTCAAGGTCATTTTCCTGAACTTTGCCATTTGGGATTGTATGTGCCCTCTACTATGACATTGGGCAACGGCCTTGGCAGACGACGTTGATGGCATGTTATCGTCTATGTCATGACTAGTGGCAGCAGCTTCAGCACTAGGAGGAAGTGGTTCTTGATCTTTCTCTATTTTATTTTTATCGGAGAAAGTTTGGTCCTCCATTTATGTTATATCGATTTGATATATACGTGCGGCTAAACACAGAAAATATTTTTTTTTTTGGTTTGGACTGGAGTGTACTTTGTGGGTTACAGCACCCTTTAACGGTCAAGCCAGCCGGCCCTTTACTTATGACACAGGCGCACGCTTGGCACTACTTTGTTGATGCACGTGCGGCTACTGCGCACACAATTCACAAACACAGAAAATAATTATTTTTTTGGTTTGGACTGGAGTGTACTTTCGGGGGTTACAGCACCCTTAACGGTCAAGCCAGCCGGCCCTTTACTTATGACACAGGCGCACGCTTGGTACTACTTTGTTGATGCACGTGCGGCTACTGCGCACACAATTCACAAACACAGAAAATAATTTTTTTTTTGGTTTGGACTGGAGTGTACTTTCGGGGGTTACAGCACCCTTAACGGTCAAGCCAGCTGGCCCTTTACTTATGACACAGGCGCACGCTTGGCACTACTTTGTTGATGCACGTGCGGCTACTGCGCACACAATTCACAAACACAGAAAATAATTTTTTTTTGGTTTGGACTGGAGTGTACTTTCGGGGGTTACAGCACCCTTTAACGGTCAAGCCAGCCGGCCCTTTACTTATGACACAGGCGCACGCTTGGCACTACTTTGTTGATGCACGTGCGGCTACTGCGCACACAATTCACAAACACAGAAAATAATTTTTTTTTGGTTTGGACTGGAGTGTACTTTCGGGGGTTACAGCACCCTTTAACGGTCAAGCCAGCCGGCCCTTTACTTATGACACAGGCGCACGCTTGGCACTACTTTGTTGATGCACGTGCGGCTACTGCGCACACAATTCACAAACACAGAAAATAATTTTTTTTTGGTTTGGACTGGAGTGTACTTTCGGGGGTTACAGCACCCTTAACGGTCAAGCCAGCCGGCCCTTTACTTATGACACAGGCGCACGCTTGGCACTACTTTGTTGATGCACGTGCGGCTACTGCGCACACAATTCACAAACACAGAAAATAATTTTTTTTTTGGTTTGGACTGGAGTGTACTTTCGGGGGTTACAGCACCCTTAACGGTCAAGCCAGCCGGCCCTTTACTTATGACACAGGTGCACGCTTGGCACTACTTTGTTGATGCACGTGCGGCTACTGCGCACACAATTCACAAACACAGAAAATAATTTTTTTTTGGTTTGGACTGGAGTGTACTTTCGGGGGTTACAGCACCCTTTAACGGTCAAGCCAGCCGGCCCTTTACTTATGACACAGGCGCACGCTTGGCACTACTTTGTTGATGCACGTGCGGCTACTGCGCACACAATTCACAAACACAGAAAATAATTTTTTTTTGGTTTGGACTGGAGTGTACTTTCGGGGGTTACAGCACCCTTTAACGGTCAAGCCAGCCGGCCCTTTACTTATGACACAGGCGCACGCTTGGCACTACTTTGTTGATGCACGTGCGGCTACTGCGCACACAATTCACAAACACAGAAAATAATTTTTTTTTGGTTTGGACTGGAGTGTACTTTCGGGGGTTACAGCACCCTTTAACGGTCAAGCCAGCCGGCCCTTTACTTATGACACAGGCGCATGCTTCGCACTACTTTGTTGATGCACGTGCGGCTACTGTGCACACAATTCACAAACACAGAAAATAATTTTTTTTTTGGTTTGGACTGGAGTGTACTTTCGGGGGTTACAGCACCCTTAACGGTCAAGCCAGCCGGCCCTTTACTTATGACACAGGTGCACGCTTGGCACTACTTTGTTGATGCACGTGCGGCTACTGCGCACACAATTCACAAACACAGAAAATAATTTTTTTTTGGTTTGGACTGGAGTGTACTTTCGGGGGTTACAGCACCCTTTAACGGTCAAGCCAGCCGGCCCTTTACTTATGACACAGGCGCACGCTTGGCACTACTTTGTTGATGCACGTGCGGCTACTGCGCACACAATTCACAAACACAGAAAATATTTTTTTTTTTGGTTTGGACTGGAGTGTACTTTGGGGGTTACAGCACCCTTTAACAGTCAAGCCAGCCGGCCCTTTACTTATGACACAGGCGCACGCTTGGCACTACTTTGTTGATGCACGTGCGGCTACTGCGCACACAATTCACAAACACAGAAAATAATTTTTTTTTTGGTTTGGACTGGAGTGTACTTTCGGGGGTTACAGCACCCTTAACGGTCAAGCCAGCCGGCCCTTTACTTATGACACAGGCGCACGCTTGGCACTACTTTGTTGATGCACGTGCGGCTACTGCGCACACAATTCACAAACACAGAAAATAATTTTTTTTTTGGTTTGGACAGGAGTGTACTTTCGGGGGTTACAGCACCCTTAACGGTCAAGCCAGCCGGCCCTTTACTTATGACACAGGCGCACGCTTGGCACTACTTTGTTGATGCACGTGCGGCTACTGCGCACACAATTCACAAACACAGAAAATAATTTTTTTTTGGTTTGGACTGGAGTGTACTTTCGGGGGTTACAGCACCCTTTAACGGTCAAGCCAGCCGGCCCTTTACTTATGACACAGGCACACGCTTGGCACTACTTTGTTGATGCACGTGCGGCTACTGCGCACACAATTCACAAACACAGAAAATATATTATTTTTTTAGCACTTGGGGGGAGCACCCCTGATGGACAGAGCACCCCCTGGACAACACTACAGCACTCCTTTAGGACTGGGACACTGCACAGGACTTTGGAGTGGACACAGCCCCTATGGAGAACTGACTGCACAACACAGTCCAGCCAGCCCCTATGGACTTTGAAGTAGTGGACAACAGCAGCACTACACTACACTACACTACACTACACAGCCCTAACTCCCACCCTCCCTCTTCACTGTCCACAGCCGAGTGAGAAAATGGCGCCGACGCGGGTACCTTATATAGGATCCAAAACCCGCGAGACTCGGAAGGCGGGATGATGACGTTTTGCCTCGATTTCAGATCCGAGTCAGGCGGGAAAAGTCGAGCCTGACTCGGATCGGACTCGGATCGGGGGGGCTCGGGGTGGTTCGGATTTCAGAAATCCGAACCCGCTCACCCCTAGTTTGTTTACAACTATATTTGAACTATATTTAAATTAAAGAGCAATATTGGACTCATCAACGGTGTCAGCTTTGGGCACTCTACATTTCTTTACTTTTGTTCATTATTTGTGAGGTGTAGAAGCCACTTGTGAGCTGCCACAGACATAGCTGGTATTAGTAGTTATCGGCAGTTGTTTCCCTTGTTACAATAAGCAGCTGTCCCAGCAAATTATAACACATGTACTTTTGCCACTAATTACAGCAGCTGAAGCTCACATTGATGGGATCTGCCGCGGCAGCATTTCTATGCATGAGCAGCCACAAATAGACTCGGAGGGAGCGGAGGGATCTGTATCAGATATTTATGCCTCTGGGCTGCAGCTTTGCTGGCCAGGAGGGGATTAGAGTATGTGTATGAGGGGCTGGGAAGTGACTACTAGGGGATGGAGGGTGCTAGGGAGAGATTTCCCTATGGTGCCAATAAGCCTTGCACTGTCCATGATGACAGCACTGGATGCAAAGCATTATGTATATAAAGAAATGTATTCCTATATACCTGCTCCTTGTTACAGTATAACCCATATGTATATTTCCATCATTCTAGTCTCTGTGGCTTTTCTTGCCAAAGTTAGGTTACCTACCACTACTAGAACCACTCCTGGGGCTACAACTGTAACTGTCATGTAACAACAACTCACAATAATAACATGAGATTGGCCGGAGTTTGATATCTGGATTTTTCTCTTCCAGCTCTCCTCAGTCTGTGGATGGATCTGACCAGTGGGATGATCAATATTCAGCTGATCCCTCAGTATCCAGTGATCCAGGAATCTGTCACTCTGAGTATTACTGGGGTCACTGGGAGCAATCCGTCTGTCATTTGGTATAAAGGACTAAGCACCAGTGTTGGAGATGAAATCCTCGGATATATTTCTGGTCTTATTTCCCCACTAGTTACTGGGCCTCTGTACTTCCCTAGGGCCAGTGCTTTCCCTAATGGCTCATTACTGATCTCAGATCTCAATATAACAGACAGCGGTAATTACACAGTGATTGTACACACAGAGAAACCAGCAGAACGAGCCTCTGTGACCCTGACTGTCTATGGTAAGTAACATGTAATCACTGTGACAGGCAGACGTGTGATGAATAATGACCGGTGTCTCCTCTCCTCTGTGTGTGGTTGCCGGGTACAGGGGTTACTCCAGCACTGAGCTGTTAGGATGCCCACACACATACCAATATACTTACGATCCAGCGATGTGTCCGATTTCCCTTGAAATTCTCCCCAGCAGCTCAGCACACGATATGCACATGATATGCTGTCCAATCTTCATACGATCTCCTGCAGCCAAACTTTTTTATAGTGCATTGTGTCCTAGATTGTCAGATCTGCCGTACTGCATGGCAGATCTGAAGATGCGATGTGTGACCTGCGGGGGCGCGCATCGCATCGTGATCGTGAGTGGGGACTCCACACTAATACCTCACGCTGAGGAAGACTCCAGCATTGTAGGAGTTGAAACGCGTTGGTGTGTGTGTAGTGCCGTTGAGGGACAGTGATTTCCAGACTACCAGGAGGCCCACGATCTAGCCCGGGAAAGCATGGAGTATTACATCTATTCTTACGCCTGTTTGGGTGTCTGGGAACTGCACCCTCATTTTACGGTACGGGGCCTACCTATCTTTTGATGGATTAGATCATTTCTTTTTACTAATTGTTTTTATATATGTGGAAATTAAAGTATCTGGAAGTACTTCACTATATGATTTCTCTCTGAATCTTTTCACATATCTTAAAAGTAGAGATGAGCGGTTCGGATTCTGGGCCTGATTCAGACCCGGACGCTATTTGCGGCCGCTCGCTGGCTAAAAGGGGCCGGCTATTTAAATCATGTGCTCGCACTGCGTCGCGTAAAGCTGCCCACTAAGTAATAGCGAGTGTCCGCACTATGCGCTCGCAACTGTATAAACGCGCCCCTTTGCCACTCGCAACACACGTCATCTCCAGCAGTTGAAGGATTAATCGGGAACATCGAGAGCTGGAACAGAACTCAACTAGAACACTAGGAGTGACAATAGTTGATCAGGCAACTTCCTGGAGTTCTGGGGGCGGATTTATACCCAGGGGTAGCAGATAATTGAAGCACAGCGTCAGCTGACTGAGGGCCTAATTCAGACCCACTCGCGAGTGAAGGACGCTCGCAAGCGGGTCGATGGTGCCCGAATGCACATGCACACGACGGAGGGAGCTCCATCGCGCGCATGCGCGAGACCCGGCGAGCGACGAGGAAGCCATTACTCGGGGTCTCGCACCAAAGGGGGCGTGCTGTATATGGTGAGTGACAGCACACCCCCTTTGGTGGGCATGCCGGGGGCGTGGCTGCCAGACGGAGGCATTCCCATGGGAACGCCTACCGTCTGGGTCCGGCCCCACTGACATCAGTAGGGATGTCAGTGGGAGTGATTTTGGCTTGTTAGAGCCAAAATCACTCCAGGGCTTGCGGCCATGAGACCCTACCGCAGGTCTTGACCATCGCGACCATCATCATGGACGCTCGCTATAGCTGTGGGTGGTAACCCACAGCTATGCGAGCGTCCAAGAGACCGCTCCAAGAACAGGTAGGAGGGCCCTGATTCAGAACGAACGCTCTGGCCCTGAGATCATGCCTCCATTGGTTAGGAGGACTGTCACATGAGAAGAACTGTCATGGCGGCACCCATGATGGGAACTCCGATCCCCAACACACACAGCCGACCATGAAAGTCCGCAGAAAGCACCTAAGGCAGAATACTCAGCATCTTGCCCATCACTGCACCAGACCTCTGACCACAAGGAAGTCAGGGGAAGCTGGCATGGATGTAAGAGATAGCCGATCCTAGGCTGAACCCTGACAATGGGAATATAATCATTCATATCAAGGAGAAAAATGTAATGATGAGTTATTATATTAATTTTATGTCTGTATTATTTTATTTAGTAACATTACTGGTAAAGTCTGTGGGCCTGATTGCGGCCGCTCGCTGGCTAAAAGGGGCTGGCTTTTTAAATCATGTGCTCACACTGCATCGCGTAAGGCCGCCCAGTAAGTAATAGCAAGCGGCCGCACTATGCGCTCGCACCTGTATAAAGACGCCCCTTTGCCACTCGCAACATACATCATCTCCGGCAGTTGTAGGATTAATCGGGAACATAGAGAGCCATCGGAGCTGCTCGCAGTGCTTGTGGTAGCCTTTTCCTACCACAACATTGCGAGCAGTTCTGGCTAAAATACAACCTAGTCACGTGTGTAGTGACTCTACTTTGCTAATTATGCACGCCCATTAAACGTCGTTCTGACGGTCGGGCACGCCTGCGTTCACACAACCACACCCCTGTTTTTAAGCACCTTCCCCTGTTACCACCCACAAACGGCACTATGTCACTCAAAATAGCGGCCCGACTGTGGGCTATGGGCGAGCACTTTCCGATCGCAATGACTGGTTCACGCACGCGCATTGCGACTCATACGCATGCGCAGATTGTGAAAAATAGCTCAATGCGAGCGAGCGCAGCATAGCGTCCGGGTCTGAATCAGGCCCTCTGTGGAATCTGCACCGCTCCGAACATAGGGGATCCGAGTCCACCCTGTTCGGGTGTTCCCGGCCTGACTTGGATCCCCATTTGGGGCAGAACGGCGGCCTCCTGAGTTTGGATTCTCGCAAGAGAATCCGACGTCAGGGCTCCTCTATTGTAGGGCAGACCGCTGTGATAGCGGTCTGCCCTACACAGACACAAACATGCAGCTGCCAGCGGCACCTGTGTGTTTGTAATAGCAGCCAATGAGAGTCAGGCAGATTCTCATTGGCTGCTGCATGGAGGGAGCCGGTTGGAGCTCACTCATGAGCTTCGTCTTCCAGCTCCCTCCTCGCACGTAATACAGCAGAGCGAACAGCGGCTGGAGCGGGGATTCAGGTACGTTTTTTATTTATTTATTTATTTGTGTGTAAGGGGACGCTACTGGGGGCATGCTAATGGGGACACTGCTACTGGGGGGCATTCTACTACTGGGGGCCTGCTAATGGGGGCACTACTACTGGGGGCCTGCTAATGGGGGCACTACTACTGGGGGGCATACTACTACTGGGGGCCTGCTACTGGGGGCATACTACTGGGGGCATGCTAATGGTGGGCATACTACTATTGGGGGCATACTACTGGGGGCCTGCTAATGGGGGCATACTACTACTGGGGGCATACTACTACTGGGGGCATACTACTGGGGGCACTGCTACTGGGGGGCATCCTACTACTGGGGGCATGCTAATGGGGGCACTACTACTGGGGGGCATACTACTACTGGGGGAATACTATTGGGGGCCTGCTACTGGGGCCACTACTACTGGGGGCACTGCTACTGGGGGCATACTACTGGGGGGCATGCTAATGGGGGCACTACTACTTGGGGGCATGCTACTGGGGGCATACTACTGGGGGGCATACTACTACTGGGGGCCTGCTACTGGGGGCATGCTAATGGGGACACTGCTACTGGGGGGCATACTACTACTGGGGGCATACTACTGGGGGCCTGCTAATGGGGGCACTACTACTGGGGGCATACTACTACTGGGGACATGCTAATGGGGGCACTACTACTGGGGGGCATACTACTACTGGGGGCCTGCTACTGGAGGCCGACTACTGGGGGCCTACTGCTGGGGGCACTACTACTAGGGGCCTGCTAATTGGGGTACTGCTACTGAGGGGCATACTACTACTGGGGACACTGCATAGGGGGCCCTACTACTATGGGGACTGCATAGGGGGCACTACTACTGGGGACATTGTGTAAGGGACACTATTGCTCTGGGCACTGTATAAGTGGCACTACTACTGTGGGCATTGTTTAAGGGGCATTACTACTGTGGGCTTTGTGTATAAGGGTCACTACTGTGGGCATTGTGTAAAAGGGTCACTACTGTGGGCATAGTGTAAAAGGGTCACTACTGTTGGCATTGTGTAAAAGGGGCACTACTGTGTGTCGTAACATAAATAGTCACTACTTTATGGTGTAATGTGAATCAGGGGCACTATGTGCGGTGTAATGTGAATAAGATTGTGCACTGTGACTCCTAGGGCCGTAGCCCACTTTGTAAACAAGTACTGTGATTCTGCTGGCTGTACCCCACTGGGTGGGTGCACTACTTTTTCATTTCTGCCACTGCTGTGTGGCAATGTATCATAGATGTGCTTTAAACTGTGGTGTCTGTGCTGCTGCTTTGTCGCTTGGTAACCAGTCAGCTTACTGCAACCTTTGGCCAATAATGTTGAAAACAATATTATAAGCTGTGAGGAAATTAACTGTAAATGACTGGAAATTAATGTTATTGAGGTTAATAATACTCTAGGAAGAAAAAAGAAAAACAATTTATGTGATTTTAGCTTTTTTTCGTAAATTTTTGTAAAAAAATCCAAATCCAAAGCCTGTCACCGCAGTCTGGCAAATCCAAAGCCGGACGACGAATTAGAACCAAATCCAAATCCTCCAAAAATGGTCCGGCGCACATCCCTACTTAAAAGTGGATCCAACTTACGAATATCTAAGACAGAAGAACAGATTGCTTGTCCTGTATGGAGTAGAGACGTCATCCCACGTTTGTGGAAATTGTCGGTGACTGTATGAGATTGAACAGTGATCCTAACATAAGTTGGCGCATAGACACTATGTTGTTTTGCATCTTCATTTATGGAAGTAGGGAACATCTTATGAGACTATTCCCTTGTGTTAAGTGCGGCCGACTGTAGAAGCGCTAGTTATAGTCCATTGTACTATTTCACCTTATTTGATGTCAGGACAGACCTTTGTGATAAAAGGATTGTCCCGGCAAAGTTCCTGGAGACCTACCTCGCTTTTCCAAAGAGAGGTTAATCTCCAGCGCACATGTGCCACCTGTTGCAGTGCTGCTTCTTCCTATGTTTTCGGCCAGCTATTGCTCCAGTCTCCCTTCTGCTGTGTGCTGGGCTGGGGAGCATACCATGTCCATGAGGCTGTCAGCTCCAAGATGAAAAGCACTGAGTGGTTATCTCTGCCCTTCTGACTCTTTTTTTATCTGTTCTTGTCTAATTCAGAAATACAATTTTTTTATCCTTTTTTCACCCATTGTAGTCCAGAAAGTAAAAAAACAAACAAAACACAAATAACAGATAAACAATTACTGTGACCGAGAGAAACCAGGAATTCCCTTCACAACTAACCAATCACAAGCTGTTTCCTGCACTGGCCACTCTGATTGGCTGGTGGTGAAGCATAGTTTCAGGGTTCCCCATATTTGTTAATCTTACATCGGTCATTCATAGTGAGTGTGAAATGATTTACTTATTTTTCCTGTTTGGACTATAATGAATGAAATAATGGAAATACTAATATTAGTATTTTAATGGGGAACTGGGCCACCAAGTGCAGTAAACATGGTCATATGCAGTAAGTTACGGCGTCTGGTGCCAGACACGCCCCTCTGCACATGACATCATGCCACAGGGGATGGAGCTGCCAATGACAGGAACAATAGGGCTGTTACAGCTGCAGTCAGCCATTTGAAGCAAAACATTTTTTTAGCTAGAGCTAAAAAGAAGAAATTCATTTTTGTGGCAAGATAATTTGTGTTAAATTAACATAATAAAGGTTATACTTTAAGAAAAAAAGGGGGGAGGAAACCTCCTCAGACTCCAAGACTTGATGAGTCTGCCCTTAGTTAAAACATATTCTTAAATCATTCAAAAAGTTTATTCAAAAAATATTTTTTTGTAGTGAATCATGAAGCATATTCTCATACTGCTCTCAATGAGCAATAACCGATAATAAAGGTGAAAATTCGGTGCAAATAATATTACCATAAATCATTACTCAAATGTAAAAAACAAACAACGAAGGAGAGAACAAAATGTAAGTAAATTGCCTTCTATGCATCAATCATATAATATGTTCTTCCTTATTATCATTTATAGAGTCCAAACACTTAACACTCGTTTGAATTCAATATATCCGGTATCTCCAGGTGGTAATGGCACTCAGTGGCGTAACTAGGACAGGGCGAGCGGGGTGCTTGCCCTGGGCGCCGTGGGACCGGCGGTGCGGGGGGGGCACCGCCGGCCATGGTGCCCGCCCGCCCTAGTTAGCCAGTGTAGCGCCGACCGCAATGAGTGCGGTCAGTGCTACACATTTACACAGGACCGGCGCTAGGCTTCCAGTGCCGGTCCTGTGCTGCACACCTGAGCCCGTTCCCTCCCCCTGAGCGCTTGCCCAATAGCGCCAGGAGGCGGGCTCAGGCTGTGCATAACACACGCATTGCCGCCAGCGCTGGCGGCGATGCGTGTGTCAAACAGCAGCCAATGAGAGTCAGATAGACTCTCATTGACTGCTGTAGCACCAACTGCAAGAGCCAGACTTCCGTCCGGCTCCTGCAGTGGGTAATGGGACAGACGTCGTGACGTCTGTCCCATTATGCTGAGCGCGCCAGCCCGGGAGGACTGGCGGGCGGCGGCGGCGGGAGCGGTGTCGCGGACTGGAGGAGCAGCAGCAGCGTGGATTCAGGTAAGTAAGTTTTTATATATGTATTTTTAAAAACCTGTCAGCACAATGGGGGTGGCAACCACTGGGGGGACCTCTACTGGGGTGGGGGCACAACGGGGGGATGGCTACTACTGGGGGCACCATTATTAGGAGGACCTCTACTGGGGGGGCTATTACTGGGGGCACCATTATTGAGAGGACCTCTACTGGGGGGGGCTATTACTGGGGGCACCATTATTAGGAGGACCTCTACTGGGGGGGGGGCTATTACTGGGGGCACCATTATTAGGAGGACCTCTACTGGGGGGGGCTATTACTGGGGGCACCATTATTAGGAGGACCTCTACTGGGGGGGGCTATTACTGGGGGCACCATTATTGGGAGGACCTCTACTGGGGGGGGCTATTACAGGGGGCACTTAATCGGGAGTGGGAACCTCTGCAGGGGACCACTACTTGGGGGGGGAACTACTACTGGGGGCATTATAAAAGGGGCCTACTGCTAGGAGCACTGCACTGGGGGGACCACAACTGGGGGCAATAACAGGAAGGAACACTACAGGGACCACTGGATAGGGGGGGTCACTACTGGGAGCCTGCATCAGGGGGACCACTACTGGGGGCACTGCATGGGAGGGGGGGACTACTGCTGGGGGCACTGTATAAGGGGCTTACTGCTAGGGGCACTGTGGGGACCACTACAGGGGGCACTAGATAGGGGGGATCACAACTGGGTGCCTGCATAAGGGGGAACACTACTGGGAAACCTGCATTGGGGGGGACTACTGCTGGGGGCACTATATAAAGGGCACTGCATAGGGGGGGACTACTACTGGGGGCACTATATAAAGGGCACTGCATAAGGGGATACCACTACTGGGTGCACTGCATTGTGGGGACTGCTACTGGGGGCACTGCATAAGGGGGAACACTACATAGGGCACTGCATTTGGGGGGACCACTACTGGGGGCACTGAGTAAGGGGAACTAATTGGGGGCTGTATAAGGGGGACCACTACTGGGGATACTGTATAAGGGGCACTACTATGGGCCTGCATAAGAGTGACCACAACTGCATACTGGGTGTACTGAATAAGGGGTACTACTGGGGTTAAGGTGCATATAGATAGGAATGTTCAGCGCGAAAATAAAGGGGTGTGTCATGTTGACACGCCCCATTTTTAAGTGACCACGCCCATTTTTTTCCACACATATCGGGATGTTGGGGGGGGGGGCTCTGTTTTCAAATTTGCCCTTGGCTCCAAATATCCTAGTTAAACCATCGATCTGGGTTATTCCAGGTCAGCCCTATTCACACTGAACCTGGGTCTGCCCTGCTAAACTTGTGAGGTCATAAAAAGTGGAAGGTGACTGCTCCACAAACACCAATCAGCTCATTTTAGGCATGACCCAGGTCAGATAACCCGGGTTGCACCGTTTACACTGCATAATTACCCAGGTGCATGCTGAGTTCGACCCTGGTAGCTACCTTGGTTGGATGGCTGGGGCACTTGACCCGGGTAATTTTTCAGGGACCCTTTTACACTGAGCTGCGACCTGGGTAGACCCTGTAATAACCCAGGTTTTTGCTCTGGTATAAAAGGGGTATAAATAAAATTTTATTATGAGCTTGATATTTAAACATAACATAGGACCTTATTCAGATTCGGTCGTGAACGCCGATGCGCTCGCAACCGACTCGATGGTTGGTCCTGCACATGCGCAGCAGCCACAATGCGCGTGCACAAGCCCCGGCACGTCAGAGAAAATCTGTTGCTCCGGAGCTCTCTACAAAAGGTGCTGCTGTCGATGTTGATCGACAGCTCGCCCCGTTTTGTAGCCGGGCGGGGGTTGGTTTCCAAAATGGAGACGTTCCCATGCGATCGCCTGCCGTTTTGAGGGCGGCCGCACTGACTTCATCAATGATGTCAGTGGGGAGCTTCCTGCTCAAACAGAGCAGAAAGCTCCCTGGGGCTCGTCATAAGCCCCAATGGTCGCGATGGTGATGACCATCGCGACCATCACCCTGGTCGTTAGCTAAGCTGTGGGTGGTAACCCACAGCTTAGCTTACGACCAGGAGGCCGCACTTATATAATGAAGAGGCCACCCTCATGCAGAACGAGCGGCCGCTTCAAGTGACCGCCTCTGAATGAGGGCCATAGTGCTGTATCAAACATAGACAAGGTGAATGCTCCTCAGGGTGTCACAGTGTGTCTACTAAAGTTATAAGCAGCTCATTATATGTGTCTTGGTAGAAAACAATTCTGAGTGTTTGCTTAGCAGAATAAACCAATCATTTGCAATTTGACAATATATCCTGACCGCATATCATCGAGGCATTCCAGTGTCCACCATATCATCAGTGTGTACCATATTATATCATGCTGAGCATACAATCAGAAAAGAACATCTATGCAAACACGTATCTGTTAAGGATATAACTAATTTGTCAGCATGTCACAGCAGTATTAGAACAGTGAGGATTAGACACTATCAGCTGTGTATGTAATTAAGCTTCTTGGTGTGATTACACCTTGTAATACAGACAGACAGCTTCAGGTGAACAAGCCCACGAGGTGAAACGTGCATCCTAAGTAACTCCCGGTCATGCTGTGTGGGACATGACCGCTTACAATGATAGAAGACCTCCAGGCGACACCTACACTCAGATATCTTCCTTCCGTACTGGCAACACTCCCGCAGAGAATCTGGCCTCTGCACTGTCACTGACATCAGAGACCACCTAACTCCAGGCACGGGACCTCTTGTCAGCACTTACTCTTTTTCCATCAGTGCTGTCTTGGTCCCTCTTTCATCCAGTGTCCTCTCTTTGTAAGTCACCGGACAGCAGAGGGGACGGAGACACCTTAGTGCTGTACTATACTATTCCTACTATGCAATATTATCAATTGTTTATAGAGCTTTGAATGTCTAATCTTCAGTGTTCCAATGCTGCAGTGACATGTTAATAAACCAATGATATCCTTAATATATACTTGTCTGCATAAAGAAGTTTTTTGACTGTCTGTATTACAAAGTGTGATCACACCAAGAAGCTTAGTTGGTTACACAACTGATAGTGTCTAATCCTCACTGTTCTAATACAGGTGTGACATGCTGACAAATTAGTGCCAGAGCGCACATCATCAGCGACATAGCGGGTACACACTGGCCGATATCGGACGACATATCATCTAGTGTGTTCCCAGCCTTAGAAGAGAATTCCCCATCCCTAAACACACCCTTAGTGAAACTCATTGGCTAAGAGAATCACAATAATAATTATCTTTATAGTGCCCTGCACTAAATAACCCCAATCTTCCCTGGACTAGGGGTTTAAGGTCAATCTGGCTCATAAAGAGCCTCCATCATCAAAACATTATTATTCCTTGGTATTTGATGAAAAAAAATAATACTGAAACTGTCAATGGAAGTTATGTACTTACCTGTGGAATTAAATTTTTGGCCATACTCTTCTATTTGAGAGAAGAGTCGTAACATTGATCATTGTCACACTTCTACTTTAGATGAGTGGTCGAAGTGGGAATTTTGAAGTTGGGTTATGGAAAATCTAAGGTTACACTTATGTGCGCGTCAAAGGTGCACGTGCCGGGAAAGGGGGTGTGGCCACGTTAATAGAGTGCATGTCCTTATGACGTGCCCCTTTTTCATCAGTATAGTGTACCACACCGTAGTACCCCTTATACATATTATGCCACACAATAGTAGTGCCTGCACCCTATACAATGTCCACAGTAGTAGTGCCCTTTATGCAATGCCCACATAATTTGTTATCTTATACAATGCCCACAGTAGTAGTGCCCTTATACAATGTACATAGTAGTAGTACCCCTTATGCAATGCCCATTGTAGTAGTGCCCCCTATACAGTGCCCATAGTAGTAGTGCTCACTATACAATGCCCACAGTAGTAGTGGTTCTTACAGTAGTGCCCCCTATACATTGCCCACAGTATGAATGCCCTTTATACATTGCCCACAGTAGTAGTGCCCCTTGTAATAGTGCCCCCACTTCATTGCCCACAAGAGTAATAGTGCCCCAATACATTGGCCACAATAATAGTGCCCACAGTAGTAGTAGTGCTCCTTGTAGTAGTGCCCACAGTAGTAGTAGTGCCCCTTGTAGTAGTGCCCACAGTAGTAGTGCCCCTTAGTAGTAGTAGTGCCCACAGTAGTAGTAGTGCCCCTTGTAGTAGTGCCCACAATAGTAGTAGTGCCCATTGTAGTAGTAATAGTACCCCTTGTAGTACCCACAGTATTAGTGCCCATAGTAGTAGTAGTAGTAGTAGTAGTAGTAGTAGTAGTAGTAGTAGTGCCCACAGTAGTAGTAGTAGCGTCCCTTGTAGTAGTGCCCATAGTATTAGTAGTAGTGGTGCCCCTTATAGTAGTGCCAATAGTAGTAGTGCACCTTGTAGTGCCCACAGTAGTGGTAGTGCCCCTTGTAATAGTGCCCATAGTAGTAGTACCCCTTGTAGTAGTGCCCACAGTTGTAGTAGTGCCCCTTGTAGTAGTGCCAACAGTAGTAGTCTTGCTCCTTGTAGTACAGCCCCTTAAACATAAACACACACAGACGGCGCCTTCTCTATATGCCTCTCGGCGGTGGGCGGGTCAGTGCTGGAAGTGCCGGTATACCATAACGTTGTATACCAGCATACTTGGAGCACTAAATAAAGCAATATTTAGGAATATACTGTATAGAGACAAATAAAATGTATGGCATGGTTGGCAGTATATTGGGGGCTGAATAGAAATGATCTAATTTTAATTATAATTATTTTTCCTGTTTATTTTATTTTATATGCTACTTGGTCTGTGACAACATTATAAGAACTTACACATCCATTTATTGTACAGATGTCAGGGGATCCTCTGCTGAGCTCAGTGCTAGAGAGACAGCTGGAATCATCTGTGGGACAATCCTGGGAATTGTGCTGATTGTTAGTGCAACGATTCTACTGTATAAGAGATGTGTCCTTCCTGTGAGAGAGGAGCAGAGAGGTAATGGGAGAGACATGCAATATACATGTTATTGAATATGATGTAGTATATAAAAGCACTGTGCAAATGTGAATATATGTATGCCATATAATCCTACTAATACTGAAGTGCCCTCCTATAGCTCCCATATGATAGAGGTTATACATACAGTCCTTGGGTAGGTGGCACTGGTAGAATAAAAAGAAAAAAAAGAAACATGGGACAAATGTTGAAAAAAAACATTTCAATGTAACAGTGCAATTTTCGTCAGGGTGCTTAAACACATGATGGTGATGGATATGGATCGGTTTATAGTTCAGGAAGTGTGTGGCTTTGGGGGCAATTTAAAAACACACCAATAAACTTCAATGTCTCAGGCACTTGATTACACCCCATAGATTCCACAGGGCGGCACTCTGTAGTAATAAGTAAAATACCTTTTGGCTTGACAAAAGCGCAAAATAAAGTGCTGAAACATTGCAGTAGAAGCACTGACTTGTGTACTTATTACTACGGAGTGCCGCCATGTGGAATCTATATGCAGACTGTCTCACTTCAGAGCCAGACTGAGGAGGGCACCCGGATGTTTGAAACTGCATCTCAAGAGTGCCGGATTATGGACATATATATATATATATATATATATATATTAATGTGTCCTTTCCAGCTCAACAAGTTGAAGCAAAAAATAATAGATCTGCACTCCATTTAGAAAGGTTAAATCCAAAAACATTTTAGTGTAGCAGCCAAAAATGCATCAAAAAAAGTCATATAAAGTGCAACAAGTGCATCAAGGTACTTATCAGAGCACAGGCAGTAGCGGATACATGGTTCCTGGTCCCAACCCGACAGCTATTTCGGTGTAATGCCACCTTCCTCAGGGGTCTGCAATCAGCGTTTCGCTCGGTATGTTTGAAGTCCAGCTTCCTCGGGAGCTTCCTGAGGAAGCTGGACTTCAAACATACTCAGCAAAATGCGTTGAGCACATTCATATGATTGCTATCTGGTCATACCACTCTTAACTCCATTTTGGATCTATACCTGTGACTCTGAACTGAATTATACCAGTTACTGGCAGCAATAAAGAACATCCGGAGGACCTACATCAGCCCACCCTTCTGCGATTATTACTGCTAAGGACTGAATGAAGTTTGCTAACCCTGAACCGGTAATATTGTGCTGCCTATGAGTCTTATTGATACCAAGGAGTAAGACTGATTTTCATTGAGACCTAACAGTTTCCTTTGTGGATGGCCTATGCGATTATTTTATACCCAATGGTTTATCTTAATTGATATTAATATATGCCTTTTTAGATTACTATTGTTTATTCTGTTATAATAAATATCTATATTCTTTTTAAGAAACTGTCCATTCTAACTATTATTATTACTATCAATATTATTCCTGACATGTTTTAGCACTGGTATCCCATCCTTCTTTCTTATCTATAGTTATTTTGGGGTTGATACCCCATTTGCCAGCTGCTCTCAGAGATTTGTTTCCTTAATACGTTTAAATAGTTATGTGAACCTCTTTGTATAGTTAAGGGTGTTTCTGGGAGATATGGAAAAAGAACCAGCCATTTTCCCAACTATTATGTTTAAGACGAAATTGCACGTCATTAGAGAGGTTTAAAGAACAATTGATCGAATTTATTGAAAGGTTTTTGTAGAAGGGTTACATTTTAACACTACTTAATTCAGCATTGGAGAGAGTCAGAAATTTAGATAGGGGAGACTTAATTAGAAATGAAAAATCACAGATTGATGACCTGAATAAAATGAAGAAAGTGAGTTGTCCTTTTGTAACTCAATTTAATGCGTGCAGTGAAGAACTTAGAACGGAAGTTTTTTTCAGTTGTGGAAGTTGTAATATTTGTCCATAAGGTTTAAAGGGACAGAAAGTATTTAAGGGAGTAAAGCAGACCGAGGAATATAAAGTAAAAGGTTTTATCAACTGTAATACAACCTATGAGGTCTATTTGTTGATTTGTGGATGCAGTAAAATATATGTCAGGATGAAGAGAATGTTAAAAATTTTTAAATTAGAACATATACGAAATATTAAAAATAAATTAGGAAGTCATAGCATCCCCCGGCATTTTCTGCACTGCCAGTAATCCACAATCAATTAAAGTTATGGGTCTAGAACATGTTGTCCTCGATGTGAGAGGTGGTGATAGATTTAAGTTATTATCCAAACATGAAACCTATTGGATTATAACATTAAATATCCTTCACCCTTTATGATTTGTTATACGACTTGTTTCTTCCATTACTTCCAAATTTTTCTTCTGTATCAACTTCTACTCTGAATGTTATAATGTGAGCATATGAAACAATTGTAATAAAATGCAATTTAAGACTTTGTTTTAGGCTATATATCTAATGAAATGGATATAAAGGAACAATATTTTAAATGTTTTTTAGATGAGTGTGTTGACGGTTTATATATTATGTTGCTATTATAACTAAAATGTGACCAGCAAAGTAATAATGTTTATTTTAAACAATGTAAATTGTGATCGGCTATGATGCAGGTTATTAACAATGAGTTCATGTTGCCAGGCCAGCCCTCTGACAAAGTCTGAGTGATGAAACACATAGGGGCGTAGCCTGGCACACTGTTGATTCTCATATATGGTGGACGGCGGTTGATATTGTGCTGTTACCGTTAATATCACTGACTGATGCTTTCATTACTTGTGGTGGTCTGACTGCCACCAATGGTACGTTACCCTTCACTCTATTTATGTTTATATGATTGCTGATTAAAAGATAATTTTAACCTTTACATGCACTATGGAGCGCTCCCTATGTTTTTATAGGTTGTAGAAAAATCTTAGCCCGGTCTTGGATACGGGATTATTAAGGGAAGACGCCGACCTGAAACACTTGGGAGTTTGTAGTGCTCTACTGACCTGCAGTATTGCTTTGAGAACTTTTGCAAGCAGCAAAATATTTGGATTATTATTTGTGCACTGACAGTTTATATATATATATATATATATATATATATATATATCTGTTAACAGTGCAGATATAGATCTGTTAACAGGAAGTGTGTGGTGTGTGGTTGTTGGACGCTTGATTATTCACTCCTCTTAGTATCTACAAAATTCAGTAGCTGTTCCTTCCTCCAGTAAGCGGCATATTTAAAGTTATAACATCTGCAGGGTAACAATTCTCGAAGTAGCATTGAACCCTGTGTTGGGATCCGGCACCGCCTTTGTCATGTCAACATACTCACTGTGGACATAGTGAGTGTCGACTTCCTGTACTGGACCCGTTATTAGTTGTGGTAGATGTCTTTCAGAATAAAATACTTTATATTACAGTAAAATCTTTTGCCAACATATCCTAGATTATAATCAATGTAAAAACAAGTATTTATTATTAACCAACAGAAACATCAAAAAAGAAGCAGGAGCCAGTGAATGAGTATTACAATGTACCGGCTGCTACAGTGGTGAGTAAGGAACCGATGTGCCCCTAATTACTTAATTTCACATCAGTCCCTCTGGTGTCCTTCTGTGCCATGGGAGGAGATGTGAGGGATCCACTTGGATCCCTCCCAGGGGGGCTTTGCTAATAGCCCAGTAGGCTTCTTTTGGGCAACACCATCTAAAGATGGCGTTGCCCACTGCTTCCAAGCCCAAGAATATATCACAGTCTGGGGCTTGGTACATATAAGAAAACTGTATTTTCTGGTGTTTGACCGCATTTCTGACATTGCTGCTTTCCGTCCCGCATGTTATAATAAGTGCAGTTTCAAAATGTGTTAATTATTTATTTATTTTGGAAGTCAGTGCTGCAACACTAATCTCTTGCTGAAATATTTTTGTGCCACAAAATATAATTTGATTTGTACTACAAAATAATGGTTTTACGCTACAAAACGGATCTTGTATCAGAAAATTAAAATCTGAAAAAACGCCTGCAATTTTTATCACAAAATATTAAATAATAACATATGCCCGCAGCTTAGCTCATGTGGATGTCTGTAATTGCTCAGCGGAACTAATTTTACAAAGACGTTAGTGGCATCTAATATTGTGATGTATATTTTATATTGTAGATATTGATCACAAAAAGTCTTTGTAAATAAAAATCCACAGTTTTCTATTTTTTATGTAAACCACAAAATCCAAAACAAGGGGCAATCAATCTCACAGTCCAGTCTAAGTTCACTTTAGTCAAACAAATCTCATCTTGAAGATCCCAAATCCATTGCTACTTACCTACAGTAACACTGAAAGGTTGCAAGTAATATGAGCAGCAACTCTATGATATGTAGTATATATCTTGTTGCACCATCTACTGTATTGACATGTACACTGCAACTTCATGAGTCAAGGTAAGCTGCCTGATAAGTACTTAATATATAGTTCTAGATCTTGAGCTACATATATCTATGTATTTCTATATGCATACATACAGTGCATCCATAAAGTATTCACAGCGATTCACTTTTTCCACATTTTGTTATGTTTCAGACTTATTCCAAAATGGAATAAATTCATTTTTGTCCTCAAAAATCTACACACAGATTTGCAAAAATCTCAAAAAAACTATTTACACGTTGTCATTATGGGGTATTAAAGACAACGTGTGTAAAGGTTTTTTTTTTAGATTTTTGCAAACTTAATTAAAAAAAACCACTAAGAAATCACATGTACATAAGATTTCACAGCCTCTGCCATGAAGCTCAAAATTGAGCTCAGGTGCATCCTATTTAAAAAGATCATCCTTGAGATGTTCCTACAGCTTAATTGGAGTCCAGCTGTGGTAAAATCAGTTGTTTGGACATGATTTTGAAAGGTATACACCTGTCTATATTAGGGATGAGCAGGTTCGAATTTCTGAAATCCGAGCCCCCCCGATCCGTCGGGTCCGAGTCAGGCTCGAGTTTTCCCGCCTGACTCGGATCTGAAATCGAGGCAAAATGTCATCATCCCGCCTTCTGGCTCTCGCGGGTTTTGGATTCTATAAAAGGTCCCCGAGTCGGCGCCCTTTCTCACTCTGGCTGTGGTCAGTGAAAAGGGAGGGTGGGAGCTAGGGCTGGCTGGGCTGTGTTGTGCTTCTGTTGTCCATAGGGGCTGTGTCCACTCAGTCCATAGGGGCTGACTGGGCTGTGTTGTGCTGCTGTTGTCCATAGGGACTGACTGTGTTGTGCTGCTGTTGTCCATAGGGGCTGGCTGGGCTGTGTTGTGCTGCTGTCATAGGGGCTGGCTGGGCTGTGTTGTGCAGTCAGTTGTCCATAGGGGCTAGGTCCACTCCAAAATCTATAGGGGCTGGCTGGGCTGTGTTGTGGCTGTAGTCCTAAAAGGGTTCTGTAGTGTTGTCCAGGGAGTGATTTGTCCATCAGGGGTGCTCCCCCAAAGTGCACTACACACAAAATAATAAAATATTTTTTTCTGTGTTTGTGTATTGTGTGCGCTGTAGCCGCACGTGCATCAACAAAGTAACACCAAGTGTACGCCTGTGTCATAAATCAAGGGCCAGCTGGCTTGTCCATTAAAGGGTGCTGTAACCCCCAAAGTGCACTCCAAAAAAAATCTATATATTTTTTTTCTGCTTGTGAATTGTGGGCCTGATTCAGAGCCAGACGCTATTTGCGCTCGCTCATTCAGAAAAAGGGGCCGGATATTTAAATAGAGTGCTCGCTCTTTGCGATCTATTGATGCCTCTATGTCTGAGCGAGCGAACGAAACATGCGCTCGCTATTTTGTAAAGACGCCCCTTGGCCGCTCGCATCATACGTCATCTCCGCTATATATTAGAATAATCGAGTACATCGAAAGGCGTCTGAACTGTTCGCAGTGCTTGTGGTAGGATTTTCCTACTGCAATCATGCGAGCAGTTCAGGCTAAAAGACAACCAAGTGACGTGGTCGATGACGCTGCTTTGTTAATTATGCACACCCATTAAACGCCCCTTTTGACAGTTTGGCACGACTGCATTCGGATCTCCACTCCCCGTTTTCAAGCACCTTCCCCTGTTACCACCCACAACCGTCTCATCCTGTCACTCAAATTAGCAGGCATTCGCTATTTTGCGAGCACACGATTTCTGACCGCAATGACTGGTTGGCGCATGCGCATTATGACCCATACGCATGCGCAGATGTGCGAACATCGCTTGGAACGAACGAGTGGCCACTTACGAGCGGCTCTGAATCAGGCTCTGTGTGCGCTGTAGCCACACGTGCATCAACAAAGTAGCGCCAAGCGTGCGCCTGTGTCATAAATCAAGGGCTGGCTGGCTTGTCCATTAAAGGGTGCTGTAACCCCCACAGTGCACTCCAAAAAAAAAAAAAATTTCTGTGTTTGTGAATTGTGGGCCTGATTCAGACCTGTTCACAAGCGCTGAGCACTCGCAACCGGGTCGATGGTGGCCCAGAGTGCATGCGCACGATGGAGCCGGCTCTGTCGTGCGCATGCGTGAGACCCGGATAGCGAGGGGCAAACCGTCGCTCCGGGGCTCGTACCAAAGGGGGCGTGCTGTCGATGTTGAGTGATAGCAAGCCCCCTCTGGTAGGCGGGCCTGGGGGGTGGCTGCCCAAACGGAGGCATACCCATGTGAATGCCTACCATCTGGGGCCAGCCCCACTGACATCACAAGTGATGTCAGTTGAGAGATTCCAGCTCTGTTAGAGCCGAAATCTCTCTGGGGTTTGCGGCAACGAGACCCTACCACAAGGGTCTCGTCGCAAGCCCGATGGTCGCGATGGTCTTGACCATCGTGACCATCTTCCTGGCTGCTCGCTATAGCTGTGGGTGGTCACCCACAGCTATGTGAGCGGCCAGGAGGCCGTTCTAAAAAAAAAAAACACCGGCCCTGATTCAGAGCGAGCGCTCTGTCAGAGCGTCCGGCTCTGAATCAGAGCCTGAGTGCGCTGTAGCTGCACGTGCATCAACAAAGGAGCAGCAACAAACGTGCGCCTGTCTGTTAAAGGGTGGTGTAACCCCCAAAGTGCACTCCAAGAAAAAATAAACAATTCTTCTATGTTTCTGTGTTTGTGAATTGTGTGGGCTGTAGCTGCACGTGCATCCACAAAGGAGCAGCGCCAAGCGTGCGCCTGTCTGTTAAAGGGTGGTGTAACCCCCAAAGTGCGCTCCACAAAAAATTAACAATTCTTCTTTTTTCTGTGTTTGTGAATTGTGTGCACTGTAGCCGCACGTGCATCCACAAAGGAGCAGCGCCAAGTGTGCGCCTGTGTCCCATAAGTAAAGGGCCGGCTGGCTCATCTCTTAAACGGTGGTGTAACCCCCAAAGTGCACTCCAAAAAAAATTTAAAATTCTTCTTTTCTGTCTTTGTGTGCACCTTAGCCGCACGTATATATCAATATAACATAAATGGAGGACCAAACTTTGTCCCCTAAAATTAAAATAGGGAAAGATCAAGAACCACTTCCTCCTAGTGCTGAAGCTGCTGCCACTAGTCATGACATAGACGAGAAAATCCCATCAATGTTGTCTGCCAAGGTCGATGCCCAATGTCATAGTATAGGGCATATAAAATCCCAAATGACAAAGTTCAGGAAAATGACCTTAAAAAAACTTTTAAATTATCTGAGGAGAAATGTAAACTTGCCAATAAGCCATTTACGACACACAGGGCCTGATTCAGAGCCGCTCGTAAGCGGCTGCTCGTTCACTCTGAGCGATGTTCGTCAAACTGCGCATGCATATGGGTCATAATGTGCATGCGCGAACCAGTCATTGCGGTCGGAAATCGTGCGCTCGTAAAACAGCAAGGGGCTGCTAATTTGAGTGACAGAATGAGGCGTTTGTGGGTGGTAACAGGGGAAGGTGCTTGAAAACGGGGGAGTGGAGATCTGAATGCAGGCGTGTCAAACGGTCAAAAGGGTGTTTAATGGGTGTGCATAATTAAAAAAGCAGCGTCATCGACCACGTCACTTGGTTGTCTTTTAGCCTGAACTGCTCGCAGTGATAGCGGGAAGTAAATCCTACCACAAGCACTGCGAGCAGTTCAGATGCCTTTCGATGTTCCCGATTAATCAAATAAATAGCGGAGATGACGTATGATACGAACGGCAAAGGGGCGTCTTTACAAAACAGCGAGCGCATTTTTCGGACGCTCGCTCAGACATAGAGGCGTCCACAGACCGCAAAGAGTGAGCGCTCAATTTAAATATCCGGCCCCTTTTTACGCAAATAGCGTCCGGCTCTGAATCAGGCCCAGAGTGGCAAGGAACAGCTAAGGTCTTTCCCTATGTTCATGACTAGTAGTTCAGCTTCACATGACGATGGAAGCCCTGCTCCCGCTACAAAAATCAAATGAGTTAAACTGGCAAAAGCACAGCGAAGAACTGTGCGTTCTAAGAAGATATCACAAATCCCCAAGGAGAGTCCAAGGACCACATTCAGAGTCGGTCGCTGCGGCCACACAGTCGTAAGGGAAAAGGAGCCGGATACGCAAATGATGCGCTCGCAAGTTGCGTCCTTAAGATCGGATCGTTAGCTGGCCGACCAAGGGGAGGATGCGGCCGTTAGACCAAAAATAAGCCCCCTTCTCGTACGCATTACACGTCATCTTCGGGCATATAAGGATTAATCGAGACCATCGGGAACCATCGGAACTGATCGTAGAGCTTAAGGTTGACCATACCCTCTCTTAAGCACTACGATCAGGTCAGTGTACAAACCACCCATGTCATGTGTGCCATGACACTACTTTGTTAATTATGCACTCCCATAAAATGCTGTTCGCATAATTAGGCACGCCTGCGTTCGGATCTCCACTCCCCCGTTTTCAAGCACCTTTCCCTGTTACCACCCACAAACGCCTCATTCTGTCACTCAAACTACCGACCTGGCTGTGTTCAAGGAGAGAGAAATTTCTGATCGTAGCAGCTAGTTTGCGCACGCGCATTGCGAACTTTACGCATGCGCAGTTTAGCGAACATCGGTGGCATACGACCGTGCGGCCACAACGACCGACTCTGAATGAGGTCCCAAGTGTGGTGGCTGTTGTGATGCCTGACCTTCCCAGCACTGGACGGGAAGAGGTGGCTCTTTCCACCATTTGCACGCCCTCTGCAAGTGCTGGAAGGAGCACCCACAGTCCACTTGCTGATATGCAAATTTAAGATGTCACTGTTGAAGTACAACAGAATGAGGATACTGGTGTAGCTGGCGCTGAGGAGGAAGTTTGCAAGGAGGATTCTGATGGTGATGTGGTTTGTTTAAATCAGGCTCCGAGGGAGACAGTTGTCCGTGGGATGAAAAAGCCCATCACGGTCATGCCTGTGCAGAAGACCAAACATTCCACATCTTTAGACTGGCAATATTTCTATCCAAATCCGGACAACAACTGTCTTGCCATATGTACCATATGTAAAGGTGAAATAAGTAGGGGTAGGGATGTTAACCACATAGGAACATCCTCCCTTATACGTCACCTGCAGTGCGTTCATAAAAAGTTACTGTCAAGTTCAGAAACTTTGGCTAAGACCGTAAGCAGTCCAGGGACACGTAAATCCCTTTGTCCTGTTGTATCCAAGCACCTGCAAACCACACCGTCAACTCCCTCCTCGTCAATTTCCTCCTTAGACAGGATCGGAAGTAGTCCTGCAGGCCATGTCACTGGCATGACTGACTCTCCTATCTGGGATTCCTCCGGAGGATCCTGCATTGCTACGCCTACTGCTGCCGCTGCTGCTATTGCTGGTGGAGTCGTTCATCATCCCAGAGAGGAAGTAGGAACACCACTACTTTTACTAAACAACTGACCCTCCAACAGTCCTTAGCGAGGAGGATGAAGTATGACAGCAGTCATCCTGAAGCAAAATGGATAACTGAAGCCTTGACTGCTATGTTGGTGTTAGACGTGCGTCCATTATCCACCATTAGTGCAGTGGGATTTAGCCAATTGATGGAGGTAGTGTGTCCCCGGTACCAAATCCCGTCTAGATTCCACTTCACTAGGAAGGCGATAAGGAGACTGTACAGAGGTGTCATAAAAAGTGTCCTCAGTGTCCTGAAAAATGCGGTTGTACCCAATGTCCACTTAACCACGGACATGTGGACAAGTGGAACAGGATAGACTAAGGACTATATGACTGTGACAGCCAACTGGGTAGATGTATCACCTTACGCAGCAACAACAGCAGCAGCGTCACCAGTAGCAGCAGCTCAGAAGCACCAGCTCGTTCCAAGGCAGGCTACGCTGTGTATCACTGGTTTCAGTAAGAGGCACACCGCCGACAACCTCTTAGAGAAACTGGGGGAAATCATCACCCAGTGGCTTACCCCACTTAGATTCTCCTGGGGACTTGTGATATCTGACAACGCCACCAATATTGTGCGGGCATTACATCTGGTCAAATTCCAGCATGTCCCATGTTTTGCTCACACAATAAATTTGGTGGTACAGAATTTTCTGAAAAACGACAGGGGCGTGCAGGAGACCCTTTGGGTGGCCCGAAAAATTTCTGGCCACTTTTACCATTCAGCGACTGCGTGCCAAAGACTGAAGCACCAGCAAACACTCTTGAACCTGCCCCGCCATCACCTAAAGCAAGAGGAGCAGTGGAACTCAACCCTCTATATGCTTCAGAGGATGGAGGAGCAGCAAAAGGCCATTCAAGCCTATACATCCACCTATGACATAGGCAAAGGAGAGGGTATGCACCTGACTCAAGCGCAGTGGAGAATGATTTCCGTGTTGTGCAAGGTTCTCCAGCCCTTCGAACTTGCCACACGTGAAGTCAGTTCAAACACTGCCAGCTTGAGTCAGGTCATTCCCCTCATCAGGCTTTTGCAGAAGCAGCTGGAGAAAGTGAAAGAGGAGCTAAAACGGAGCGATTCCACTCGGTATGTGGGACTTCTGGATGAAGCCTTTCATTCGCTTTGCCAGGATTCCAAGGTGGTCAATCTGTTGAAATCAGACCACTACATTTTGGCCACCGTGCTCGATCCTAGGTTTAAAGCCTACTGTATGTGGTGTCACTCTTTCCGGCCAACATAAGCCTGCAGAGGTGCAAAGACCTGCTGGTGAAAAAACTGTCAGCTGAAGCGGAACATGACACGTCAACAGCTCCTTCTTCATTTTCTCCCGCAACTGGGGCTGCCAGGAAACAACGTAGGAATCCTAAGCAACCCGCTGGCGGTGATGCAGGGCAGGCAGGACCAAGTTTGGACATCTGGTCTGGACTGAAGGACCTGGCAACAATTTCTGACATGTCTACTGTCACTGCATATGATACTGTCACCATTGACAGAATGGTGGAGGATTACATCGGTGACAGCATCCAAGTAGGCATGTCAGACAGTCCATACCTGTACTAGCAGGAAAAAGAGGCAATTTGGAGGCCCCTGAATAAACTGGCTCTATTTTACCTGAGTTGCCCCCCCTCCAGTGTGTACTCCGAAAGAGTGTTTAGTGCAGCCGGGAACCTTGTCAGTGAAAGGCGTAGGAGGTTGCTTCCACAAAATGTGGAGAAGATGATGTTCATAAAATGAATTATCAACTCTTCCAGGGAGACCAGCCTCCAGAACGTACAGAGGGACCTGTGCTGGTGGATTCCAGCGGGGACGAATTAATACTCTGTGAGGATGAGGATGTACACAACACTGAAGAGGGTGAGGAATCGGTGGAGGATGAGGACGACATCTTGCCTCCGTAGAGCCAGTTTGTGCAGGGACAGATTAATTGCCAGCTTGTTTTGTGGGGGCCCAAACGAACCAATCATTTCAGCCACAGTCGTGTGGCAGACCCTGGTGCTGAAATGATTGGTTTGTTAAAGTGTTCATGTCCTATTTATACAACATGAGGGTGGGTGGGAGGGCCCAAGGACAATTCCATCTTGCACCTCTTTATTTTTCTTTGCATTATGTACTGTTTGGGGCCTAGTTTTTCAAACTGCCATCCTGTCTGCCACTGCAATGTCACTCCCAGATGGGCAACGTGTTTGTGCCGCCCACTTGTGTTCTTAGCGTAGTCATCCAGCTACCTCGGTGCAACCTTTTGGACTAAAAACAATATTATGAGGTGTGAGGTGTTCAGAATAGACTGGAAATGAGTGGAAATTATTGTTATTGAGGTTAATAATAGCATAGGAGCAGAAAAACCCACAAATTCTGTGATTTTAGCTGTTTTTATGCTTTTTTCCAAAAAAATACAGATCCAAAACACAAAACCCAAAGCACACCCCTAGTCTCTATAAGGTCCCACACTTGACAGTGCATGTTAGAGCACAAACCAAGCATGAAGTCCAAGGAATTGTCTGTAGACCTCCGAGACAGGATTGTCTTGAGGCAAAAATCTGGGGAAGGGTACAGAAAAATATCTGCTGCTTTGAAGGTCCCAATGAGCACAATGGCCTCCATCATCTGTAAATGGAAGAAGTACGGAACCACCAGGACTCTTCCTAGAGTTGGCCGGCCGTCTAAACTGAGCGATTGTGGGAGAGAGAACCTTCCAGAAGGACAACCATCTCTGCAGCAATCCACCAATCTGGCCTAAATGGTAGAGTGGCGAGATGGAAGTCACTCCTTGGTAAAAGGCACATGGCAGCCCACCTGGAGTTTGCCAAAATGCACCTGAAGGACTCTCAGACCATGAGAAACAAAATTCTCTTGTCTGATGAGACAAAGACTGAACTCTTTGGCGTGAATGCCAGGCGTTATATTTGGAGGAAACCATGCACCGCTCATCACCAGGCCAATACCATCCCTACAGTGAAGCAAGGTGGTGGCAGCATCAGGCTGTGGGGATGTTTTTCAGTGGCAGGAACTGGGAGACTAGTCAGGATAGAAGGAAAGATGATTGCAGCAATGTACAGAGTCACCCTGGATGAAAACCTGCTCCAGAGCGCTATTGACCTCAGACTGGGGCGACGGTTCATCTTTCAGCAGGACAACGACTCTAAGCACACAGCCAAGATATCAAAGGCTTCAGAACAACTCTGTGAATGTCCTTGAGTGGCCCAGCCAGAGCCCAGACTTGAATCCGATTGAACATCTCTGGAGAGACCTGTAAATGGCTGTGCACTGACGCTTCCCATCCAACCTGATGGAGCTTGAGAGGTGCTGCAAAGAGGAATGGGCGAAACTGCCCAAAGATAGGTGTGCCAAGCTTGTGGCATCATATTCAAAAAGACTTGAGGCTATAATTACTGCCAAAGGTGCATCAACAAAGTATTGAGCAAAGGTTGTGAATACTTACGTTCATGTGATTTCTTCTTTTTTTTTTAAATTAAATTTGCAAAAATCTCAAAAAAACTTTTTACACGTTGTCATTATGGGGTATTGTGTGTAGAATTTTGATGACAAAAATGAATTTATTCCATTTTGGAATAAGGCTGTAACATAACAAAATGTGGAAAAAGTGAAACGCTGTGAATACCTTCCGGATGCACTGTCTATAAAACTGTTTGCATTCGGGGTGTGCAATAGGGATGCAGTAAGTATGTCCAGGGCTGCCATCAGAAATTTTGGGGCCCGGGACTAGAAAAATAGGCTTGGGCCCCCCAAGCCTACCCCACCTGGCTGTGTATATATAACTAATAAAGATGGCCCAGCTCACTCTATCCTACCCTCTTACCTCTACACACTCCCTCTCCAGTACTAGCCACACAGTCTGCGCATCCGCATGACATGCTGGCTGCTGTTAACTTACCTCACTCATTGAAGGAGGCTCCTTCTTCTCCTGGCCCCGGGCTGGTTGGCTGGCTACAGGGCAAGTGCAAGGTTTCCTGGCAACCTAGGCAAAACTTCAGCCATCTCGCTCTCCCAACCCCCCCCCCCTCATCACTACCACTAAAAATAATAATTATTTACAAGACAAGATGATTGCAAAATGCAAGACTGTATTTGCAAGTCAAATAGAATAAATACAAAACAGGTTGATTTGGAACAGAAAACCTAGACAAAATTTTAGGCGTGATGTATCGCTACAGCACTCTGCACCTAGGGGTAAATGAAGTGCTGACCGTGTGTCCACAGGATGTCCTATCGGCTGCATATACTGTGAAAGGTGCCCATCTGTGTAGTATATAGGTATATAAATACTGTATGTTTACATATATCTGTAAATATATTTATATATACACACAGACACACACATACATCTATATATATATATATATATATATATAGATAGATAGATAGATAGATATATATATATAGTATATACACACACACACATACATATATATAGATATATATATATACACACACATATATATGGATATATATATATATATATATATATATATATACACAGTATATACACACATATATTTACACGCACACACACATATATTATATATATATATACACAAACACAGTATATACACACATATATATATGTATAGTATATATACACACACCTATATATATATATATATATATATATATATATATCTATATACACACACACACACACACAGTATATACACATATATATATATATATATATATATATATATATATGTACAGTATATATACACACACACACACACATGTATATAGATATGTATTTACACACACACATATATTTATACTGTATATATGCACATATAACTTGGCAGTACCTGGTGATCAGCAGCCAGCAGACTATTTAAGTCTGACACATCAATCCACAGTTGGGCGGGCGAGTGGGCAGCGGCAGCCCTCACTGTAACGAAGAAGGAGCGCTGGGGTATCTTCTTAGTTGGGGGTGACACATGACGTCGCATGTCGTGACGTCACGTGGCGCTAAGAAACTATGTGTATGCTGCGCAGGGAGGGCTAGTGAAGCCCTCCTCTGAGCCGCAACTTGCTATTATGCCGGCCGATCCACCACATGGGAGGGAGGAGGCACAATCCCGGCCCGCGGTTGGGGAGTGGAGGCGGCCGGAATAGCAGCAGCATTCGAGACTCTCTTATTTTTCTCTCAGAGAGCCGCCCCTCAGGACCCAACGCCCATAGGCTGGCGCGGCTCTTCTCTCTTCCAGTGGCAGCGTGACTTCACGCGCGCCGACTCAAAAAAAAAACTTTGTTGCACAAGTGTGTGAGCGGGAGGAGCGGCGGGCGTCCTTGTTAGTTGTACCCCAGAAAAATAATTCAGGTGCGGCGCGCCTGCCGGAGAGGGTGCAGTGCACCTTCCACTTAAGGAGGAGGTAGTAGTGGATGGTAGGGGCGGGCAGGCGGGCCCCCTCCTTTCTGTCAAGTGTCAGGGCCCGGGACTATAGTCCCGGCAGTCCCCCCCTGATGGCGGCCCTGAGTATGTCGGCGGACGGGATCCCGGACGTCAATATACCGACGTCGGAATCCTGATGCCCATCAGAATGCCAACACCACTATCTCGAAGAGATCTGGATATCAATATCAGCATCCCGACCACCGGCATCCCGAAGGTAACTATGCGGGTTAGCGTTAGGGTTAGCCCAGGGATGGGAGGGTTAGGTTTGGGGACCTCCTGGGATAGGTTAGGGTTAGGCGCTGACCTGGGATGGTTAGGATTAGGCTGCGGAGAGGGGGGATTAGGGTTAGGCAGCACCCCGGGAGGGTTAGGTTTAGGGTGCGGAAAGAGGGGGTTAGGGTTAGGCACCACCGGGGGTAGATTAGGGTTAGGCACCACCGGGGGAGAGTTAGGGGGGGAGGTGGAGGATTAGTGTACTTTCTGGCCCCTGTTCGCATTTTGCATATTGGGATGTCAGTCTTCTGAGAGCTGGCATCCCATCTGCCGGGCATTTATACTGATTCTGTGCAATATATATATATATATATATATATATATATATATATATATATAGATAATCCACAGGGGTGGCACTCCCAATAACAGAGTAGCGTGCAGGTGCCCTCCAAGATCAGCAATGAAACTGACCATAATAGTGCATGGCATATAGGCGGCACTCTGTCTGTAAACAACGCTGACACAGGTAATAGTGAATCAATCACCGACGTTTCGGAGCGTTTAATATAGCTCCTTCATCAAGGTACAAACAGACAATATGATCATAACACCAACATTTATACTCACATATCTCGACGTGCAGACCGGACTGCGCGCCATCCAAGGACGGGTCTCCTGATGATGACGTCATCAACACACGCACCACACCAGCGCTACCAACGCGCCGGTCATGTGATTGTGGAGACACCCACCACACAGGTCTCCGTTACCCTGGAAACACACAACATCACGGACATGCAACAACATTAGAAAATGAGGAGAAACAGCAAAAACATTGACAAAACGGCAACTGCATTGCCAAATACATATATCTGATATAGAATAATAACCATATTCCTATAGATGAAGAGGAGCATAAAAACATTACATACAAGTAGACATAGGACATATATTTAAAGATCTGGCCATTATGTGATGATCGTTGTAATCCCATAAACTTTACATGAACACCCCACACCCATAGAAGGATGGTATCAAAAAATTAATAATAGGGTGCACCCACTAGATAGTCACACTGCTCTATAGAAAACAGTGGAGACCCAGATTTTCATTGAGGCCCCGTGGGGCTAATGCATCAAGTTTGTAAATCCAGCATGACTCACACTGTAATAGTTTGCGGGATCTATCACCGCCTCTAGCGCATTTGGGTACATGATCAATGATCATGTATTGCAATGCAGCCACATTGTGACCATGTTGGACAAAATGTCGAGCCACCGGCTGATCACTACCTCCAGCAGTGATAGCCGCCCGGATGGCCGACCGGTGAAGAGCCATCCGCTCCCTAAGTGTCCTATCTGTCTTTCCGACATAAATCAAGCCACAAGGGCAAGTAATCACATATACAACAAATTTGGTTGTGCACGTTACTCGATGGTAAATCTTATATCTAAAACCACTGTACGGATGGCAAAAACTATTGCCCACTGTCAAAGAGCGACAGGTTAGGCAATCTAGACATCTACAGCATCCCAACTTGGGACGTAGGAACCCACAAAAGCCAACGGGCTTCATCCTACTGATATCAGTCTTCACTAACCAGTTACTTAAATTACGCCCCCTGGTATAACAGGGCATAATCTTAGTCTTATTTAAATTAAGGTCAGGATCCGTGCCAACAATTGGCCACAATCTCTTAGAGGACTGACTGATAGTATTGCTCTGTGTGTTAAAGTGATTAACCCATGATATCCTCGACTCATCCTTGTGTTTAATCTTATCAGACCCGAGTAAATCAGACCTAGAAATCGACATGGCTCTAATCTTAGCTTGTTCTAAAACATTGGCAGGGTAACTCCTTTTCCGAAATTTAGAACTCATAAGGTCTATTTCTTTTGAAGCCAAATTCTCATCACTGCATATTCTACGAGCACGTAGAAATTGTGAGAAAGGCAAGCCATATTTTAATGGTCTAGGATGGCAGCTATTGAAGTGCAAGAATGTATTCCTATCCGTAGGTTTGCTAAACAACTCCGTAATCAATGTGTCACCCTCCAGCCTTAATTTAACATCCAAATAATTCACACTGGTCCTATCGATATTAAATGTGAATTTGATTGGACTAGCCGAGTTATTATGGTTCACAATAAATTCAGTAAATTGTAGTTCCGTCCCAGTCCAAATTAGAAAAATATCGTCTATGTATCTGGTATAAAAGAAAATATTACCAGACACACAGACGTCCTGAAAAAAGATCCCCTGTTCGGCCAAAAACATAAATGCATTGGCGTAGGATGGGGCCACATTCGACCCCATCGCTACGCCAATCAATTGTAGAAATATTACTTCGTTGTACATGAAGAAATTCTTAGTCAGGATCATATCCAACAAGTCAATAACTAAATTGACATCAGGACCACAATAAACAGAACTAGCATTGATAAATTTCCTCACTGCTATTAATCCAGCATCGTTAAGAATTACAGTATACAAGCTCGTGATATCGATACTACATAAATAGCTGCCCACAGGTATTTTAGGCAGCCCATGTATTTTTATCAAAAATGTAGTAGTATCCAGAAGAAATCTCGGATGATTCTTGATACACGGCTGTAATAAACCATCCAAGTATACAGAAAGAGCCTGAAACAACGAACCCCTGGCCGATATAATGGGCTGACCAGGGGGGTTTTCCAGGCTCTTGTGTATCTTGGGTAGCGTATATAACAAAGCAACAATGGGAAACTTTGGAATCAAAGACTCAGCTAGGCTATCAGAAATCATCCCTTCAGAGACTGCCAACTCCAATCGTTCACGGAGTTGTTTACTGAAAATAACTGTAGGGTCCCTATCCAGTCGTCTATAGACTTTGTCATCTGACAATTGGCGATCTATTTCGGACATATAGTCTCCAATGTCCTGAACAACAATTGCTCCGCCCTTATCCGCCGGTCGGAGCACAACATCTTTGTAATTAGATAAATCTTGTAGGGCTTTCCATTCGCTAGCCGATAAATTATTCCTAATCACTGTGTCATTCACAGAACTTCTCACATCGTGATCCAACATCCGAATGTAGGTTTTAATAGCCGCACTGTTAGAAACTGGCTCAAAATGCGATCTAGGTTGCAATTTTCGGAGAGCAAATGGAATTTCATGCTCAGGAGATTTGATTGTTTGGGGCAGTGCTTTGGTACCATTAAAGTACTCATGTAATTTTAATTGTCTGTTCAGACGATACTTTTCCACCTCCCACTGCATGGGGTCAAATTTTGTGGTAGGTACAAATGATAAACCACGTCTTTAAACTGTAGTCTCAGTGTTAGTTAGACTGCGGGACGAGATGTTAATCACTAGCGTCTCCGTCGTGTAGGGGGTCTCCCCACTTTTCTTTGGTTTAAGCCGCGTACACTGTTGGCTCCGATGGGTGCATCTCCTCGGCCTCTTGCAGGGACGCGAGTATTCCCACCAACCCCTAAAGGGATGGTATGTTCAATGTTACCACCAATAGCTCCAGCTTCTAAATCACTTGTATTGTATTGTGAGGAGTCTGAATGTCCAAAAAATTTTTTGCGATATCCACGTCTCTCCGGACGGCGTTGTTCGCTGCGACCATTATTAATCCAATTGTAGACCCGATTCTGTTCGTAGTCCATGGAGACGCTCCGAAACTTCGGTGATTGATTCACTATTACCTGTGTCAGCGTTGTTTACAGACAGAGTGCCGCCTATATGCCATGCACTATTATGGTCAGTTTCATTGCTGATCTTGGAGGGCACCTGCACGCTACTCTGTTATTGGGAGTGCCACCCCTGTGGATTATCTACGTTGTATGAGTGGTGCAACAGGAGCTGCTTATACTGGGTTTGGCACCCATGTTATTTGTGTGACTTTATCTCACTTCATCTACAGTACTTTTTTCCCTACGGAGTAGGGTATTGATTTGGGAGGATGGCAGGGGATAATGTTGAAAGAGAGGATGCTTTTGAAGCCATTAATATGGCACTATTGACACAAGGAAGCACATTTATTTATTCTGACTCAGATGCTGAGGCTATTTTTTTTAAAGAGCAATTTTGTGAGGATGAGGCAACAAAATCACTCCAATATCTCTACCGTGATTGTGTAAGATTGAAACAAAAAGAGCTGGATTATCACTACCACGGTATAACACTGAGTGACTACTTTAAACAGAAACGGATTCCACGGGGCTTCCGTGTAAGAAATTGTCCAACGATAGGTCGTCACAATACTAACTTCTGCAAAAAATGGATTGCCATTTTAAATAAATGCAGTTACGACCTAATGTTGTTAGTAATCGAGGAAGCAACACGTGAACTAACAGTTATCCGTGAGAGGATTGCTGAGATTGAAAAAGAGCACAAACCGACTTTTGAGTCAGATTTGACTACTCCCTGGTTGGAAAAACTGGATAAACAGGTAGCCACTTACAAACATGAATTAATTCAATTCAAGAAATCTAAAATGGCGAAAGTCTCCATGGACTACGAACAGAATCGGGTCTACAATTGGATTAATAATGGTCGCAGCGAATAACGCCATCCGGAGAGACGTGGATATCGCAAAAAATTTTTTGGACATTCAGACTCCTCACAATACAATGCAAGTGATTTAGAAGCTGGAGCTATTGGTGGTAACATTGAACATACCATCCCTTTAGGGGTTGGTGGGAATACTCGTGTCCCTGCAAGAGGCCGAGGAGATGCACCCGTCGGGGCCAACAGTGTACGTGGCTTAAACCAAAGAAAAGTGGGGAGACCCCTACACGACGGAGACGCTAGTGATTAACATCTCGTCCCGCAGTCTAACTAACACTGAGACTACAGTTTAAAGTCGTGGTTTATCATTTGTACCTACCACAAAATTTGACCCCATGCAGTGGGAGGTGGAAAAGTATCGTCTGAATAGACAATTAAAATTACATGAGTACTTTAATGGTACCAATGCACTGCCCCAAACAATCAAATCTCCTGAGCATGAAATTCCATTTGCTCTCCGAAAATTGCAACCTAGATCGCATTTTGAGCCAGTTTCTAACAGTGCGGCTATTAAAACCTACATTCGGATGTTGGATCACGATGTGAGAAGTTCTGTGAATGACACAGTGATTAGGAATAATTTATCGGCTAGCGAATGGAAAGCCCTACAAGATTTATCTAATTACAAAGATGTTGTGTTCCGTCCGGCGGATAAGGGCGGAGCAATTGTTGTTCAGGACATTGGAGACTATATGTCCGAAATCGATCGCCAATTGTCGGATGACAAAGTCTATAGACGACTGGATAGGGACCCTACAGTTATTTTCAGTAAACAACTCCGTGAACGATTGGAGTTGGCAGTCTCTGAAGGGATGATTTCTGATAGCCTAGCTGAGTCTTTGATTCCAAAGTTTCCCATTGTTGCTTTGTTATATACGCTACCCAAGATACACAAGAGGCTGGAAAACCCCCCTGGTCAGCCCATTATATCGGCCAGGGGTTCGTTGTTTCAGGCTCTTTCTGTATACTTGGATGGTTTATTACAGCCGTGTATCAAGAATCATCCGAGATTTCTTCTGGATACTACTACATTTTTGATAAAAATACATGGGCTGCCTAAAATACCTGTGGGCAGCTATTTATGTAGTATCGATATCACGAGCTTGTATACTGTAATTCCTAACGATGCTGGATTAATAGCAGTGAGGAAACTTATCAATGCTAGTTCTGTTTATTGTGGTCCTGATGTCAATTTAGTTATTGACTTGTTGGATATGATCCTGACTAAGAATTTCTTCATGTACAACGAAGTAATATTTCTACAATTGATTGGCGTAGCGATGGGGTCGAATGTGGCCCCATCCTACGCCAATGCATTTATGTTTTTGGCCGAACAGGGGATCTTTTTTCGGGACGTCTGTGTGTCTGGTAATATTTTCTTTTATACCAGATACATAGACGATATTTTTCTAATTTGGACTGGGATGGAACTACAATTTACTGAATTTATTGTGAACCATAATAACTCGGCTAGTCCAATCAAATTCACATTTAATATCGATAGGACCAGTGTGAATTATTTGGATGTTAAATTAAGGCTGGAGGGTGACACATTGATTACGGAGTTGTTTAGCAAACCTACGGATAGGAATACATTCTTGCACTTCAATAGCTGCCATCCTAGACCATTAAAATATGGCTTGCCTTTCTCACAATTTCTACGTGCTCGTAGAATATGTAGTGATGAGAATTTGGGTTCAAAAGAAATAGACCTTATGAGTTCTAAATTTCGGAAAAGGAGTTACCCTGCCAATGTTTTAGAACAAGCTAAGATTAGAGCCATGTCGATTTCTAGGTCTGATTTACTCGGGTCTGATAAGATTAAACACAAGGATGAATCGAGGATATCATGGGTTAATCACTTTAACACACAGAGCAATACTATCAGTCAGTCCTCTAAGAGATTGTGGCCAATTGTTGGCACGGATCCTGACCTTAATTTAAATAAGACTAAGATTATGCCCTGTTATACTAGGGGCGTAATTTAAGTAACTGGTTAGTGAAGACAGATATCAGTAGGATGAAGCCCGTTGGCTCTTGTGGGTTCCTACGTCCCAAGTTGGGATGCTTTAGATGTCTAGATTGCCTAACCTGTCGCTCTTTGACAGTGGGCAATAGTTTTTGCCATCAGTGGTTTTAGATATAAGATTTACCATCGAGTAACGTGCACAACCAAATTTGTTGTATATGTGATTACATGCCCTTGTGGCTTGATTTATGTCGGAAAGACAGATAGGACACTTAGGGAGCGGATGGCTCTTCACCGGTCGGCCATCCGGGCGGCTATCACTGCTGGAGGTAGTGATCAGCCGGTGGCTCGACATTTTGTCCAACATGGTCACAATGTGGCTGCATTGCAATACATGATCATTGATCATGTACCCAAATGCGCTAGAGGCGGTGATAGATCCCGCAAACTATTACAGTGTGAGTCACGCTGGATTTACAAACTTGATGCATTAGCCCCACGGGGCCTCAATGAAAATCTGGGTCTCCACTGTTTTCTATAGAGCAGTGTGACTATCTAGTGGGTGCACCCTATTATTAATTTTTTGATACCATCCTTCTATGGGTGTGGGGTGTTCATGTAAAGTTTATGGGATTACAACGATCATCACATAATGGCCAGATCTTTAAATATATGTCCTATGTCTACTTGTATGTAATGTTTTTATGCTCCTCTTCATCTATAGGAATATGGTTATTATTCTATATCAGATATATGTATTTGGCAATGCAGTTGCCGTTTTGTCAATGTTTTTGCTGTTTCTCCTCATTTTCTAATGTTGTTGCATGTCCGTGATGTTGTGTGTTTCCAGGGTAACGGAGACCTGTGTGGTGGGTGTCTCCACAATCACATGACCGGCGCGTTGGTAGCGCTGGTGTGGTGCGTGTGTTGATGACGTCATCATCAGGAGACCCGTCCTTGGATGGCGCGCAGTCCGGTCTGCACGTCGAGATATGTGAGTATAAATGTTGGTGTTATGATCATATTGTCTGTTTGTACCTTGATGAAGGAGCTATATTAAATGCTCCGAATTATACATATATAGATACACACATGTATGTATATATATATATATATATATATATATATATATATATATTTATATATATATATATTTATATATTAGTTTTGGAACTGAGGAGCCTGTGCAAATTCTGATACATTTTTATACTCTCCATAGTTCATACACAGGTACAAGGAGCACATTTTTGCAAAAAAATTCTATGTACAGACACAACTATTACAACTTCATTATATGTATAAATGATTATTAAATGTTATAAATGAAATACGCAAACCTGTCAAATATTGTAAGCAGACTTGTAGGGGAATTCAATATGGAGCGAAAACTCAGTTTTTGTGTTAATATCGCAGCTATGACGTCATTATCACAGGTTTTAGTTTTACACTGTATTCAATTTCAGAGACTTTTCGCAGGTTCGAAAGTCTTTGATAAAAAACTTGAATAGGTCGAAAAAAAGTGCAGAATTGGGGTTTAGGGGTGCACGCTTAAAAAAAATAGCCTGCTCGCCTGGGAATGACATTTTAAAAATAACTGTGTCAAAAAAAGATTAAAAAAAAAATAGGGACACCTCAAAAAAATATTTTTAAAATTGGGGTGAAAAAAAAAAAAGGGAAAAAATTGTTTAAAACTAGGGAAATAGGTTCAGGGCTATTCTGCAAGTATGCGGCAGGTGTTTTCTAGAATAGATTTATAGTGGCAGGTGCACTATTGCAGAATTTTTAAAAACTTACTTTAGGGACATCAAAATATGCTAGTACCCATTTTCATGTACCCCAAATTTGATGGGACCACTTAAAAAAATGAAAAAAATAACCTAAGTGCTCTTCTGCATCACTTCTTCAATGTCGGGAAAAAAGCACCTGCCGCAGCTGTTTAAATCCCCAACTTTCATTTGCAGGCTAAAACGGGGGTACCCATAGTGATCCCCCATGTTTTTACAACTTTAGGGGGGTTCCCATAATTTTTTCCAGGAAAATTTCGTTTTTTACGCAAATCCCACTTTGCCAGGTCCTATTTTTGGAGGTCTTATATTGAATACGGTGATAAAGCGGGCGCGCGCCCGATACTTTATACCTGAAAAATCTCAGAAGTGGAGCGAAAAGTCCAGCACGGACTTTTCGCTCCCATATTGAATACCCCTCTTGGTGTTGTGGAGAGGCCACATAGAATTGGTCACATAGTAATAGAATTAGCAGGACCTGCCGTCTTATGTATGTATGCCTGCCATATTCACATTTATTTTGTATTACTTCCTTTATGGGTTTGTTAGCACTAGCTTTAAAAAGTAACTTTTTGTCTATAATCTATTGGAAAGCAATCATCGTGTCGACATTCAGAATGCTGATATGGGGCCTGATTCAGATCTGCATGCAAATGACCATGTTTATGCAGATTGAGCGATTATCAGCCATTTTACATGTGTGAAAGACGCACTGCGCATGCTCATTGATTGAATTGCGATTATGCTCACGCAGAGTATTCATTCACAAACTGAGTGACAGGCAGTCAGCATTTAGGAGAGGTAATGGGGGGGGTGGCAAGATAAACGCAGGCGAGTTATAGCGTCTAAACTTTGTTTTCTTGGCATCCATAAACTACGTCCTTGCTTGCAGCAGGAGAGCCCTCTGCGTGTCTAGAGACACACTGTGTCTGTGACAACATAGACTTACTCAAAAGGATGATGGCCACCGGATCTGCGTTCAATGTTTCTGATGTTTATGGTGTGTGTGTGTGTGAGCGGTGGATGTGAGATGCTGTCAGTGGGTGTCTCTCTGTACTGGGCGGCGAGTGAGTCATTAGCATATTTTCACAATTGTGATCCATGAGAGATCGCTGCTGCAATGGCATTTGTGTACAGATCTGAAGCAGGTCCATGGTCTGAATGTCGACATACAACATGGTGTGATTCACCATTTTGACACTGACATAATGTCTACGGTCACAATATTGACACATGATTTTTTGGTTAGGGTTTGGATTAGGCTGCAATAATGGTTAGGGTTAGGTTTACATTTAAAATCCCATTGTCGACATTCTAACTGCTGACATCTATAATGTTGGCAATATCAACATTATGTGAGTGTTGACATTGTGAATGCCGACTTAATTGACCACATATATTATATATAAAACCAAATAATACATATTATACACATAACACAGCTCTTTTTTATTACTTTTTCTAGCATCATCCTGCTACCCAGGAGGCTACATATACGGTAAGTGTTTATAGAGAGGCAACAATCTCTTATGTTTCATTAGTAACAAAGTGTCCACTCAAAGGAATTTATTACAGACAGTAACTAATATGTGAGAGTAAAGGAAATAATGGTGACAGTTCTAAGAGATTAAGGGGTCTATTTACTAAGCAGTGTTAGGAGACAGAGTGAAAAGTGATAAGAAAGTGATAAGGTGCCAGCCAATCAGCTCCCAACTGTCATTTTTCAAACACAGCCTGTGAGATGACAGTTGGGAGCTGATTGGCTGCTACCTTATCACTTTCTTATCACTCTTCACTCTGTCTCCTAACACTGCTTAGTAAATAGACCCCCAAATTCTTTATATTTCCTTGCCCCAAATCCTGCTGTCCAGCTAAGTCTATAATGTCACCGTCTCCACCCCTTGTATCTCTTTATATATTCTGTCCCACAAAATGAAATCTTTGTGTTACATGGAGGAGCATAAAATGTGCTGAGCCCACACTAACCACTAAGCACACTGTGCACCCATCTCCCCAGCTCCTCCCATCAGGAGTTACAGTATTGTGCATCCTCATAGATGGTGACATCCTATTGGGCAGGTTTAGATATTGCAGAATATACTTACCATTTACATTGATATTTGCCCCATTGTAGATTACAGTCTAAAGAGCTGACTCTGAGTCACATACAAATAGGCTGTAGCTGCGTGCGGCCGCTGAAGCCTGATTTCCTGTCTTATGTGATCGCAAGTATCCATAGGACTAATGCTAGGGTTAGTGCGTGTGCAAGCGGAAACCTGTGCCATCCATTGGTTTACACTAGCCTCCATAACCACCATCATTTGTATCTGCACGTGCACCAGCCCCAAGCTAGGTGCAAGAGAACCATCATACACAGGCTTCCCTTCCCCGTATGTATGGCTCAAAATCACACAGAGCTTTAGATATACGCCCACAAGTCAGGGTGGTTACGTGTGATTACATTGTCACCGCACAGTTCCCGCCCCAAAATGCCCTATTTCATGGAAAGACAGTTCCAGCCAAGTTCAGTCCAACTCAGAATAGGACAGACCTGTGTAATAATATGTACATTTACATCTGTACATGCGCTGTATGCAAGAACTCGCCATTTGCATCCGTGAATAGAGATTCGTGCTATGCAGAGTCTGCCCCTAAGTTCCCAGATGCACACAGTTTTGTTTTATTTAGATGTAATACATCATCCACAGCATATTATTACGCACCTGAGCTAATGTATTAAAGATGAGTATAAAAAATGGCCATAAAATATAAATACAACCAAGTTCAGTAAATGCGGCATTACTGTGTGTGAGAGGCTTTATGGCACCTGCTTATAAATGATGATGAAACTGCTGCCGCAATGCTGGGTGTGTATATACAATATATGTTTATAGTATATATGTGTATACTTCTATATAATATAAACAGTGTAACAATATACATTTGTATTTCCTGTAGGGCTTGCAGTACAAGACACAGGACACGTACAGTGATGTGCGGGGAGGACATGATAACACTGCATGACTGATGCTCCCGTTATCAGCTGGTCATACTCCCTGCTTGCTATAATGGACTCACATTTGTAACAAAGGATCATAGGGGCCAAATTCAGAGTTGTAAGCATGGGAGTAACTACCATAGATGCAAGGGGTGCAGCTGCTATGGGGCCCAGAGCTGAGGGGGCCCATCTTCCTTGTCAGGGTTACATGTGTTATATACAGTACATAGGGGCACTTGCAAACGTTTGCTATGAGGCCTTCAAATACCCATTGTAACTTTTTATGCAGCTGCTATGCGAAAAAATATGGAAATGTTGCAGCGACTGGGAGATATTGAGACGTTTTGTAAATCCAATCATCTGCATAAAATGAAATTGCATCGGCCACAGCTCAGTCGATCATTAGTCTTCTGGATCCGACACTCCTATAAAACAAGTGTGACATGCCCTCACTTTTCTAACCACCCCTCCATTACCACCCACAAGCAGTCAATAACTGTCAATCACTCTACGTCTAAGTTCTGTTTTGGCAATCAGGTGATGCATGCTCTGTGCAACTTACTGTAGATCCATGCGCTGTAATAAATACATCAGCCAAATACATCTCCAAGTGCCGGCAGAATAGTTCCACTGCACCCATGTGCAGTGTGAACGGTACCGACCTGGGAATAATCCAGGTCGGAGCCGCAGTGTAAAAGGGGTCTGTCCTGGTTTGGAACCATGGGCTCAATTCAGACCCGCTCGCTAGATGCATTTGCACGCAAAGTATGCAAATCCCGTGATCGCACGGCAGGGCACTAGCACGCCTACTATGTCTTAGCATGCGATCGCGGTGTGTATTTAGATGCCCACCAGCCTGTCATAAGAAGCCCACTGTACCACGTCATCTCCAGGAAGTGCATGCAACAATTGGTAACATTGAGGACCATTGGAAGCGAACGCAGCACTTGTGGCTGACCATACCCTACCGCAGGCACTGCGAGTGCTTCAGTGTGTAAAACAACCATGTGACGTGTACTATAACGCCGCGTCTTAATGATGCATGCCTCTGAAATGGCGTTAAGATGCTCAGACACACCTGCGTTCGCACCACCACACCCCTGTTTCCTTCGACCATCCCCCGTCACCATCCATAAAAGGCTTGTCCTGTCACTCATTCTATCGAGCTGTCTATGCGCAATCGCATGGACTAGTTCGCGCACACGCACTGCGATGCATACGCACATTGCGAAACATCAGCAGCTAAGTGCGAAGCAGCCTAGAGAGCGGGTCTGAATCGAGCCCTATGTTCCAAATACCGCACCAGACCCCCACCGTCATTCATTGTTGCTAACGGACCTGCTGTATCCAACATTGCTCCGTACACACATCGTCCAGTGTGTACGGGGCTTTAGTCCAGGGGAGGCCATCTAATTATCATCGTACTCCCTGCACTATGGGCCTGATTCAGCATGGATCATAACTGCAAAAGCATACGCAGACGGATGATTGTTGCGCACTGCGCATACGTATGCATCGCAGTGCGTGTGCATGAAGGCAGCTCTGTGACAGCACTGCGATCATGCAGACCACGCAGAGCAATTGCAGAGTGAGTGACAGATAAAGAACATTTGGGGGTGGTGACGGGAGGGTGGTGGGAGAAACACTGTTGTGACAGTGCGTGTGAACGCCGTTACAGGGGCGTGCATAAATTAGCCAAAGCGTCAGCATACGCAGCCTGAGTCCTGACTGCATGCAGGAAGGTTAGCAATTTCTGAGTAAGGTCTGACCTGCTGTAATTGTGTGTGATGCTCTGATGTTACTCCATGTTACCGATGTTTTAGCTGGGTTGCAAGGTATTACGGATGTGAGATAGGGGAAGTAGGCGTCTTTATATTGGCCGTGCGACAGCTTGGTGATTACAACATTAGAAAATATTTTCACGATCGCATTAGCAATCCATGCTGAATCAGGCCCTATATTGGTTTTTCCCTCACACGGTGAACAATTTAGGTTAATTAGAGACACCCAAAAGAACGACCCTTTTCATGCACAATTTATTTTATCTTACCATGGAAGCTGCACATGTATAACCTGCAACAATTTCTACATTCAGTGTTTCATTGTAGCTAAAGAGCATTTTACACTGCAAAGAAATATCAGCAGACCACACATACAGTATATGCCAAGTATGAGGATGGCTGCTAACGTAGGAGCCCAACAACAATACATTTTATTATACTCTTCATATGTATTGTGATTTTACCAACACAAACAACTGTACTGAGAGCCTGCACTGACACATGTATTAGGTCATTCTTACACCTGATACTGTACATAATACCAACATGTTCAATAGGAAACCATTCATCCCATGTACTTTTCAGCCAACATATTAACCCAAAGTCCCATTGTGTCCCAATGAATAGATTTATCCATGCATGAATATACTGTATGCCATGATACTTGGAATGTAATGCAGCACTATGAAAGGCAGCTCAGGCATTCAGTGCAGGGAGAGGTCAGCAATCAATTTAGGAGATTGAGAAAAAACAGGTCAGCCATGATTCAATATAAACATAAGAGACCAACAGATAATTTCCAACTCACCTTTCTAACGCAATACAGTAGCCATCATAGATTGGTAGAAGAAATGCTAAAGAAATATTGACATACTTTAGGCCTAGATGAACATCAAATCAAACAAAAAAAGAATATGAATTGAGAGACCAAATATCCTGCGATTCAGAAGGAGTTATTTATCTTCTAGAGTGTCCCTGCGGACTTCAGTACATGGGCCAAACTGAAAGAAAACTAAAAACTAGAATTGGGGAACATATATATATATATAATATCAGAAGAGGTCTCCAAACCCATAGTGTCTCCCAACACTACTCAGAAAACCACAACAGAGATCCTTCCAGCCTGTGGTTTATAGGAATACAAAAAAATTGAAGAGGAGGAAATCTGACCTTGGACCTAATAAAGAATGAAACCAAATGGATTTTTTATTTAAAAACACCAAAACCCCATGATTTGAACATCAACATTGAACCTAAACCCTTTTTTATAAGAAAAAACTATTTTCTGGAAATGTTTTTATTTTTTTCCATTTTGCACAAACATTTTATTTACATGTTCCTTTATATAGATATTTATATACTTTTTATCCCACATCTTGCACTTGAAGAATAAAATATATATGATATTTTATCCTGTATTTTATTAATATACTTTTTATCATACACACACACACACATCAAAAATGCAATACCTATTATTAACCATGAGGTTGCCACCATTTTTTACTACTTCCTGGAAAAGTATTTCCTTTTTAAAAACAAGAACAATAAAGTTTTTTTAAAGTTTTTTTTAGAAGTTATCCGGAATAAAAAGGAACCTCACTATCCTTGAAAAAGTGCTGAGGAACGAAACGCGTTGGTAGCGGTCGAGCGGAGAAACCTGAAGTTCAGGCATGTCATAGCGGAAGTGACCCAAGGAATGCACGAGGAGACCAGTCTGGGAGAAGATCGCACTGCACCTAAGGTAGGAATTTAGGGACAGCTTTAGTTTAGGGCCTGGTGCACATTGCCCGGAGAACACAGCACCACTCCAGAAGGCTTTTTTATTGGAATAATGCAGAGGTAACCGGAACTGCAAACACTCCACAAAAGAGACTATAAACATTGTTTTATTGTTTTCATCATGGCTTTTAAATTTTTATATGGTATTGCATGATACACTTTTTATGAAAATGTATTAAAACTATCATTTAAAAGGATTAATGCACTAGATGGAATTTCATTTTTTCTTGTATTTACATATTAACTGTTGGAATCCTTCCATCTTTTGGAGGTCATATATACAAGATTTGAAATTACCCTATGGGAAACAAATATATCAGAGGAATAATCACCTGTGAGATTACAATGTAATGTTTTTGATACATCTTTTTTCCTTTGGTTTTCTTGGTATCTTTTCCCCTTCAAGGTAATAAATCACACTTTACCCATTTGGGGTGTGCAGTGTCACAAGTGGTGTTCTATCTATCTATACCCAATGCTTTATTATAGTACATGTTCACCTTTTCTTTTACATGTATATATGAGAACTTTTAAAACCATTGTTTATTTATATGTTTTTTATTGCATTTGTATGATGATGCATTATTTAATTGTCTAGGCTAATTTTTTTCCAGTGCAAAGTATTTTTGGTTTCTATCCTTTACCTTGTTTAGCCCTTTATTAGGTGTCTGAGCAGAGACTTTTTAAACTGAGAAATGGATAAAACCATCAGGTTTAAAAGCCAGAATTCAGCCATAAAAGGGAGTGGAAGTCCAGTACTGTATGCCAGACACCTACCAGTGAGGCACAATGCCACCAGATATGCAAAGGTGTGCACATTGCTCAGTTACATCGCCAACAAAGATCAGAAATATTCAGAAACATATGTATAAGGAGAGTGTGGCTGCTGTACCATATAGACAGTATATTGTGTTATGTCTCCAACACAAGTACAGAACAAGAGCTTGCCTAGGTATCCTGGAAAATCAGAGAGCACTGGTCCTCACTTAGCTAGATATTTAGTTCTGTATGCCATGTCAAAGTATTCATCCAAAAAGAGCTGGCACAGTTTTGAGATCAGGTGTCTAGAAAGATGAGAGGTTACGAGTGCATTGGAGGTCTGCAAATGATCCCACTCCATTTGAGTCCACAAGCTGGCCAAGTCAAAGCAGATTAGGGGCATGTACAGGAAGGTGTTAACATTTTTTCCAGCGTACTAATGTCAGGGCAAGTGTGAGTTGCTGGGTCTTAGGGAGCTTGGCTAACAGCAGGAGTTTTTTGATAGGGTATACCCAAAGTAACGAAAATGGGAAGAATGCTATTTAAATGGAAACATCCTCTTAAACTCTTCAACAATATACCCCAGCATAGTGAGATTCAGAGAGACAGATTTTATAAAAGTTGATTTTGAAATTCTGTAGATAGCCAAATCTATGGAGTTCCACCATGACAGATTAGAAATAGACCACCAGATTAGAGACCACCAGATTAGAAATTGAAGTGAGAAGATCATCTGCAAATTATTGCGAGTTTATGATCTGTCTCTCCAAACCAAATCCATGTAATATTATTTGCAATAAATCACTCTCACTAAGGCTTCCTTATAAAGAATACAGATTTAGGGTGAGAGAGGGCTCCCCTTCCTATTGCCATTCTGAACAATTAAAGCAGGGGTCTTCAAACTTGGCCCTCCAGATGCTGTGGAACTACACATCTCAGCATGCACTGCACATAGTTTTAGCATGCTGTTATATCAAAAAGGTGGCAGTGCATGCTGGGATGTGTAGTTCCACAGCAGCTGGAGGGCCAAGTTTGAAGACCCCTGAATTAAAGGCTCGGAAAGGGCAAGATTGACTCTGATCTTTGTCTAGAAAGAGATATAGAGAACAAGAATCCTATGAAGATAATAACTTCCCAAACCAATGTGCTCATGCAGACCTGATAAGAAATGCCAATCAACCATACTGTATAAAATTACTTCTCCGTGTTTTTAGACAAAAGGACCACAAGGGGCCCTCCACCACTCACATTGTGAATAAGATCAATTATCTTGGTTTTTTATCTTTAATTTCTCTGCCCATAATAGATCCCAGGAACCAGACCCAGAAGAATAACAGACAGCAATCAATTAGGCAAATAATGTAAGGTCTACATTTGAGAAAGAGATTGGTCTGTAGCTCAAACACTGGGATTAGTCCTTACCTTCCTTAAGGGGGATAGAAATATGGGAATCAAGAGACTGTGGTGAGAAAGTGTCTTTGGCCATCACTACGTTGCAGGCTTTAAGGAAAAGGGCTTAAGGGATTCCCAAAAAGTCTTATTTTAACAATCTGGGAAACCATCAAGTACCCAGCTCTCCCCATTAGAGGTAGATAATACAGTTGCACTGCCTTGAATTCTTTAATCGTAAACGACTTCTTCAGAAACCATTGGCATCTTCAGAAATATGAGGGTACTGCACAGACTAGAGACCATCTCTAAGTTTAGCTTTAAAAAAGTGTTAATCCAAAGGGGGGGGGAAGTTCTCACTTTAAATGATAAAGGTGATAGATAGATAGATAGATAGATAGATAGATAGATAGATAGATAGATAGATTATTTATTATAATGTATTTATTACCAGTTATTTATATAGCGCACACATATTCCGCAGCGCTTATACAGAGAATATTTGGCCATTCACATCCGCCCCTGCCCCAGTGGAGCTTACAATCTATATTCCCTACCACATGCTCACACACATACACACTAGGGGTAATTTTGTTGGGAGCCAATTAACCTACCAATATAGGAGTGTGGGAGGAAACCATTCATAAATTATTTTATTTTTAGCAAATTATACTATGCTATACTCATGGTATTGTGCACTACAAGAATGATTAAATAAATGATTATTATTATTACACTGAGTTATATTTTTTATATTCTTAGTTCACATGAATGTAGTTTATTGAATATACATGGTGTCCATATTGTCCCCTTTAAGGGTATTAAAATTCAATAATCACCATAAAATATAAAAAAAAAAATTGGTACATATTTTTTATGTACTGTATATATTCAAGAGCAAACAAAATATGAATATAATAATTAGATGTCCATAATAAAATAATTAGTGGTTAAAATATATCAATAAGCCATTGTATTTATATATTGGGCCTCTAGTACAGTATCTACATTTGTTTACCACTAAATAAAAGAAGAATTCACACATTGGGCCTGATTTAGAGATATATATACGCTAGTGCAATCGCAGTTACTAAAATATCCTAATGCCTTCCAAAGCACAGACGAGAATAGGGACGCCCACTGCTGCCTTCTCATATACGTCTAATGATGTGTAACAGCGTGAACATTGGTAACATCGATGCACATAGTGCAGCCACGTAGCATATGTGGCAAAGTCTGACCAGCTGCAAATACTGTGGCGCTCCTGACACGCTAAGAGCTCATGCTGCGCAGGAGAACGCAATAGTTAATTTATGCACCCCAAGAAATGGTGTTTAAATGGTCACTTGTTTGCGCCATTTTCTAGGTGAAATTTCACTGCGCATGCGCAAATCTCCAGGACATTAGCCACCACATCATTTCCCCAAAGGTTTGTGCTGCGCTAATGATGACAATTATAGATAAGTCAGAGTACGCACAATTCAGAGTCATCTGCATCTCAGGCTCTTATTTCTCGGTGGCTGCTAAACAGTCATTTCTGGTTGGTAACTGCGGCAACAATGCAAATGCAAAAGAGCCACATTGTGGGTGTGTAGAGGTGTGATGTGGGTGTGTAGAGGTGTGCAGAGGTGTGATGTGGGTGTGCAGAGGTGTGTTGTGGGTGTGCAGAGGTGTAATGTGGGTGTACAGAGGTGTGATGTGGGTGTGTAGAGGTGTGATGTGGGTGTGTAGAGGTGTGCAGAGGTGTGATGTGGGTGTGCAGAGGTGTGTTGTGGGTGTGCAGAGGTGTAATGTGGGTGTACAGAGGTGTGATGTGGGTGTGCAGAGGTGTGATGTGGGTGTATAGAGGTGTGATGTCGGTGTGCAGAGGTGTGATGTGGGTTTGTAGAGGTGTAATGTGGGTGTGCAAAGGTGTGATATGGATGTGTAGAGGTGTGACGTGGGTGTGCAGAAAGGACAATCAGTAAGTACTCACACATTCGGCTATTATATTAGAGATATCCGCGGATTACAGATTTTACTCATTTTAATCTCTTTCTATAGGTTACTCTAATATTATTAATTTAGTTCTCTGTAAAGCGCTGTGGAATATTGGTGCATACACACGGTCAGATTTTTCTTCAAATCTGAACGATAACGATTTAAAAAATCATTCAATGGTTCACATCTGAAGGAAACTCTGACATATCTGACATGCCTGAATGATGGATGATGAACGATGCGCGTTCCCGATGGTCAGATAATGATATCTGACATCTGATGTGTTTGCAGTCAGACTTGGACAATTCCATTTATTTTAATGCAGTCAAAAATCGTTCAAATCTTTGGTAAAATCGTTCAATCGTTCATCTGACAGATCTGACCATGTGTATGCACCATATGTGTGCTCTATATAAATAACTGGTAATAAATAATAAATAAATAATACATTTAGTTGATACATTAATGCACAGTATATTAACGATGTACATTTCGTTTTAGCACTTTATGAGGGCAAACCTGGTAAACTCTGATCAGGGTTTATGTATTATAGTAATCAATCTTATGTCCTTGTTCTATATGTCCTATCAGCACAGCTTCCAATAGATAAGCCCATTGTTACTACGGAACCAATTAACTCTCTCTCCCCTTGATGAAGTCTTGAGGTTGAACGAAACACGTTGGAATAGTGCTATCCTGCCTTCCTGGACCTATATTTTTATTATTGACTATATTTATTTCCATTTGTATTGTCCATGTGTATGTTTCTCTGTGCAAACATTTATTGCACAGGAATATTGGAATTGTTGAAATAAATTGTATACTATTTTTTAAGTATAATTTACATATCATAGTGGCTTTTTTTATATATGCATTCCCCACTATGCACTAATGACACTTTAAATGCACAAAAAACACTTTACATTGTTATTTTAACTAACTTTTTAATATAAATACCTGGTTTTATGCATATTGTACTCATTCTTGCACATACACATGTTATTCTTACATCTTAATAGTGTTTTAAAACACACATCTAATTATTTATTTATTTTACTTTATAAGGCACTTTGCACTTTTTGGTCGCTCTATATCAAATCCACAAAATAATAAATTTTATCTGTGACAGAATCAAACTGGCACAATCTTTTTGATTGAGCTGACACCCTTTTGTAATTAGGGGAGTGCAATAGAGATATCATTGAATAATCTCTGTTTACAGTACCTTTTTACTTATCTCCTTTTTTGAAACCTATCAGTGGTTTTATAAGTGGTGCCGAATTTTCATTCATTTACATTTATTCGATTTTCATCAGGAAGTACAAAATACAAAATAAAAGGCTTACCTTATATCCCCTTCACCAGCATGTGCAGCAACATCCCGCCTGAACCCAGGGTCGGACGGGCGCGCCTATTATGACATCATCGCATATCAACGTGATGCACGTCGCACAGTGTATACAATCACCATAGAAACATACATGAATAGCCATATATAAAAAGGGAGTTATGACTAGGGTTGTGCAGGTAATAAACTAAAAGGGAAAAGGGGGAAGGGGATATCATCGCACAGACCAATGAAAAAAGTGTAACCTGTATGCATGTACAAATGACCACTATTCCTATAGTAATGTGTCTAATCCTCAAAAAAGGAATGCACTAAGGTGGTGGTGGTGCTCACTAGAGTTAGTATAATTGGCAACAAAAAGCAGAGAGAGAAAGAACTCTGTGTTGTGAGTACTCTTGAAGATCAGTATATAAGTTAAAACATAACCTTTAATGAATCAGATACAAATGACCAATTACCAACCGGTACATAACAAAACTGGACACATATAGACAGAACAGGAATATTAATCACATAAACAGATAATTAGGTAGTATCGGTCCTTTTCCCTCACTATCCTTACACTTTAAAATGTACGGAATTTTATAATTAAAAATTTATTTATGAGTTTATCACAACTACATCTCTCTGATTGATTGACAACTAACTCAGAAATTTGGTCTTCCCTCGTGCGTCCTATACGTTAGCAAGACGCCCAGGGGAGAGAATACATACCTGAGCAATGTTTCAATCACTCTGTTGTTTCTAAGGATTATTGTATGCAGGCGGCTTAGCGGTTTTCCCATAGATGACTTAAGGTCAGGTGGGAAGCAGCAGAGCTACCTGCACCATACCCTTTTTTCCTGACTTTTCTGATACTTCCTCTTAGGGGTATTTTAATGTATGTGGTTGTCCAACGATACCAACCAGTTTTCCAATTTATTATACCATCTGAGTTTTTTGATAAGGTATCCATGTTTTTCTTTATTTCGCCATATATGATTGTAGGATAACTCTATTCATGATTCAGATAGAGCTGCAGTAGGTGATTATATTGATTAGTGGATCACATTATTTCAGTGATCTTATCACTGTGTTTTTTGATGTTGTTCATTTGTATTTGTTTTTTGTCTTGCTAATTATCTGTTTATGTGATTAATATTCCTGTTCTGTCTATATGTGTCCAGTTTTGTTATGTACCGGTTGGTACTTGGTCATTTTTATCTGATTCATTAAAGGTTATGTTTTAACTTATATACTGATCTTCAAGAGTGCTCATAACACAGAGTTCTTTCTATCTCTGCTTTTTTTTAGGGTTGTGCAGGCTCAGGTTAGTTTGGATTTTCCCCGTCAAAAATCGGGTCTCAAAAAGAGGCAAAACATCATCTTTCATGGACAATCATCATCTTTCATGGACTTTTGTCCAGGAATGATGAGGTTTGTCCATGAAAGATGATGTTTTGCCTCTTTCTGAGACCTGATTTTTGGCGGGAAAAATAAGAAGTTGGCGGGAAAATCCGAACAAATCCAAGCCTGCGCATCCTAGTTATGACGCCATCATAGGCGCGCCTGCCCGACCCCGGGTTCCGGCGGGATGCCGCTGCACATGCTGGTGAAGGGGATAAAAGAAACAACATAAGTCATGGCATGTATGCACATTGTATACCTCAATATGTGAAAAAGGCACCGCAGTGACTGAAACGCATTGCTGTTCTACAAAGAAAATGGACCAATTGTGAACAACTGCTAACTGGGTCTCCAAGGCTAACTGGGACTTGCTAATTATACCCCTGAGACTATCTGTGATTTCTGGTGGAGTGCGTTCTCCCTTACAGTGACCACCTGCTGCTATATACAACTATGTATAGCACCTGCCAGATATCCAGTGTAATAATACAGAGCTCTGATCGAGCGGCCGCTGCAGTGATGGTGCCCGTGATTTGCCATCTTTTACCTTTCACTAAGCCAGCTCCTGAATAAAGGGGGAGAAAGCTCCTCTATCTATAGAGTACCTGTGGACTCAGCCATTATACGAAAAAGGAAACCCAAAGGATTGTCCAGGACTATGGGTAAATACAAGTGTGCTAATCATTGTTTTATAACCTCTATCTCAGTCTGCTAGATTTTACCAGTCTATTTTAAGATCCCTAATTACACTTCTAAGAGCTGGATGAGCAACACAAAGATATTTTAAACCCTTTGCCATCAAAAGTGCTCATAAATTGCGAGACTTTTGGTGAGATTAAAAAGAGCGTTTATACTAAAGATAACTTTATGCTCTTACTGAATGCACATTTCTAATTCATATTTTCTGTGAGCAGCTATGAATGGAGGTAGAAGTGCAATAATACAATGTAACTAAATTTTATATGAGTATAATACTTTGTATCTAATTGAAAGCTGGTACTGATATTTATTTTCACTGAACTTATATGAAGTTAGGATATAGTACTGTTAAGTTATATGTGTATGATTTTATTATTTGTTCATTCAATAAATACTGTAAAAGATTTTCTATATACAGAATACAATATATGAGTGGTATTTTCATCACACCAGCACAGTAATTACCTTACTTACTTTAGTTTTTCCTAGAGGTTGATAATTCCTCTAATTATCTGCTGCAGGTGTAGGGGAAAAAAAAACAAAAAAATATTTATATTGGATATTAATTGTACAGAACAGGTGCTGAAGTTTTTTGTCGTTTAATAATTAAAATTACATCATGATAATAAAAAAATATTTTAAAAGAAACAACTTGAGTCACAGCATGTATGCACTTTGTATACCTCTATATGTGGTATTCTGCCAATGTAACTAGGTTACAATATGAGGAAGTACAGAACTATAGTTAGAGATGTGACACAAGATATATCTGCTCTATAACTAAAAAACTAGACACAAATTTATCATTCTACAGAGACTAACAGGAGAAACATTGAGGACATCTATAAAGAGGGGTTCTGTAATAACAGGCAAGGTTCCCATCAACACACAGTGCAACATACTGTATATAATGATAAATTTATTTGATTATTTATTAACAGTTTCTTATATAGCGCAGCATATTCCGTTGTGCTTTACAATTGGAACATTAATAGAACAAAACTGGGTAATAACAGACAGATATATAGGTTAGAAGGCCCTGCTCGCAAGCTTACACTCTATAGATACATCTGTACTACACTATTACATTTATGTTCTAGGACATATTACTATGCACCATACAGCACAACAAGGTTCCATCCACACACAGTGCCACAGGCATAATGATACATCTGTACTACACTATTACATTTATGTTCTAGGACATATTACCATGCACCATACAGCACAACAAGGTTCCATCCACACACAGTGCCACAGGCATAATGATACATCTGTACTACACTATTACATTTATGTTCTAGGACATATTACCATGCACCATACAGCACAACAAGGTTCCATCCACACACAGTGCCACAGGCATAATGATACATCTGTACTACACTATTACATTTATGTTCTAGGACATATTACTATGCACCATACAGCACAACAAGGTTCCATCCACACACAGTGCCACAAGTATAATGATACATCTGTACTACACTATTACATTTATGTTCTAGGACATATTACCATGCACCATACAGCACAACAAGGTTCCCATCCAAACACAGGGCCACAGGTATAATGATACATCTGTACTACACTATTACATTTATGTTCTAGTACATATTACCATGGGCCATACAGCACAACAAGGTTCCCATCCACACACAGGGCCACAGGTATAATGATACATCTGTACTACACTATTACATTTATGTTCTAGTACATATTACCATGGGCCATACAGCACAACAAGGTTCCCATCCACACACAGTGCCACAGGTATAATGATACATCTGTACTACACTATTACATTTATGTTCTAGTACATATTACCATGCACCATACAGCACAACAAGGTTCCCATCCACACACAGTGCCACAGACATAATGATACATCTGTACTACACTATTACATTTATGTTCTAGGACATATTACCAGGGGCCATACAGCACAACAAGGTTCCCATCCACACACAGTGCCACAGGTATAATGATACATCTGTACTACACTATTACATTTATGTTCTAGGACATATTACCATGCGTCATACAGCATAACAAGGTTCCCATCCACACACAGTGCCACAGGCATAATGATACATCTCTACTACACTATAACATTTATGTTCCATGGGCCATACAGCACAACAAGGTTTCCATCAACACACAGTGCCACAGGCATAATGATACATTTGTACTACACTACTACATTTATGTTCTAGGATATAATACCATGGACCATACAGCACAACAAGGTTCCCATCCACAACCAGTGCCACAGGCATAATGATTCATCTGTACTACACTATTACATTTATGTTCTAGGACATATTACCTTGGACCATACTGCACAACAAGGTTTCCATCCACACACAGGGCCTGATTCAGACCCGCTCGTGAGCGCACAGCACTCGCAAGCGGGTCGATGGTCCCCCACTGCGCATGCATATGCCGGGGCCGGCTCCGGCGTGCACATGCGTGAGATCCGGCCAGCGACGGGCACTCCGTCGCTATGGGTCTCACACCAAAGTGGAGCAGCTGTTGATTGTGATTAACAGCTTGCCCCGTTTTGGAGGCGGGCAGGGGGGGTGGCTGGCCAAACGGAGGCGTTCCCGAAGGAACGCCTGCCATTTGGGGATGGCCCCACTGACATCACGAGTGATGTCAGTGGGTGAGCTCTCGGCTCTATTAGAGCTGAAAGCACAGTGGTTCTTGCGGGAATGAGACCCTACCACAAGGGTCTCATCGCAAGCTCCGATGATCGCGATGGTCGTGACCATTGCGACCATCACCTGGCCGCTCGCTAAAGCTGTGAGTGGTCACCCACAGCTTAGCAAGCGGCCAGGAGGCAGTCTTTAAAAAAGCACAGGGACGCCCCGATTCAGAGCGAGCGCTCTCAAAGAACGTCCGGCTCTGAATCAGGCCCACAGTGCCACAGACATAATGATACATCTGTACTACACTATTACATTTATGTTCTAGGACATATTACCATGGACCATACAGCACAACAAGGTTCCTATACATTTCTCATGTGATGCTTTATCATTCTGTTGTTATTAGGGATAAACTAGTCTGAAAAAAATACATTAAGAAACTGTAAGTTTACAATTATCAGCAATACCTGAGCAGTGATAACCCCGTGTGATCTATGCCCTATACCACAGTCTCTCAGTCATGCTGTTTTTTATTGCATGTTACATGTATGTGTGGTGTGAAGATTGTTATAACATAGCTTATAGTGCACCTAGTAATGTAATTAGCTTTAGAGGTGCAAACAGAATTTACATCCCATAGAAGTATAAGATGAGACTGAAGCAGCGCCTCCTCTGTGTATAGTGACAGGGCTGAGCATCCATACACACAGACACCCAAAATATACACCTCCTGTACCCCTTTATCTCATTTAAAAAATCTGACTCCACATACACAAAGTTGTTTCAAAACAACTCATGTAACCCTGGTTTAGGGTTAAAGAAAAAACATTTAAATGTATACTTTTAACATATACATTTCATAGCATTCTGAGGTAATTTAAGTCTGTAATTGCTTAAATAAATAAGGTATATATGTGTGGAGCTGTCAAGGTACATTAAATTCCAATTGTACATGTTTATGTATATGTTTAAGTAGTGTGCACTATACAAGAAAGTGCCAGACCTGGCAGGCAGAAGCTGTTGTCAGGTAGCCCATGTTTAACATAAGCGGAGTGATACATGTAGGAGTGAATTGGTTCCAGTCAGGAAAAGAGGGTCCGGTTAGAGGGAGGTGATATAACAGCTGTTAGCAGCAGCTGACAGTTAGTCTGGAGTTCCCCTCCTCGGGAGCCCACCTCCCTGTTGCCTGGGCAGCAGAGCCGTATTAGGCTGCTGGGTGCAGGGGGGTGCAGCCGGAGAGGAGGCATCAGCAGCGATGGTCAAGTTTACTGCTGATAGTAAACAGTTCAGGAGCAGTAGGTAGCCCACAAGTATTGCAGCAGGACTGCTCATTGGCAAGCACAAAGAGGAGAGCCGTGGTGGTCATAGGGGAGGACGGATTTTCTCAAGGGAGTAAAGTAGTTGCACCTGTGTTGTGACTAGGGGTGTGCACCGGCCACTTTTCGTGTTTTGTGTTTTGGTTTTGGATCTGGATCTTTCTTCGTGTTTTGGATCTGGATTGGTTTTGCCAAAACCACCCTTCCGTGTTTTGGGTTCTGGGTTTTGTGTTTTGGATCTGTATTTTTTTGAAAAAAAGCATAAAAACAGCTAAAATCACAGAATTTGTAGGTTTTTCTGCTCCTATGCTATTATTAACCTCAATAACCTTAATTTCCACTCATTTCCAGTCTATTCTGAACACCACACACCTCACAATAGTGTTTTTATGTCCAAAAGGTTGCACCAAGGTAGCTGGATGACTATGCTAAGCGACACGAGTGGGTGGCACAAACACGTGACCCATCTAGGAGTGACACTGCAGTGGCAGACAGGATGGCAGTTTGAAAAACTAGGCCCCAAACTGTACATAATGCAAAGAAAAAAAAGAGGTGCAAGATGGAATTGTCCTTGGGCCCTCCCACCCACCTTTATGTTGTATAAACAGGACATGCACACTTTAACAAACCAATCATTTCAGCGCCAGGGTCTGCCACACAACTGTGGCTGAAATGATTGGTTGATTTGGGCCCCCACAAAACAAGCTGGCAATTAATCTGTCCCTGCACAAACTGGCTCTACGGAGGCAAGATGTCATCCTCATCCTCCTCATCCACCGATTCCTCACCCTCTTCAGTGTTGTGTACATCCTCATCCTCACAGAGTATTAACTCGTACCCACTGGAATCCACCACCACAGGTCCCTCTGTACGTTCTGGAGGCTGGTCTCCCTGGAAGAGCTGATAATTCATTTTGATGAACATCATCTTCTCCACATTTTGTGGAAGCAACCTCCTACGCCTTTCGCTGACAAGGTTCCCGGCTGCACTAAACACTCTTTCGGAGTACACACTGGAGGGGGGGCAACTCAGGTAAAATAGAGCCAGTTTGTTCAGGGGCCTCCAAATTGCCTCTTTTTCCTGCCAGTACAGGTATGGACTGTCTGACATGCCTACTTGGATGCTGTCACCGATGTAACCCTCCACCATTCTGTCAATGGTGACAGTATCATAAGTAGTGACAGTAGACATGTCAGAAATTGTTGCCAGGTCCTTCAGTCCAGAGCAGATGTCCAAACTTGGTCCTGCCTGCACTGCATCACCGCCAGCGGGTTGCATAGGATACCTAAGTTTTTTCTTGGCAGCCCCAGTTGCGGGAGAAAATGAAGAAGGAGCTGTTGACGTGTCACGTTCCGCTTCAGCTGACAGTGTTTTCACCAGCAGGTCTTTGCACCTCTGCAGGCTTGTGTTGGCCAGAAAGAGAGACACCACATAGGCTTTAAACCTAGGATCGAGCACGGTGGCCAAAATGTAGTGGTCTGATTTCAACAGATTGACCACCCTGGAATCCTGGCAAAGCGAATGAAGGGCTTCATCCACAAGTCCCACATGCCGAGCGGAATCGCTCCATCTTAGCTCCTCCTTCACTTTCTCCAGCTGCTTCTGCAAAAGCCTGATGAGGGGAATGACCTGACTCAAGCTGGCAGTGTCTGAACTGACTTCACGTGTGGCAAGTTCGAAGGGCTGGAGAACCTTGCACAACACGGAAATCATTCTCCACTGCGCTTGAGTCAGGTGCATACCCCCTCCTTTGCCTATGTCATAGGTGGATGTATAGGCTTGTATGGCCTTTTGCTGCTCCTCCATCCTCTGAAGCATATAGAGGGTTGAGTTCCACCGCATCACAACCTCTTGCTTCAGGTGATGGCGGGGCAGGTTCAAGAGTGTTTGCTGGCGCTCCAGTCTTCGGCACGCAGTTGCTGAATGGCGACAGTGGCCAGAAATTTTTCGGGCCACCCAAAGCGTCTCCTGCACGCCCCTGTCGCTTTTCAGAAAATTCTGCACCACCAAGTTTATTGTGTGAGCAAAACATGGGACGTGCTGGAATTTGCCCAGATGTAATGCCTGCACAATATTTTTGGCGTTGTCAGATATCACAAATCCCCAGGAGAGTCTAAGTGGGGTAAGCCACTTGGTGATGATTTCCCTCAGTTTCTCTAAGAGGTTGTCGGCGGTGTGCCTCTTACTGAAACCGGTGATACACAGCGTAGCCTGCCTTGGAACGAGCTGGCGTTTCTGAGATGCTGCTACTGGTGACGCTGCTGCTGTTGCTGCGTAAGGTGATACATCTACCCAGTGGGCTGTCACAGTCATATAGTCCATAGTCTGCCCTGTTACACTTGTCCACATGTCCGTTGTTAAGTGGACATTGGGTACAACCGCATTTTTCAGGACACTGAGGACACTTTTTCTGATACCTCTGTACAGTCTCGGTATCGCCTGCCTAGTGAAGTGGAATCTAGACGGGATTTGGAACCGGGGAAACACTACCTCCATCAATTGTCTAAATCCCACAGCACTAATGGCGGATACCGGACGCACGTCTAACACAAACATAGCAGTCAAGGCCTCAGTTATACGTTTTGCTTCAGGATGACTGCTGTCGTACTTCATCCTCCTCGCTAAGGACTGATGGAGGGTCAATTGTTTAGTAAAAGTAGTGGTGTTCCTACTTCCTCTCTGGGATGATGAACGACTCCCAGCAGCAGCAACAGCAGCAGCGGCAGCAGGAGGCGTAGCAATGCAGGATCCTCCGGAGGAATCCCGGATAGGAGAGTCAGTCATGCCAGTGACATGGCCTGCAGGACTACTTCCGATCCTGACTAAGGAGGAAATTGACGAGGAGGGATTTGATGGTGTGGTTTGCAGGCGCTTGGATACAACAGGACAACGGGATTTAGGTGTCCCTGGACTGCTTATGGTCTTAGCCAAAGTTTCTGAACTTGACAGTAACTTATTATGAACACGCTGCAGGTGCCGTATAAGGGAGGATGTTCCTTGGTGGTTAACGTCCCTACCCCTACTTATTCCACCTTTACATATGGTACATATGGCAAGACAGTTGTTGTCCGAATTTGGATAGAAATATTGCCAGACCAAAGAGGTGGAATGTTTGGTCTTCTGCCCAGGCATGACCGTGATGGGCTTTTTCATCCCACGGACAACAACTCTCTCCCCCGGAGCCTGATTTAAACAAACCACATCACCATCAGAATCCTCCTCGCCAACTTCCTCCTCAGCGCCAGCTACACCAGTATCCTCATCCTGTTGTACTTCAACAGTGACATCTTCAATTTGCATATCAGCAAGTGGACTGTGGGTGCTCCTTTCAGCACTTGCAGGGGGCGTGCAAATGGTGGAAAGAGCCACCTCTTCCCGTCCAGTGCTGGGAAGGTCAGGCATCGCAACCACCACCACACTTGGACTCTCCTTGGGGATTTGTGATATCTTCTTAGAAAGCACAGTTCTTCGCTGTGCTTTTGCCAGCTTAACTCTTTTGATTTTTTTAGTGGGAGGAGGGCTTCCATCGTCATGTGAAGCTGAACCACTAGTCATGAACATACTAGGGATCGACCTTAGCCGTTCCTTGTCACTCCGTGTCGTAAATGGCATATTGGCAAGTTTACGTTTCTCTTCAGATGATTTAAATGTTTTTTTCAAGGTCATTTTCCTGAACTTTGTCATTTGGGATTGTATGTGCCCTCTACTATGACATTGGGCATCGGCCTTGGCAGACGACTTTGATGGCATGTTATCGTCTATGTCATGACTAGTGGCAGCAGCTTCAGCACTAGGAGGAAGTGGTTCTTGATCTTTCTCTATTTTATTTTTATCGGAGAAAGTTTGGTCCTCCATTTATGTTATATCGATTTGATATATACGTGCGGCTAAACACAGAAAATATTTTTTTATTTTTGCTGGAGAGTAGTGCACTTTGTGGGTTACACCACCCTTTAAGAAATGAGCCAGCCAGCTCTTTACTTATGGGACACAGGCGCACGCTTGGCGCTGCTCCTTTGTTGATGCACGTGCGGCTACTGCGCACACAATTCACAAACACAGAAAAAATATTATGTTTTGGTTTGGACTGGAGGGTACTCTGGGGGTTACAGCACCCTTTAACGGTCAAGCCAGCCGGCCCTTTACTTATGACACAGGCGCACGCTTGGCACTACTTTGTTGATGCACGTGCGGCTACTGCGCACACAATTCACAAACACTGAAATTTTATTTTTTTTTGGTTTGGACTGGAGTGTACTTTGGGGGTTACAGCACCCTTTAACGGTCAAGCCAGCCGGCCCTTTACTTATGACACAGGCGCACGCTTGGCACTACTTTGTTGATGCACGTGCGGCTACTGCGCACACAATTCACAAACACAGAAAATATTTTTTTTTTTGGTTTGGACTGGAGTGTACTTTGGGGGTTACAGCACCCTTTAACGGTCAAGCCAGCTGGCCCTTTACTTATGACACAGGCGCACGCTTGGCACTACTTTGTTGATGCACGTGCGGCTACTGCGCACACAATTCACAAACACAGAAAATATATATTTTTTGGTTTGGACTGGAGTGTACTTTGGGGGTTACAGCACCCTTTAACGGTCAAGCCAGCCGGCCCTTTACTTATGGCACAGGCGCACGCTTGGCACTACTTTGTTGATGCACGTGCGGCTACTGCGCACACAATTCACAAACACAGAAAATATTTTTTTTTTGGTTTGGACTGGATTGTACTTTGGGGGTTACAGCACCCTTTAACGGTCAAGCCAGCCGGCCCTTTACTTATGACACAGGCGCACGCTTGGCACTACTTTGTTGATGCACATGCGGCTACTGCGCACACAATTCACAAACACAGAAAATATTTTTTTTTTGGTTTGGACTGGAGTGTACTTTGGGGGTTACAGCACCCTTTAACGGTCAATCCAGCAAGCGGCCCTTTACTTATGACACAGGCGCACGCTTGGCACTACTTTGTTGATGCACGTGCGGCTACTGCGCACACAATTCACAAACACAGAAAATATTATTTTTTTTGGTTTGGACTGGAGTTTACTTTGGGGGTTACAGCACCCTTTAACGGTCAAGTCAGCCGGCCCTTTACTTATGACACAGGCGCACGCTTGGCACTACTTTGTTGATGCACGTGCGGCTACTGCGCACACAATTCACAAACACAGAAAATATTTTTTTTTTTGGTTTGGACTGGAGTGTACTTTGGGGGTTACAGCACCCTTTAACGGTAAAGCCAGCCGGCCCTTTACTTATGACACAGGCGCACGCTTGGCACTACTTTGTTGATGTACGTGCGGCTACTGCGCACACAATTCACAAACACAGAAAAAATATAATTTTTTTAGCACTTGGGGGGAGCACCCCTGATGGACAGAGCAGCCCCTGGACAACACTACAGCACCCCTTTAGGACTGGGACACTGCACAGGACTTTGGAGTGGACACTATGGAGAAGTGACTGCACAACACAGTCCAGCCAGCCTCTATGGACTTTGAAGTAGTGGACACAGCCCCTATTAACAACAGCAGCACAGCACAACACAGCCAGCCCCTATGGACTTTGAAGTAGTGGACACAGCCCCTATGGACAACAGCAGCACAGCGCAGCACAGCACAGCACAACACTACTCTGCACTACACTACACTACACAGCCCAGCCAGCCCTAACTCCCACCCTCCCTCTTCACTGTCCACAGCCGAGTGAGAAAATGGCGCCGACGCGGGTACCTTATATAGGATCCAAAACCCGTGAGACCCGGAAGGCGGGATGATGACGTTTTGCCTCGATTTCAGATCCGAGTCAGGCGGGAAAAGTTGAGCCTGACTCGGATCTGCCTTGGATCGGGGGGGCTCAGGGGGGTTCGGATTTCAGAAATCCGAACCCGCTCACCCCTAGTTGTGACACGTTGGTAGTGGCAGCAGCGCCCTACCAGTGGTCAACTTGCACTGTATTCTGCCATAGCAGGATAACCGCATATACAGCACTGCTATTAACACTGATTTATAGGGAAATATTTGTCCTATGGGAACCTTTCCATTTTATGTCATCCTACAAATTGGAAATATAGAAGTGTAACACATTGAAGCTGGAAGCCAATAGTTAGCACTGAGACAGGACAATAACTAGTGCATGTGGTGAACACATTTGTAACCAACATTTATTTAGTTTTCTCAGTGTATCTCCTATTAAATAAAAGGATGTAGCTACAGAGAGGATTCTGCAGACTTTGAACTATAGATGGTGTTTGCAGCACCAGATTGATAAATCCAGCCAGGACTAATGATATATATATATATAATTCAGTCATTGTATTTTCAGTATTCAATAACATTTAATGTGATGTCAGTTGAAAGGATGTGTATGAAGATACATACAGGTATACACATAAGGTAGGCTGCATACAGTATAAGACTAGAGCGGTATTAATAGGTATAGGAGTTACCATTAAGATAACATATAGAAATATACATGTAATTTACGGCAGGCATATGAAATACGTTTAACAGGAATGTGCCCACAATGTCTTTGAATAACAGATTTTCCAGAGATACAATAGGTGTAGTTATTTATACTGGTATGTTGTCTTATGTAATGACATATAATGTTATGTTAAATACTATTATATCTACTATGTTATATGAACCTATGTATTTTCGGAAGCAGTATGATATCCCGGCGGCTGCACGGCCGGGAGTTCGAATCCCGGCAGCGGCAGGCCGACAAACCAGCAGAGCCCGGCAGCAGAAGCCCGACAGCACTGGAAATCCCGATCATCCTAAGGTAAGTATCTACTAACCTAACCCTTCTAACCCTAACCCTCCTTAGGGGTGCCTAACCCTAACCTCCCCCCTGTGCCTAACCCTAATCCCCCCTCTAAGTGCCTAACCCTAATCCCCCCTCTAAGTGCCTAACCCTAACCCCCCCTTCCCCGCTGCCTAACCCTAACCCTCCCTCCCCTTAGCCTAACCCTAATACTCCCGGGGGGTGCCTGACCCTAAGTCCCTACCGGGAGCCCTAAACCTAACCCTCCCCCCCGCGGCTGTCCGCTGGAGGCGCCCGGCATCCCTACGAATGGGAAGCCAGGCGCCGGTCTCCCGGCGTCAGAAAAATGAAAAAATGACAGGCATCTAGATTTAGACACCTGTCATTTAACCCTCGCCGGGATAATGCAGTTGGGAAACCGGCTGTCGGGCTTACGTCAGCCAGCTTCCCGATTGCATCCCGTAATTTCGGAATCGGTATGATTTACCACCGGACGCCTGTCCGGTGGTTGGAATCCCGTCAGCGGCTGTCTGACATGGGTGAAAATCCCGATCATCCCTTAGGTAAATTTTGACTAACCTAATTCCCTCCCCTAACCCTAACCCTCCCTTAGGGGTGCCTAACCCTAACCTTCCCCCCAGTGCCTAATCCTAATCCCCCAACTAAGTGCCTAAACCTAACCCCCCCTTCTCCGTCACCTAAACCTAAGTCCCCTGTGGGTGTACCTAACCCTAAATCCCCCCAAGGGTGCCTAACCCTAACTCTACCTCCCCCTAGCCTAACCCTAACCTCCCAGGGGGATGCCTAACCCTAAATCCCCCCCGGGAACCCTAAACCTAACCCTCCCCCCGTGGCTGTCCGCGCTCGGCGCACGGCGTCCCTCCGATCAGGATGCCGGGTGCCGGTCTCCCGGCATCGGTAAAATGACAGGTGTCTAGATTAGATGCCTGTCATTTAACCCTCGCTGGGATTAAGCAGTCGGGAAGCCGGCTGTCGGGATTAGGTCCGCCGGCTTCCCGACTGCATACCGTATTTTCTATAAATATAGCAGGTTATGTAAAGTTATGTTCATGGTAAGGAATGTATATAATACTTATCCTACAACTTCATAAATTTAAGGATTTACAACTGTACCATATGTTGTGGTGAGTTAGTATTATGGTACTAAAATGTCGGTAAACCTAACCTTCTGTATTAGGAGAATAAGAGTAACACAAGTATATAAACTAATCCCCAATTTGGGTTTTCCCAAGTAGGCCCACACTATATACTTATACTTGGGTGGAGGCACTGGTAAAATAATGTACACCACTTATAGGAATGTTAAGGGTGGGTACATTAGATAACATGGGCGTTAGTAACCTGGTGACCCTTTAGTGGTAAAAGGGGGGTTACACTCACACCAGTGCGCCTTCTTCGAAATTTACTAGGAATACCATTACTGACCCAACCATTTCTGATTTTTCTAAATCTATGTTCTGTGTGTTCTCTTAAGCTGGGAACGCACTAGACGACATATTGGACAATTTGTCATTTTGGGATTAATCAAAATTACAAATCGTCCACATTATGCAGTGTGTGTACGCACTATTGCGTACTTACGCTGTTTGTCGCAAGTTCAGATTTACCTGCAGTGCAGGCAATCTGAAGATCTGACAGCCGACACCATGGTTAAGTGGGGGAATGATATATTGTGCGGTTTTACACCTGATCGTGCAGTATGTATGGACCATCCGATATATCATCCAGTCTCATCTGCCATTGCTGGGTACAAACATCGTCTAGAGTGTACCCAGCTTTACATCAGACAGGTATCTCCACCACATGTTTGTGTGATATTTTCAAACACCTATATCCGGGATGCAGTTTATAGACCAGCGTACAAAATGCTCCTGGTTCATATTCTGACAGGAGAAGCCCAACGGGGGACTTAAGATAGGCGTTGAAATACAGATGCCCATCTTAATCCCGATGTCAGAACGCCAAAGGACGCCAGCCCGAATTAGGTAAGTCTGGGGCGTCCTTAGCGTTAGCCGCGGGGGACGGGGGAGAGGGTTAGGTTTAGGGAGTGTAGCAGGGTTAGGTTTTGGGGCAGAGGTTAGGGTTAGGCACCCCTAGGGTGGGGTTAGGGTTAAGCACCCCCAGGGGTAGGTAAGGGTTAGGAACCCCCCCGGGAGGGTTAGGTTTATGGTGCAGGAAGGGGGGGGTAGTTTTATGCACCCCTGGTGGGACTTAGGGTTAGGCACCACCCCGGTAGTTTTAGGGTTAGGTACCTCTAAGGGAGGGTTGGGGTAGGGGGTTAGGGTACTTACCAGCCAGTGTCGGGATCTCCTCCTGTCAGGCTTCACCTGTCTGGATTTGAACCAGTATTTCATACCGATCCCCTGTATCCTTAGTATCATCTGTATTTACTGCTACATGTGATTATTTTCCTTTTATCATTTATTTATGTAGGATCAAATTCAGAGGACTGATTGGGAAAAAATACAAAAAGTGGCCTCAATTAGGCTGAACCCAATTACCTGTTTGTGGGTCCAGCAAACTATTATTTTAGTAATGACATTTCAAACCACAGACCTTTTTAGAGACTGTCCTAGTGACAGCCATACAATACCAAGAGCTTTCTAGTGACTGTAATACAATTCAGAGAGCATTCCCATTGGGAATGTGGATATGGCCTAGAGACGGCGTCTTTTTCAAGATGGGTATCTATATAGACTAAAATGCAAATAGGTCCCAATGTGAAATAATATTCATATATTATAAAATCCATTATGCAAAGTTTATAATCAAACTATTAACCTCTGCACTTTACCAAAAGCAAACAGACATTTATAATTATCACTTGAGTGAAATAAATCTCATATATAAATAGAATCCACTTATAATCCACTATGAAAACAAAAGTGAAAACATCTCTGTACTGACCACATGGAAAAACACGTTTAGATTACCGCCATTAGGTAGCTGTGCAATACAGCTATTCACTCATGGCGTCAGTCATTCCCATCATGCATTGCAGGGTTAAATACTCTTTGGTTACTAAGTAACAAACTACTAAACTGGGGCTACAGCTGTATCATCATAAAACAATAACATGAGATTGGCCGGAGTTTGATGTCTGGATTTTTCTCTTCCAGCTCTCCTCAGTCTGTGGATGGATCTGACCAGTGGGATGATCAATATTCAGCTGATCCCTCAGTATCCAGTGATCCAGGAATCTGTCACTCTGAGTGTTACTGGGGTCACTGTGAGGATTCTGTCTATCACCTGGTATAAAGGACTAAGAACCAGTATTGGGGATGAAATCCTTTTACATATTCCTGGTGTTACTCCCCCACTAGTTACTGGACATCTGTACTTCCCTCGGGCCAGCACTGTCCATAATGGGTCATTACTGATCTCAGATCTCCATATAACAGATAGCGGTGATTACACAGTGATTGTACAGACAGAGAAAGCACAAGAACGAGCCACTGTGATCCTGACTGTCTATAGTGAGTAATGTAATTACTGTGCCAGGCAGATGTGTGATGTATAATGACTGGTGTCTCCTCTGTGTGCGGCTGCCGGGTACAGGGGTAACTCCAATGCTGAGCTGTTACCTGTTTTAGCAGAGGTCTTACCAGATCAGATCTTCTTCCCTTCCAGACAGTAGGCACACACTGGGAAGCTCTTTGCGGTAATACTATTTATAATATAAGCTGGTTCTGTTTATCAGCAGCAACATACAGACATGACAGGATTACCATGACTACCAGACATTACTTCACTACATCACATCTTCTAGATCTAGATAATCAATAACAACAGAGTACAGTCAGTGTTGCCAACTCTGAAATGGAAAACAAGCAACCTATAAGTAAAAAAACAAGCCCAAAACAATCCCAAAAAGCCCAATAAAAAAGCCCAATTCATGGGGGTGTCTCTTTATCCTCACTCTCTACCTGCCTAACTTCCTTTATTCCCCCTCTTCTCCAACCTAAATATATTAGTGTGTGCACAGCCTTATCTGCCTATATTGCTTTTCTCCCTCTACACCAGCCTCCATATTTTTACCTCCTCCCTCTTTTCATACCTCATTCCCTCACCAGTCTTTAGCTGGGCACACACTTGCCAATGTGTGTACCCAGCGATGTGACACCTGACCACGCAATATATATCAGGCGGTCGATACATACTGCATGATGTGGTGACCAAACGTCCGATATGTCGGGCACCGGCTCCATCCACTATGCCGGCATCGGCATCTAGGATGTTCCATCGGCCCTACATGCAGGCTAACGGAACGACCCCGATGGACGACTCGCATAGTGGGTACACACTGGCCGATGTGGACGATATGTCGGCCCAATCAGCAGGATCAGGCGACATATCATCTAGTGTGTACTCACCTTTCCTTTACCTGACTCTTCTTCTCCACATTTCTCTTCACATTTCTCTCACCCCTCTTCTTTACCCCATTCATTCCTGTCACCTGTCTAATTCCATTGTCCCCTCTTTTTATAGCCTCAGTAATTTTAACTCGCCCCCATGTACCTGCCTCATTTATTTACCTTTCCTTCTTGCCTGCCCCCTCCAACTTCACCCTGTCCACTGGCTACTGCCCTCTAATCCCCAGACACAACCTTCCACCCTCCCTCAGTCACTACCAGTGCAAAAAACACACACATCACACACACATTTTCTTACCTCCAGGGGTGCCTCGGCAATACACAAAAAAAAGTAAAAAAACAAGCAACAAGCTACTTGCAAAAAAAACAAGCCCAATTCCGTTTGTTATCAGCTTACTTGGCAACTATGAGTACAGTACTTATTACAGAGGGATACAACACCTACACATTGTAACACCGCCACCTGCTGTCCCTCCAGTCTAAAGCTGGGCATCCACTATATAATTTTCTGTGAGATATCTGTCCAATCTGGCTGGTTGGAATGAAAACCTGGAAATGCATGGGAGCAAATGACAGATGATCATATGGTTTTAAACATTTAAAAAGGACAAAAAAAATTGTTAAAATTGGTTAAATTTGTGTGTTTTAACCAATCTGTCTGAACAACCATTTTTGGCTATTTTCCAGTGTTTGTGAGCAAATGGACGATTGTCATTTGCTCCCACACATTACCAGGTTTTCATTCCAACCAGCCAGATTGGACAGATATTTGACAGAAAATTGTATAGTGGATGCCCAGCTTTTTTCTCAGGGCTCTATATAGTGAAAAGTGTGAATATGCTGTAGTTTGAAATATACCGCTTGTGTTTGCATCATATATCCAAGCTATTTTTGTCTTATTTGATGCCGGGACAGACCTTGCAATAAAAGGAGTGTCCTGGCAAAGTTCCTGCGGATCACCCTCACTTCTCTGAAGAGAGATTAATCTCCAGCGAGTGTGTGCCGCCTCCAGCAGTGCTGCTTCTTCCTATATCTTCCTGTTTCCAGTTGGCTACTACTCCAGGATCCCTGCAGGGAACCTGGAATGATAGCCGGCCGTGTGCTGGGCTGCTGCAGTGTGAACGGGGAGTTGCCCACTGCCATGTGCTTGGGGAAGGAGGGCCCCCACTGCTGTGTGTTTGGGAGGGAAGGGGGGTCTCCTGTTGTCATAATTTATCTAGCTGAGAGCAAGGCAACAGCGAAGAGGAGAAACAGGTTGCGGCTGCCACGGGGGTGACAGAATGAGTGTGGAGGAGCTTAGGGAGCAATGTACTGGGAGAGAGCAGGAAGAGAACAGTCTCTTCTTGTTTTTCTCCTATTTTGCCTACACACATAACACCATCATGAGATAGTGTTATGTATTTTACAACAGATGAGGGAAGCAAAGCTTCTCTAGTTTTTGTAGTAGAGATGTGCACCAACCCCCCTGTTTTGGTTTTGGATCTGGATCTACCCTGGTTTTGGATCTCAATTGGTTTTGCCAAAGCCTCACCTCCGTGTTTTGTTTTCGTGTTTTGGTTTTGGACCTGGATTTTTCTTAAAAAAACATAAAAACAGCTAAAATCACATAAAATGGGCCTGTTTTTGTTCCTACAGTGTAATTAACCTCAATAACATTTAGTTCCAGTAATTTCCAATCAATTTTGACCACCTCACAATATTATTTGCTTCATCTAGTTAAGGCCAAAAGGTTGCATCCAGCTAGCTGGCTGACTAAGCTAAGTGACACTGTGGGCGGCACTAACATGTGGCAGTTCAGTTTCTAATTTCAACATGGATACAGTGGGTTATACAGTGTGGGTTGGATACACTGTAGATACCCCTTAATCTATACACCCTAAATGTTGCTGTTTAGCGATACAAGTTGTATAAGAAATAATTGCTTTCCAGACTTATATTGTGGTTCCAAAGCACATAAGTTCTTATTGCAATAAAAGAAAGTTACACGCTTTCATCTAGCACAATTAGCGCAAAGACAATTATATACAAAAGGTACAAGCCGATACAAACGCGTGCGCACTGGTCCCAGTAAACAGTCGTCACTCCAGAAGCCTGTGGTCATTCAAGAAGAAAGGCTATGTACTATAACCAGTATGCCAGCTATATACCTTACAGAACAAAGAAACTAGTTAACAGGTTTCCATTGGGTCTTGCTCCTAGACATTATGGTACGATGCAGGTCATTGGACAGTTCATAAAGCATCACTGGGGGTATGTCCCAGTTCCTCAAATGTTGCTTTGTGTGGCTTTCCCGCCGAAGAACTGGTTTAAGCTAATAAAACACACTTCATACAGCTTTACATTCTAACCACTAATTTCATATAGTTCTTATCTTGCGAACGCATAATGCGATTTCCTGGCGGGTCGAACCGGAAATCTGCAAATAAACAGTGAATTAGAATGGTATCAAACACGATATGTCTACTAGCTTATGTACCTTAAATATCGTATACATTACATTTCACAACATAAGTATTTGTTAATAAAACCTCTAATATTAAGCTTTTAATGCGGAGGAACCTTTTTATAAGTTTTGGTATGTGTAAGTGGGAGAATATTGCGTAAGTCGCTAATATGCCTGGTGCATTTATGTTTAGAGTTGTTTGATATATATGCGGTAGCAACGCAGACACACGACGCTAATAATCACAACACAAGATGGTGTCGTCACGGGCAACACAAAATGGCATCGCCCGATATTAATTTAAGATTTGGTCTCAGCCAATCACCTGGCTTCTACAACACCAATAGTGCACTTACTGTGACAGCAGTGTCGGCAGAGCGGGGTTGCTGAAGGTGTCCTCCTCAGTACATGTAATGGCAGTGCTGCGGTGCTGGCAGTGTCCTCAGTGAAGTGTGAGAATATTGCGTAAAGTCGCTAATATGTGTGGTGCGTTTATGTGTAGAGTGCTTTGATAAACAGCGCAACTGTGCGTTGTGCATCTTGTATATTTTATATGTTTTATTTAATGTGCATATGGGTTATGGTAGGACTTTCAACAATATACGGTAGCAACGCAGATGCACAACGCTAATAATCGCAACACAAGATGGCGTCATCAGGGGCAACACAAAATGGCATCGCCCGATATTAATTTAAGATTTTATCTCAGCCAATCATCCGGCTTCGACAGTCCGCCCTTTGATAGCAACCAAAAATGCTATCACACTCTGGTCTTAATTTATTCAGTCATACACTATGAAATATTATCTAATGTTATATTATGGGATGGCACAATGTGGTCATTAAACCATCAATAATGCGCCCCTGGGAGGGACATAAAACTACCCTATTACGTACACCGTGGATCTCGGAAGATCATGGGAAAGATGTGGGATGCACCTAACCTATAAGGAGGTCTTGAAGGGGATAGGGACTTACATTATTTAGGATGTTTAAAATAACATTTAATAATACATTTCATACATGGCTAAATCATCTGATGGTACATTCTAGTTCAGGATTGTAATGCAGTTCTTCATTTAACTTGGTAATTATACTATTACTACTAGTAACCACTATCATAATTTCATTCTCCTGGTTTACCTTAGTATTACATTTTCGATACTTCAACACAGCAGGAACACATCTGACACATAAGCCAATTACTAAGATGACAACAAATATGAGGATCAGGAGTTTACCTACACTAGCAACCATTTCCTGGATCCACTCTCCTAGACCGGAGAACCATTTTACAGGGTTCAACCACGAGAACCACTCTTCTACCTTTTCCTCTACCTCAGTCAATGAGGCATTATGGTTCTTTCGAAATTCCCATTTCAGCTAGAGAATCTCATCCATCTTCCTGTCTATCACCTCCTTGGGATTGCCAGTATTATTTGTGATGTAAGTGCAACACTTGACACCAATTTGGGTGGCCAGAGTCACACAGTATCCACCAGTAACAGCTGTTAAATAATTTAATACTCGTCTATGTTGCACAAGTTCTTTCTTTGGGCCTGTAGCTCCTTACCAGTGTACCTGAACGTGTCATCATACATCTCGGTGATATTATCTATTAATTTAGCAAGGTCTTGAATGTATCTAAAATTTAAAGTACCCCGTGCGATCCTGGTGGGATCTAATGCTACCAAAATTTGGAAGCCAGTTGTTTCGCTAATCAACTGTGTGGCTGTATGTACATCACCTGGTATCTTATTTCTTTTGTCTCTGTGTTCATACTGTGTGTGAAGATATGGTGATGGTGTGTTTTTATGAATACCAAGCATTTCACCATGTGTAAGGGTCATAACCTCTGGGAGTACCCTTCCCAGATAACATAAACCTTCAGAACTTGGAGTGAGCCACTTGTACGCTTTCCTTCCACATATAAACTACACATCGTCTGGGAGTACATAAGGGATAGAATGCATCATTATCATCGGGCACAATTCTCTAACAAATAATCCTACCCCAGATTTTCCAATTTGGCTGATACATGTTTTAGGTTATACAATAACTGCACAGTACCCATCTGGTACTCTGCCAACCATTACCTTGGTAGCACTAAGTGTATACTTATACCTGAAGTATCTTCCACTGGTAATGTTACGTATAAGTACACCATCTACTGGTTCATTATCAGATCTGTATGAAAAGGTCATTGTCTGATTGTTCCCGGACACCTCACTATTTCCTGGTTTATTGGAATTGGTGATGTTTAAACATAACATGGATCTATCCATCTGGTACTGATGGAGCTTAAAATTTGGAGGCTTGGACTTGACACATTTTCTGTCCAGTGTTTTCCTCTTAAGTAATCCAAGAACCTCAGAGACATTTAATGGGAGTGGTACTAAACCTACATTATGTTGTCCCTGAGGCACATGAGTGCAAACCCAAAACTCAGTCTGGTTTAAGACCTTACCCACTAAGGAATGGTAATCCTCTAAAGGATGCTCGCCCAAATATAGGTTACTCTTGGACTGGCACCGCTGGATGCACTTTTCATCAATTAGGGATCTACAGTTTGCACACATACAGTATTCCTCAGACAATAGACCTTCACACTGACTCCGAGTTTCTGGGATAACAGATCTCTTAATTACTGTACTGAGTTTTCATCAGATACCGCCCTGGTGAATGTATTGCTCCTTCTCCCGACTCCACTCCATCAGTATCACCATCAACCTCTTCCTCCATCATCTGTCCAACGTTACAGAAACAAGACATCCCGAACCAAACAAGGATGATGAGAACTCTGGAAGAAAATAGGAACGCAACCCCAGCCCACCACTCCATTGCTGGAATAGTGGGCTGTAAATTTCCCTAGCTCAGGTATCTCACTGCAGTCTTTAACTCTCCCGAACCAAGCTCGCAATTGACAGGTCTGCGTTATCTGCCTCGACTCCGCCTTGTCTCTCCACCAGATAGTTGACCTTCCTGCAGTGAGTGGAATGGACCAAGGTATCTCTCTCTGCCACTTTCAAGGATGTCGTACTTGTCAGCAACACTTGATACAGACCTTCCCACCGATCTGTCAGAAAACCTGAACATAAGAAATTTCTGATCATAACAAATGCTCCAGGTTCAACATCATGACAGTTTGTTTCTGGCATATCAGATGACAACAATTTAAATTTCTGCTGCTGCTGTTTCAACTGTTTACTCATTGTTATAAGATACTTCACAGTAACCTCATTGTTACTCTTCAAATCTTCCTGTGGACTTACAATCAGATGAGGTTGTCTCCCAAACAGTATCCCAAAGGGGGACAAATTAAGAGGGGGTCTAGGAGTTGTCCTGATGCTATGAAGGACTAGTGGTAAGGCTTCTGGCCATCCTAATCCAGTTTCCGCCATGAACTTACTCAGTTTATTCTTAATAGTACCATTTACCCTCTCCACCTTGGCACTGGCTTGCGGTCGATAGGGAGTGTGAAATCTACTATTAATACCCATCAACTTACACATGTTCTGGAAGACATCACCAGTGAAATGAGTACCCCTTTCACCTTCTATGATTCTAGGGATACCGTACCTGCATACAAATTCCTGAACAATCTTTTTAGCAGTAAACGCAGCAGTATTAGTGGCAGCTGGATATGCCTCAACCCAATTAGAAAACACATCTGTACAAACTAATACAAGCTTGAGATTCCTGCAGGGTGGTAATTGGATGAAATCAATTTGTATTACCTGAAAAGGTCCATCTGTCGGAGGGATGTGGGATGGCTCAGTCGGTATTGTCTTCCTGACATTCTTCCTCAAGCAGGTCAGGCAGGACATTGCCCTTTTCTCAGCTTGAGAAGAAAAGCCTTGTGCACACCTACAGTCAGGTGCATAAATATTGGGACATTGACTGAATTTTCATATTTTGGCCTCTATTCACCACCACAATGGCTTTGTAATGAAACAAACAAGATGTGCTTTAACTGCAGACTTTCAGATTTAATTTGAGGTAATTACATCCAAATCAGGTGAACGGTGTAGGAATTACAACGGTTTCTTTATGTGCCTCCCACTTTTTAAGGGGCCAAAAGTAATGGGATTATTAACTCAAAAGCTATTTCATGGACAGGTGTGGGCTATTCCCTCGTTATTTCATTATCAATTAAGCAGGTAAAAGGTCTGGAGTTGATTCTAGGTGTGACATTTGCATTTGGAATCAGTTGCTGTCGACTCTCAATATGCGATCCAAAGAGTTGTCACTATCAGTGAAGCAAGCCATCATTAGGCTGAAAAATCAAAACAAACCCATCAGAGAGATAGCAAAAACATTAGGTGTGGCCAAATCAACTGTTTGGAACATTCTTAAAAAGAAAGAATGCACCGGAGAGCTCAGCAACACCAAAAGACCCGGAAGACCACGGAAAACAACTGTGGTGGATGACAGAAGAATAATTTCCCTGGTGAAGAAAAACCCCTTCACAACAGTTGGCCAAATCAAGAACACTCTCCAGGAGGTAGGTGTATATGTGTCAAAGTCAACAATCAAGAGAAGACTTCACAAAAGTGAATATAGAAGGTTCACCACAAGATGCAAACCATTGGTGAGCTACAAAAACAGGAAGACCAGATTAGAGTTTGCCAAACAACATCTAAAAAAGCCATTACAGTTCTGGAACAACATCCTATGGACAGATGAGACAAAGATAAACTTATACCAGAGTGATGGGAAAAGAAGAGTATGGAGAAGGGAAGGAACTTCTCATGATCCAAAACATACCACCTCATCAGTGAAGCATGGTGGTGGTAGTGTCATGGCGTGGGCATGTATGGCTGCCAATGGAACTGCTTCCCTTGTATTTATTGATGATGTGACTGCTGACAAAAGCAGTAAAATGAATTCTGAAGTCTTTTGGTCAATATTATATGCTCATATTCAGTCAAATGTTTCAGAACTCATTGGACGGCGCTTCACAGTGCAGATGGACAATGACCCAAACCATACTGCAAATGCAACCAAAGAGTTTTTTAAGGCTAAAAAGTGGAATTTTATGCAATGGCCAAGTCAATCCCCTGATCTGAATCCGATTGAGCATGCATTTCACTTGATGAAGACAAAACTGAAGGGAAAATGCCCCAAGAACAAGCAGGAACTGAATAAATTTGCCGTAGAGGCCTGGCAGAGCATCACCAGGGATGAAACCCAGAGTCTGGTGATGTCTATGCATTCCTGACTTCAGGCTGTAATTACCTGCAAAGGATTTGCAACATAGTATTAAAAAGTGAAAGTTAGATTTAGGATTCATTAGTTTGTCCCATTACTTTTGGCCCCTTAAAAAGTGGGAGGCACATATAGAAACCATTGTGATTCCTACACCGTTCACCTGATTTGGATGTAATTACCCTCAAATTAAATCTGAAAGTCTGCAGTTAAAGCACATCTTGTTTGTTTCATTTCAAAGCCATTGTGGTGGTGAATAGAGGCCAAAATATGAAAATTCTGTCAATGTCCCAATATTTATGCACCTGACTGTATATGCTCTGACCAACTTGCACATACCTTGTTTACCTACAGTAGGTGAGTCAGACCATGCACTGCCTCAGCCAAGCTTGGGTAGTATGCCTTGGGTGCCACCGGCTTACCTTGTCCATCTCTCCAGAGTCCAGAGGACTCTTGCCCACATCCCTTTGATCTCCAGACTGTCTTTTCCTGAATAGAACACAAATTTTGCATCTCAATTAATTTCTGCGTATCAATTGCCTGAAAAAACATTATTTGATTAACTGGTATGTTAACTTTTAACCCTGCTGCCCATTTGGCAGCTTCGTCTGCTCTGTTATTGCCCAGTGACACCGTTTCTTCTTCAAATGTATGGGCTTTACATTTGATGACAGCTACTGCCTTTGGTAGTTGGATTGCTGTGAAGAGTCCTTTTATGTGGTGTGAGTGTGCAACTGGTGTGCCTGCTGCAGTTATAAAATTTTGAAGATGCCAAAGAGCACCAAAATCGTGGACTACCCCAAAAACATACCTAGAGTCAATGTAGATATTAGCTGACTTACCTTCTGCCAGTTCACACGCTCTCCTTAATGCCACCAGTTCAGCCACCTGGGCTGAATGAGGTGGACCAAGTGGTTCAGCTTCTACAACATCCTCGTAATCTACAACAGCATAACCTGTGCATAATTCTCCTGTGTCAGTTTGTCTATGACAACTCCCATCCATGTAAAATGTCACATCTACATTTTCTAATGGTGTATCACGTATGTCAGGTCTTGCAGTAAAAGTCTGATTCAAATATTCCATACAATCATGTGCATCAGTATACCTGCAAAACTCACCATCCACCAGCGACTCACCTCTCTCCACCCTTTGTGCATCCTGAGGCACTTACGGTAAATACATTGCTGGGTTTAACGTACTGCACCGCTAATGGTGATATTTGCAGGTGCTATTAGAGCTAGTTCCCATTTCATGAACCTAGCTGAGGAAACATATATGGTTTGGGCAGAATTCAGCAAAGCAGATACAGCAGGGGGTGTATACACAATCATATCATGGCCTAATACTACATCCTCACTCTTACTGACCAAAAGAGCAGTTGCTGCTACACTTCTTAAACACGTTGGGAGTGATCTTGCTACAGTGTCCAATTGTGCACTGTAGTATGCTACAGGTTTACTAGCATCACCATATTTTTGTGTGAGGACACCTGCTGCACAGCCATTAGCCTCCGTACAATATAAATCAAAAGGTTTTTCATAATCTGGAATTCCCAATGCCGGTGCACTTGTCAGACTTTCCTTAAGGTTAAGTCAGGTTAAGTCGGGTTTTGAGGATGACACTAATTCCTGCAAAGGTAAGGCCAAAATAGAAAAACTTGGGATCCATGATCTGCAATATCCACACATGCCCAAGAAGGTATGGATTTGTTGTCGATTCTGCGGCAGTGTCATTGTCTGTATGGCCTGTATTCTGTCAAATGTTGTAAGCCCTGGGTTAGACAGTGTCCCAAGTATTTAACCTTAGTCTGGCATGGCTGTAATTTGTCCTTAGCAACTTTGTGTCCTGTCTGTGAGAGATGAAGCAACCGTAGTTTAGTATCATTTAAACATGACATAAACAAATCAGGGCACAACAATAAATCATCTACATATTGGATTAGAACAGATCCATTGCTTGGTTGAAAAGATTGCAAACAGTCATGTAAGGCTTGAGAGAAAATACTGGGGCTATCTATGAAACCCTGGGGCAATTGTGTCCATGTATATTGTACCCCCTGTAGGTGAATGCACAGAGATACTGACAATTAGGGTGAAGAGGGACAGAGAAGAAAGCAGAACATAGGTCAATGACAGTAAAATGGGTTGCAGATGGTGGAATCTGCATGAGGTTGACAGCTGGATTGGGCACTACAGGGAATTGGCTCTCGACTACTTTATTTACACCCCTAAGGTCTTGTACTAACCTATAACCCCTCCCCCCAGCCTTCTTCACTGGAAAGATGGGACTGTTGGCTACACTTGCTGTACAGCCTAAAATCCCCTGTTGAAGCAATCTCTCAATTATAGGATACACCCCTAACTCCACCTCTGATTTTTAAGGGTACTGTGAGATTTTAGGAGCCTGTCTTCCACCTTTTAAGCTAACCATTACAGGAGCTACATTTGTGACCTGTCCATCTTTAGTCCAAAGGGAGCACGGTATTTGAGATAACATCTCTTTTACCTGAGATGGACTTTGTTCTAAAATGGTAGAGTGAAGCATTAACCTTTATGGAGTATCCAATATATCCCTTACTTCATGCTCAACTTTCTCTGGGATATCTAGGAATATACCATCAGGGGTACAGTAAATGACACATCCTATTTTACATAACAAATCCCTTCCCAGCAGGTTAGTAGGAGCCGCCACTGCCAGGAGAAAAGAATGCTTGGTATGCAGTGGCCCAATAGTAACCTCTGCAGATTTGGTTAAAGGATAATGCTGCACTTTACCCTTTACTCCCATTGCTAGTACCGTCTTGTTGGTCACCTGTAAATTTGATGAAGAATTTAACACTGATCTGGTCGCCCCTGTGTCTACAAGAAAAGAGTGTTTAGTAACAGCTATATCTACTGTCATTGTAGGTTCTTCCCTAGTACTCCCAGTTAGTACCAGCTATATCTACTGTCATTGTAGGTTCTTCCCTAGTACTCCCAGTTAATCTGACTGGCTGTAGACTACAGGTATGACCTAACACCTAGCTCTGACTGTCATTCTCTAACAGAGCATTCACTGCCACAATGTGGGCAGGTGATTGCTGTAAGTTTCCTGAATTATGGGGTTGTCCCCTCTTCTTTACTTTACAGAACCTCCTTACGTGTCCTAATTGGTTACAATTAAAACACCTCCGTGATTGAAATGGGTTTTGTGGCTGTGTGGTTTGGGGTGCGTGAAGAGTTTGTGGCTGTTTGATATGGGTTTTGTTGCTGAACGTGGTATGGGTGTTGTGTCTGAGTGTACATTTCCTCTAAAGCTTGAATGCTTACTTCCATTAGCTTCTCATTTTGTGTCTCTCTCTTCCTAAGGATGTTTTTATCATGTTCTATAGCTGATTCCCTGAGAGCATCTACCGCAATTCCTCTCCAGTTAGGCTGAGAGGTTTGAACCCTGGTCTTCAGACTATCCCTGAGACCATCCATAAGTACCGTGACTGCTACTTCCCTGTAGTGTGTATTATCTTTTATATTCTCTATACCAGTATATTGGGTGATTGTCTGCAGTGCACGGGTGAAATAATCTGCTGCAGACTCACTATCCTTTTGTCTGATAGTGAAGATTTTAAATCCAGTTCACTACAACTAGAAAATATACGCCAATTGTGTGACTATGCGTGTAATGTTTTCTTGATTATCCTCGTCAGTTAAAGGGTCATCTCCATCCAATACACATGCCCTGATAATCTTTTTCACGTTAGTATTGGAGGGGAGACATGCCCGTAATACCACTCGCCAATCTTTATTCGTTGGCTCGTGGGCATTACCCAAATCCTTAACAAACTTTTGACACTTAGCTATTTCTTTTCTTGGATCGGGGAAATCTGACATTATGGAATGTAACTCTGCCCTCATCCATGTAAAGTGCATAGTTACTTCCCTCGTGGGAACTACACCATCTCTATTCGGATTCCCATTGGGAACAGTTATTGTCCGGACAGGATGGATGCCTACCACTTTGCTTTTGTTAGAGTTAACTGTGGGAACTTTGCCTTGGTACTTGGGGGGTTCAATCTGCTACTGCTACGTATTGCACTGATCTCACCGATCTCCACAGCCTTTACAGCAGGTGGGATCACTTCTGCTACTTCACTTGGTGAGGTCACTTCCCTTTCCTGTATCAGTGCTGTCTCTAACAGATTAATTGCATGTGAAACGACTGACACTACAACAGGTTCATCATCTACATACACATTTTCCTTATGATTACTCAGGACAGGGTACAAATTACTTGTTACATTTTTATAGATTTTGTTATCGGCTGTACCATCACCGCCCACCGCATAGGGCAGTGGAGGTGCGCATGCGCTATTCCCTTTGCTATTGGAAGTGCTACCTTGCGGAATGGGCGCGCTCCCATGAGGCGCACACACGACACTGTTCTGCATCGCATATGTGCTCCCTTGCATAGTGTGCGCAATGCAGTTTTGCTTCGCGTTTGCACCACTCAGCCACATGTTTCCCTCATGCTGCCACAATTTTAAACAGTCATTATACAGTACGCAGTTGCATACATTATATGCCTTGCCAACCCTGATGGTCCTTCAATGAGCAGCATCTCGTTGACCATGACTAGCGATTGTCTGGCACCCATCTGGGAAAATGATGAAACCTTGCTAAGAAAATGTCGACCGGTACACGCTTTCATGAGCTATGTGTACGCACTCCCTCCCATTATGCCTGCCTACCCCTAGCCGTTTCGGTCAGCTTGCACAATGAAGAGCAAAATACCTGCCTATTGCAATCTACCCTGCTTGCGGCAAATTCAACCAAGCTTCACCGCTCACTTGTACACGATTTCACGAGCTACGTGTATACACTCCTTCCCTTTTTGAGATACTTTCCCCTGGTAGCATGTAATTGTTCCAATAACGTTTACCCTTTCCAGTGATTTGAATCCACACGTCCCCCGGCACAATCATGGTCTACCCAACTGTGCAGTCTAATCGCAATGCCCAGAGAACCTAACTGATCAATGGGTTTTGTGATCACTCTGAGGGGCCGATCAACGGCTAACCTCCGTATTCCCGATGCACGGGAAACTTATGGTTAGCTACAGAAAACCATAATGTACCTGCTCTGTACACTGCCCAGTAGTTTTCTTCCCCCTTCGGACACTTACCGAGTTTCTCTAGGCCTAACAGACAGTGACCTATTTACATCATACGCATACACTCACTTTCATACACCTTTTGTTTTCTGCGCAGAGAAACTTTTACTTAAATTTGGCAGTTACAATTTAAAGGGGTTAACCAGTTAACTACGCTGTGCATATTACAAGACTATTTATCAAAATAACTGTTTAAACCCACAGCAGTATTACTTACCGGACTAGTCGCATACACAATAATGCGACTGATACACAAAAGTGCGAAAATAAAAATTACGCTATTGTGCGACTAGTCGCATACACAATAATGCGACTAACACACAAACGGCAAACAGACAATAAAAGAAACAAACCTTTCTCTCTTGTCCCCAGGTTCCTAATCAGCGCCCCTTAAACTCACACAATAAAGGACATCGATTCCACCACACTGAATGGTAGCAGGGTTTTGAACACAGGGCCTGATTCAGACCCAGTCGCAAGCGCTGAGCGCTGGCAACTGGGTCGATGGTGGCCCAGAGCGCATGCGCACAACGGAAACGGCTCCGTCGTGCGCATGCGCAAGACCCGGATAGCGTCGGCCAAACCGTCGCTCCGAGTCTCGCTCCAAAGGGGGCGTGCTGTCGATGTTGAGTGACAGCACGCCCCCTTTGGTGGGCGGGCCGGGGGTGTGGCTGCCCAAACGGAGGCGTTCCAATGTGAACGCTTACATTTGGGGGCGGCCCCACTGACATCGCGAGTGATGTCAGTGGGAGAAATTTCGGCTATGTTAACATAGCCGAAATCTCTCTGGGGCTTGCGGCCACGAGACCCTACCACAAGGGTCTCATCGCAAGCCCGATGGTTGTGATGGTCTTGACCATCGTGACCATCTTCCTGGCTGCTCGCTATAGCTGTGGGTGCTCTGTCAGAGCGTCCGGCTCTGAATCAGGGCCACAGTGCGTTCTTACCTGCTTTGGTGCGGAAACGAGGTCCCTTCGCTATCATGTGAATTTCGGTGGTGTGATATCAACTGCGAGCCGCCATCTATCGATACCCCTTAATCTATACACCCTAACTGTCGCTGTTTAGTGATACAAGTTGTATAAGAAATAATTGCTTTCAAGACTTATATTGTGGTTCCAAAGCACAAAAGTTCTTATTGCAATAAAAGAAAGTTACACGCTTTCATCTAGCACAATTAGTGCAAAGACAATTATATACAAAAGGTACAAGCCGATACATACGCGTACGCACTGGTCCCAGTGAACAGTCATCACTCCAGAGGCCTGTGGTCATCCAAGAAGAATGGCTGTGTACTATATCCAGTATGCCAGCTATATACCTTACAGAACAAAGAAACTAGTTAACATATTTCCATTGGGTCTTGCTCCTAGACATTATGGTACGATGCAGGTCATTGGACAGTTCATATAGCATCACTGGGGGTATGTCCCAGTTCCTCAGATGTTGCTTTGTGTGGTTTTTCCGCCGAAGAACTGGTTTAAGCTAATAAAACACACTTCAGACAGCTTTACATTCTAACCACTAATTTCATATAGTTCATATCTTGCGAACGCATGATGCGATTTCCTGGTGGATCGAACCGGAAATCTGCAAATAAACAGTGATTTAGAATGGTACCAAACATGATATGTCTACTAGCTTATGTACCTTAAATATCGTATACATTACATTTCACAACATAAGTATTTGTTAATAAAACCTCTAATATTAAGCTTTTAATGCGGAGGAACCTTTTTATAAGTTTTGGTATGTGTAAGTGGGAGAATATTGCGTAAAGTCGCTAATATGCGTGGTGCGTTTATGTGTAGAGTTCTTTGATAAACAGCGAACTGTGCATTGTGCATCTTGTATATTTTATATGTTTTATTAAATGTGCGTATGGGTTATGGTAGGACTTTCAACAATATGCGGTAGCAACGCAGATGCACGACGCTAATAATCGCAACACAAGATGGTGTCGTCAGGGGCAACACAAAATGGCATCGCCCGATATTAATTTAAGATTTGGTCTCAGCCAATCATCTGGCTTTAACAACACCAATAGTGCACTTACTGTGACAGCAGTGTCGGCAGAGCGGGGTTGCTGATGGTGTCCTCCTCAGTACATGGAATGGCAGTGCTGCGGTGCTGGCAGTGTCCTCAGTGAAGGGTACCAGTGATGTCGGCAGTGCAGGGGTGCCAGCGGTGTCTTTAGTGCAGGTGTGCTGGCTGTGTCGGCAGTGCAGGGGTGCCAGCGGTGTCTTAGTGCAGGTTTGCTGGCTGTGTCGGCAGTGTGGGGTGCCAGCGGTGTCTTAGTGCAGGATTTCTGGCTGTGTCGGCAGTGCGGGGGTGCCAGCGGTGTCCTCATTGCAGGTTTGCTGACTGTGTCGGCAGTGCAGAGGTGTTCTCAATGCAGGGTGCCGGTGGTGTCGGCAGAGCGGGGGTGCCAGCGGTGTCCGCAGTGCAGGTTTGCTGACTGTGTCGGCAGTGCAGGGGTGCTGGTGGTGTCCTCAGTGTGGGAGTGTCGGCACTGTCGGCAGTGTGGGGGTCGCTGACGGTGTCCTCAGTACGTTGGGCAGTAGTGCAGGAATGTCGGCAGTGGTGGTGTCAGCAGCGGGGGATGCTGCCAGTGAGGGTGCTGGCAGTGTCGGCAGCGGGGGTGCCCGCGTTGGGGGATGATGGGCGCCATCTTCTTTTTTTTCTTTTGTGCTGTTTTCAATGGGCTTAACGCTGATTGGCTGAGAGCCATGACCAGGGCCAGATTAAGGGAGGGGCGACAGGGGCGGTCGTCCCTGGGCCCCCACACACAGAGGGCCCCCACACTACTGCATGCAGCAGCACAGTAAGTGCTGCTGCATCAGCTTGGGGCAGGGTGGTAGTGTGGACGGCAAATAAGTGCCGTCCGTACTACACAGCACAAACACACAGCCGCCGGCGCTGGCAGCTGTGTGTTTGTTTTAGCAGGCGATGAGAGTCACACAGACTCTGTTCGGCTGCTGCGCTGCGGCCCACTGCTGGACCTCCATCTTCCGGCTCCTGCAGTGGCTGATGGGAGAGACGATGACATCTCTCCCATCATGCAGAGGCCTGGGAGGACGCTGGACGGAAGAGCAGATGCCGGAGCGGGGCTTAAGGTAAGTGGAGAATTATTTTTTTTTCAGTGTGTGTGTCTGGGGATGGGGACAACTACTTCTAAGGTCACTGCTGCATTTGGACTACTACTAGGGGCACTGCTGTGGGTGGGGGGAAGTACTACTTGGGGCACTGCTGTGGGGGGGGAAGTACTACTAGGGGCACTGCTGTGGGGTGGGGGGAAGTACTACTAGGGGCACTGCTGTGGGGGGGAAGTACTACTAGGGGCACTGCTGTGGGGGGGGGAGTACTACTAGGGGCACTTCTGTGGGGGGGGAAGTACTACTAGGGACACTGCTGTGGGGGGGGAGTACTACTAGGCACACTGCTGTGGGGGGAAGTACTACTAGGGGTACTGCTGTGGGGGGGAAAGGACTACTACTAGGGACTTATGGGGGTACTACTAGGGGCACTGCTGGGGGGGAAGGACTACTACTAGGGACTTCTGGGGGTACTACTAGGGGCACTGCTGGGGGGGGAAGGACTACTACTAGGGACTTCTGGGGGTACTACTAGGGGCACTGCTGGGGGGGAAGGACTACTACTAGGGACTTCTGGGGGTAGTACTAGGGGTACTACTGGGGGGGGATTGGACTATTACTAGGGACACTGCTGGGGGTACTACTAGAGGCACTGCTGGGGATACTACTGGGGGCAATGCACACTGTTGCGACCACTACTGGGGGACACAACAAAGAGGGTGATTACTACTAGGGGTACTCCTGGTGGGACTACTGTTGAGGGGGGACTGCTACTGGGGGCATGGCTGGGCTCGGCTCTGTGTGGCTTGAAGGGGGCCCCCGCAACTTAGTTGCCCTGGGGCCCATACAAGCCTTAATCCGGCCCTGGCCGTGACAGACGGCTCTCTCAGCCAATCAGCGTTAAGCCCGCTGAAAACAAAACCCCGCGACTTGACAGAGGGGTTGTGAGGTTTTGCCTCAGGTCATGAATCCGGGGCAGGCAGGGAGATCCGAGCTGCGCTCGGATCGCCCCTGATCCCCGAAATTCAGGAGGGTTCAGATCTCTTAGATCCGAACCCGCTCATCTCTACTTTATAGATATTGCTTCTGCAAAGCTCTCATTGCAAGAGATGGGGGCAAAAGAACTGCAGAGGGAGAACCGAAAAGGTGGAGAAATCAGTGATGTCTCCACACTTTGCAGTATAGTAACTGTGGAGATAAGAAATTTTAGACTTTCTCCAACTAAAATGCTGGCGAAAAGCATTTTTTATTTACTAAATAGACCCCTCAGTCTGGTGCAATATCCCAACATTACTCAGTATCACAGCGGCTGCTCTTTGGGTAAAGAACTGTCTCTGTCTATCTCCCATTAGCCCTTATTACTACCAGGTTGGAAATCACAGGGAGAGATGATGTGTGATAATAAACAGTCCATAGTGATTATGATGCTGACCTGGGTAAGAGGCTGCTGCATTTGAATGATGAATCAAAATATAAAGCTAAATCTAACCTTGATGCTTATGTAGCACCCATTTCCCAGGTACAGTAAGCCTATAGGAAGGATGTTTGTATAAGGATAGCGGATCTCACCATTATACATAGTTGTCTTTAAAATGGGTGCAAGGTGTGCGGTGCACATGGGCCCCTGGGTCCAGGGGGGCCCACACCTCACACACTGCAACCATAAGTAATTAGATTTACCTCTGTGCCGATCCCAGTGTGCTGCTCCGCTGCGCCGGACCGGAGCTGCAGAGCAGCAAACACTTACTGTGAAAATGACGGCGGCCATTTTCCCAGTGATCTGCGCATGAGCAGAAAAGATGTCCCTGGGAAAGTAGGCGCGGGCGCCATTTTCCCAGAGGCCAGCGCATGTGCAGTAGATTCTGGCATGAAGCCAGAATCTATAGCGCTCCCTGCCGCTGAGCCACTGACAGAGAGGAGGGGGCTCAAACGGAGGCTGCACACGGGCACCCTCCTCTCTTAAAACGCCCCTGCCATTATACCTTCTATGCAGTGCCTCCACCTTAGTCAGAGTCACGTAGTGTCTTCATTGGGAAATGTCCAGGAAATCTGCAACACCAGGGAGAGACTTAGGTGCATATGTATCAAAGCTTGATGTGAGATAAAATTGTGAGATATATATCGCCAACGAATCAGCTTATAGCTTACAATTTGGAGGCTGTGTTTAAGAAATGATAGTTTGGAGCTGATTGGTTGGTGATACATATTTCACAATTTTATCTTACATCAAGCTTTGATACATATGCCCCTTAAGCTGGACACACACTAGACCTACTTACATCCAACTATCCAACGAGTTGATTGGTTGGAATGAAAATCTGGTAAGGTATGAAAGCAAATGACAATCAGTAATTTGCTCCCAAACACCGGAAAATGGACAAAAACTGTTGTTTGAACAAATTGTTTAGATCAAACATTTAACAAACTTGTCTGACGACCATTTTCATCTGTTTTCTGGCATTTAGGAGCAAATTGCTGATCATCATTTACTCCCATACGTTACCAGGTTTTCATTCCAACCAGCCAACTAGTTGGATGAAAGTTGGTCTAGTATGTGGCCAGCTTAAGAAAACCCCTTGCCCACCTACTATTTATGACCTCAGACTATGGCCCGTATTCATTTAGGTGCGTCCCAGACTTTTCGCATGCCGGAGTTTCCCCTGTCATCGCTGGTTTTGCATGCGAAAAAGTATCGCACTTGTCCCCGCTTATCCCCATATTCAATTCTAAATCTGCGAAAATGGAACCCGGCAAATTTGAAACCAGTTAAATGTCCTGTCAGATTTGGGGAAATCAGCCTGACACCCTCAAAAGATGCACTGACACCCTCAAAAGATGCACTGACACCCTCAAAAGATGCACTGACATAGGGGCGAAAGACTAATCGAACCATCTAGTAGCTGGTTCCCTCCGAAGTTTCCCTCCGAAGTTTCCCTCAGGATAGCTGGCGCTGCTCTGCTATGCACGATACCCCTGAATAGACCTGCTGAAGCTATTTGGGTACTTAAATGCTCTCAATAGCTGCTAATTAGCGTCTTTGCACAAGTGGTGAAGAATAGCTTTTAGCATTTTTTTTTGGTTTAAATAAGTAGTCCCAGCAAATTTGGGGTACATGAAAATGGGTGCTAGCATATTTTGAAGTTGCTAAAGTGAAGTTTTAAAAATCTTTAAAAATCCACCTGCCACAAACAAGTTTGTCTCCCAACTTTGTTATTTTCACCCCCAAAATGAAAGTACTTTTTTGGGGTGTTCTTCAAATTTTTTAAACTTTTTTTTACCTTTGGGGGACTGTCCCAAGGATGCTAGGTGGTTCCCGCATGTTTGCACCCCAAAACCCCAATTCTGCACTTTTGTTCGACAGGTTTCATAGATTAATCTTTTTCGCCTATTCCAATGCATTGACTTTCTGCACCGGTGAAAAGTCTTTGGAATTGAATACGGGGAAAAGTTTTCGCCTGGCGAATTGACGTCACCGGCGAAACTTTTCCGCAAAAACAGACTTTTCGCACCTAATTGAATACCACCCTATGTGTGGCCGCTGAGACTCGCTATCTGATTGGCTCTCAGGAGCTGCCTAGCAACTTTCCTCCCTGTATTCTGGCTGTTTCCTAGCACCTAGGATGCTGGCTGCTACGTGCAGCAGCTCACCTGTTTGGAATACTCGTTACCTGACTCCAGCCTAATGACTCCTGTGATTGTTCTGTCTCCCTTTCATTAGGGAGTCTGGTCAGTTCCTGCCTGTCAGTGATATTCCCTAGTTCCTGATTCTAGTGAGCCAGTCACCCCATGTGGTGCTTTATCCTGGTATCCTGCCAATGTATATCTGCATCCTTGAACCCTGCCTCTGTCTTCTGAGTGTGGCCCCTGCCAGTCTTGCTCTTGTGTCCTGCTGGATTATGCCCTGTAGCCATATCCTGTGTCCATCTCAGCTCATTGTCTGTACCTTGCCAAGACCCTCCGGCTTACCTTTCATGTTACCTTCGGTCTGTGTCCAGTCCCAGTGAGTTCCTGTGGATTAATCCTGCCAGTTTAATCATATCAAGTCCTGGTTATGTGCACATCCAGCCTGTGTGTCTGTGGTTGTCTATCGCAGCAAAATATATTCACCCCAGACCGTGCCTGCATTTGCAAGTCTGCAGCTGTTTCCTCTATACCTAGGCCTGTACCAGAGCCAGCCCTAGCCAATTTGGTGCCTTAGGCAAGATTTTAGCTGGTGCCCCCCAGCAGATAATCCCACCTCCAATCTCAAGGCCCCTACACACTAGACGATTTTGTTAACTCATCGGAATGATAAATCGTTAAAATTGTCCAGTGTGTTTGCACTATTTTGTGCATTGCGCGCTCCCATGGGGTTGTCGCCACATTGCTTGATCTTTTGTACATGCAGTCCAATTAGGCGATGCGGCTGATGATCCCATGCAGCGATATGATGGCCCGTCTGCAGTGGGTCATATGTCGCATCACTAGGTACACGCGCCGCTTAGTGTATTCCCAACTTAAGTATTTATATGTGGATGCCAGGGATATTATATAAACAAAGAACAAAACTGCTCAGTCAAGGCAGTGTCAATCGACACGATTTACTAATTTTTTTCAGTCATGAGTGCCAGATCCCTGCAGAGATATATATATATATATTAGGGGGGAGCAGGTTCGGATTTCTGAAATCCGAAACCCCCTGAGCCCCCCCCGATCGGAGGCTGATCCGAGTCAGGCTCGACTTTTCCCGCCTGACTCGTATCTGAAATCGAGGCAAAACGTCATCATCCCACCTTCCGGGTCTTGCAGGTTTTGGATTCTATATAAGGTACCCGCGTCGGCGCCATTTTCTCACTCGGCTGTGGACAGTGAAGAGGGAGGGTGGGAGTTAGGGCTGGCTGGGCTGTGTAGTGTAGTGTAGTGTAGTGTTGTGCTGTGCTGCTGTTGTCCATAGGGGCTGTGTCCACTCCTCCAAAGTCCATAGGGGCTGGCTGTGTTGTGCTGTGCTGCTGTTGTCCATAGGGGCAGTGTCCACTCCTCCAAAGTCCATAGGGAATGGTTGTGTTGTGCTGTGCTGCTGTTGTCCATAGGGGCTGTGTCCACTCCTCCAAAGTCCATAGGGGCTGGCTGGACTGTGTTGTGCAGTCAGTTGTCCATAGGGGCTGTGTCCACTCCAAAGTCCTGTGCAGTGTCCCAGTCCTAAAGGGGTGCTGTAGTGTTGTCCAGGGGGTGCTCTGTCCATCAGGGGTGCTCCCCACAAGTGCAAAAAAAATAAATATTTTTTCTGTGTTTGTGAATTGTGTGCGCAGAAGCCGCACGTGCATCAACAAAGTAGTGCCAAGCGTGCGCCTGTGTCATAAGTAAGGGCCGGCTGGCTTGACCATTAAAGGGTGCTGTAACCCCCAAAGTGCACTCCAAACAAAATAAAAAAAGATTTTCTGTGTTTGTGAATTGTGTGCACTGTGGCTGCACGTGCATCAACAAAGGAGCAGCGCCAAGCGTGCGCCTGTGTCCCATAAGTAAAGGGCCGACTAGCTCATTTCTTAAAGGGTGCTGTAACCCCCAAAGTGCACTAGTCTCCAACAAAAATAAAAAATTATTTTCTTTGTTTGTGTGTGCTTTAACCGCACGTATATATCAATATAACATAAATGGAGGACCAAACTTTCTCCGATAAAAATAAAATAGGTAAAGATCAAGAACCACTTCCTCCTAGTGCTGTTGCTGCTGCTGGGAGTTGTTCATCATCCCAGATAGGAAGTAGGAACACCACTACTTTTACTAAACAATTAACCCTCCAACAGTCCCTAGCGATGAGGATGAAGTACGACAGCAGTCATCCTGAAGCAAAACGTATAACTGAGGCCTTGACTGCTATGTTGGTGTTAGACGTGCATCCGGTATCCGCCATTAGTGCAGTGGGATTTAGACAATTGATGGAGGTAGTGTGTCCCCGGTTCCAAATCCCATCTAGATTCCACTTCACTAGGCAGGCAATACCGAGACTGTATAGAAACGTCAGAAAAAGTGTCCTCAGTGTCCTGAAAAATTCGGTTGTACCCAATGTCCACTTAACCACGGACATGTGGACAAGTGGAACAGGGCAGACTAAGGACTATATGACTGTGACAGCCCACTGGGTAAATGTATCACCTTATGCAGCAACAACAGCACAGTCACCAGTAGCAGCTTCTCAGAAACGCCAGCTCATTCCAAGGCAGGCTACACTGTGTATCACCGGTTTCAGTAAGAAAGCACACCGCCGACAACCTCTTAGAGAAAGTGAGGGAAATCATCGCCCAGTGGCTTACCCCACTTAGACTCTCCTGGGGATTTGTGATATCTGACAACGCCACCAATATTGTGCGAGCATTACATCTGGGCAAATTCCAGCACATCCCATGTTTTGCTCACACAGTAAACTTGGTGGTGCAGAATTTTCTGAAAAGCAACAGGGGCGTGCAGGAGACGCTTTGGGTGGCCCGAAAAATTTCTGCCCACTTTTGCCATTCAGCGACTGCGTGCACCTGTGTCATAAGTAAAGGGCCGGCTGGCTTGTCCATTTTTATTGGTGCTGTAACCCCCAAAGTGCACTCCAAACAAAATAAAACATTCTTTTTTTTTTCTGTCTTTGTGAAATGTGTGGGCTGTAGCCTCACCTGCATCCTCAAAGCAGCAGCGACAAGCGTGCGTCTGTCTGTTAAAGGGTGGTGTAACCCTCAAAGTGCGCTCCACAAACAATAAAAAAATTCTTCTGTTTTTTTTCTATCTTTGTGAATTGTGTGGGCGCTGTAGCCGCACCTGCATCCACAAAGCAGCAGCGACAAGCGTGCGTCTGTCTGTTAAAGGGTGGTGTAACCCTCAAAGTGCGCTCCACAAAAAATAAAAAATTATTTTTTTTCCTGTCTTTGTGAATTGTGTGGGCTGTAGCCACACCTGCATCCTCAAAGCAGCAGCGACAAGCGTGTGTCTGTCTGTTAAAGGATTACATCGGTGACAGCATCCAAGTAGGCATGTCAGACAGTCCATACATGTACTGGCAGAAAAAAGAGGCAATTTGAAGGCCCCTGTACAAACTGGCTCTATTTTACCTGAGTTGCCCCCCCTCCAGTGTGCACTCCGAAAGAGTGTTTAGTGCAGCCGGGAACCTTGTCAGCAAAAGGCGTAGGAGGTGGCTTCCACAAAATGTGGAGAAGATGATGTTCATAAAAATGAATTATCAACTCTTCCAGGGAGACCAGCCTCCAGAACGTACAGAGGGACCTGTGGTGGTGGATTCCAGTGGGGACGAATTAATACTCTGTGAGGATGAGGATGTACACAACACTGAAGAGGGTGAGGAGGATGAGGACAACATCTTTCCTCCGTAGAGCCAGTTTGTGCAGGGCCAGATTAATTGCCAGCTTGTTTTGTGGGGGCCCAAACGAACCAATCATTTCAGCCACAGTCATGTGGCAGACCCTGGCACTGAAATGATTGGTTTGTTAAAGTGTGCATGTCCTGTTTATACAACATAAAGGTGGGTGGGAGGGCCCAAGGACAATTCCATCTTGCGCCTCTTTTTTTTCTTTGCATTATGTACTGTTTGGGGCCTAGTTTTTCAAACTGCCATCCTGTCTGCCACTGCAGTGTCACTCCTAGATGGGCCACGTGTTTGTGCCGGCCACTCGTGTCGCTTAGCATAGTCATCCAGCTACCTTGGTGCAACCTTTTGGACATAAAAACACTATTGTGAGGTGTGAGGTGTTCAGAATAGACTGGAAATGAGTGGAAATTAAGGTTTTTGAGGTTAATAATAGCATAGGAGCAGAAAAATCAACACATTCTGTGATTTTAGCTGTTTTTATGCTTTTTTTAAAAAAAAATACAGATCCAAAACACAAAACCCAGAACCCAAAACACCGAAGGGTGGTTTTGGCAAAACCAATCCAGATCCAAAACACGAAGAAAGATCCAGATCCAAAACCAAAACACAAAACACGAAAAGTGGCCGGTGCACACCCCTAATATATATATATATATATATATATATATATATATATATATATCTCCAAACAAAATGAGGGTGCACTCAGCAGACTTCATAGATATCAAAAAGATTTGTTTTATTTACGTCATCTTAAAAATACAGCCATAGTACAGCTATCCATCGACGTTTCGGTCCTATGCCTGGACCTTTGTCAATATATATATTGTGGCAGTATCACCAGAGATGGCGTTGGTGAGCAGCAGATTCTGTGTGGGATTGGAGAGATCCTCCGACACAGGGTTGAAATACTGAGTGGTGATACACCTGTGAGGAGTAGAGAGCTCAGGTGTGAGCTAGTGAGAAGGCCGAGCAGTCAGGCCGGGAGAGACAGTCTAGTTGGGACTGTAAGTCAGAGAGCCCAGTGAAGCTGAGCGAGCCATTGGGGGCCAGGAGGCCGGTGTCCGGACCTTGCAGGAGGCAAGGAGGGACCACAAAACTCTCTGACTGTGGGACATTGAAGCAGTAAAGCTGCGCGCTGAGAAAGCCAGGGCCTATATCTGTGTGATACAGGGAAGGTCACCAGGATTGTGTTTTGTTATTTTCTGTATCCTGAATTCACAAGCTGGAAGTAAAAGCATCGTTTATTTACTTGAAAACCGTGTGTGGACCCTCAATAAGCACCTAAACACTGCACCCATCCACCCTCTGCCGAGCTAAATACCCCAAGTCATCACAATATGGTGGAGAATGCGGGCACAAGGGATTCTACGCAAAAAGATTCTATGCAACAAGAGATTCTACGCAAAAAGATCTGTGCAAAAGTGGACTACAGCAAGTAAATGGACATAAGGAGGCTCACTGCACCTGCGTGGCTCGTCATGGTGGTGAGTGGAAACAGCGCAAGTTGAACTGTTTAAGAGAATAAAGATGTCGGTGTGTGTGGTCAGTGTATGGTGCAAAGTCCGTCCAATGAGGGCTATATCAGCCTGGAAGAGTTTGACAGAATGCGTAACGCTTTGAATGAAGGTAATGCATATTTTGCCGGGAAGGTTGATGACTTAACGGAGCAATTAGCTGACGAGAGAAATGTTCATGAACAAACGGTAAAGAAATTACGGAGTGAATTGTCCGCTTTGAAAATGGCATTTAAGCAGGAAGAAATAAAAAACCGTGAAGTTCTTAAAGAGACAGACCTCAAATTGGCAGTGATGTCTGAATGCCTTGAGGACGCTAAAATGTTCCAATGTATTACAAAGTATGAGAATGATGTGCTCCTAGCAAAGAATGATGTATTGGAGCAAAATATTGTCGAAGTGCACCAAAAGTGTGTTGTACTTCAGCAGGAAGTAGAAGAGTTGAAAGAAGGGGTCCAGAGATATCAGAGTGATGCAGAGCGCGCACAAGTGAAAGTGGCGGATCTGGCTCTGGTGTTAAAAGAAAAAGACTCTCTAATTGTATCCACTCAAGTAATGCTTAAAGATTGTGAATTGGAGAAAACTTCTCTGGCGGAAAAGTTTTGTGAATTAAAAGAGAAGTATCTCCAGACGCTGCAAACTCTCGCTCAGTGGGAAACTGACCGTGAAAGAAAAGAAATGGAGATGGTCCGTCTCGAAGTCAGCTGTAAGGAGCAAGTACAAACTCTCCATTCTTATTTACTTGCAGCTAAAGCAATTTCAGAATGTCTGACAGAGAGAAATGGATTCCTGGAGGAAAGTCTGCATAAAGCTGCAAAGCAAAATGAATCTTTGGAGAGAGAGCTTAACCTTGCCCATGGCAGGGCTTGGGAGTTGCAAGTACAGCGTGAGAACCTTGAGAAGTGTCTGCTAAGTACACAGGACCAGTTACAAAGACTCCAAGTGGAGAGGAATACCAAAGAAATGGAATTGCAATATGAATTAAAAGTTGCAGAGTCTGACATAGTTACACAAAAGTTGAGACTTGCTGAACATGAAGTTGTGGAGCGCAAACTACTGCAATCTGAGAGCAAGTTGGAAAGCGCCATGGTGAAAATTGCCCAGCTGGGAGAGCCGCTGTCTAGGGCTCAGATACAGTTCCACATGGTAGTGGGAAAATCAGAAGAGGAGCTGTTAGTGAAGTATGCCAGTAGCCAATACAGGGCTTTCAGGCTGAAGGTTAAAGATGTGACAAAGAGAAGTTGGATAAAATGTGTGCTTTCAAGAGGTGTAAGCAAGAGAAACCTATGTTTGGTTAAAAAGAAACAAAGGAAAAGACGTTCTTTGTATGAACCAGAAGATGAGGAAAAGAACTTGCGGGGTTCTGCTGAAGTTGACAAGAGTGAAGAGGAAGTATGTCACTTTGGGAAAATGAACATCAAGTTCTCGCTGCCTGACATGGTACCCGGGGCAGAGCCTCAAGTACTGCGTCAAGAAAGCAATAAGTACAAATGGTACCATAAAGTAAGGAAAAAAGTGAGGAGGAAGATAAACTCTGGAACCTGGAGGAAGAGACCCCCAGAGATCACAAGAGAGTGTATGACCATGGATGTGGTGGAGTTCCCTAACGAGGAAAGTAAAAAGGGACATCGTCATGAGAATGCCTTGTCCCATGTCGCTGAACCCACGGGTTTCAAGCTGGGGAGGGGGATATGTGGCAGTATAACCAGAGATGGCATTGGTGAGCAGCAGATTCTGTGTGGGATTGAAGAGATCCTCCCACACAGGGAGAGACAGTCTAGTTGGGACTGTAAGTCAGAGAGCCCAGTGAAGCATAACATAGGGAGATGATGACAATTTTCTCTGCCATTACCCTTAATGGGCCAGATTTTAAAGCAGGATCCTCCCTTCTAATCAAAGAATAACACCCGACATGTTTCGTCCCTTAGGACTTCTTCAGGGGTTTTTTGACAATCTGGAGGTTATGTAAGAACCACAAAAGGACTTGCAAACTGTATCCTTAAATTGGAAAAGCTGTGCTCTCAATATGTGGTGTGCTCTAGTCCCAGTCCAAAAGCTGTAATTAAGGGTAATGGCAGAGAAAATTGTCATCATCTCCCTATGTTAAGACAATTATTGTGTAAGCATTTTTATGTTACTAAATTTTATGTCATAAGACAAAAACATTTTACTAAAATATTTGTCAAATTATTTGTTTATTTTATCTAATGGTTGGCCGTTGGGCCATTTTTTTGGGTGTTCTGTTGGTGAGAGGGTCTTTTTTTTAGAAAATCCAGTTAAGGATTTATGGATTCATCTATCAAGTGTTTGGAAATCTACCTCTGAATAAAGTTGAGAGGAGAATCTAAGAAATCCAAGATTACATCTTTATTGGACTTTTTATGGTGCAATATTCATATTGTTGAGGACTTAGCAGCTCATTCAGAGTCGGTCGTGAGCGCTGAGCGCTCACGACCGACTCGAAGTTGCCCCACAGCGCATGCGCACGATGGAGCCGGCTCCGTCATGCGCATGCGCGAGACCCGGCTAACGACGGGTGATCCATTGTTAGGGGTCTCGTCGTAGACGGGGCGAGCTGTCGATGTTGAGTAACAGCTCGCCCCATTTTCTGGGCGGGCCGGAGGCGTGCCTGGCCAAACGGAAGCGTTCCAGTAGGAACGCTTGCCGTTTGGGGGCGGCCCCACTGACATCATCAATGATGTCAGTGGGGAGCTTCCTGCTCGATCAGAGCAGGAAGCTCTCTGGGGCTTAAGGTTGACGAGACCCTACCTTAGGGTCTTGCGTAAGCCCTGATGGTCGCGATGGTCTTGACCATCGCGACCATCACCCTTGTCGGTCGTTAGAGCTGTTGGTGTTAACCCACAGCCTAACGACCGTCATGGAGGCGGCCGTTCAGGATGCAAGCGGCCGCCCTGTTTCAGAACGACCGCTTGCATCCTACGACCACCTCTGAATGAGGCCCTTACTTTTTACAAATAAGATTCATTGGCGTATGCGTCCTCTAAATTTATTTGTGTGTGTTTTATTTTTTTGTTCCCACTAACGGGTTCAATTAGAGGTGCTGCTTTTATCTTTAAAGCACAAAATAAGGGCATTTGTTGTAATATTTATTTATTTAACAGTTTCTTATATAGCGCAGCATATTCCGTTGCGCTTTACAATTGTAAATATTAATAGAACAAAACTGGGTAATAACAGACAGATATATAGGTAGGAAGGCCCTGCTCGCAAGCTTACAATCTATAGGGAAATAGGCATTGATACACAAGGATAGGTGCTATATATTGCATTTTGGTCCAGCCAGAATGCACAGTTTCTTGGTTGGCTGCATGATCCAGTCACACAGGAATGTCGGCCAAATGTCATGAGGATGTGAGAGAAAGACAATGTGTGAGATTGTGTGTGGACTGTAAAAAGGGGATATATATAATATATATATATTATGATTATGAAGCATCATTGTATTTTTACTGGAATTTCTGGTTCACAAATTTGAGGAGATTATACTGGGTGCCTGGAAGGTAGGCTCCCCTCACACAGCCCCATCACTTCTTAAGTGAAATAGACTGGGTGAGAGTGTAATGACGCATTTTGCTGTGAACCATGTGATTATCTTTCTGCCCTTCGCTTCATATTGCTGCAAAATTCTGTCCTACAAGCTCTGCAATAAGTCCTACAGGTAGTTTATTTGTATATTATGGGGACGGACTAAACAGTTGAACACTGCAGACATACATATAGTCACACAAATATGGCAAGTGTGATTCACAGCAAACATACAGTATACCCAGTGGTACAAGAAAGTACATTTCTTTATGGAACTCTGGACCTCAATCAGAGGCGGTTGCTAGAAGCGAACGCTCTCTCTGAATGAGGGCGGGCACTTCTGGTTATTTGGTGCAGCCTCCTGGTCGCAAGCTAAGCTGTGGGTTACCACCCACAGCTTAGCTTGCGACCAGGGTGATGGTCGCGATGGTGGTCACCATCGCGACCATTGGGGCTTGCGAACAGACCCTAAGGTTGGGTCTGGGCATTCGCAAGCCCCAGGGAGCTTCCTGCTCTGATCGAGCAGGAAGCTCCCCACTGACATCACTGATGATGTCAGTGCAGCCGCCCACAAAACGGTAGGCGTTCCTAAAGGAACGCCTCCGTTTTGGAAACCACCCCCCCGGCCCGCCTACAAAAAGGGGCGAGCTGTCGATCAACATCGACAGCCACCCCTTTTGTAGCGAGCTCCTGAGCGAGAGAGTTTCTCTCTCGCTCCAGGGCTTGCGCACGTGCAGTGCGGCCGCTGCGCGTGCACAGGGCCACCCTTCGACCCGGTTGCGAGCACATCGGTGCTTGCGACCGGGTCTGAATGACACCCACTGTGTGTGCGCTGAAGGCCATGTAAAATGGGCATGACCACGCAACACGAGGGGCATGACCATGCAGCACAGGGAGCAGGTTCCCGTGCCCCCTATCTCTGCACTCTCTGGGGCAAGCCCAGCGCTCCTGGATTTGTTTGGCTGCTCCCAGACACTTGGTTTAATCCAGTGAAAGGAGAAAATCCCTTTCTGCCACAACATCAACACTGACCAAAAGATTTTTCCAAAATCAAACCTTGCACTATGTATGGATGAACCCTACCAGGTATAAGAGTTGTATTTGTTGGAGCACCATATATCCATCCAGCCTGGGTAGACTGATGTAAAAGTTCCTGTAATATTCATACAAATGTTAATGTGCTTCCTATATCTGTGTATGTCCAAGCTGATAATGCTGCTGGTCCTCACATCAGATCTCGTGGCTTCTTCTCTGTCCTACTAGTTTCATATTGAGCATTTCTGTTATTGCAGATGGCCCAGAGAAGGTGTAAATTACTGGCAAATTACATGTGAACGTTAGTTCGGAGATCTCATTATCATGTTCTGCTGATTCTGTCCCACCACCTCACTACCAATGGAGATTCAAGGACAGAGAATTAAATATAAAACATAGCACACTCCTAATTCCTAATGCTTCCTCTGAGAACCAGGGCGACTATACCTGTGCGGGTACTAACTCGGTGACACTGCGTACTGCTACTGCCTCTGTGTATGTGAATGTTACAATGGGTAAGTTTATAATTAATTCTTCCATCCCAAAACCAGTTATTCCTAGCACAACAGCTGACGCTATGTAATGTACAGTGTAGTTGGAAATACTGTATGTTTATAAATATGTTCAGTTGCAGCCTAGTCAGGGAGGGAATCAGAGTGAAGCTCAATCATTCTGAGTAACTGCCAGACTGATCTCTCTGGTGAAGGCCAATCACAGTGCGAGACAGATACAGGGAGACCTATAATAGCACTTATGTCGCTGTGTCCTGGGATTACCTTTATCCGTTGTTCTTCCTGCAGATCATAGGCCTGATTCTCAGTCAGACAGATCTTGCGGATATTTGCAGGCTGCACATGTGCCCTATCATGCATACACACATGGATGGAAATTGAAATGGGAGTTTCTGGGCTCTTACTTTCCAGACCCACAGAACAGCAATGTCTGTGGCTGTCAATGGAAAAATAGTGGGTGACATGGCATTCTGCATGAAGGTGGATGATAATGGCATAGATGCGGGACTGCTGGCATTACCATCGCCTATTCTCCTGGAATTTCTGTGAGATTCACAAATAAGTTGGGTGGGAGTCTGTTGATGTACTTTTCTGGTAATCGAATCCTCATGGCCCCACCCTCATGTCATAATGCTGCAGATCATATTATTATGTCACAGGGACAGGGAGGGATGTGATGATGCTTCTGTCCTTCCCACCTGGACCTCCCCTTGTCCATATATCTCAGAGCACATAAGTGAAAAGTACCGTAGGTGGGTATGTATAGACATTACCTCGCTGTAATGTTCTTGTCCTACTACCTCCATCTCCACTGTCTCACTTATATAACTGTAATTACTTTTTGAGTCACACATTTTTTATTTCTTTTGAAAATTCTTCTGTTTTAATTTTAATCCAGTGTCCTCTGAATTATCCTCACATTTATCTAATTTACACTGTCATACAAATATACTTCCAGTCTATCATCTCTGCTCAATCCTCTACCTCTAAAGGTGCATACACACTTGCCGATATATTGGATGACTGAACGATAACGATATCGTTATCATTCAGTCGTTCACTATATCGGCCAGTTTGTGCACAAAAACGATGAACGATAACAACCAACGATGCACGCTCCTGCAGGTCATTGGTCTTTGTCGTTCATCACCCAAACATGCAGGTCAACCTGACGATATTGGCAGGTTCTTGCATGCTCGGGGATGAGGGAGGATGCACGGCACTGAACAATATCGTTCATGATATCGTTCAGTGTGTGTGTGCTCAACGTCGTAAATGACATTGAGCACACCCCTGCCGGGGACACAGTAAACGATGTCGCTCATGGAGCAAATCGTCTAGTGTATATGCCCCTTAAAACTATGCACCTTTTAATACTGTACATTTAAATCTCTTCTCACTGCACAAACATCAACCATTGGCTGCTATTATTACCCACAATCCTGCTTCCAACTTCTAGGACAAGATAGATATGATCCCACATTATATGATATGCACTTCCTCAGCCAGCAACGTGCTTAATTCCCTCCCTGATCCCTCTGGAATCTTCTCTTTATTTGATACCTTTTCTACAACCTCTCTACGTGATCCTGTACGCTCACCAATCAGTGGAGCCCTATCTCCTGTGCTCCTACCAACTAATATATGTAATCTCTCTCTACCTCTCTGTACTGGCATAAATGGAAAAAAAATTGGTAGACGCCCTTCTCCAGAGCCTGATAAATGTGGTAGGGTGGTGGTAGTGGCCAGTAATTTGGATAATCACAGACATGGAAGAACAAAACCTTACTGTGCCCTTGTCACCAGTGGCTTTCCTGTAAGACCCAATGTACTTACTGTATTTACCATAGGACACTATAATTGTTAATGTTTCCTTTATTTTCCTATACATTGCAAGCAGGACCCTCTTACATTTAAAATTCCTGCCAGTATAGAGCTGTCATCTGTGTAACGTTGCAAATTGTGGTTGGAAGATTTCTGATTCTGGTCACATGCTGATGCCATTAGGTGCTCTAGAAATATTAGATATATCTACAGGTTATCTTTTAGATCTTCAGACAATTCTATAAAATTGCGGTTTTCCCTAATTCCTGATTTGTCCATCTGTAACTGTCTGCTGAAAATTGTCATGACATAGAGGAGATATAACTCACAAGAGACCAAGCAGGGTCTGTGTCTCTTTGAATGTCACTAACTTGTCTAGGGAAAACTTGGAGGCAGGCTATCAACTTCCCTAAAGTACATTTCTATGGCCGACTACTGTATATCAAATTGGTGTTTGAGTCTTCAGTGTAATCTTCAGCTATGAGAACCTCAAAGGTCTTTAGCAATGATCTTAAGAAGTAATCTATATGTTGCATATATCTGTATTGGCTGAGCTTACTAGCCAGATATTAGCTGGGCAATGGGCAACAAATGTAAACTTTGTCCTAGTCAGTAGGCACCAATGCAAAAAAAACCCACATAAAGTGGCGCGGACCATTTACAGTCATTTATGAATGTAGTATGTGTTGTTACAATTTAACCACATCATTTTAAAATTGTGCAGAACAATACCCCCCATACCTGTACCTGGCTCTTTGGAAATAAGAGAGACTTTGCTAGAACGTCCACTATCTACTTACATTTAGAAGGTGCAATGTGATAGGGATTAAATTTTTTAACTCACATAGGTTTCTATTTATTAACATTATTTTTACAAAAATAAAGTGAAAAAGGGTGTTTTCACACCCTTTTCACATTATTTTAGTATCACCTATAGTTACTATAGGGCAATTGGAGTAGAATTCATAAAATTCTACTCCAACCCCTAAGTATCACTTATTTTTAGTAAGCAGATCGCATTTCCCATAACTGTAATGGGAAATGTGAACCGACCAAAGTTACTAAAAATAAATGTGAAAAAAATATCGGGGAAAGCCCTGTGATAATAACGCCACCTGGAGGTGGCGTTATCCAGGGTCTCCCACAGTTACCGGACTCCTGGCCTGCTCTAACGGGGAGAGCAGAGCAGGTAGTCGGTCCCTGTAATCAGCTGTGTAGTCTAAATAGACCGCAAGCTGATTACTGTAAAAAAAAAGAAAAAAAAAATAGTAAAAAAAATATTACTTACCTGACTCCAGGGACCGGTGATCGGGCCTCCGGTGATGTCTCCCCTCCAGTCAGCTGGTCTCCCATAGTGCAATGCTGCCCGGTCTTCAGGTGATCAGGTCCCAGTGCAGTATGGGAGATCACCTGACCAGAGGAATGGAGAACATCACCGGAGGCCTGGAGAATGCAGGTAAGTGTAAGTAAGGGAGAGGGGGGTCGTGGGGGGGAGGGGGGGTCGCAGGGGGGGTCTGCAATCGTGGGGGGCAGGGCTTAGCGCTGGGGGGGTAGCAGCGGTGACCGGTCGGCGCATGCGTGGGCACTTAATCACGGTATTTTTTGCGAAAATACCGTGATAAGGCTCCAAAGGGGATTCGCAGGGACAGAGCTTTATCGCACGCTCTGTCCCTGTAAGGGATTTGTAGTAATTCCCTGTGATATTGCCTGAATTCGCAATGCGAATTCACTCGGTAATATCACACTACAATCTGCATTACCAATGCGGATTGTAGTATATAGAGCCCTTTATTTTTCTTTTATTTACACAATGTATGTAAAAATAAATATTTAGCTCTTAACAATTCAGGATTTATAAGGGGTCTAAGTTTCCATATTGTTTACACTCATTGTTTTACTTCTTTGTGATTTGTTACTTTCACTCCTGAGTGTGAGGCAGCACCACCAGGACCACTGAAATACTATCTCACCCATCAGGATACTGATAGGGATGAGGCGTTATACTATCTATCATTTTAGTTGATATTAAATATTTTTTTATTTGATGCAATTATTAAACAATTATTGATTGCATTTTGTTTTTCTTTCAGCAGGGGTAATTTTAACATAAATAGGGTCTTGCCCGGCCTATCAGAAACGAAATATTTATTTTTGGAAATAGGGTGGACAGTAGCTTTAATATAACTTTTATATTATATCTACTGCTACTGTATATTGTTATCCCTCAAAAAAATGTTTCTTAAAGTTCGAAAGAGCCAAACAGGGTCCCCAAGCGCTTTAAGTAATTTATAACTTATGAATTTGGTAACTAGTTATTGTTTATCACTTTAATAAAAAATATATCTATTTTGATTTTGGTAAAAAAACACTAAATTCATTAATGTATAAACAAACACAGAATGGCATCTACAGTACATACATTGTATTAGAGAAGCTTATACATCCTTATTTACAGGTGTTTATTATATGTGAATTATGCATGCCCTGAACTATAGTACTGTATGCATAAAGGAAATAGTTATATATATATATATATATATATATATATATATATATACACAGGTTGAGTCTCCCATATCCAAATTAGGGGTGAGCGGGTTCGGATTTCTGAAGTCCGAACCCCCCGAGCCCCCCCCGATCCGAGTCAGGCTCGAATTTTCCCGCCTGACTCGGATCTGAAATCGAGGCAAAACGTCATCATCCCGCCTTCCGGGTCTCGCGGGTTTTGGATCCTATATAAGGTACCCGCGTCGGCGCCATTTTCTCACTCGGCTGTGGACAGTGAAGAGGGAGGGTGGGAGTTAGGGTTGGCTGGCCTGTGTAGTGTAGTGTAGTGTAGTGCAGAGTAGTGTTGTGCTGTGCTGTGCTGCGCTGTGCTGTGCTGCTGTTGTCCATAGGGGCTGTGTCCACTACTTCAAAGTCCATAGGGGCTGACTGTGTTGTGCTGTGCTGCTGATGTCCATAGGGGCTGGCTGGACTGTGTTGTGCAGTCAGTTGTCCATAGGGGCTGTGTCCACTCCAAAGTCCTGTGCAGTGTCCCAGTCCTAAAGGGGTGCTGTAGTGTTGTCCAGGGGGTGTTCTGTCCATCAAGGGTGCTCCCCCCAAGTGCTAAAAAAAATATTTTTTTTCTGTGTTTGTGAATTGTATGCACTGTGGCTGCACGTGCATCAACAAAGGAGCAGCGCCAAGCGTGTGCCTGTGTCCCATTAGTAAAGGGCCGGCTGGCTTGTCCGTTAAAGGGTGCTGTAACCCCCAAAGTACACTCCAAACAAAAAAAATATATATTTTCTGTGTTTGTGAATTGTGTGCGCAGTAGCCGCACGTGCATCAACAAAGTAGTGCCAAGCGTGCGCCTGTGTTATAAGTAAAGAGCTGGCTGGTTTGACCGTTAAAGGGTGCTGTAACCCCCAAAGTACACTCCAAACCAAATAAAAAAATATTTTCTGTGTTTGTGAATTGTGTGCGCAGTAGCCGCACGTGCATCAACAAAGTAGTGCCAAGCGTGCGCCTGTGTCATAAGTAAAGGGCCGGCTGGCTTGACCGTTAAAGGGTGCTGTAACCCCCAAAGTACACTCCAAACCAAATAAAAAAATATTTTCTGTGTTTGTGAATTGTGTGCGCAGTAGCTGCACGTGCATCAACAAAGTAGTGCCAAGCGTGCGCCAGTGTCATAAGTAAAGGGCCGGCTGGCTTGATCGTTAAAGGGTGCTGTAACCCCCAAAGTACACTCCAAACAAAATAAAAAAATATTTTCTGTGTTTGTGAATTGTGTGCGCAGTAGCCGCACGTGCATCAACAAAGTAGTGCCAAGCGTGCGCCTGTGTCCCATAATTAAAGGGCCGGCTGGATTGACCGCTAAAGGTTGCTGTAACCCCCAAAGGGCACTCCAAACAAAATAAAAAATTTTTTTTCTGTGTTTGTGAATTGTATGCACTGTGGCTGCACGTGCATCAACAAAGGAGCAGCGCCAAGCGTACGCCGGTGTCCCATAAGTAAAGGGCCGGCTGGCTCATTTCTTAAAGGGTGGTGTAACCCACAAAGTGCACTAGTCTCCAGCAAAAATAAAAAAATATTTTCTGCATTTGTGTGTGCCTTAGCCGCACGTATATATCAATATAACATAAATGGAGGACCAAACTTTCTCCGATAAAAATAAAATAGGGAAAGATCAAGAACCACTTCCTCCTAGTGCTGTTGCTGTGAGTTGTTCATCATCCCAGAGAGGAAGTAGGAACACCACTACTTTTACTAAACAATTGACCCGCCAACAGTCCCAAGCGAGGAGGATGCAGTACGACAGCAGTCATCCTGAAGCAAAACGTATAACTGAGGCCTTGACTGCTATGTTTGTGTGTTGGTGTTAGACGTGCGTCCGGTATCCGCCATTAGTGCAGTGGGATTTAGGCAATTGATGGAGGTAGTGTGTCCCCGGTTCCAAATCCCGTCTAGATTCCACCTGCATCCTCAAACCAGCAGCGACAAGCGTGCGTCTGTCTGTTAAAGGGTGGTGTAACCCTCAAAGTGCGCTCCACAAACAATAAAAAAATTCTTCTTTTTTTTTCTGTCTTTGTGAAATGTGTGGGCTGTAGCCGCACCTGCATCCTTAAAGCAGCAGCGACAAGCGTGCGTCTGTCTGTTAAATGGTGGTGTTACCCCCAAAGTGCGCTCCAACAAAATAAAATAATCTTTTTTTCTGTGTTTGTGTGTGAAATGTATGCGCAGTAGCCGCACCTGCATCCTCAAAGCAGCAGCGGCAAGCGTGCGTCTGTCTGTTAAAGGGTGGTGTAACCCTCAAAGTGCGCGCCACAAAAAATAAAAAATTCTTCTTTTTTTTCTGTCTTTGTGAATTGTGTGGGCTGTAGCCGCACCTGCATCCTCAAAGCAGCAGCGACAAGCATGCATCTGTCTGTTAAAGGATTACATCGGTGACAGCATCCAAGTAGGCATGTCAGACAGTCCGTACCTGTACTGGCAGGAAAAAGAGGCAATTTGGAGGTCCCTGTACAAACTGGCTCTATTTTACCTGAGTTGCCCCCCCTCCAGTGTGTACTCCTAAAGAGTGTTTAGTGCAGCCGGGAACCTTGTCAGCGAAAGGCATAGGAGGTTGCTTCCACAAAATGTGGAGAAGATGATGTTTATAAAATGAATTATCAACTCTTCCAGGGAGACCAGCCTCCAGAACGTACAGAGGGACCTGTGGTTGTGGATTCCAGCGGGGAAGAATTAATCCTCTGTGAGGATGAGGATGTACACAACACTGAAGAGGGTGAGGAATCGGTGGATGAGGAGGATGAGGATGACATCTTGCCTCCGTAGAGCCAGTTTGTGCAGGGACAGATTAATTGCCAGCTTGTTTTATGGAGGCCCAAACGAACCATTTCAGCCACAGTCGTGTGGCAGACCCTGGCGCTGAAATGTTTGGTTTGTTAAAGTGTGCATGTCCTGTTTATACAACATAAAGGTGGGTGGGAAGGCCCAAGGACAATTCCATCTTGTACCTCTTTTTTTTCTTTGAATTATGTACTGTTTGGGGCCTAGTTTTTCAACCTGCCATCCTGTCTGCCACTGCAGTGTCACTCCTAGATGGACCACGTGTTTGTTGTGCCCAGTCGTATCTCTTAGCATAGTCATCCAGCTACCTCGGTGCAACCTTTTGGACATAAAAACACTATTGTGAGGTGTGAGGTGTTCAGAATAGACTGGAAATTAGTGGAAATTAAGGTTATTGAGGTTAATAATAGCATAGGAGCAGAAAAACCCACAAATTCTGTTATTTCAGCAGGAAGCTCCCCACTGACATCACTGATGTTGTCAGTGCGGCTGCCCACAAAATGGTAGGCATTCGTAAAGAAACGCCTCCGTTTTGGAAACCACCACCCCGACCCGCCTACCAAATGGGGGCAGCTGTCGATCAACATCGACAGCCGCCCCTTTGGTACCGAGCTCCGGAGCGACAGAGTTTCTCTGTCGCTCCGGGGCTTGCGCATGCGCAGTGCGGCCGCAGCGCGTGTGCAGGCCAAACCATCCAGTCGGTTACGAGCGCATCGGTGCTCGCGACCGACTCTGAATGAGGTCCACAGTCCTTGGGTAGGTGGAACTGTTACAATAAAAAGAGAAAAAATTAAACATGGCGAAGGTTGAAAAAAAATATTCAATGCAACTTAGTACTGCTTATACATATGATGGATGTGGATCAGTTTACAGTACAGGAAGTGTGTAGGTGTTGGGAGCGATTTAGAAACGCACCAATATACTGCTATGTCTCAGGAGCTTGATGATTCACACCTCTTAGTATATCCCAAATTCAGTAGCTGTTCCTTCCTCCAGGAAGCGGCATGTGTAAAGTTCTAACACCCGCAGGGCAACAATGCTCTAAGTAGTTTTACACCAGTGTTGGGATCCGGCTCCGGCATTGTCATGTCATCATACACACTGTGGACATAGTGAGTGTCGACCTCCCGTACCGAACACATTATTAGTTCTGATAGCTGTCGTTCAGAATAAAATACTTTATATTACACTATAATTATTAGCCAACACACTTAGCATCAGTACAAGGACTCCATAAAACAGTAATACCCTACATCATAATCAATGTAAAAGTATCTAAGTATTTCTAATTAACCAACAGAAACAACAAATAAGAAGCAGGAGCCAGTGACGGAGTATTACAATGTACCGGCTGCTACAGTGGTGAGTAAGGAACTGAATTTCCAATAATTTCACATCTCAAATCATTATATGTATTCTATGAATTCAACATATTTTAAAGCAAATGTGTTATTACATACATCATTGATCAGTTGTTTCCACATAACCTTAATTTCAGTAAGTAAATCACATGATCTCATGCTACGACTCTTATTTCATAATTTGCTCTAGGGATAAATCTGTACTTACATTAACAAGTACAGGTACATAATACTTTACAGCAGAAGAAGAAAGGCATTCTAGGTATGATTATTAAATAAAGGAATTTTATCAATTCACAATGCTCCAGATCTGAAAACAATCAAATAAATTACACCTTTTGAAAAATCAGGCAATCCTGTCCCGTGAAGACATCATCAGTGACCTGTGGTAGGCTATAACCAGGACTGCTATACAGTATGCAATGTTTATAGAAATGCAAATTACCTGTATAAGTATTGACATTGTATATGTGTATAATGCTGCAGGGATTTCCTAGCTCCTTTAATATGGGGAGCAGTTTGTTAATTAGTTAATCAGTCCATAGCTGGTTGTTGTGTCCGAATTAATATATTGTAAAATAATGCTCCTAATAAAAAATGTCCAAATATTATAAAATAGATTTTTGTTTTCAACCAAATACATTTTGGAAACTATGAGGTTTCAACATTTTTATTTATTTATCTATTTTTTGTAGAAATCAGTGCTGCAACGCTGATCTTCTGATAATATAATTTTGTGCCAAAAATTATCATTTCTACTACAAAATAATTATTTTACGCTACAAAATGGATCTTGTATCAGGCATGCGTATGTCATCCATTCAGTGCAGGAAGAGGGTTGGGGGCAGCAAAGCTACTGATGGAGTGCTGGGCTTGCCCCCAGCCTGATGTTAAACGGGAGGTATGCCATATGAGCACGCCCCCAAATAACGGCATTTAGGGGGTGTGGACTATGGTAATTAAGCCAGACTCCATTTCCGGCTTAGCCGTGTGCCAGTAACGGGGCCTAAGTCCCATTCTGCACAGGGCGCGTCTCCCCCTGGAGCAGGCCCTGCCAGGTAGTCAGCATTTGGGGGAGCTTTCGGGGGTGGCTAGGAAAATGCAGAGTTGATAGGGTTTAATCACTGTTTTCTGGGGGTCCATAAATTAGTCACTGCGTCCTAGCACACAGCAGGAGAGCCCTCTGTGTCTGGAGACCCGCTGTGCCTGCCGCATTTTAGACTTACTCAAAAGGATGATGGCTGCCAGATCTGCGTTCAATGTGTCTGATGTTTATGACTGTGTGTGTGAGTGGTGGATGTGAGATGCTGTCAGTGGGGGTCTCTAAGTACTGGGTGGCGAGTGAGTCATTAGCATATTTTCGCAATTGCGATCTATGAGAGATTGCAGCTGTAATGGCATTTGTGGGTAGATCTGAATCAGGTGCATGGTCTGAATGTTGACATACAACATGTTGTAATTCACCATGTCGACACTGACATAATGTTGAAATTCAGAAAAAAGTTTCTCCCCAACATACTGCAAAAAAACCCCGAGCAGAAATACTTGAATACTACAGTACATGATAATAGAAATCCAGAGGTCTTTGTTGAATACAGTATATTTGCAAATACATGGTTAGGTGCCGGGCCCCATCAAGGCTCCTCTGTACTGGCGTCCCTAACGCTACATAATAATAGCACCCACTCTATGGGCCTGATTCAGAGCCGCTCGTAAGCGGGCGCTCGTTCGTTAGGAACGATGTTTGCACATCTGCGCATGTGTACGGTTTTTAATACGCATGCGCGAACCAGTCAGTGCGGCCGAAAATCGTTTGTTCGCTATATAGCGAGTGCCTGCTATTTTGAGTGACAGGAGGAGGCGTATGTGGGTGTTAACAGGGGAAGGTGCTTGAAAACGGGGAGTGGAGATCAGAACGCAGGCATGCTTAAAAGTCAAAGTTTTATGGGTGTGCATAATTAATACAGCAGCGTCATTGACCACGTCACTTGGTTGTTTTATAGTCAGAACTGCCCGCAATATAGTGGTAGGAAAAAGCAACCACAAGAATAGCGAGCAGTTCATACGCTGTCCGATGTACTCGATTAATCTAATAAATAGCGGACATGACGTATGATGCGAGTGGCCAGGGGGCGTTTTTATCAAATAAACGAGCGCATGTTTTGTTCGCTCGTTCAGATATGGAGGCGGTAACAGACTGCAAGGAGCGAACGGTTCATTTGAATAGCCACCCCCTTTTTCTGAACGAGCGTACTGCCGCTTACGAGCGGCTCTGAATCAGGCCCTATGTCATATAATTGCATATGGTTGTGCCACATGATAACAGCACATACATAAATATATTTAAGTTGAGAGCCAACTCACCTAGGAGGTACTCCAGTGATGTCGTCCAAATCCATCTAGTGGAAGGCCCAGAACAGGCTACCTGGGTCAAAGTTTTGCCTGGCACACTCCGCTGTGAGGTCCGACTGAGACCCCAACCACTTAATTTGGCATCCCTGACCAAATACCATCCGTCTGTGAAGTTTTCAACCAAATTTATTCAGAAGAAGGCACAGAACAGGCTCCCCAGGACAAAGTTTTGCCCAGCGTCCCTGTGTCAAAGTTCTGTCCAACATACACCAAAGGGAGAACTGACCGGTTATGTTGGGAAGTGTGCGGCCGTTGGGAAATAATGCACAGTAATGTGATCTAGTGTGTCCAATCATGTTAGTGGGAATGCTGTCATTATAACACATTACTTTACATGGGAACTATGCCTCTCCACCACACCCGAACCGTTGCCCCAATCTCATTTTTCTCTTCGATTGGCACATCTACACGGTAAGACCTTTATTTTGATACTTCAAACATATTTTTACATTCAGCCGTTCTCTATTAATAGGTCTCAAAGTAAAAAGCCTTAAAGAATTAATATATAGATTATACACATAATACCTCTTTTTTATTACTTTTTCTAGGATCATCCTGCTACCCAGGAGGCTACATATATGGTAAGTGTTTATAGAAAGGCAATCATCTTTTAAGTTTCTTTAGTACCAAAGAATCCACTCATAGGGCTCTATTTATTAACATTATTTTGACTAAAATAAAGTGAAAAAGGGTGTTTTCACACCCTTTTCACATTATTTTAGTATCACCTATAGTTAATACAGGGCAATTGGAGTAGAATTAGTAAAATTCTACTCAACCCCTAAGTATCACTTATTTTTAGTAATCAGATCGCATTTCCCATAATTGTAATGGGAAATGTGATCCGACCAAGTTACTAAAAATATCGGGGAAAGCCCTGTGATAATAACGCCACCTGGAGGTGGCATTATCCAGGGTCTCCCCCTGGTTACCGGACTCCTGCTCTGCTCTAATGGGGAGTGCAGAGCCGGGAGTCGGTTTCAGTAATCAGCTGTGTGGTCTAAACAGACCGCAAGCTGATTACTGTAAAAAAAAGAAAAACAAATTGTCAATTTTTTTTTTTACTTACCTGACTCAAGGGACCGGTGATCGGGCCCTAGGTGATGTCTCCCCTTCCGGTCAGCTGGTCTCCCATAGTGTACTGCAGCCCGGTCATCAGGTGATTGGGTTCAAGTGCAGTATGGGATATCACCTGACCGGACGCATGGAGGACATCACTGGAGGCCCGGATCATGCAGGTAAGTGCTATTAAGGGAGGGGGGGGTCGCGGGGGGGAGGGGGGTCTGCGATCGTGGGGGCAGGGCATAGCGCCAGGGGCGGGGCTTAGCGCCGGGGGGATAGCAGCGGCGGGCACTTTGTCACAGTATTTTTTGCAAAAATACCGTGACTAGTGTGCGGAGGGGATTCGCAGGGACAGAGCTTTATCGCAAGCTCTGTCCCTGCAAGGAATTTGTAGTAAATCCCTGTGATATTGCCTGAATTCGCAATGCGAATTCAGTCGATAATATCACACTACAATCTGCATTCAATATGCGGATTGTAGTAAATAGAGCCCAAAGGAATTTATTACAGTGACTAATATGTGAGAGTAAAGGAAATAATGGTGACTGTTCTAAGAAACTAAATTTTATATTTTTTTGCCCCAAAATCCTGCTGCCTATCCAGCCTGTAATGTCACCGTCTCCACTCCTTGTATCTCGTTATATATTCTGTCCCACAAAATTACATCTTTGCCCCAAGGAATGAGGAGCATAAAATGTGTGTAGCCCGCAATAACCGCTAAGCACACTGTGCCCCATCTCCCCAGCTCCTCCCATCAGGAGTTACAGCATTTGCATCCTCATAGATGGTGACATCCTACTGGGCAGATTTAGATATTGCAGAATATATTTAACCATTTGTTTTGATCTTTGTCATATTGTAGTTTACAGTCTAAAGGTGTGTACACACTAGATGATATTTTGCAGGATTTGTCTGATTTCGATGCATCAGAGCGACAAATCGTGTAAAATATGTCCAAAACGTGAATGTCTACTCACAATATCGATACTGATGCGTGTCCCTGTGGGTTGTACATCGCATCTTCAGATCTTGACTACAGCAGGCAAGATCTGCTAGTCTCGTTAACGAGATTAAGGTCGTTGGTCAGATCATTTGTCAGATTGGACATTTTATGCAAGACATCGTTTGCCTGGGAGTGCAGGGAAGTTCCCGGGGGAGTTCAAGGGAAATCGTTGATGACATGGCATCTTGTGCGAGTCGTCTACTATGTAGGCACCTTTAAGCTCTGATTCTGAGTCACATGCAAAAATGCTGTAGCATGGGTGGCCGCTGAAGCCTGATTTCCTGTCTTATGAGTTTCCATAGTACTAATGCTGGGGTTCGTGCGTGTGCAAGAGGAAACCCGTACCGCCCATTGGTTTTACACAAGCTTCCGCTCCTTCCACCATTTGTATCTGCACGCACCAGCCCCAGGCTAGGTGCAAGAGATTAGTCAGACACAGGCTTCCCTTCCCCGAATGCACAGAGCTTTAGATACACGCCGACAACACACAAGTCAGGGCGGTTACATGTGATTACATTGTCACCACCCAGTTCCTGCCTCAAAAATGCACTATTTCATGGAAAGACAGATCCAGTCAAGTTCAGTCTGACTCAGAATAGGAAAGACCTATGCAACATGTACATTTACATCTGTGCATGCGCTGTATGCAAGAACTCGCCATTTGCGTCCATAGAGATCCGTGCTATACAGAGTCAGCCCCTAAGTTCCCAGATGTGACACACATGCAGTTTTTATCATTTAGATATAATACATCATCCACAGCATATTATTACTCTCTGAGCTTTATGAGTTCTTATGTATCAAAGAGGAGTATTAAAACATTTCCAAAAATTTTAACATGACCAAGATGAGTAAAAGCAGCATGACCATGTGTGAGAGGCTTATTTGCACCAGCTCATATCCCTTGAAATGATGATGAAAATGTTGCTGCAATGCTGGGGATGTATATACTGTATGTGTATAACTATATACTGTACATTATTGTATTTCTTGTAGGGTTTGAAATATGAATCACAGGACACGTACAGTGATCTGCGGAGAGGACATGGATACACTGCATGACTGGTGCCTAGAACGACGCCCTTCATCCAATAGTGCTGCTTCAGTGCATGAACTGTGCACTCCACTTTCTACTGCCACCATCCCTGCCCCCTTACGTGACATCATGTGTTCGGAGGCTGGGCCAGTACAGGGTGCAGTGAGCCCTGCTCTGCCACTGTTAAGGAGGTTGTGTAACATCTGTACAACATTCTGATCTATATATATGATCAGGCTTAAGCATCTCACAACCACAATGTTTTGTATTCCAAGTATAGTATGAAATATCACACAAAGGCATACTTACCTACTCTCCCAGTTGTTGCGGGAGGCTCACAAACTTTCGGGTATCCCCCTGCACCCTCGGAAGAGTGTTTCCAGATCTCCTGCATTCCGTCCACTTCCTAGTGAAGTGAGCAGGATGGGAAGACAGTTGCCAGGAATTGCGGCATAATTGCCGGGAATTGCGGCTCCGTATGGAGGGGGCGGTGCTAAATGAGGCAAAACACATCATTTAGTTCCGCCCCCTCCTCACGGCCCCGCGATTCACGGCATTTTGCCATGACAGGATCGGAGCCTAATGACAGGGGAGCCCGGCCCCGCCCCCGAAGTGGTCACCTGTGTGTCCTTTCCGGGCATCTGCCGAGGAGGAGTGATAAAATGTCAGCAAGTATAAATAAGGGAGTTGTGCATGTGTTGGGTGATACAGTACATATTGTCATTACATACTGTATCTGGTATGTATTAAACTTTATTACCTGGTAAAATATGTATAAGGTGAGGATAATAATAATAACAATAAATTATAAATAATATGACTGTGCTTTGGCTTAGAAACAGAACTTTTCCTCCTGTATTGGAATAAATTCAAAGTGAGATGTATAGGGTTTGTGTTCTCCTGGATTATCATTAACAAACCAATTGTAAAAAAACTGTACAGTATTCCATATTTAAATTTGAAGTAATTCACCTCATCAAGGAATTACATTTGTAAAGATTCCTAATATAGGAACCACCGTGTCTCTTCCCCTGATATCAAGGCAAAACTTTTCCACAGTTTAAAGCAGAACTTCATCTCCTATCTGTCACCGGATTACACTGCACACACACATACAGTATAATGTATAGGGGCTGGTTCTGAGTCACATGGTGTCTTTGCAATAATTGCGCCTGTGGCTTTATGCTAATGCTAGAATCAGCCCTTCCCCTGGTGTCAGAGCCGTAACTAGACTTTTTGGTGCCCTGTGCCAGAAAGAGCATTGATGCCCCCCCTCATTTTTCAAAGTGATATAATGCACCCAAAAAAGGGGAATGGCCTCATGGGGAAGGGCCAGGGAAGAGATAGGGAGGCCAGGAGATGCTGGGTATAAAATAAGAGGAAGCTACAAGTGAGAATGATAATAAACAGACATTTGGTAGACCCAAACAGTGCCCCCTGACCTGTGGTGCCCTGTGCGATGGCACTGGACACACTACCCTAGCTACGGCCCTGCCTGGTGTACAAGTGTGCTGCTGAATGCTCAAGGGCTGGGACACCCACTTTGGCCATCTGCAGTTGCAACCATCAGAAGTACCATCAGGACTTGCACCAGCCCTATGCTAGGTGCAGAATCTCTGGCAGAGTATGACCTACAATGTACACATTTAAGCATCTAATTTCACAACCACTCATGTGACGCACCCATGACATTAACATAACACACCCATCATACAGAATATCTCTATGCTCCTGCTTAGCCACCTCACATTCGCTGCCCAGGAACCCCCAAAACATTCCACAGTCAGTCCAGCTCCATCGCTCCGGCAGCTGCTGTACACAAACACCGTGGGACACGTCATGGGACTTTTTAGAGATTTAGACCCATGTGCAGTGGCAAACAGATCGCTAATTTATGTGGACATCAGCGATGTGTGAGACTCAAATCAACCCCATGGTTCGGTAAATGTCAGTGCAAATTATGAGGGACATGTGGAGGTAGATATGCTAACAAGCCTGGCTTAGCATTGATTTCTGAGGCTCTTTTAAAAATATCGGCCAAAGCCGTTGATGACCGACAACTTTGATAAACTACTAGATGATGTGAAAATGATGCAATGTCGTGAACGATGTCCCTTGAACTCTCTCTGGCACTCCAGGACATGATATGGTGCTTAAAAGTGTCCAATCTGACCAACAACCTATCGTGCATAATCAACGATTTCCAGTACATTGTGTATGAGATTGCCAGATCTTGCCTGCTCTAGGTAAGATCTTAAGATACGACAAACGATCCGTGGGTCATCATTATCATCGTGGACACTCGCGATTTGCACATATTATGCACGACTTGTCGTTCTGATGCGTCAAAATCAGGCAAATTGTGCAAAATATTGTCTAGTGTGTAAGCACCTTAAGTTCGAGGCTCTGATCTAAAAAACGGATCTTAGGTTTTGGTTGTATTACATGATTTTAACTGTTTTTATCAAGTTTAAAGAAATCAAAAATCTAAACCAAACCAAAACATTTGAGGGTGGTTTTGCCAAAACCATAACACAGGGGTCAGCACACATCTCTAATAACATGGAGGGCCTGATTCTGAATTGCACACAATGCTGATATCCACCATCGTTGTGCAATATTTTAGCTATTGTGCATAAATCTCTTAAAACACATACAGCACATGCATCCTACAGTGTGTACTCACATAGGCGTAGTTGTGATTGAGACACACAGTACCAAATGTATTGAAATTGTGCAGGGTGTACATCGTATGGGTATGTAATGGGAGTGTCGCTAATCTACTTGTGTACTCACATTGGAGACATATGGGTCTACACCAAGGGAACGACTGATATTAACATAAAGGTGCAGATATGCTAATATCAAATACAGGAAGATTGTACTTCGTATGGGCATGTTACGGGAGTGTCGCTAATCTGCTATTGTACTCAGATGATTAATTCCTCACATTGGAGACATATGGGTCTACACCAAGGGAAGGGCTGAAATTACCATAAAGGTGCAGATATGCTAATATCAAATACAGGAAAAGACACGAAAGTAGCCACAGCCGCCTACAACTCTGAATCAGCCCCTACCTAACAAGTATTCCTTGTTATACAGTTATTATTATTATCCTTTATTTACAAATAAAGGTTCCTGCAGCGCCTTACACAGTACATAAATGAGCAGACAAGAAAAACAGTTATTAGCAGTACAGTACAAAACAATGCAGGACATGGATATGGTTTATAGACATAGCTGCATAACACAAGCAGCCAGGCATTGGCAACCAAGTGTTAGGTGTAAATTGGGGAGTTAAGAGTACACGATGGTATAAGCAGGGGAAGGAGAAGCACATGGGGGAAGAGGGCCTTGCATGTGAGAGCTTACATCCTAAAGGCGAGGGACAGACAGACAGGGACGACACAGATCAGATAGATAGTGAGTAAGGAGCATGTAGCAGTGGGTTAGGAGAAGGTAAGCAGCTGACTGTGTGTTTTAATAAGATGACCTTATGTTATATCAGACTTAAGTTCTTCGTTCATCTATCTCTATAACAAAAAATAGAGTTTATTTATGTGTTATTTACATGAGAAATGTACAAAAAAAAGTTGTTGCACTTTTATTTTTGTCTGTTACATTTAGCATCTAAATACATCCAGCTAAAAATGCAGATATTATGGGACTGTCCCGTCATCCTAATAGTGAATACTTTGTCCCAGCTGCTGGGTGCTATGCCATGCTCCTGTGAGTTAGTTGTTCTCACATGCCAGACCCACCCAAAAAGAGGTGAAGCCATGCCCAACATTCTGTGGCCATGCCCCCTCCAGGGGTGCCCCATGATTTCTCTTGGCAACCCTGGAGGTGACAGGCAGAGACAGGAGGGAATGGGGCTTAGTGGTGGGGTAGCAAAGCCATGGATGGAGGGAGGTGGTTGAGATTGGAGGAAAAGAAAATAGGGTTGGAAAGCTGATTGAGGAGATAAGAAAGGAGGAACAGCAAATGGAGGAGACTAGAGGGGGAGGATAGGGGTGGAAAAAGTATGTAGAGTTAAAGATTATGTGGTCACTGAATAAGGGGGTGGTTGAAGTAGAGGTGTTCATGCTGTGGATGAGGTAATAAGTGAAATGAAAACTGGAGCGAGAGCTGTGTGATATGGAGAAAGTGTGGATAAATGTAGTTAAATGTTCAGAAATACAAATAAAAGAACAGTGTTGCTAATGCACAAGTTCTCAAACTCGGTCCTCAGGACCCCAAACAGTGCATGTTTTCCAGGTCTCCTAACAGAATCACAAGTGGAATAATTAGCTGCACCTGAGGATCTTTTAAAATGTCAGTGAGTAATGTCTACACCTGTGCACCTGCTGGGTGGCCTACAAAAAGTGAACTGTGTGGGGTCCTGAAGGCCGAGTTTGATAACCACTGTGCTAATGTATGAGCACAGCTAAAAAAAGTGAAATATAAAGCGAAGTGTGTAAGTAGTGGGTGCAGGAATTACTTATTAATTTAAAGAATGTTTAAAGTGGATAGTTGTGATGCAATACAGTACACACAGGATTTTCTATAGTATGAAGGCAAAAATTACATGGTAAAGAGCTGATCCAGTCTGACGTGTTTTGATTAACAGAAACAATCAATAAGAGCAGCACGCAGATTGGGAAGTACTTGGAATGTCCTAGCCAGGAGGGAATTAAGGAGTTTCCTGGATATACAGTACATACAGCAGGTGTTAGTGATGGTGAATTAGCTATTTCACATAAGTATGTAATATGATGTCCTTCAGAAGGAGTTCTGGCTTTCAGGATGTTCTCCACCTTAACTCCGGCGTAACTCCGTCTTAGTTATCAAATTGTAATTACACTTATAATCTAACACTTTGCATCTAACACTGACTATAGCAGCCTATGTCTATGCAGCCTTCATGGTCACTAATAAGTATATGTACAAACATGTGTCTATGTGCTCACTGATTGGGAACCATCCCCCAGCACTCAACACACACTAGATTGGGAGCAATAAAGTCTAAAGCCGCATACACACTACATGATGTGTGTATTGTATGTGGTGATATCATACTCGGCGGGCCCAGTGGGGGTGCCGGCATCGGCAAGTGTATACACACTTGCCGATGCAGGCCAGTAACAAACGATGGCAGGGGTGGGGAAGCGGGACCATGCTGCATTCAGCAGCATGGCCTCACTCATGATAACCTCAGATTGGGCTGCATGTATAGCTGACTGGGGTTATCGTAAATGACCAGTGGGACCGCGCATCGCTGGTCGTTTTTCACAAACACACTTGCCGATAATCTGAACAATTGAACGATAATTATATCGTTATCGTTCAAATATAATCTAGTGTGTACGATAAACAAATGGAGAAAGGAGAGTAGACCATCACAGATTCACAATAAATTTCTAACTTAATTTATAGCAATAGCAGCTAATATAAAAATAGTTGCAAATTACCTAAAACAATTTTCAAATCTGTCTGATTGCAATCAAGTTAGCAGGATCTGATGGGAACTGTAGTTACAAATTACCTGTATTAATTGAGAGAAATTCCTGAGAGTAGTAATTATTATTAGTCACACGCATGTCACTTTGATTATCAGGTTGCATTTACTGTAATTTGCCCTTTGCAAGATTATCTTTTGTTAAGAATTCCTCAATTAATCCAGAAGTGGGAGAGTGTGTGTGCTTCAATTAATTGTCTATATAACCTTATTGTGAAAATTGTGTGATCCTTCCCATTTCATTCTCATTGCTCTCCTATTATGATCACGGGGTACAGTGGGTCTGCTACAGGCATGCTTGCCTACTTTTGAAAAAGCATTTCAGGGAGATTGTGAAAGCAGCATCTATGAGCGCGGCGGTGAAGTGGGCGTGTACTGCTACATCTGAGTACATAAAATGTACTTACATCCAAGTGTAAATGAGCCCCAAAGCAGTTAGTAAGATCTACATGTACTCACCCTCGCAGATCCACACCACAACCCTGGCATTCCAAATGCACTAGATACCTACAAAAGTGTTCAAGAATTGCAGAGCGTCAGTGGAGAAAGTCACGCTCTAAGGTTGACTTCCTCCATTTCAAATTTATTCTCTCTTCCTACAGTGCTGCCCTGTCTCTCTCCAAACAAACATATTTCAAGAACCTCATCTCCTCCCAGTCCTCAAACCCCCGGCGTCTCTTTGCCACTTTCAACTCCATACTCTGCCCTTCCCCTCCTTGCCTTCCCTCCTCGCTTTCTGCCCTCGACTTTGCCACCTACTTTACATCTAAAATTGACTCCATACGTGAGGACATCATATCCCATCAGACCCTCAGCACTCCTCTCCCTCCTTGCCCTTACCACCCCTCCCCTTCTGTCTCATCAACTCTGACATCCCTCTCCCCTGCTTCTGGAGAGGAAGTCATGGCCCTCATCCGGTCCTCCCCTCCTTCCACCTCCCCTCTTGACCCTATCCCTTCCTATCTCCTCTCCCACCTGTCTCCTTCTGCCTGTTCCCATCTGGCTCACCTCCTTAATCTCTCCCTATCATCTGGCACTGTCCCTTCTGCATTCAAACATGCTCTTGTCTCCCCCATTCTTAAAAAACCTACCCTTGATCCTAACATACTTTCCAACTATCGACCCATCTCTCTTCTCCCTTTTGCTTCCAAACTCCTTGAGCGTATTGTCTACAACCGCCTTACCACCTTTCTTTCCTCCCACTCCCTCCTTGACTCATTTCAATCTGGCTTCCGATCTCTCCACTCTACTGAAACTGCCCTCACGAAAGTCAGCAACGACCTCCTTGCTGCCAAATCCAAGGGCCACTACTCTCTGCTCATTCTCCTTGACCTCTCTGCTGCATTTGACACTGTCGACCACCCTCTCCTCCTGCAAATCCTTTACTCTCTCGGTCTACGTGACACTGCCCTCTCCTGGCTTTCCTCCTACCTCTCTGATCGTTCCTTCGCTGTGTCCTCTCATGACTCCTCTTCCCCTCCACTTCCACTAACAGTAGGAGTTCCCCAAGGTTCTGTTCTTGGACCTCTCCTTTTCTCCCTATATACATCCTCTTTAGGTGAACTCATTAACTCCTTTGACCCCCAATATCATCTGTATGCAGATGATACTCAAATTTACCTTTCCACCCCTGAGCTCACCCCTGAACTCCTTACCCGTATCTCCAACTGTCTCTCTGCTGTCTCTTCGTGGATATCCCAGCGCTTTCTTAAACTTAACATGTCTAAGACTGAGCTGATCATCTTCCCACCCTCTTCCACTACATCACTTTCCACAATTTCATTATCTATTGATGGCACAACTATCTCCTCTAGCCCCAAAGTGCTCTGTCTTGGAGTTATCCTAGACTCCTCCCTCTCCTTTAAACCGCACATTCAGCACCTCTCACAGTCCTGCCGTTTTCACCTAAAAAATATCTCCAGGATTAGACCCTTCCTCACCCAGGATGCCACTAAAACCCTCATCCACTCACTGGTCATATCCAGAATGGACTACTGTAACCTTCTCCTAGCTGGCCTCCCAGTCTCTCACCTCTCTTCACTACAATCTGTTCTTAATGCTGCTGCTCGGCTCAACTTCCTCTCCAGACGTTCTACATCTGCTTCCCCTCTCCTTCAAGCCCTACACTGGCTCCCCTTCCCCTTCAGATGCCAATTTAAGGTTCTTACATTCGCCTACAAAGCCCTCACCAAATCCTCTCCCGCATACATTTCTGACCTTCTCTCCCTTCACACTCCCGCCCGCCCACTTCGCTCAACTAATGCATGCCGCCTCTCTTGCCAACTGATTACTTCCTCCCACTCCCGCATCCGAGATTTTGCCTGTGCTGCTCCCTACCTTTGGAATGCTCTCCCTCTCCACATCAGACTCTCCACCTCTCTACAAATCTTCAAATGGGCTCTCAAGGCCCACTACTTCATCAAGGCCTTCCAGCACTCATCCTAACCCACCTCATGCTCTTTCCTTCCTATCTTCCCCTTCTGTGTCACGCCTGTCTGTCTGCCCCTCCCCTTAGAATGTAAGCTCTCATGAGCAGGGACCTCTTCCCTCATGTGCTTCTCTTTATATTTTCTTCTACTCTCTACTCCCCTTAGGGCACCTAACACGTGACTGCCAACTCCCGGCAGCTTATTGTGAGTGCTTTAATCACTATTTTAGCAATGTATATAAGTTGTGTCCTTGTCCTGCATTGTAATGTACTGTAAGTTACTTGTTTCTTGTTCACCTATTAGTTCTATGTACTATGAAAGGCGCTGCGGAACACTTGTGGCGCCATATAAATAAAGGATAATAATAATAATAATAATAGTTTTTCAAAGATTTCCAATAAGTGGCCACGAGAAATCTTATATGAAAATGCATGTAGCCATAGGGATCATTGTGCCTGATTATCCAATTTGAATGTTTATATCTTTATATTTCTAAGTATATAAGAGCTACATAATGGGGGTAAGGTACAATCTGGGAGATTGCTGGACTCTTCAGGGATCAGGGAGATTGCTACTATTTCAGGGAGTCTCCATGACAATGAGGTAGAGTTGGCAACAATGGCTACAGGTTAGGTTAGTCGTGGCAGTGTTTTATTTGCCATTTTATTTTAGTTAATTAATTGCTATATCTGGCTGTGATATGGAACTAGAATCTGACATCACCATTGCAGCAATGGTTTTGGAACAGAAACATTAAGTTAGAATTTCTTCTGTTAACACAGAAGTTAATTGCCTCCCTAGTAACACAAATAGTTCTCTAGAATAATGAACAATTTTTACATTTGGAGAATTTTGCTTTATTTACTATTTCACAGGTCTTGAAAGTGATCTTGGAACCAGCAATTGCTATATAGTTATACTGACAAAATTTGACCTTTTAAAATTCCACCCAATAGGATGTAAGCCAGTAACAGTGTCTCAATGACCAGGTGTGACCACTTTTTCTGTTGAACCAGGACACTTATGAAAACTCATCAAAAGCAGTCAGCATGCTCATAGGACAGTACTGCGATTGGAGAACTCTTTTATTAATTTGAAGCATACAATTTAACTTTCTCACATGAAATGTAGGGCCTGATCCAGCATGGATCGTTATTGCGATAACGTACGCAGATGGCCGATTGTTGCATACTGCGCATGCGTATGCACTGCAGTGCGTGTGCATGAGTTAGCATTGCGATTGCTCTGCGACCACTCACAGAGATACAAAGCCATTGCAGAGTGAGTGACGTCAGGTCAGCGTTTGGGGGAGTGGTAGGAGAAATGAAGGTGTGCCTGTCCGTTTGAACGCCGTTACAGAGGCGTGCATAAATTAGCCACTGCGATGGCATACGCAGCTTGTGTACTCACTGCATGCAACAAAGATAGCAATTTCTGAGTAAGGTTAGATCTGTTGTAATTGTGTGTGAGGGGCCGATGTTACTTGATGTTCTCAATGTATACACAGGACTGCAAGGTATTATGGATGTGAGATAGCGGTAGTGGGAGGCAGTGGGCGTCTCTATGTTGGCTGTGTGACGGCATTACGATAGCATTCATTAGCATCTTTTCACACCAGATCTGCCTGTGTAATCTCAGCCGCGATTGCAATAGTGATCCATAATGAATCAGCCCGTAGGCTATTGTAGTGAAATTCAATTTTCAGGACCTGCGGTAATGAGCATGTCTGAATATATGTCTTAATTCACTCATTTCTTTTGGTGGCGTGTGAGGAAAAAATTATACTATAAGAGCTTTTCAGACACAGTAATTATCACAGGTCTTTTAAATGGATTCACACTCGCCTGTATTGCATGTGCAAAAGTTAAATGGAAACATCCAATTGTATCACTTAATAAGGCTGAAACACTTCCACATTTGCATGATAGTGAGTGGATCTGTCCTACTGTGGTAAAAATTCCTACCAGTAACGAGAGTATTTCTTTAAAATTAAGGACAACTGTTGTAATTGAAGAGTACTGCGTATTAATGTATCACAATGTATAAAAACCTAAAAATGAAGGTCGGGAGGTTGGGGGAGGGGGAGGTTCTGTAGGCAAGGTGACCTTTTTACGTTATATACATCAAAATCCTTTATCACAATACTACAATATGGCCCAGATTTAACAAGTGATTTTCTTATTATCACTTGTTACTAGTCTTAAATGGTGCTCTAACCAATCAGCTCCTAACGTCATGTGTTTGAAAAATGACAGTTAGGAGCTGACTGGTTGGAGCATCATTTAGGATTCATAATGAGTGATAACAAGAATATCACTAGTTGATAAATCTGGGCCTTATTACTGTATTACGTTTTCCTTCACATAAAGACTAAAAGTTTTGATTGAATAAAAGTTCCTTTAAAAGTCAAAGTCTTACTAAGTCCAGGGAAGTCCATCTAAATATCTTTTTGTACTCTCTGCACTATGGGCCTGAGTCAGCAAGGAACGCAACTGCTAATACGCACCCATTCGGCCATTTGTTGCGTACTGCGCATGCGCGTGCTTCGCATTGCACGTGTGCAAACTGGCCACTGTGATCGGGACTGCAGTGAGTACGCAGACCCACCACAGAGTGAGTGACAGAAAGTGCCATTTGTGGATGGTGACCGGGGGGATGGTCGGCAAAATGCAGGCGTGTAAGTGCATTTCAACACCGTTGCAGGGGCGTGCATAAGTTATCCACTGTGATGCCATACGCAGCCTGAGGACTGATAGCGTGCGCTGAGGTTAGCAATTCCTGAGTAAGGTCTGACCTTGTGCAAGTGTGAGTGAGGCTGCGATGGTACTCCATTGTACTGATGGTTTTGCAGACTTGCTAAACAGTACCTATGTGTGTAAGGTAAGGTGGGCATCCTTATATTGTGCTGCGGCTGTATAGCGATCGCAATGGATTTGCATGCTATCGCAGTGGAACTGTGCGCCTATTAGCATTTTCGTTCGCAGTTGCGATCCGTAGTGAATTAGGTGCTATATTTGTTATTTTCCTTCACATGGTGAACAATGTAGAGTAATTAGAGATACACCCAAAAGAAAGACCCTTTTCATACACAATTTATTTTAGCTTACTATGGAAGCTGCACATGTATAGCCTGCAACAATTTCTACATTCATCGTTTCATTATAGCAAAAGAACATTTAAAACTGCAGCGCCCACCAATAATATGTTTTCTATTCTCTTCACGTGCATTGTGATTTTACCAACACAAACAACTGTACTGAGAGCCTGCACTGACACAATTATTAAGTCATTCTTAAACCTCATACTGTACATAATACCAACGTTTTCAATGCCATTCATTCCATGTGCTATAGCTACATGCCACCAATAAGTCCCATTGTGTCCCAATTAATAGGTTTATCCATGCATGAATATACTGTATGCCATGTTACTTGGAATGTAATGCAGCACTATGAAAGGCAGCTCAGGCATTCAGTGCAGGGAGAGGTCAGCAAGCTTTCTGGACTCAAACATCAGTACCACAGAGTTAGTACAATATGGCATGAATCAGTTTAAACACAGGCTTTCCAGAACCAGCATGTGGATCACTGCTCCTGATGGATGAGGGGACGAATTCTGGATAGTGGCAGGTAATGTCCCTTGTAACAAACAGATGCATTTCCACTCTGTCGTGAGTCTATTTCTGGTAGGCATATTAAAATCTTTCAAACTGTGATTGAACTGTTATATTTTTTTAAATTATTTATGAACATGTATTAAAACTACCCTTTAAAAGGATGAATGTACTAGATGCTATTCCATTTTTTTCTTGTGTTTACATATTCCCTGGTGGAATCCTTCTATCGCTTGGAGGTTACACATACAAGATTTGCAATATCTCTATGGGAAACAAAAATATCAGGGAAATAATCACCCATGGGATTACAAGGTCAGATTTTTAAACCATCTTTTTGTCTCTGGGTTTCTTGGTATCTTTTTCCTTCTTGGTAATAATTCACAACCTTATCACCCCACATCCTGTCTAAACCCACTGATTTATCACAATGCCACCAGATATGCAAAGGTGTACCCACTGCTGAGCCACATTGCCAACACAGATCTGGAATATTCAGAAACATATGTTTAAGGAGAGTGTGGCAGCTGTACCATGTAGACAGTATATTGTATTGTGTTGCCAACACAAGTACAGAAGAAGAGCTTGCCTGGGTATACTGGAAATGGATAGCACTGGTCCCCAGTTAGCTCGTAGATATATACAGTAGTTCTGTATTCCACGTCAAAGTGTACATGGGAAGTAAATAGGACAAATCATTCAAATAGAGCTGGTCCAGTTTTAAGATCAAATGTCTAGGAGGATTTTAACGAGTTAAGAATGCGTTGGGGGTCTGCAAAGGATCACACTCCATTTGAGTCCATTCAAGGCTAAATGTTCAGCTAGAGCAGATACCAGTTCAGTCTTAAGGACTGGATCATTCAAAAGAAGTTCCTTGAACCACCAGGGAGGTACAGAATATAACTGTAACAAAATCTGGTTCTGAGCATAGTCATACTATATGTGATTTGACCAATTGCATTAACTGAGTATAAATGTAGATGCCTCTGTTCTACTTGGAAATAATTTATCCTGAAATATGTGGAGAGAGGTGGAGTAATATGTGTAATCTCTTACCTGGGGATGGTGTATTTTGCAAACATTGACCAGCTGCTGACCATGAAGTACATATGTGTCTTCTTGCTTCTTTGCTGCTCACGCTGCAATTGTGTGCATGCATTGCGCCATGTGCGCCACTGTACACCATGCATCGCGCTGCATTCACACCATGCAATTCTATGGAGTCTCGGGTGCAAATGTAGCACGTATACCCATTCGCGGGTTTGCGACTCGTGCCAAGTGTGGTACGATTTGCCGCACAAATGGCAAAGATGCAAGAGCACATACCTGTAGTTGGCACACTCTACAATGACCTGCAAAGGAAAATGGGAGATGATTAAAGAACAATCAATAGCAGGATCCAAAATTCAATTAATGTCACCCCGATAACTAAGGACCTCTCTCAATGGTTCAAGAAGCATCCTGGACAGGAACTGTGGTTTATGCTGGTTTGGGGAGTAAAGGTTAACAAACATGTGTAACTGGTTAAAGATTTTACATTTAAGGAACTGACACCTTCTTCAAAAATGCAATGAGAAATCTCAGTAAGGGGAAACTCTCAGGAGATTCAAATTGCAACCCCCGAAGATTTGTTGGCAGAATTTTTATTGCAAGAGACTTGTGAGTAGTAAGAATTGCTTAGTTTTGGAAGTAGGGGGGCAGCAGCCTCTGTCATGAAAAATCCAAAATACAAAGAAACAGTGACAAGAAACACCTTAATAAAACCTATAGAAAGAAATATTATAAGTGATTCCATTCAGTAAAGTAGAAACCTTATAAGAATCTGCAAGACATGTTGTTAGAAAGCTGGAATGGAAGAAGAAATAGAAATGTTACATAAATATACAATGAAACGAAAACTCAAACTTGTTAGATAGAAATCAGGGCTAAAAGACATCAATCAATATACTGAAAGGAACATACGTTGATAAAGAGGTCAGATATAATGCACAGGGGGCCATCTAAGAGAGAACAGAGTAAGAAACAGAGGCTCGGCCTTGTGACGAAGAACCAGAGAATGAGCAATAACGGAAGCAAAACTCAGAAGTAACAACAGAAATTAAAAAAGAAGGAAGAAGTGCAGTAAGGATCAGTTGCCGAGACAAACAAGTCTCATAAGGAAGTCAAATTTCCACTTAGAAGACTGTAAGGAAGAAACAGGCAGGGGTGTGTGAGCGGTGTGGCCACAGAGTGCAGCACTCTGTAGGCAGTACCACCATTCATCCACAGCTCCTGCATCTGGCTAGCAGGGTGCCTTTAACGGCATCTTGCTGCCAGGATCTCTGTAGCAGTGCCACCTGGAGCATCCTTAGGACTCTCCAGACTGTCACAACTCTGCCCTTACAGGAGCCCAGAGCATCATGACAATGCTCTGGGCATTGCTGTAATCGCCTGCTCCTGGCACAGGGTGCAGGCTATGCCTCCTCCATGTGGCATCATATGGAGGGGATATGGCCTGCACCGGGCGCTGGGAGCACTAGCTACTGTACTTGTTGTGAGGATGAGTTTAGCTTGTTTCTTCGCACTGGTTGGAACAGGATATAATTATTGGAAATGGACCTGGACCTTGGACATCATCAGGAATACCCCTAATATGGAGGTTGTTGCAACCAGGGGTGTAGCAAGGGTGGCACCGGTGGAGCTTGTGCTCCAGGTGTCTGTTCCGACTAGGACGCCACAGCAGCAGTAATCCAACAACCGCAGGGGACTAGGTCACGGAATGACCACCAACATTTGCCTTCTGCGCATGCATGACTCACCCATGCATCTCCATGCCTCACTGAGGAGCAGGAAGAGGAGCATGCATGCTGATGTGAAGGTAAATTGGAGGGGCTAGGGCAGGGGTTGCCTAGAGTGATGGGACTGGTGTGGAAGGGGGTTGGTGTGGCAGAGGGGTGGTGTGACAGGGGACTAGTGTGGCAGAGGGGTAGTGCCGCAGAGGGGTGGTGTGGCAGAGGGGTGGTGTGGCAGAGGGGTGGTGTGGCAAAGGGGTGGTGTGAAGGGGATGGTGTGATAGAGGGGTGGTGTGATGGGGCTGGGGTGGCAGAGGGGGTGGTGTGGCAGGGGGCTGGGGTGGAAGAGGGGTGGTGTGACAGGGCTGGTGTGGCAGAGTAGTGGTGTGACAGGGGGCTGGGGTAATCACAATATATAGACAATAATAATAATGACTGCGCAAAAACCATCAGATGCAGCCTCTGAGGGAAATAAAAGAACTCTTTACAAATTCTTCAAATAGTCAACAATATATATAATAGCTTTCTCTCAAAATGGTGCAAAATGACATCTAAATAATAAATGTAATCAGTCCTTACATCTAAGTAACTGATTGAAGTCTCTTCAATCTCTTTTCTCTGTGTGTTTTTTCTTCATATAAATTGGAATATTTCAGTCAAATAGATAAAATTTCACTCCCCAAATTGTGGTCCTCAAACACTCACATAAAAAAAAAAAAAAATACATAGTGCAATATTGCCAAAAAATAAGGATACATTTATTCTGACATCACACTCACATCTTAATAGAACTTTAAAAACATATCACCTCAAGGGTATACATATAGGTATCTAGTCGCTCCTTTCATCTGTATGTTACCATCCCAGATTGAATCAGGTTGAGGCCCAAGGTACTGGGATCCTCTCTCCTCCTTAAGGTAGCAACACAAGATGGCAGAAGCGGTACCCAAAAAAACATACAAGCATCAGGTCGTCACCAGCTTAAAGCTATTCGGTCTTCACGTCCTTCTTCAGAAGCATGGTGATCTCATTACAATAGCAGATATATATACCGATACTATTTGAGTACACTCCCACAATGAATTGCCTGAATTGGCGCCCTTTCCTGGCATATGCAGCAACCAGAAGAGACATCATCATTAGCACCCTGAACTAGAAGTGTAGTCATCATTAGCACCGAAAACTAGAAGTTAATCGCAATGTGTTCCAACATTCCTGGAAACCGTAACCGGAAGTGCGCAGTGCGTTCCACCATGCATTCCACTCTTTATCTGGACCAGAAGTGGTAAGGGTTTTGATTTTTATCATCCATTTGTATTTGGAAAATCCAGAAAAAACACTTGGTACCTTATTCTCCACTTAATTTATCAATAAGTAGTCCAAAGTACTGCAGACTTAGGTCATATGAGTTCATAGTAGTCCACATAAAAATAAATAGATACATAAAATTAGATAATAGCATAAATATATAAGTATTCTAAAATTATCTAAAAAAAGGCGTAAATATCACAGTTAAATGCATAAAATGAAGAAATAACTATTAATAAAGATAATTTATATAAAACATTTAAATTCAAATTCTCCATTCAAAATTTGAGGTCAGAGTTCCTAATTTAAATATCCATTTAATTTCTGTTTTGGACAATCTGACCTCTACATCTCTATTTATCCATGTTGGTAAAATGGTTTGTATGCCCAAAAATGCTTATGTAACAAGGATTTGATTTATATACATTCTTGACATGCATAGATACAGTATGGGTCTCAAGACCTTTATTTATATTATAAACGTGATCAGCTAAATGTATTTTTAAATTCCTTACTGTTTTGCCAACGTAGATAAGCCCACATTGGTATTCTAGGGCATAAACTACACTTTTTGAGTTACAAGTAATGAAGTATTTGGTCTGATAAGTCTCTTCCTTTACCTGAAATTGTTTAAGTTTACTCTGCCCTTTTACAATTCGACACATTATACATAGACCACATCTGTGAAATTCATGGCTTATACTGTTTATTCTTTTTTTCTCTTAAATAGCACTATGTACAAGCTTGTCTCTAAGGTTACGTGCCCTTCTATATATAAATAACGGTTTGTCAGGTATTAGGTTACCAATAACAGAATCCTCGTTTAAAATTCACCAATGTTTTTTAAAAACTGACTCAATTTTTTTATGTTGGGAATTAAAATTACACATAAAAGATCATTGATGATCTTTTCCCATTTTTCCCTTTCTTATTTTCTTCTAATAAGGTTTTTTTATCTATTTTTTTTACATTCTCATAAGCTTTTTTAATTTTCTCTCTATCATACCCTTTGTCTAAAAACCTGTTTCCCATCTCAGTTGTTTTTCACACATATCTCCTTCTGTGCAATTACATTTAACTCATAAAAATTGTCCATATGGGACTCCATCTAGTCAGTTTTTATGATGCTGGCTGTTAATCTCAATATAACTATTAGAGGCTGTACTCTTCCTATGAGTTTTGGTATGTAAAATACCTTCTTTTATATACAGACACTGATCTTAAAAAGTGTTTTCAGACTGACTAATAGAGAATGCAAAATTAATATTAAAACCAATGGAGTTGAGGGACTCACAAAATAATTGGAGCTCTTCTTTTGGGCCTTTCCAAATAAATAAAACATCATCAATAAAATGCTTCCATATTACCAAGCCTGCCCCGCAACTGATTTCCCTGCCATATCCTCAAATATTCCCAATAAGCCATATAGAGGTTGGTGTAGCTAGGGACAGACCTGGTGCCCATTGCCATCCCTCATTTTGTATAAAATAGGATCCATTAAAATAAAAATAGTTGTTTATTAAAATAAATTGAATACCTTTTAAAATAAAACTTTTTATTTCTTAAGAGAGATCTGATGTATCTTAAAAGTAAGAAATTGCTCTTATACCCATTTCAGTATCAATTATATTGTATAAAGTTGATACATCTTCACTTACCAGATACTAATGTTTCTTCCATTCTATTGATTCTAATAAATGTAATACTTCTTCAGGATATTTTAAAAAGGCATTAGTCTACCTAACCAAAGGCTGCAGGCAGAAATCAGTAAGAGCTGAGAGGTTCGATGTAATGCTGTTTATTCCAGCAATAATAGGTCTACCAGGCAGGTAGAGGGGGTCCTTACAGATCTTGTGTAGGACGTAGACCGTTGGTACAGTAGGATGATAATCAAATCACTATCCACTCTAAGGGATTTTTTTTTTATATATATATAATTTTTATTGAAGCAAGATAGATCATTACATCATGAAAACTTGTACATTTGTTTCACAGTACTGACAAAAGAAGAACAAAGAAGAATTTTCTTCAATCTTTCAAGGAAGACAAATCACAGCATTTAAATCTTTTAAAAAAGTTATGAAATGTAGTTGACAAATTATAACAATATGCTTGTAATACATGCTCACTTAAAAAGCAAACAATAAATGGAATGTGTCACTCATTCCCCGGACCATTAAAAATTAAAATATATTAAAAAATATATACTTCAATGCATCAATTGGGGGATCGCCCTCTAGCAATCTCATCCCATACCAAGATATCAGATGTAAGCAATTGTGGATCCTTCTTTGCATAGAGAGAGGCAGGTATTCAAAGTAACTTTCCCAAACATCATAAAAACCACCCACTCTTTTTTTTTTTTAAAGCCATTAATTATTTTTTGGTGAGATCACATTTTTCATTTTTTTCTTCTTTAAAACTTGACCGACTTCATCATTCAATAATTTACTAAAACATTCAATAAAACTCCCTTTAAGATATGATATGTAAAATGTAGATTTTGTTCTAAAAGCAGAGCAAAGATGGACCTCCTGTCTCATCCCTCAGATCCTCAACCTTATCTTTGTTAAGGAAGTATTTTTTATCATTAATTTTCAGACAAATTTATTTAAATCAATATAGAATTCAAAGGAGTCAATTTGACTATTTGGGGCAAATTTTAAGCCCTTTGTCAAAACTTATTCTTCTCTAGTTAGATATCTTTTACTTAAATTAAATATCTTAGTCGTTTCTGTTTCTCTCTCTGATTCTACAGGAGTGATATTATTACTTCTTATTCCTTAAGTGTCAGGCTTTTTACCTCCTCTTATTCCCCTTTTTGTGTTCTTGTATTTTTCTTCTAACTGATTTTTTTAACTTAATATTTAATACCTTTTCCTTGTTTTGTGACCCTAATCTATAAAAGGGGAATGAATTTCATCTTCCCCTTCTAGTACTTCAAACCTATTTTTCATTGGTATCTCGAAGTCTTTTCTAGGGGTATACTATGGTACAAAACGCATCACTGCCGATCAATTGGACCCACTGTGGATACTCGTTGATACCTGTTATTTAGCTGTGGAGCCCTGTAGAGTCAGAAGCTATATTGTACAGCTGGACGTGCTGTTGCTATTAAGGTTGAGGCTGGGCTTAAAATGCGATCTATGGGACTGTGTACATCTGACAGGTAGCCGCTGTCCGTTATCTCCGGCTGGAGAACTGCCTCCCTTTGTCTCTCCTTATTTCTATTGTGTGCTTACTGCATGATATATGCTCCGGAACAAGCATCTTTATTGAGGAAATCCACATGACTAGGAAATCCACATGACTATATAGAACCTATGATTGAGTTCTATTGAACAAGTTACGGGACTCCAATTAAATTGCATCTATTACAGGTTTGAACTATAATCATGGAGTTTTACACATAACTATTTTTACACTGGTATTACCAGATTTTTAGGATCCACCTCCTTTTAGGTTCAATATGGATATTTTAGTGTGACACTATTGATTCACTTATCAAAGATATCTTTTTCTGTGCATTATTGCTATATATGCAAGATGTTTCACTTTTTGACTGGTCTAATTGTTGTTTTAGGATATTACTTTTATTATTTTTGTGATATACCTTGATTAATTGTTTAATTTCAGCCAGGTCTCTTTTTCTTTCAAATTAGCGCAGAGATGAGTCCTAGATAAGGGATAAGTAAGTGTGACTGGCGTCTCTGTAAGTTAAAGTGCATGTGCAACAACTACGTATAAATAATATATACTAAAAATCATGTGACTTAAAAAGTGGTAATTTATTCCAAAACAAAAGACAGACAATGTAGACACTAGGATACACAGAACAAAATTGATCCACAATGATGCCAAATTCCTCATAGTTATAGATACATCCACATATGAAAGTGCTATATGTTAAGGTGCAAATAATGCTAATATACTGTACGTAAGTATTTCTGGCAATCACTCTCAGATGACAAAATGCACAATTACAATGGAAAGTATTAGATTAATAATAAAGTGCAAATAGTGCATAACAATTAGAGGTTTTTAATAAAACCCTCAAAGTAATTATTGCACAACCATAATAAATAGCATAAAAATGGCATAAGGGTAAAAGATAAAATTGGCATGGAGAGAATTTTTTTTTAAAACAGCGAGTTAAAAATGCTTATCTTGATAGCTCATTAAGGCAAGAGGGCAGCCCCAATGCGTTTCATCCACCTGGGACATTTTATATATTGTTTGAGGTCAGCTTGAGCTATAATCACCATAAGTTTAGTTATTACCATTGAATTAACTTATATAAGCAAATGATATAGGTTAATAAATAATGCAGAGCTGTATGCAGGGTTTGATTAAATCAGAAGGTCTTTAATCTCTTTTTTACAGTAAAGGTATATTATTAATTCTGGTCACTGAAGGTTGATTGGCATTACATAGCAGACATGTAATTCATGCAAACTTCGCAGAAGAGTTAAGCTGGCCACACACTAGACCAGTGGTTCCCAAACTTTTTTGAATCACGGCACCCTAGAGTATCAGCATTGTTTTCACGGCACCCCTAAGCCAAATGTTTGTTATTGAGAAATTCAGAAAAAAATTTAGTGAAGTAAATTGTGCTGACCGGTCCTCTTTAGGTTCAGTTATGTGGTGGTGGACATATTTGTGCTTTTGTTTGTCTACATATTTAAATTACATTGACCATATATAATTAGAGTTTGTGCTAGACCACCAACCTTAGGCACCCCTGCAAGTGTCCCGAGGCACCACATGGTGCCTACACATACAGTTTGGGAACCACTGCACTGGACCATTTACATCCAACCATCCAACTAGTTGGCTGGTTGGAATGAAAATCTGGTAACATACGGGAGTAAATGATAATCATCAATTTGCTCCTAAATGCCAGAAAACAGATAAAAATGATTGTTCAGAACAAGTTTGTTAAATGTTTGATCTAAACAATTTGTTCAAACAACAGTTTTGGTCCATTTTCCGGCATTTGGGAACAAATTGCAGATTGACATTTGCTTTCATACCTTACCAGATTTTCATTCCAACCAATCAACTAGTTGGCTGGATGGACAGATAATCTTTAGATGTGTGGCCAGCTATAGATGCAATATTGTATGAAGGCAAAAGTGAAAGAGGTTATTAGTAACAATATAACAGTTATTGTGGTATGCCAGAAAAAAACAGTAAGAATGTATCCCCTCTGGTTATTCACCAGAAGACCTATCTTGGAGGATAGAATATTGATCACATTACTGCAGTTGTTAGTGCAAAAATTAAGTCCAGGTTTGCACCAAATGATATCAGTAAAAAAAACACACAGTTTAAGGAGAACAAATTATTTGTGAGCCAGACGTCTGTGTTGTCACATGCATATAAGTACAGTATGTTAGAAAATAGAGCAGTAACACAGCATGCAAAACCACGCAGATACCTGTGTGCAAAATGCAGTGAACAGGTCCTCATGGGGTAAATAGTACAGTCATTTACCAAAGGAAGAAAGAAAGGTCACTTCTGCTGTTCACATAGGAAGTTAACCGTCGCGGACCCTGTTGCTGATACCCTGCAGGGATCTGCTGCCGGACCGATTGAGAGAGTGACTACGGAGCAGAAGGAGGGAAAGATACCTGTACATAATACTCTGTATCAGAGGATCAGCTTGTTTCTATTATGCTAAGGCCCGTATTCAATTAGTCCCTGAGTTTTCGCATGGGGACTTATCGTATGACACACTTTTTGCCATCATCGCGTGTTTTGCAAGCGAAAAAGTATCGCACACGTCCCCGCTTATCTCCATATTCAGTTAGAAATCAGCTAAAACGTCACCTGTTGAATTCGGACCTGGCGAAAAGTGCTGTCAAAAATGGGGAGAAGAGTCTGTACCCCCAAAAAAGCTACACTAACATAGGGGATCACTATAGGTGAGTACTAGTACCCCTAATAAAGCTATTCTGGGTACTTTAGTTCTCTCAATTGCTTGCTATTAGAGTCTTTGCATAAGTGGTGAAGAATGGCATTTTGTAATATTTTTTTTATCAAAATAACTAGTTCCAGCAACATTGGGGTACATTAAAATGGGTGCTAGCAAATTTAAAAGTTGCTAATATGAAGTTTTAAAAAAGGTAAAAATTCCATCTGCCGTAAGCACCTGCAATCATAAAAACACCTGGTGCATACTTGGGGACCCCCTGAAGTCTATTTCACAATTTTTTATATTCGGCCCCCAACTTTGGTCTTTTCACCCCAAAATGAAAGTGTTTTTGGGGTGTTCTTAAGATTTTTTTCAACTTTGACACAGTTTACCTTTTGGGGGCTGTCCCAAGGATGCTGAGTGGTTTCTGCAAGTGTGCACCCCTAAACCCCAATTCTGCACTTTTTTTCTACTGCTATTCATCGGGTCCATTGCATTGACTTTCCACACCGGCGGAAAGTCGCCGGAATTGAAGTTTCCGCAGGCAAAATGACGTCATCAGTGAAACTTTTTTGCAGAAAACAGCTTTTTGCTCCTATTTGAATACGGCCCTATGTGGTAGTCCCTGTCGTTGCCTGCAGGAGCTCCTGTATTGACCAAGAATAATTCTGGTGAATAATCAGAGGGGATACAGTCTTACTGTTTATTTCTGTCATACTGCAATTGCAATAACTGTTATATTGTTACTTATAACCTCTTCTGCTTTTGCCTTCATACAATATTGCATCTACTGTATCTCTTCTGTGAAGATTGCATGAATTACATGTCTGTTATATAATACCAACCTTTAGTGATCAAGTTAAGACTATACCTTTATGTTAAAGACCTTCTGATTTAATCAAAACTTGTATACCGCTCTGTATTATTTCTGAACCAATATCACTTGCTTATAATAGTTAATTCAACGGTAATAGCTAAACTCATGGTGATTATAGATCAAGCTGACCTCAAACAATACTTTATACAGTGTATATAGTATTATAAAGAAATTTTTTTTTCATGACTTTATCCTCCAGGCTTCATATACAAACCTACTACATTTGTCTTTTATATATTAACAAGAGAAAAGCTTTTTATCTTTATCCAATAAGATAGTACATTATTTTGCTTTGTGAGAGTACTATAAAGATTTGAGATTTTGTCTTTTATATACCTGCAACACGAATCTGTGATTATTGTGACTTCAGTCTTGGATTGGTGGACCACCTTCAGGTGGTTTGTAATATTATTTGTTTTAATTGAAGATGTTTGTTGAATTACTTAAGGTATACGTTCAAGATGCTGGTGATCACAATATCGACCGCAGGCATCTAGACTACAGAATCCCGGCGAGGGTTAATTAACCTATGCCGGGAGAGCGGCGCCCACCATCCTGATCAAAGGGATGACAGGCGCCGAGCGTACAGCCGCAGGGGGGAGGGTTAGGTTTAGGGCTCCCGGGGGGACTTAGGGTTAGGCAGCCCCCTGGGAGGTTAGGGTTAGGCTAGGGGGAGGGAGGGTTAGGGTTAGGGTTAGGCACCCCCCTGGGGGACTTAGGTTTAGGCGGCGGGGAAAGGGGGGGTTAGGTTTAGGCACTTAGAGGGAGGATTAAGGTTAGGCACGGGGGGGGAGGTTAAGGTTAAGCACCCTAAAGGAGGGTTAGGGTTAGGTTAGTTATACTTACCTTCTAGATGATCAGGATTTCCTCCTCTGTCGGGCTGGCGCTGCCGGGATTTGAAACGCCGGCCATGCAGACGCCGGTATTTCATACTGAATGCATTACTTACATATATGGGTAAAATGATTGTTGCAGTGACAAATAATGTGCCTCTTCCCCTTATTTTACTTGAAACATACCAAACAAAACTTTTTAAATGTATCTATTAAAAGTTATATTTTATTACATTTCTATATTGAAAGTTTGGGCCCCCACAAATGACTTATAACTATTCTTCCAGTTCTGCACAACCCGTTTTTGTATGTTATTAGAATGACCGTAGATATCATGTCTCTCTGCATTTCTTATGCGGTTGTCGTGTGATATTTTTGCCTAAATTCGCTTTGCGAATTTAGGAAATATCACAGGAATGTATCAAAAATCACTTGCATGGACAGAGCTTGCGATACAGCTGTGTCCCTGCGAATCCCCTCTGCACACTTCTGTGAAAGAAGGTGTCCGTGCAAGCGCTGGCTCACCCCCTCCACCATGACCGCGATTGCCCCCTTCTCCAGTAAACCCCCATCGAGGCTCCTAACCATCGGGTTAGCGTACATCTCTAAATTAGGCCCAGTTGCGTAACTAGGGGAGGGTCGAGTGGGGATCGTGCCCTGGGCACCATGGCAGGCCCAGCAGAGAGGGGCGCCACTGGCCAGGGCATCGTACCTGCACCTCCCCCCCACCCTCACCACTGTTACTGCCATTGCGCCTGGAATGAAGAATGTGATCTGTGATGTTACTTCAAAGAGCAGGCAAGTGTGGCTGCTGGTGCTGGCTGTGCTGCTTGTAGGGGGAGCTGCAGCAGAAGCGTGCAGCCCCTCCAAGGCAGTCTTCCCATATTCTATCCATTCCTGACAGCTGCTTCCGGCACCTGGTGACAGATTCTACCTTTCCCTACTGTTGTGCAGAGTGAACAGGTGTGTAGTAGTTTGTATTGCTGTGGGGGGAAGACTGCAGGGAGGGGGTGTTTGCATAGATTTTTTCAGTGTGTGTGTGTGTGTGTATGTGTCTGTGTCAGTGTATCTATGTCAGTGTGTGAATGTCTACGTGTGTGTGTATTTGTGTCAGTGTGTGTGTGTGTGTGTGTATCTGTGTCAGTGTGTGTGTATGTGTCAGTTTGTGTGTCAGTGTGTGTATCTGTCAGTGTGTGTGTGTATCTGTGTCAGTGTGAGATGGTGTGGCTGTGCGATGATGCAAGGGGGAGGTGATAGTGTGCTGAGAGACTACACAATGGGATATTATAGTGTGCTGAGAGATGACATGGGGGAGGTGATAATGTGTTGAGAGACTACATGGTAGGAGGTGATAGTGTACAGAGAGGTGACATGGGGGGCGGCAATGGTGTGCTGAGAAACAACACAGGGGGGAGGCAATGATGTGCTGTGAGACTACGTGGTGGGAGGTGATAGTGTGCTGAGAGACAACATGGGGAGGTGATAGTACACAGTGGGAGATGATAGTGTGCTGAGATGACACGGGGAGGTGATGGTGTGCTGAGAGACTACGAGGGGGGAGGCAATTGTATGCAGTGGGAGATGATAGTGTGCTGAGAGATGACACAGGGTGGGAGGTGATAGTGTGCTGAGAGATGACACAGGGAGGGAGGTGATGGTGTGGCTGAGAGATGACATGGGGGGAGGTGATGGTGTGGCTGAGAGACAATGCAGTCATTAGTGATGGTGTGACTAAGAGACAATTCTGAGGGGGAGGTGATGGTGTGCTGAGAGATGACGCGGTGAGGAGGTAATGGTGTGCTGAGAGACAATGTTGTATGATGATGACCTTGTTAATATTCCTACACAAACAGGCATCTTCCAGATGATGTGACCAACATGAATAGGATACATTTCTTCAGAGGTTCCACATTGTGAGAAATCATTGTATAGGTAAGGTGCATATGGAATGGAAAGGAATATTCCCAGAGTGACGAGAAATGGGTGGTGTGTCCTGTTGGCATGCCCGATTTTCAGTGACCATGCCACTTCGGCATGGGACCACGCCCATTTTATTGCCGTGCACCTTTGGCGTGCATATATATTTCTCTTTGTAGGTGTGGGAGGGCACCGTTCTTCATCTTGCCCTGGGCTCCAAAGACCATAGTTACGCCTCTGATTAGGCCTTTAGTTATTGTATAACTTGAACATCTGTACAATGTATTCAGAGTTGTTCCTTTATTTGGACTGACAATCTGAAATTACAATCCATACACAATCACACATTCATCTAATATATTTGAGATATCTGCAATGCTTCACAGATTTCAACTTCTCATTTTAATCTCTTCATATGAGCTCCTCTCCCTTAATATTATTAATGTAGATGATAAATTAATGCACAGTATAATAACATTTATAATAACATTTTATCAGAGCAAACCTGGTATATCGCTGATCAGGGTGTATGTATTATAGCAGCACTATCAATCTTACAGTACTTCTTTATTCTGTATGTCCTATCAGCACAGCTTCCAATATATAAGACCATTGTCACTTCAGAAGCATTTACCGCTCTCTATTTTCCTACATCTTCAGTCAGCTTCTTACTTATTGGCCAAATTCTGTTCTTGGAAAAATAAACTTGAAAGCACCCAATTTTATTTCCTCTCATATACTGTATATACAGTGGTCCTAGGTAGATAGTGGATCTCATCCCTTATTTCCCTCATTAGGCAGAGCCACTGTACCATGATATGGCACCGTGCCATTGCCAGAGGCACAACTATGGATGACATTGCCCAGGGAAAACATAAATAAAAAATGTTGCCCCTTGAAAACTGTTCTGAAAAATTCTGGCTGTATACATTATGTACAGTGCCTTGCAAAAGTATTCACCCCCCTTGGCTTTTTTCCTTTTTTGTTACGTTACAACATGTAATTTATTTATTTTTTTTCATCTGAATTTTATGTGATGGATCTGCACAAAATGGTCTAATTTGGTGAAGTGAAATTAGAAAAATATATATAAAAAATAATCTCTATAAATAAAATTCTGAAAATTGGCATGTGCATATGTAATCACCCCCTTTGCTATGAAGCCCCTCAAAAGTTTTGGTGCAACCAATTACCTTCAGAAGTCACATAATTAGAGAAATGAAGTCCGCCTGTGTGAAATCAAAGTGTCACATGATCTGTCAGTATAAACACACCTTTTCTGAAAGGCCCCATAGGCTGCACCACCACTAAGCAAGAGGCATCACACCATGAAGACCAAGGAGCTCTCCAAACAAGTCAGGGACAAAGTTTTTGAGAAGTACAATTCTGGGTTGGGTTATAAAAAAATATCCAAATCTTTTGTGAAAGAACATGGTACACAACAAATCTGCCAACAGAGGGCCGCCAACCAAAACTCAGACCAGGCAAGGAGGGCATTAATCAGAGAGGCAGCACAGAGACCAAAGGTAACCCTGAAGGAGCAGCAGAGTTCCACAGCAGGGACTGGTGTATCCGTGCATGTGAACACAATAATCCGTACTCTCCATAGAGCTGGGCTTTATGACAGAGTGGCCAGAAAAAAGCCACTACTTAGTGATAAAAATAAGAAGACATGATTGAGTTTGCCAAAAGGCATGTGGGCGTCTCCCCAAATGTATGGAGGAAGGTGCTCTGGTCAGATGAGACTAAAATTTTACTTTTCGGCCACTAAGGAAAACGCTATGTCTGGCACAAACCCAACACATCCCATTACCCCAAGAACACCATCTCCACAGTGAAACATGGTGGTGGCAGCATCATGCTGTGGGGATGTTTTTCAGCAGCAGGGACTGGGAAACTAATTCGAGTCGAGAGAAAGATGGATGGTGCTAAATACAGGGATATTCCTGAGCAAAATCTGTTTCAGTCTGCCTGTGATTTGAGACCAAGACGGTGGTTAACCTTCCAGCAGGACAATGACCTGAAGCATACTGCTAAAGCAACACTCGAGTGGTTTAAGGGGAATCATTTAAATGTGTTGGAATGGCCTAGTCAAAGCCCAGATCTCAATCCAATTGAGAATCTGTGGTCAGACTTGAAGATTGCTGTTCACAAGCGGAAACTATCCAACATGAAGGAGCTAGAGCAGTTTTGCCTTGGGGAATGCGCAAAAATCCCAGGGGCAAGATGTCGCAAGCTCATAGACTTATCCAAAGCGTCTTGCAGCTGTAATTACCGCAAACGGTGGCTTGACAAAGTACTGAATTTAGGGGGGTGAATAGTTATGCACGCTGAACTTTCCTGTTATGTTGTCCTAAATGTTGTTGGATTCACAATATAAAAAAAAACACAACTTTAAAGTTATAGGCATGTTCTGTGAATGAAATGATGCACACCTTCAAATAATCCATTTCAATTCCAGGTTCTGAGGCAACAAAACATGAAAAATGCATGAATACTTTTGCAAGGCACTGTATATTATTTCTGAAAAACACATTGGAAACAAAAGCAAAGGAAGCACAAGAGCAAAGTAAAACCTCAATATGACTGGGATGAATAAGCACTGTTGTGTATAGGAAAATATAAAATAAATTACTGGTGGCCGCTGAGGTTCCGAGAAGCTTTCGAGACTATGATAGTATGAAATATTTTTTTAGATGCTTGTTAAACACACTTGCCAACATGTTACTTAAAAAGAAAAAAAATTCTATGACATCAGTGTCACTGTTATTCTGCTGCCACCCCACTGGTTTACTGACCCCATTGCCACCATTGATCAGAATCCATGTTCCATTCCAAATCGCTGCAATATGCAGAAATAAGGATTGTTAATATTCAGGGCTGGACCATAAATATTAATAAATAGTCTCCTATTGTCTTGTTTGTGTGCATTTTACGGGGTTCCCTCAAACAGGTCTTTGTCACTTGGGTGCCCATGTTATTATTATTATTATTTATTGTTTTTTTTTGCAAACCCTATGTATCTAATAGCAGGCTATCACTAACCCAAATTGATGCCTAAAGGTACCCTCACACTAGACGGTTATCTGCACGATTTGCGCGATTTTAATGCATTATGACGATAAATGGTTAAAATTTGTGCAAATCCTGCAGTTTCCACTGAGCGATAACGATCCGATGTGCGGTCCCGCGGGTCGATAATCGTATCTTCAGATCTTACCTACTGCAGGTAAGATCTGGCAATCTATTTAACGATACACTGGAAATTGTTAAGGACGCACGATATGTCATTAGTAGATTTTTTGTCAAAATGAACACTTTATGCACGATATTGTTTGTCCAGGACTGCCGGGAAGTTCAAGGGAAATTGTTAACGACATTGCATCATTTGAGAGTCATTTAGTTTGTGGGCTCCTTAACTCCTAAGGCTCATACACATTAGACGATGTGCTGTATGAACGATATTGGTGAAAGATTTCCATTTAACTTTCTGTAGTGCAGGACAAACGATATTGCGTGTACACACTGAAAGATTTCTTTAAAGATATCTTTTAGTGAAGTCATCCTGCCACTGGCAATTCTTGATGATATCATTAGATTGGCCTGCATGCACGGACAACAAAAGACATTGTTAACGACCCGCAGGAGCAAGCGTCATTGGTCGTTCACTTCATACACACTGAACGATATGAACGATATATCATTGAGCGTTATCGTCCATATCGTTCATAAGAATCATCTAGTGTGTACGCGGCTTTACCCTAACTCCAAAATGGTGAGTTGACTTTCTGGCAGTAAACAAACTAACTGCATACCATGTGCTCGTATCAGAACCAGAGGCATCACAAGGTGGGTGTGAGGGGTGCAGACCAGGGGATGACACCAAAATGCTGGCTCTTCCACAGTGATACAAAGCAAGGTGCTGCATTTTTGACAATATTGTGCAACACCCACAATACACTTGTCAAGCAGCCACTTGTCAAGCAGCCATGGACTTAATACTGGCTGCTTGACAAGTGGATCTGCTTAAACATTGTGGTGTTACGGATGCAAAAACCTCCGTGCTTTATGCAAGAGCCGTGACTTCTTCTCATATCTGGGCACTGATGTGTTGCTCCCACTGCCACTGACGTTATCACATTGGCAAGCGACGATTCTGATTATCAGACGGGGAAAGTAATTCACAGAGGATTGCCCTACCACCGGTACTGCCTTGGGACTTTGCCTTTGCTCGGGATTTCACTAAAAGTGGTGACACTATATGTATACAAATAATACTAACACACTGGCTCTGCTAATCAAGTTTCTATACCACTAGTGGATTTCCACAGGATCCTATATATTTGCCAGTCATCAGTGATATATCTCTATGAGAATATGTTTATATAGGATACTACGAGGGATGTTCAAAAAGTAATCCCCAAATGCTCACAACTCAAATTTTATTATAGATACAGATTTGAAAATTTGCTGTAAAATACTTTGAAGTCTTAGTAACAGAATGACTCTACTCAAAAAATTCACCATTTGCCCTCCAACATTTTATCCACCTCTCAACCCAAGCTGTGAATCCACTTTGGAAAAATTCTAGTGGTTGGTGTTTGACCCAGGAACGTATGGCGTTTTTAACAACCTCTATGTCTTCAAAATGTTGTCCCTGGAGACAGTATTTGAGAGGGCCACACATAAAAATCAGAAGGGGCCAAATCAGGACTGTATGGTGGATGTGGCATTATTGCCCTACCCATTTCGCCAATGGCAGCAGATGTTGCCATCGAAGTGTGAGGTCTGGCATTGTCATGGTGCAAGGTGACATTTGACAGTGGAATTGTTGAACTTTTTTTGTGGATGGCTTCTTTCAGCTTCTTAAGTGTAATAATGTATCTATCACTGTTGATTGATTGGTTTGGTTCCAAGTAATCGATGAGAATGACACCTTTGGAAATCCCAGAAGAATGTGGCCATGACTTTGTTTACAGATCGCTGTGATTTAAACTTTTTTGGCCTAGGTGAACTTGGGTGTTTCCATTGCTTTGATTGGGCCTTTGTTTCTGGGTCATAAAGGAATACCCAGGTCTCATCTCCTGTAATTACATTTTCCAAAAACATCTCAGGGTTGGCTTCAAAGTTGTTCAAAAGATCATTGCATACTTCCACCCTCTGGGCCTTATGATCCCTGGTTAATTGCTTTGGAACCCATTTAGCACACACTTTACGATATCCCAAATCATTGATTACTATTTTTACAGTGCCATGGCTACATTCAAATTCATCACTGACATCTCTAATGGTCACACGACGGTCTTCCTGAATCGTGGCATCGATTTTGTGTCGGTTCTCTTCTGTCACTGCAGTTGATGGTCTGCCACCAAGAAGTTTGTCGCACATGGATGATTCTCACAATTAAAAACACTTCATCCACCTTCTGACATTGCTATAGTCATTTGTACGCTCACCATTCACTTTTTTCAGTCTTCTGTCGATTTCTGTAGCAATGCAGCCTCCTTTTTCCAGAAATTCAATGACGGCTCTTTGATTCATCTTGGATTCCATGGTATTTCTTGGACTACCCAAACAAAAATACATATATAGCTAGCAGACATATTAAACTACAAACTGACAAAGTTTCAAATAAATATTGAATATTATTTCAGCGTTATGAGCATTTAGGCATTACTTTTTGGACAACCCTCGTAGTTATACTGTATCTTTTATCTTAATTTTATTGATGTATTTATATGTAATGTTATATACAGCATGCATTAAATTTATTATCAATTAATCCAGCGCTTCCTTGGGTGTATATACAGTATATATATACACAGTAAATATATATAATATGTATTCATTTGGTTTATTTGGATGGAGGACTGGATGGTGGTGGGCGCAGGAGTGGGGATTCAGGTATTTATAATGTTTAATGTCTGTTTGTGTGTTGGTTTTATGTGTACGGGGCACTGCATAGGGGGGCCAACTACAGGGGGCACTGTATAAGGGGCACTACTTGGGCACTGCACAGGGGGACCACTACTGGGAGCAATCCATAGGTGGGACCACTACTGGGGGCACTGTATAAAGGGCACTACTGGGGACACTGTATAAGGTGCACTGCATAGGGGGACCACTACTGGGGGCACTCCATAGAGGGTACCACTACTGGGGGCACTGTATAAAGGGCACTACTGGGGACACTGTATAAGGGGCACTGCATAGGGGGACCACTACTGGGGGCACTCATAGATGGTATCACAACTGGGGGCACTGCTGGGCTCACTGTAAAAGGGGCACTGTATAAAAGGTACTACTGAGGGCACTGTATAAGGGGCACTACTGAGGGCACTGTATAAGGGGCACTGCATAGGGGGGCCACTACTGGGGCACTCCATAGGGGGACCACTACTAGGGGCACTGCATAGTGGGGAACACTACTGGGGGCACTGCATAGAGGGGACTACTACTGGGGGCACTGTATAAGGGAATGTAGCTAATCGAGGGAAGGGGGGGGCGCTAGGCTGAAGCTATGCCTAGGGTGCCAAGAAACCTGGCACCAGTCCTGGATCCAGGTGTTTTTAGTAATGGATGGAGAGCTACAATTAAATTGCCACCAATTTGTAGCTGCTGTTTTGTACACATACCTGTATTTCATTTCAGTGTTTGCATGTTTGTAATTGTTTGTAATTTATCACTCAATTGGGTGATAAATTATGTTTTACAATATTGTGTAAACTTATTACAGATTGTTTTATCCCTGTATTATGTCTATTTTAAAACAAATATATTAAACACGAGTACTTTAAAACTATAAAATCATTTAAAAAAAAAGAATTAGTATAAAAGATTCAGTTTTGTCTGAGATTGCAATCTTGGGTGTAAATATCCTTTTTGTACCATTATGGATATTTATTATTGTTAAAATCGGGTGTTTTTTTCATTTAGGGGGGGTGATTTTGGCCGTGTTAATCCTGCAAATTCACTAAAACTGAATATACCATTGACTCAGTTCGGAAGTACTTTACATTCACTTCAGCATAACACAGGAATTCACCATTATTCGTTTTGTTCTATTGGGCCATTTTTGCAGGAAAATCGGGGAGTAAATAGAAGTTGCAAATAGACCACCTCCTGAGTAGCGAGTTTCCCTGAAACATACACAGATCAGTGTGATTTGTGTATGTTTCAGCATGGAAACAGTGTGTAAATGGTTACATTTAAAATAAATAAGACGTAGGGTCCCTCCCCAAAAGACATAACCAGCCCCAGGCTGCTCACCCTGTCCTGGTTCCTAAACATATGGTGAAAAAACCAAGTAGGGTTCCCTCGTATTTTAGGAACCAGCAGTTGGCTGCTGGACAGTCCTGATTTTAAAAGTAGGGGGAAAAATTGTGTAGGGGTCCCCCAATATTTAAAACCAGAATTGGACCAAAAACCGACTGATGTGTAATGCCACAGCCAGGGGACCCTATCACTGGTTCTCCCCGGACAAAGCATTATCACCCCAAGCTGGTCAACCCAAGCCGGGGATCTCCGGGGAGGTGGGGACCCCCAAATAAAGCTTGGGGCTCTTCCCCGCACCCCTGGGCTGTGGGTACAGGGTTATAGTAGTGTAAAAATAAAGAAACTATTGTATTTTATAGTGGAACTACAGGTGCAAGTATTCCTGCCCTTTGGCATTTGAGGAACTACAAGTGCCGGCAGGTGGCTGGGACCCGCACCCCCACTGTAAAATAATTTGTTAAATAACCACAACACTCAAATGACAGATGATGCCTACACAATTTGTTTTCCCCTATTTTTAAAACCAGGACTGGTCAGCAGCCAAGTGCTGCATCCTAAAAAAGGGGGAACCCCACATGTATTTTTAACCATATTTTTAGGAAGCAGGTCTGGTTGAGCAGCCCGGGGCTGGTTATGTCTCTTGGGGGGTAAACCTACATCTTTTTTTTTTAACCATTACATTACAGTAACACACACAAGCAGCCTGCACATATTTCTCTGATATGTGCAGGCTGCTTGTTCAGGACGGAAACTCGGGGATTAAACAAGGACAGGATCAATCAAATATACCATCGGACAACATGATCCTGTCAAACACGGGAGCTTGGTATATTCCCAATTTTTTTTAGAAAAAAATTGACAGTTTATGATCGATACTATCCATGTTTAAAAACAGATCAAAATCAGGACCAACACGAATCTTAGTAAATTTAAAACCATGAGTCACAGCATGCACATTGTATCCCTCGATATTTGGTATTCCGGTAATGTAGCTAGGTTACAATTAGGGGTGAGCGGGTTCGGATTTCTGAAATCCGAACCCCCCCGAGCCCCCCCGATCCGAGTCCGATCCGAATCAGGCTCGACTTTTCCCGCCTGACTCGGATCTGAAATCGAGGCAAAACGTCATCATCCCGCCTTCCGAGTCTCGCGGGTTTTGGATCCTATATAAGGTACCCACGTCGGCGCCATTTTCTCACTTGGCTGTGGACAGTGAAGAGGGAGGGTGGGAGTTAGGGCTGTGTAGTGTAGTGTAGTGTAGTGCTGCTGTTGTCCACTACTTCAAAGTCCATAGGGGCTGGCTGTGTTGTGCTGTGCTGCTGTTGTTAATAGGGGCTGTGTCCACTACTTCAAAGTCCATAGGGGCTGGCTGGACTGTGTTGTGCAGTCAGTTCTCCATAGGGGCTGTGTCCACTCCAAAGTCCTGTGCAGTGTCCCAGTCCTAAAGAGGTGCTGTAGTGTTGTCCAGGGGGTGCTCTGTCCATCAGGGGTGCTCCCCCCAAGTGCTAAAAAAATAATATATTTTCTGTGTTTGTGAATTGTGTGCGCAGTAGCCGCACGTGCATCAACAAAGTAGTGCCAAGCGTGCGCCTGTGTCATAAGTAAAGGGCCGGCTGGCTTGACCGTTAAGGGTGCTGTAACCCCCGAAAGTACATTCCAGTCCAAACCAAAAAAAAAATTATTTTCTGTGTTTGTGAATTGTGTGCGCAGTAGCCGCACGTGCATCAACAAAGTAGTGCCAAGCGTGCGCCTGTGTCATAAGTAAAGGGCCGGCTGGCTTGACCGTTAAGGGTGCTGTAACCCCCAAAGTACACTCCAGTCCAAACCAAAAAAAAAAATATTTTCTGTGTTTGTGAATTGTGTGCGCAGTAGCCGCACGTGCATCAACAAAGTAGTGCCAAGCGTGCGCCTGTGTCATAAGTAAAGGGCCGGCTGGCTTGACCGTTAAAGGGTGCTGTAACCCCCAAAGTACACTCCAGTCCAAACCAAAAAAAAAATTATTTTCTGTGTTTGTGAATTGTGTGCGCAGTAGCCGCATGTGCATCAACAAAGTAGTGCCAAGCGTGCGCCTGTGTCATAAGTAAAGGGCCAGCTGGCTTGACCGTTAAAGGGTGCTGTAACCCCCAAAGTACACTCCAGTCCAAACCAAAAAAAAATTTATTTTCTGTGTTTGTGAATTGTGTGCGCAGTAGCCGCACGTGCATCAACAAAGTAGTGCCAAGCGTGCGCCTGTGTCATAAGTAAAGGGCCGGCTGGCTTGACCGTTAAAGGGTGCTGTAACCCCCGAAAGTACACTCCAGTCCAAACCAAAAAAAAAATTATTTTCTGTGTTTGTGAATTGTGTGCGCAGTAGCCGCACGTGCATCAACAAAGTAGTGCCAAGCGTGCGCCTGTGTCATAAGTAAAGGGCCGGCTGGCTTGACCGTTAAAGGGTGCTGTAACCCCCAAAGTACACTCCAGTCCAAACCGAAAAAAAATTATTTTCTGTGTTTGTGAATTGTGTGCGCAGTAGCCGCACGTGCATCAACAAAGTAGTGCCAAGTGTGCGCCTGTGTCATAAGTAAAGGGCCGGCTGGCTTGACCGTTAAAGGGTGCTGTAACCCCCGAAAGTACACTCCAGTCCAAACCAAAAAAAAAATTATTTTCTGTGTTTGTGAATTGTGTGCGCAGTAGCCGCACGTGCATCAACAAAGTAGTGCCAAGCGTGCGCCTGTGTCATAAGTAAAGGGCCGGCTGGCTTGACCGTTAAAGGGTTCTGTAACCCCCAAAGTACACTCCAAACCAAAAAAATATATATTTTCTGTGTTTGTGACTTGTGTGCACTGTGGCTGCACGTGCATCAACAAAGGAGCAGCGCCAAGCGTGCGCCTGTGTCCCATAAGTAAAGAGCCGGCTGGCTCATTTCTTAAAGGGTGGTGTAACCCACAAAGTGCACTACTCTCCAGCAAAAATAAAAAAATATTTTCTGTGTTTGTGTGCGCTTTAGCCGCACGTATATATATCAATATAACATAAATGGAGGACCAAACTTTCTCTGATAAAAATAAAATAGGGAAAGATCAAGAACCACTTCCTACTAGTGCTGTTGCTGCTGCTGGGAGTTGTTCATCATCCCAGAGAGGAAGTAGGAACATCACTACTTTTACTAAACAATTGACCCTCCAACAGTCCCTAGCGATGAGGATGAAGTACGACAGCAGTCATCCTGAAGCAAAACGTATAACTGAGGCCTTGACTGCTATGTTGGTGTTAGACGTGCGTCCGGTATCCGACATTAGTGCAGTGGGATTTAGACAATTGATGGAGGTAGTGTGTCCTCGGTTCCAAATCCCGTCTAGATTCCACCTGCATCCTCAAAGCAGCAGCGACAAGCGTGCGTCTGTCTGTTAAAGGGTGGTGACACCCTCAAAGTGTGCTACACAAACAATTAAAATATTGTTCTTTTTTTTTCGGTCTTTGTGAAATGTGTGGGCTGTAGCCGCACCTGCATCCTTAAAGCAGCAGCGACAAGCGTGCGTCTGTCTGTTAAAGGGTGGTGACACCCTCAAAGTGTGCTACACAAACAATAAAAATATTCTTCTTCTTTTATCTGTCTATGTGAATTGTGTGGGCTGTAGCCGCACCTGCATCCTTAAAGCAGCAACGACAAGCGTGCGTCTGTCTGTTAAAGGGTGGTGACACCCTCAAAGTGTTCTACACAAACAATTAAAATATTGTTCTTTTTTTTCGGTCTTTGTGAAATGTGTGGGCTGTAGCCGCACCTGCATCCTTAAAGCAGCAGCGACAAGCGTGCGTCTGTCTGTTAAAGGGTGGTGTAACTCTCAAAGTGCTCCAAAAAATAAAAAACTATTTTTTTTATGTGTTTGTGACTTGTGTGCGATGTAGCCGCACTTGCATCCTCAAAGCAGCAGCGACAAGCGTGCGTCTGTCTGTTAAAGGGTGGTGACACCCTCAAAGTGTGCTACACAAACAATAAAAATATTCTTCTTTTTTCTGTCTTTGTGAATTGTGTGGGCTGTAGCCGCACCTGCATCCTTAAAGCAGCAGCGACAAGCGTGCGTCTGTCTGTTAAAGGGTGGTGACACCCTCAAAGTGTGCTACACAAAGAATAAAAATATTCTTCTTCTTTTTTCTGTCTTTGTGAATTGTGTGGGCTGTAGCCGCACTTGCATCCTCAAAGCAGCAGCGACAAGCGTGCGTCTGTCTGTTAGAGGGTGGTGTAACCCTCAAAGTGTGCTCCACAAACAATAAAAATATTCTTTTTTTTTTTCTGTCTTTGTGAATTGTGTGGGCTGTAGCCGCACTTGAATCCTCAAAGCAGCAGCGACAAGCGTGCGTCTGTCTGTTAAAGGATTACATCGGTGACAGCATCCAAGTAGGCATGTCAGACAGTCCGTACCTGTACTGGCAGGAAAAAGAAGCAATTTGGAGGTCCCTGTACAAACTGGCTCTATTTTACCTGAGTTGCCCCCCCTCCAGTGTGTACTCCGAAAGAGTGTTTAGTGCAGCCGGGAACCTTGTTAGCGAAAGGCGTAGGAGGTTGCTTCCACAAAATGTGGAGAAGATGATGTTCATAAAATGAATGATCAACTCTTCCAGGGAGACCAGCCTCCAGAACGTACAGAGGGACCTGTGGTTCCAGCAGGGACGAATTAATACTCTGTGAGGATGAGGATGTACATAACACTGAAGAGGGTGAGGAATCTGTGGATGAGGAGGATGAGGACGACTTCTTGCCTCCATAGAGCCAGTTTGTGCAGGGACAGATTAATTGCCAGCTTGTTTTGTGGGGGCCCAAACGAACCAATCATTTCAGCCACAGTTGTGTGGCAGACCCTGGCGCTGAAATGATTGGTTTGTTAAAGTGTGCATGTCCTGTTTATACAACATAAGGGTTGGTGGGAGGGCCCAAGGACAATTCCATCTTGCACCTCTTTTTTTTCTTTGCATTATGTACAGTTTGGGGCCTAGTTTTTCAATGCCATCCTGTCTGCCACTGCAGTTTGACGCCTAGATGGGTCACGTGTTTGTGCCGCCCACTCGTGTCGCTTAGCATAGTCATCCAGCTACCTCGGTGCAACCTTTTGGACATAAAAACACTATTGTGAGGTGTGAGGTATTCAGAATAGACTGGAAATTAGTGGAAATTAAGGTTATTGAGGTTAATAATAGCATAGGAGCAGAAAAACCTACAAATTCTGTGATTTTAGCTGTTTTTATGCTTTTTTTCAAAAAAATACAGATCCAAAACACAAAACCCAGAACCCAAAACACGGAAGGGTGGTTTTGGCAAAACCAATCCAGACCAAAACACGAAGAAAGATCCAGATCCAAACACAAAACACGAAAAGTGGCCGGTGCACACCCCTAGTTACAATATGAGGAAGTACTATGGTTAGAGTTGTGACACAAATAACTAGACACAAATTCCTCATTCTACAGAGACTAACAGGAGAAACATTGAGGACATATGCAATGAGGGGCTCTGTAATAGCAGGTAAGGTTCCTACTCACACACAGTGCCACAGGTATATACATCTGTACTATAATATTACATTTATGTTCTAGGACATATTACCAGGGGCCATACAGCACAAAAAGGTCCACACAGGACCAGTGCCACAGGCATAATGATACCTCTTTACTACACTATTACATTTATGTTCTAGGACATATTACCATGCACCATACAGCACAACAAGGTTCCTATATACAGGACCAGTGCCACAGGCATAATGATACATCTGTACTATACTATTACATTTATGTTGTAGGACATATTACCATATACAGCACAACAAGGTTCCCATCCACACACAGGGCCACAGGCATAATGATACATCTGTACTACACTATTACATTTATGTTCTAGGTCATATTACCATGGGCCATACAGCACAACAAGGTTCCTATACATTTCTCATATGATGATTTGTCTGTCTGCGCTTATTAGGGAAAAACGAGTCTGAAAAGATACACTTAGAAACTATACATTTACAATTATGAGCAAAACTTGAGCAGTGATAACTCCGTGTGATATATGTCCTCTAGCACAGTCTCTCAGTTATGCTGGCTTTTATTGCATGTTACATGTATGTGTGGTGTGAAGATTGTTATTACATAAAATTAGTGCACCTAGTAATGTACATATCTTTAGAGGTGCAAACAGAAAGTGCATCCCATAAAAGAATAAGATTATACTGAAGCAGCGCCTCCTCTGTGTATAGTGACAGGACTGAGCATCCATACACACAGTCACCCAAAATATACACCTCCTGTACCCCTTTATCTCATTCCAGTAATCTTGCATCACATATAAACTGTTGTTACAAAACAACTCACACCAATGCGCCTCATTCCAAATCTACCCGGAATACCTTTACTCTACCCAACCGTCTCTGATTTCTGTATGTTCTGTGTGTTCACTTACTGTACATTGACAATGTGCAATGGATATTTTATTTTGTACTGGTGGACTCCGATGGTCCACCCAACATACTTTAAGGATCACACCTACTCTGTACTTTCGTAAGATGCCTATGCACTTACAATTAGGTCTCAGAGTGTGCTGTGTGCTGTACAACAGTGTAAACATTATATTACATTGCACCTTCATACCAGTTTGTGAACAGCCCTTTATTTACTTTAAACATAGACTATTGTTCTGTGTAGTTTTATTTAATGTATTTATTATCTCTTAATTAAATCTCATTTGTACTGACAAAATAAGCAGAAAAATGTGTTCTTAATATACCTAAAAATGGGGGTGCAGGGTTCTGCAATCTCACAAATCGGGAGGTGTGTTAGCAGTTTGGAAACTCGCTGTGTAGCTGCTGAACTGTTCATCTCTCAATTATCTCAGTGCTTCATGTGACACTAAGGAGCCTGTTTATCACCGATGGCAATTGGACCCTGAAAAACATCATAATCTATTTTCAGGCCTACACTGTATTTATCAGATTATACAGGTCAGAATAGCTGTTCCAAAAATCAGCTATCCCAGCAAATGCTAACATGTGTACTTTTGCCACTAATTACAGCAGCAAAATGTTAAATTGACAGGTTCTGCCGCGACAGCGTTCCTGTGCACGAGCAGCCACAAATAGAGCCGTAGGCAGGGTCGGACTGGTCAACAAGGGTACAGGGGAATCCCCCGGTGGGCCACAATCCCTGAGGGCCTACCCACTATTCTAGGGATCAGGTTCAAGCCTGTGCACTTAAACTATACATTATAAATATGTAACATTATACTGTACAGGAATATGGTGTACTTTCTACAATGAAAGTTGTTATTAAAAGTTATTAATTTGCTACATTATGATGCATGCACTAGCACTATTTATTACATATACATTTTTAAAGGGCCCAGTCCATGCACTCTCTAATGGGTAGCCAGGCCTCTGTGGAGGGTGGCCACAACCCCAGGTATGGGCCACTATTGATACATTTCCCTGGTGGGCCCTTCATGACCCAGTCCGACACTGGCCATATGGAGTGGTGGAATCTGCAGCAGATATTTATGCATCTGGGCTGCAGCTTTGCTGGCCAGGAGGGAATTAGATATGTGTATGAAGGGCTGGGAAGAGACTAATAGGGGATGGAAGGGAGCTAGGGAGTGGATTTGCCTATGGTGCCAAGAAGCCATGCACTGCCCCAAATGACAGCACTGGATAGACAGCATCATGTATGCAGTATATAGAAATGTATATCTATATATGTGCTCCTTCATACAGTATAGCCCATATGTATATTTCCATCATTCTGTGTCTTTTCATTATCCCAAATTATGTTTCCTAACACTATTAGAACTACTCCTGGGGCTACAGCTGTAACTATCATAAAAAACAACTCACAATAACAACATGAGTTTGATATCTGGATTTTTCTCTTCCAGCTCTCCTCAGTCTGTGGATGGATCTGACCAGTGGGATGATCAATATTCAGCTGATCCCTCAGTATCCAGTGATCCAGGAAAATGTCACCCTGAGTGTTACTGGGGTCATCACTGGGAGGATTCTGGCTGTCATTTGGTATAAAGGACTAAGCACCAGAGGTGAGGATCAAATCCTCGGATATATTCCTATTGATACTTCCTCATCACTTCCTGGACCTCTGTACTTCCCTCGGGCCAGCCCTTTCCCTAATGGCTCATTACTGATCTCTGATCTCCATATAACAGATAGCGGTAACTACACAGTGATTGTACAGACAGAGAAGCCAGCACAACAAGCCTCTGTGGCCCTGACTGTCTGTGGTGAGTAACATGTAATCACTGCGCCAGGCATAGGCGTGTGATGTATAATGACCGGTGTCTACGTCTCCTCTGTGTGTGGTTGCTGGGTACCGAGGTAACTCCAGCGCTGAGCTGTTACCTGTGTTAGTAGAGGTATTAACAGATCAAATCTTCTTCCTTTCCATAGACAGTAGGCACACACAGGGGAGCTCTTTGTGGTAAAACTATTTAAAATATAAACTGGGTTTGTTTATGAACATCATACAGACATGGCAGGAATAACATCAATAACAGATATTACTTCACTACATCACATCTTCTAGATCTAATAGGGATGGCCATCAAGGATTCATAATCATCGATGGTTTATGGCCGATGTTGAATGTTTTCCCCATCGATGGGGGAGCATAACTGATTTTTTTTTTTTTTTACAAGGTGCTGGGATAGCATAGCTCTGCCCCAGCATCTACAAAGCCCCACCCCCAGGTCCTAATTGGCCCATGGACCAGTCAGGCAAATAACAGAAATGACCATCGATTGGTGAAACCATTGATGGTCATCCATTGCATAGTTGGTGGTCATCGATGACCACTTACTATATCACCATCGATGGTAACCATCTATGGTAACATGACCGATGGCCATCTCTAAGAGCTAGAATAATCCATAACATTAGATTACAGTACTAATTACCGAGGGATAACACAATAACACTTTGTAACAGTGCCACCTGCTGTTAATCCAGTGTAATCACTCAAACAACACTATTAAGTGTGAGAGCTCCATTTAGTAAGTAGTGTGAAAATAATTTGATATGTACCGCTTGTTTTCATGGCAAATCTCCAAACTATTTCACCTTATTTAATGCCAGGGCAGACCTTGTAATGAAAGGACTGTCCCATCAAAATTCCTGGAGATCAAGCTCACTTTTCTGAAGACAGGTTAATCTACAGTGCACATGTGCCACCTCCTGCAGCAATGCTTCTTCCTCTTTTTCTATCCAGCTACTGCTCCAGTATCCCTCCTGCTGTGTGCTGGGCTGGGGAGGGAGGCTGCTGCTGGGCGGAGATGCTGCTGTGTGAAGGGGGAGCTGCCCATTGCCTGCTGCCATGTGCTGGGGGAAGGGGGGCCACCCATTACTGTGTACGAGGGAGAAGGTGGGCCACCTGCTGCCATATGCTTGGGGAAGGGGTGGCACTTACTGCTGTGTGTTTGGGGGGGAATGGGGGTCTCCTGCTGTCGTAACATATCCGGCTGAGAACAAGGCACCAGTGGGGAGAAGAAGCAGATTGCGGCTGCCCGGTGTGACAGAATGACTGTGTGGAGGATCTGAGGGAGCACTGCACTGGGAGAGAGCAGGAACAGAGCAGCCTCTTCTTGCTTTTCTCCTATTTTGCTTACTAAATATACACATAACATCATCCTGAGATGGCGGAGTTTTTCTTACAAATGATGAGAGAAGCGATATTTATAAATATTGATTCTGCGAAACTCTTATCAAAACAGATGGGGTCAGCAGAACTGCAGAGGGAGAAGCGAAAAGGTGGAGAAATCAGTAATTTGTCCACATTATGCTGTATACTAAGTAACTACGTAACTATGGGGATAGGAAATTTTAGGCTTTCTCCAACCAAAATACTGGAGAAAAGCATTTTTTTTTTTTGGTTTACTAAATAGACCCCTCAGTCTGTTGCAATATCCCAACATTACTCAGTATCACAGCAGCAGCTCACTGGCTAAAAAACTGTCTCTGTCTATCTCCCATCAGCCCTCATTACTACCAGGCTGGAAATCATAGGGAGAGATGATGTGTGATAATAAACAGTCCATAGTGATGATGATGATGACCTGGGTAAGAGGCTGCTGTATATTAATGATGATGAATCTACATTTAAAGCTAAATCTTACCTAAATGATTATATAGCACTCCATTCCCAGGTAAGCCTATGGGAAGGGTGTTAGTATAAGGATAGCGGTTCTCACCATTATATCTTCTATGCAGAAGCCACACTGGTACATGTGTTGCTAATGCATGGGGACCACTAAAGTTTTAACTGTTTTATCAAAAAATATATTTGCAGTATGTACATTAGAAAAGGGGTCCCTTCAATTTCAAGAACAGATGACAAGCATTTCTTAAATCATTAAATACAGGTTACAACAACTTGCAAGCTGATTGACCTTCACAATGGCGAGTAGAAGGCTTCCAACTTCCATAGCAATACACCTAAAGGCCCAATCAGGCAGTCAGTGCCTCTACCCTCAGTAGGGTAAATCAGCCTACTCAGTGTATTGCAGAGGAGCACCCCTACACAGGCTATAATGCAGTGAAATGGCCACAACACTGACTATGTAGACTATACTGTATATAGACTATAATGCAGTGAAAATGGCCACGACACTGCCGTTCTTTCCTATCTAATAAAAAGGACTGAAAAACAACAAAGAAAAAATTGACAGAATTTCAGCAAAAGAGGCAGAGCCCAGACTTTAGCTACAGTAAGAAAAGAATTGCCCACCCCTAAACACCCCCCCCCTTTGAAACTCATTGGCTAGGACATGTCATGACCAGGGTTTCTCGGCATGGTGGTCGACGGGTAATACCTGTGAGGATGCTATCGCTAGGGGCATCTGGCGGTGGCGCTGATGTCTGGCGGTGTGCATTGGCTGCGCATAGTCCTGTGTGGGCATACTGTCATTCTGGTCTGGTTAGGCCTGGTGGTGCTTCCATTCCGTTCTGGCATGGGCGCTGCCATCTTGCCTCCTTACATGTGACTTATCCTGGTGTGTCACATGCTCTCTCTAGCCTTTCACAGTGCAGCACTGGGTATTTAAGGGAGTGCAGAGCTTCCTTTTATTGCCAGTGCAATGTGTTTCTCAGCGCAAGCTGAGAGGGTTCCTGAGCTTGTCTGCCTGCCTGTTGGATCTTTACCTTAGCCTGCTTTCCAGACCAGCTCCATACCCTGCTGCAATCCCCTGCCTCCTCCTATTGCCTCTCCCTTGCCTGAGTAGCTGTGTCAGCTGTTACCCTGCACCCTGCCTCCACTTGCAAATCCTCTGGACATTATGATTTACTTCAGCCGGCAATTCATTTAAACCTCACAAAACCTGGAATACTGGACTGCCTTCTGTTTTCACTACCTGGACTTTTTCCCATTGCATCACTACAGTTCCCAAGTGCACTTCAGTGCTAAACCCGGTCTTTCTGTTTTGCCACATTCATGTCTGTTAAGCCACTCATTAAAAACTCCATGTTTATTTTAAATCTGCTTCAGTGTCTGCTCCTATTACCACCCCTGCTCCACAACAAAACCAGAACCTCACAGTTTGCACTGGCCCCATGGATCTGGCCACAGAACAGGAGTCTGGAGTGGATTTATTCCAGTGTATTGCTGGCCGTTTGGAAAACCTGGAAGCTATGCAACACCAAATGGCTCAGTTCCTACAGGAGATGTCTAAATGACAGGATAATCTGCAAACCTCGTTATCCACCCCTGGGGTGTCAGCAACTACACCTACTCCTGTGCCTGGTAATACAGGGAACAGGGTATCTCCCCGTTTACATCTTCCTATGCCAAGCAAATTTGACGGCGATCCTAAGCTCTGTCGTGGCTTCCTGAATCAGTGTAATATTCACTTTACCCTGCAGCCTGATAACTTTCCTACTACAAGAACTAAAGTGGCATACATCGTGTCTCTGTTGTCCGGTCTGGCTTTGGATCGGGCTTCTCCACTCTGGGAGCATTCTGAATCACTGCTGGATAACTATGCAGACTTTGTATCATCATTCAGGAGGATTTTCGATGAACCTGGATGCACTGAGGCCCTGATTCAGAGCCGGACGCTCTGACAGAGTGCTCGCTCTGAATCAGGGCGTCTTTTTTTATGGTTGCCACCCACAGCTAATGTGAGCGGCCAGGATGATGGTTGCGATGGTCAAGACCATCGCGACCATCGGGCTTGCGACGAGACCCTTGTGGTAGGGTCTTGTGGCCGCAAGCCCCAGAGAGCTTTCGGCTCAAACAGAGCCAAAAGCTCTACTACTGACATCACTTGTGATGTCAGTGGGGCCGCCCCCAAATGTTAGGTGTTCTCATGAGAACGCCTCCGTCTGGGCAGCCACCCCCCCGGCCTGCCCACCAAAGGGGGCGTGCTGTCACTCAACATCGACAGCACGCACGCCCCCTTTGGTGCGAGACCCGGAGTGACGGCTTGCCCATCGCTATCCAGGTCTCGCGCATATGCACAATGGACCCTGCATGTGCTCGGGGCCACCATCGACCCGGTTGCGAGAGCTCAGTGCTTGCGACCATGTCTGAATCAGGCCCTGTGTCAGCATCATCCAGTATCATGACCCTGAGACAAGGATCCGTCCTGTCAGTCAATATGCCGTACAGTTTCAGATTTTAGCATCAGAACTCAAGTGGAATGTTGAAGCCCTCACCTCAGCTTTCTGGCATGGGCTTTCTGATCGACTAAAAGATGATCTGTACAAAACATCAAAAAGAAAAAAGTAGTCCACTTATTTGGATGCACAACAGTGTAGATGCAGGTATATTAATATTCAAATATAACTTTTATTAAATATACATTAATAAATATGCAAAATAAGTTAAAATCAGTGAAGTAAAATGATAGGAAAGTAATGAAAATTAAAATAAAAGCTGTATTAATCTCTGTGTACGTAATTATTATGAGACGCTGTGTAATTGTATATATATTTTTTCACTTATAACCATTGGATTGTCGCAGAGTAAAGTAAAGACAAGAATGTATCTATAGTATATTTATTATAGATGAAACAAGCACATGAGACAATATGTAATGCAATTGCCATCATATTTGAGGGATACTATGGACCTATTAGGAAAGATAGAAGGTATATCCCTTAGCAGTAATACTATACTTGCCACATGTGATGTTGAAAGTTTGTATACAAGCATTAATCATGATTCGGGCCTAGAAGCTGCAAGGTATTTCTTAAACATGGAAAGAAGAGATGATGAATTTGGTGTTTTTTTGTTGAAGTTATTGAAGTTCATTTTGACTAAGAATTATTTCCTGTTTAATGAGAAATACTATTTGCAAGTACGGGGAACTGCAATGGGCAGTACTTGTGCCCCGACGTATGCAAATTTGTATTTAGGCTGGTGGGAGCAGGAGGTGGTATTTGCAGATGATAACTTGAGATACACTGAGAAATTATTATTATGGCTAAGATTCATAGACGATATTTTTATCGTCTGGGAAGGGGAGGAGAATCTATTAATAGAATTTATTGACAAACTCAGTGATAATACTCTCAATTTAAAATTAACAACAGAAGTGGATAATATACAGGTCAACTTTCTGGATATTAAAATCAAAATTAATGATAAAGGAAATCTGGAAACGGATGTGTATCGAAAGAAAACAGCTACTAATAGCATTCTACATTATCAAAGTTCTCACTACCCTGCTACTAAGAAAAGTGTTCCAAAAGGGGAATTCCTTCGGATGAAGAGAAATTGTTCATTAGATGATACCTTTCAGATAAGAGCGGCTGAACTTAAGGGTAGGTTGAGATCAAGAGGTTATAGTAAGAACATCATTAATAAAGCTTACCTAGATACTCAATTGAAAGATAGAGACAAATTACTGTTTCAAAAAAAAGAAAAATCAAAAATGGCAAAAGAACAAACAATTAGATTTATAGGAACTTATTGCAGGCAGTGGAAGGATTTGAAATATGCTTTGCAGAAATATTCTTATATTCTTAAAACAGATGAGGATCTAGCCACCATTTTAGGTTCTAAAATAGATATAAGCTGGAGAAGATCAAAATATCTGAAAGATCATTTAACACATAGTCATTTTGGTGTAAGAAAAAGATCATGTGAACAAAATACAGGATCTCGCAAATGTGAACACTGCAGGGCCTGTGAATATATGGTGAAGAAAAGCCATTATGTGAATCGCTATGGCAAAAAATGTGAGATCAGAGACTTTATTAATTGTTCCACCTTGGGAGTTATATATTGTCTAATCTGCCCCTGTGAAAAGTTCTATGTGGGCATGACGAAAAGACAATTGAAAAAGAGAGTAATGGAACATGTCTATAATATCAATAGAGATGAAACTAGCAAGAAAACTCTCACCAGTGTAGCAAAATATTTTTTGAAGTATCATCAAGGAAATAGCAAAGCATTAAAGGCATTTGGAATGGAGAAAATTCAATTGGGCTTGAGAGGAGGAGATATAACTCGAGAGCTTCTGAAGCAGGAAGCCAGACAGATATTCTTAATGGATAGTGTGACACCAAAGGGTCTTAATGAAAATATAAATTTTTCGGTCTTTCTATGATGAATTTAGAGTAGTTTTTGATCAATTTTCGATTAATTTTCCTTTTATGAAGTGATTTGAATATATAATATATTAGAATATGCTACTCAGTATATTGGAGGTTATATGGGGAATAATTTTGTTATCTTTGAATTACAATTGTGATATTGTATGAGGATTATTCATGCTACTATGTAATGTTTTATTAATAAAATTATTTGAGCACTTTTATTTTATTTATTTTATTTATCTAAATTTTATTTATTTTTTTGTGATATCACATTTATTATAGGTGTACAACATACATTTTTTATTTAGTATTTGAATTTAGCACATCAATTTGTTTAATATATTGGGAGAAACACACATTTGGGGAATGCACATGTATATATATATATATATATATATATTTATGTGTAGTTGTGCACATGTGTATATGCATTTACATATTGATTAATTACACTTAGAATATTTTATAATAAATCTTTAAGATTGAATTTCACTTACTAGATTTATACCATAATAGATACACACACATATATGTACACATCATCACATTTGAATTAATCACATTTTATATTTTATATAGTAGTTAAAAACACATTAATTATATCATATGTATTCATATTGGTCATTATTTGTATATTGGTTAGAATAGTCACTATTATTATATTTGATTAATTTTTGATATAATGGATTAGCCATATAGTTGTTTTTTTTTTGTTTTGTTTTTTCTATTTAATATTTATTAAGAATTAATTGTCACAATTAAAGATTAATAATTTAAATCAATTATAATGAGAATTCCTCATAATAAAGATACTATTTTGGTGAGTCATTTCCTAAAGATTTAAAATATGTAGGTTAATTCAACATAATCCTATAGTATATTAATGAACTATATGAGAAATGAATGACAAGTGATGATTGGTGTTGAGACGTATAAAAGACCCGGGAAGGAGAGCAGTCGGCTTGCCTTTGTGATAAAGCTACAGCGAAACGTGCATCGGCATTTAGCTCTATTAATTAGACTAATGTACTCTACCAAATAGAGAATATGCTGTATTGTATGCTTAATAGACAGTGAGTACGTGCCTGTCCACTGTGAATGTATACAGTGTAACATCACGGCAGTGAGATTGTACGCTGGGAGAAGGGATACACCGCTGTCCGCTGTGAATGTATGCAGCGTGACATCGGGGCTGCATGTTTGAGACTGTGTCTTTATGCTACTGAGCTGACACAGTAACAGCTAATAACGGACTGTGGTGTGGTAACGCCACGTGCAGTGATAGAGACCCAAAGATCGAGTGAGAATGTGCTAGTACCGCTGCTCACAGAATCTATATTTGGGCAGTATTAAAATGGCATGATACCAGTCTGGATACAATAGCTGGTGCAGCTCTGGTGTAGATAGTGAGGGCAATAGATACTATTGTACATTTTAGATTCAGATAATGTGTGATAATAATTTGATAGCCTTAACATAAGCAGTCAATTGTGAATCAGAATTAAGCCTTTAATAGTGTGACTACTCTGACTATTTGCGAACCATTCAAATAATAATATCTGGCACTTCCTGACTTAAGGATCAGTGTGTCACTGAGATAGAAACAAAGTGTTTCAAAATTACAACTATATGTATTGGATGGATACTTGTATCAATATAGGCTTAACTAGTGTATAACCAAGATACATACTATATTATAGGACACACAGTCTGGGTCTGAATTTAAGGACAACATCTTGAAAGATGGTTATATATTATATTATGGTCCAATAAATATAAATATGCCTTAATGCTGTGAGTTAATTTGAGGATCAGTAGTGATATAATATATTAACATACTTTTCATCTATAATAAATATACTATAGATACATTCTTGCCTTTACTTTACTCTGCGACAATCCAATGGTTATAAGTGAAAAAATATATATACAATTACACAGCGTCTCATAATAATTACGGGACACAGAGATTAATACAGCTTTTATTTTAATTTTCATTACTTTCCTATCATTTTACTTAGCTGATTTTAACTTATTTTGCATATTTATTAATGTATACTTAATAAAAGTTATATTTTAATATTAATATACCTACATCGACACTGTTGTGCATCCAAATAAGTGGACTACTTTTTTCTTTTTGATGTTGTGTACTAATTCATTGATCCAGTGATAGCACCCCTCATATTTATCCTGATAATTAAATTAAACTATAATATTAAGAGGGTTATGTGATATAGGTATTATGTGCTAAATACTTTGGTGCGACCTATTTGTTTTATATTCAATTTTAAAAGATGATCTGGTCACCCGTGACCTTCCTGCTAACCTAAACTATATGATTTCTCTCTGTAATAAGATTGACCTACACTTCAGAGAACGTCAGGCTGAAAAGCACAGAACTGACCGGCAAAGGCCATCTACTCCTCCCTCTACTACCTGTCCAACCCCTCCTTCTACAGATGAAGAGCCAATGCAGGTGAATCATACCCATCTCTCCAAAGAGGAACATCAGAGAAGAATATTAAAAAACCTTTGCCTATACTGTGGAAATTCGAGTCACCTGTTGGCCTTCTGCTCCCATAAATCGGGAAACACCCGTTCCTAACTGACCGTGGGGACATCAAGTTAGGAGTTATGAGCCCGTCCCCAAATACTAAAGATTTCAAAATTACCTTATAGATCTCAAACCTAAACCTGCCTTCACTACTGCTCTACTAGATTCTGGAGTAGCCGGAAATTTCTTGACCTCCCGCTTAGTTGACAAACTACAGATTCCTTGTTCATCTCTCAATCACGCAATTTCTCTGACCTCTGTAGATGGACGGCCTCTAGCTAATGGAGGGAGTGCTCACCAAAGAAACTCAACCAGTACTAGTCCGTATTGGAGCACTCCAATAGACTGGTGTTCAATACAAATTCTTTCATGGGGGGCTGACTGTCAGAATCCTGTCTTCCTAAGATACAACCTGTAAGGAAAACAGCTTCATTAATATCTCCAGCTATTCCTAAGGAGTACCAGATATTCACTGATGTTTTTTCCAAACAACTGGCGAATGTCTTACCTCCTCACAGAGAATGGGATTGTCTAATCGATCTGTTGTCTGACAAGATGCCACCTCGTGGTAGCACTTATCCTCTATCCTTGCCTGAGACCAAAGCTATGTCCAAATACATCCAGGACAACCTAGCGAAAGGATTTATTAGTCCCTCCACCTCTCCTGCCGGAGCTGGGTTCTTTTTTCGTCGGCAAGAACGATAGTGGCTCAAGACCTTATATAGACTACCGGGGCCTTAATGATATAACGGTCAAGAATCAAAATCCGCTTCCACTGATCACTGAATTGTTCGACAGGGTTAAGGGATCCATCATATTCTCAAAGTTAGATCTGAGAGGGGCCTATAATCTCATCTTTATATATTGCTGGTGATGAATGGAAGACCGCCTTTAATAACAGAGATGGACATTTTGAATACCTTGTGATGCCCTTTGCTTATGTAATGCCCCTGCTGTTTTTCAGGGCTTTGTTAATTAAATTTTCCAGGACTTGTTATACATCTCAGTTGTCTACCTGGACGATATACTGATTTTTTCATCTTCTATAGTGGAACATCATGAACATGTGAAGGAAGTATTATCCCGTCTGAGGAAGAACCACCTTTACTGAAAATTGGAGAAATGTGTCTTTGGTGTGCCCAGTGTACTCTTCATTGGTTATGTCATCTCTGGCTCTAGTCTTGAAATGGACCCCAAGAAGGTGCAGGCGATTTTGGATTGGTCCCGACCTCAAATGTTGAAAGTCATCCAGAGACTGCTCGGGTTTGCAAACTACTATAGACGATTTATAAAGGGATTTTCGTCATTATTGGCTCCCATTACAGCCCTGACCAGTAAAGGCGCTAATCCTGCCATATGGACACCTGAGGCAGAAACAGCCTTAAGACATTCGGTATGAAATCCTGGCTGCCGCATGGCCAGCAGTTCGATTCACAGCAGCGGCAGCCCGACAAAAGAGCAGAGCCCGGCAGCGGAAGCCCGACAGTGCTGGAAATCCCAATCATCCCTAAGGTAAGTAAAAACTAACCTAACCAACTCCCCTAACCCTAACCCTCCTTAGGGATGTCTAACCCTAACCTCCCCCCCAAGTGCCTAACCCTAACCTCCCCCCTCTAAGTGCCTAACCCTAACCCCCCCTTCCCCACTGCCTAAACCTAAGTCCCCCGGGGGGGTACCTAACCCTAACCCTCCCTCCAATAGCCTAACCTTAACCCCTACTGGGGGGTGCATAATCCTAACTCCCCCCCGGGTGCCCTAAACCTAACCTTCCCCCCGCGGCTGTCCGCTCACGGCGCCCGTCATCCCTTCAATCGGGATGTCGGGCACCTGTCTCCCGGCATCAGGAAAATGACAGGCGTCTAGATTTTAGATGCCTGTCATTTAACCCTTGCCAGCATTGAGGATTTGGGAAGCCGGTGGCCGGTATTGCGGCCGCCGGCTTCCTAATCGTATCCCCTTAAAACAAGCCATTATTTCTGCTCCAGTCCTACGACAACCAGATCTGGAAAAGGCCTTTTTTATTGGAAGTGGATGCGTCATCAGAAGCTGTGGGAACAGTCCTATCCCAGCGTTATGAAGATAATCGAGTTAATCCCTGTGGGTTTTTCTCCAAGAGGTTCTCTCCTGCCAAAAATAAATTACGCTATAGGTGAACAAGAACTCTTGGCAGTGAAGTTGGCATTAAAAGAATGGAGATACCTGCTGGAAGGGGCAAAATTTCCCTTCACTGTCTTCACTGACCATAGGAACCTCCTCTTCCTCAAGAATATCCAGTGTGTGAGCCCTCGTCTGGCCCGATGGGCAATATTTTTCACTTAGTTCCAGTTCACTCTGACCTTCCAGTCTGGAACCCTTAATCAGAAAGTGGATGCTTTGTCTAGATCCCTCCTCTGTGACGACAATTCGGAGATCCAACGTAATGCCCCTGTCTTAGAGTCAAGAGTGTTCGCCACCATACAGTTACAGCCTCCTACTGGGAAGACTTTTGTGGCCCCAGAGTTAAGGAAGCTGCTTTTCACCTGGGCTCATTCCTCTCACTTTGCAGGCCACTCAGGTACTCGGAAGACTCTGTAACTTTTAAAGAGAGGCTATTGGTGGCCATCAATGAAGGCGGATGTATTGGAGTTTACTTCTTCATGTACCTCTTGCGCCCACATAAGTCTTCACGTCAAGCTCCGATTTTCAAAAATGGTCCATTATATACCCCTAAAGAAACTGCCTTCTGCTCCTGACTTGGCTCACCTGTTCGTTCAACACATATTCCGTCTCCATGGTCTTCCTACCAAAATAGTTTCTGACCGTGGAGCTCAATTTGTAGCAAGATTTTGGAGAGCCTTATGTTCCGTTCTACAAGTTAAACTAAACTTTTCCATGGCTTAACATCCACAAAGCAAGGTGGGGAGTTTGACTGGGGCGGTACACCTGTCAAACCGTAATGCAGGTGTCCAAAGGCGAGCTCAGGGAGGACAGAAACCTCCCATGGAGCAGAAGGGCATGGAGTTTGTGGTTTGCCAGGTTCTGGATTCTCGTATGTGCAGAGGGCGCTTGCAATACTTGTTAGACTGGAAGGGTTATGGCCCAGAAGAGGGCTGTTGGACTGATGCCCCAGACATCCATGCTCCCGCACTCATCAAGAAGTTCCATGCTGCCCATCCGGAGAAGCCTGGTGAGTGTCCTGAGGCCACCCTTAAGGGGGGGTACTGTCACGACCAGGGTTTCTCGGCATGGTGGTCGACGGGTAATACCTGTGAGGATGCTATGGCGAGGGGCGTCTGGCGGTGGCGCTCGTGCCTGGTGGGGTGCATTGGCTGCACGTAGTCCTGTTTGGGCATAATGTCATTCTGGTCTGGTTAGGCCTGGTGGTGCTTCCGTTCTGGCATGGGCGCCGCCATCTTGCCTCCAGACATGTGACTTAGTTGCCCTATCCTGGTGTGTCACATGCTCTCTCTAGCCTTTCACAGTGCAGCACTGGGTATTTAAGGGAGTGCAGAGCTTCCTTTCATTGCCAGTGCAACGTGTTTCTCAGCGCAAGCTGAGAGAGGGTTCCTGAGCTTGTCTGCCTGCCTGTTGGATCTTTGCCTTAGCCTGCTTACATGACCTGCTCCATACCCTGCTGGAATCCCCTGCCTCCACTTGCAGTACCTGTGTCAGCTGTTACCCTGCACTCTGCCTTCACTTGCAAATCCTCTGGACATTATTATTCACTTCAGTCTGCAATTCATTTCAGCCTCACAAAACCTGGAATACTGGACTGCCTTCTGTTTTCACTACCTGGACTTTTTCCCATTGCATCACTACAGTTTCCCAAATGCTCTTTAGTGCTAAACCCGGACTTTCTGTTTTGCCACATTCATGTCTGTTAAGTCACTCATTAAAAACTCCACATTTATTTTTAAATCTGCTTCAGTGTCTGCTCCTATTACCACCCCGGGTCCACAACAAAACCAGAACCTCACAGGACAATCACAACAATAATTATCCCCATAATACACTGCTTTAAATAACACCAATCTTCCCTAGCTTAGGGGTTTAAGGCTCATAAAAAGCTATCCATCATCAAAACATTATTGCTGAAAAAATAATACTGAAACTGTCAATGGAAGTTGTGTACTTACCTGCAGAAGTGAATTTTTGACCATACTCTTCTATTCGAGAGAAGAGCAGTGACATTGATCATTATCACACTGCTTCTGCATTAGATCATGTCAAATACGAGGAATATACAGAGACAAATAAGATGTATGGCACAGCTGGCAGTATATTGAGGGAAGAATAGAAATTATCTAATGTTAATTGTATTTATTTTTCTCCTGTTCACTTTATTTTATATGCTACTTGGTCTGTGACAATATTATAAGAACTTACACATCCATTTACTGTACAGGTGACCATGGATCCTCTGCTGAGCTCAGTGCTAGAGAGACAGCTGGAATCATCTGTGGGACAATCCTGGGAATTGTGTTGATTGTTAGTGCAACGTTTCTACTGTATAAGAGATGTGTCCTTCCTGTGAGAGAGGAGCAGAAAGGTAATGGGAAAAACATGCAAAATAAAGGTTATTGAGTATGATGCAATATATAAAAGCATGGAAATGTGTAAAGTGAATATTTGTCTCAATTTTGATATGTTTCCATTATATATATATATATATATATATATATATATATATATATACAGTCAGGTGCATAAATATTGGGACATTGACAGAATTTTCATATTTTGGCCTCTATTCACCACCACAATGGCTTTGAAGTGAAACAAACAAGATGTGCTTTAACTGAAGACTTTCAGATTTGATTTGAGGGTAATTACATCCAAATCAAGTGAACGGTGTAGGAATTACAACGGTTTCTATATGTGCCTCCCACTTTTTAAGGGGACAAAAGTAATGGGACAAACTAAACAAACCTAAATCTAACTTTCACTTTTTAATACTATGTTGCAAATCCTTTGCAGGCTATTAAAGCCTGAAGTCTGGAACGCATAGACTTCACCAGACGCTGGGTTTCATCCCTGGTGATGCTCTGCCAGGCCTCTACTGCAAATGTCTTCAGTTCCTGCTTGTTCTTGGGGCATTTTCCCTTCAGTTTTGTCTTCATCAAGTGAAATGCATGCTCAATCGGATTCAGGTCAGGGAATTTACTTGGACAATGCATAACATTCCACTTTTTAACCTTAAAAAATGCATTGGTTGCTTTTGCAGTATGCCTTGGGTCCTTGTCCATCTGCACTGTGAAGCGCCGTCCAATGAGTTCTGAAGCATTTGACTGAATATGAGCATATAATATTGCCCGAAACACTTCAGAATTCATTCTGCTGCTTTTGTCAGCAGTCACATCATCAATAAATACAAGGTGTCAAAGCTGGATAATTGGCTGAGACAAGATCAGTTTAAAATTGAATCGCAGCGACGCCATCTTGTGACTGGCCGCCAGATGCCATTTTGGAAATGAGATCGCAAGACGCCATTTTGTGAATGGCCGCCTAAGCGCCATTTTAGATAAACTTACACTTTAGTACATGTGGCGATATTACTATTAGCAACATGCGATTGCATCTTTCACTATTTCTCATACACACAGTAATACGCACAATTGCGCTGTTAACTAGTCGCATGTTAGCGAATGCATAGGACTTTGTATGAAACCGCTGTTTTATTAGCTTTATGCGCACACATCTGCCCCTGCATACTCACACATTACATATTCACACATAAGGTTTAATAAGCTTTAAAGTATAAGATTTAAGTTGGTTCAGTTAGTATAAATGCTGTGAAATAAAAAAATTTGATAACTAAGGTTTTATACATGCTAAGTAAGCCGTGTTTGGTTTCGTACTGATGTGTACTCTTTCAACAGAATTCCGGTATTATCGGTGTGGAGATCACATCATGCATTCTCAACTTATGGACCGCAGAGACTTCAAGTAACAAAATGTATATTATGAACAACTGTTAGGATGTTGCATGGGGGCGGGAGGGCAGAGACCCCCAGTTGTTAGAGGCTGGGATGAGTCTATTTGAACCAGCCTGTTAAACGCCCTGTAACAGATGCTCCCCCCCTGGGAACCAATGGCATAAGCAACAAACCTCTATTATCCTGTCTATTCTGGGGGGGTATAAATATGTGTGCTCAAATACTGGGTTTTTAGTCTTCGTGCTGAATGCTGAATGACGACAGGGTTTCTTGCTGATGCCTATCATCTGGTCCGGTAGTGCTGCATATGTATACTGTACTTGGGTCTGTATAATTCCTTTGCGCCGAATTGTGTCTGGATCAATAGTGTGTAACTGACTGTACTTTTTTACTTGAATAATACTTTGTGCTTTGGAACCACATGTTCTAAGTCTGGAGTCTCTATTTACTGTATGACTGCGTACGCAAATTAGCGTCATCCTTAGAGGTTTATAGGTAGGATTTTAGAAGGTACAGGCAGGGGTATTTAGAGGTTCAATTTCAGTATTGTGAGTTGGGGGCTCGTAGTAGTGAGGTCACTTACCTACTCACACGGCACATACGGCTATCGATATCTCAGCAAAGGGTGGAGTGGCCACATGCAGGGTTTTCCTGCAACTGCTTTGTGCTGAAAAATCGCTATCCATTTTCGTGTGAGCCAAGGAAGCTGACTAGAATCCAGGGACAAGAAAGGAAAAAGTTTGCTTTCCTTTGTTGATAGAACCTAGCATTTAAAAGGGTGCCGCAGTATTGAGTACGCGGCTGTGACGCAGTTTTGTGCACAGTAAAGTCGCACTTTTGCGTACGCAGCTAAAAAGTCATTATATGGTTGTGTGGTAGTTGCATTATTGTGTTTGCGGTTGGTCGCACAATAGCGTATACGTACTTCCGGTTGTGCTGCCACATGTTTAAACAAAGCCATTGAGGTTTAACTTTTTCAATTGTTATCAATATCTGGGTTAACGTGTATTTTTCTGCACAGGAAAAAAGTGTGTAACAGTGAGTATTTGTTGGTAGGGGTAACTTGTTCCCTACAGTTAAGGGTATCGTGTGATCCTTAAGGGCTAGGTGCAAGGGTTAGTCTAGCCGCTCGGTAAGTAGCTTTACTGTTCTATACACAGTAGCAGGTGAACATGTTGTCTTTGTTGTAGAGAGGTGTGTGGAAGTGGCCGACATATAAACTTCCATAGGTGTGGAAGTTGCCTTACTAAATCTTATCCGGGTGTGGAAGTTGCCTTTTTCAAATCTTATCCAGGTGTGTGGGTGCCGCTGACTTAAATCATCCACAGGTAAGTGAAAGTATCTTGATTGTCTTTCACCAGTTTAAATCTTTATTGAAAAGCGTAGGATTTTGTCTCAGAATGGGAGCCGCGCAAACAGTGGAGATGTTAGACAATGATGTGCTGCTAAGGGAGGCGCTGATCGGATTGGCTCGTCGTATTATGCATACTAAGTACGGTACTTATGCAATAAGGTATTGTGATGTGTGGTTTAAAATGATAATGAAGAGTGTTAGACCGTTTCCCAAAATTGCTAGTTTTGATAAGGATGTATTAGATAATGTCCGGGATCAGATCAGTCTGATGCGCTCCCGAGAGAAAAAGGTCAAATATTGTGAATGTTTAAAATTGTGGCAGCATGAAGGGGATGCATGGCTTAAAAATGTGCAAGCGACGCAAAGTTGCATTGCCAGAGAATGCATCTGCAACGCTGAATTGCAATATGGGCGAGCCGCAAAATGGCGCGCACGTGCGGCAAGGTAGCGATGTGGAGAGTATTGCCAGCCGTTCACGCTCACCTCCCCCACCTTATGTGGATGGAGGTGCAATTACAGTTACCAAAAATACCTATAAAAATGTAACAAGCAATTTGTACCCCCCTTAAGTAATCATAAAAAAAATGTTTATGATGTGGATGATGAGCCTATTGTAATGTCTGCCATTTCCCATGCTGTGCAAATGATAGATGCTGCATCACCACAATCACGAGTGGTGGTGCCATCTCCATCGGTAACAGCAAGGGAAGTGTAAACACCCTCTGCACCCGTAGAGGAAGTTGTTCATACCATACGTAGCAGCAGCAGATTAAACCCCCGGCAAGGGAACCAGGTCAGAGGTAGCAACGCTACCGGTGTGCATCCCATTCGGACGATAACTGTTCCGAATGGAAATGCAGATGCGAACGGTGTAGTGTCCATGAGGGAAGTAGTAATGCATTGTCCTTGGACAAGAGCAGAACTAAATTCCATCATAAATGATTTCCCCGATCCCAAAAAGGAACTAGCCAAATGTCAAAGATTTTTGAGAAATTTGGGTAGTTCTTATGAACCAACTAATAAAGATTGGCGTGTGATGTTAAGGGCCTGTCTGCCACGCAAAACCGACGTGACAAAATTTATCATGGATTGTGTATTGGATGGTGACGTTCCCTTAACAGACCAAGTAAACCAAGGTAACATTTCCCACATTGTGACTCAATTGGGTATATATTTTCCAGTAGTAGTTAACTGGAACAAAATTTTCACAATCAAGCAAAAGGAGAGTGAAACTGCAGAAGACTATTGCGACCGGGCTCTGCAGGCTATCACCCAGTACACTGGGATAGAAGATATTAAAGATAGCACTCACCACAGGGGAATGATAGTCACGGTACTCATGGATGGTCTGAAAGAGAATTTAAAGACTCAGGTTCAGACCTCACAGCCTTGCTGGAGGGGACTTACATTAGATAACCTCATAGAGTCTGCCATAGAACATGATAAAAACATCTCAAAAAAGAGGGAGATCCAGAGCGAAAAACTAATGGCTGTCAGTATCCAAGCTCTGGAGGGAATGACTGTAACATCACAGCCAACAGACACACTCGCACCTGCACACACACTTACACCTGCCTCACTAATCCCACACAACAACAAATACAGCTCCACTCCGCTAACCCAATACAACCACAGGTCCCATACTCATATCCCCCACAATACCCTTACCTTCCCTATCCTTACCCATATCCACCACCTTTACCCTCTGCTCAAACCTCACAACAACACATGTTTTCACCTGATCCACGGACATGTTTTAATTGTAAACAAACAGGACACTTAAGTAGAAATTGTACAGTAAAACGAGTAGGAACCCCAAATCAGAGAAGACATGGATATCCCCATAAGGGATATGCACAGAGACCAGCAAATGTTCAACAGGCACCATCTCCAATTGTGGCCGTAAATGCTTTATTAAAGAATGGTAGCCAACGCTAGGGGTCAGGTCATACCTGTAGTCTACAGATAGTCAGGTTAACAGGAAGTACTAGGGAAGAACCGGTCATGATGGTTGATGTAGCTGGTACTGAATATCCTATTCTTGTAGACACAGGGGCGACCAGGTCAGTTAATTTACAGGTGGCAATCGAGACAGTACCAACAATGGGTGTAACAGGTAAAGTGGAACATTATCCTTTAACAAAGTCCACAGAGGTTACTATTGGGCCGTTGCATACCAGACATTCTTTCCTTCTGGCTTCTGCGACTCCTACTAACCTGCTGGGAAGAGACTTGTTATGTAAAATGGGATGCGTTATATATTGCACCCCTGATGGTGTATTTTTAGATATCCCAGAGAGAATTGCACATGAGGTGCAGGATATGTTGGACACTCCTCAAAGGATAATGTATCACTCTACAAGTTTAAATGAAAATCCATCACAGGTAGATGAAATGTTATCCCAAATTCCAAATTCCCTTTGGACTAAGGATGGACAGGACACTGGATTAATGGCAAACGTAAGCCCTGTAATGGTAAATTTAAAAGGCAGTAGGCAAGCTCCAAAGATTCCCTAGTACCCAGTAAAACAGGAGGTAGAATTAGGGGTGTTTCCAATAATTGAGCGATTATTGCAACAGGAAATTTTAGTTCGTACAGCTAGTGTAGCCAACAGTCCCATCTTTCCAGTGAAGAAGAGTGGTGGGAGGGGTTATAGGCTTGTACAAGACCTTAGAGGTGTTAATAAGGTAGTAGAGAGCCAATTCCCTGTAGTGCCAAATCCAGCTGTCATCCTGATGCAGATCCCACCAAATGCAACCCATTTCACTGTCATTGACCTCTGTTCTGCTTTCTTCTCTATGCTTCTCCACCCTGACTGTCAGTACCTATTCGCATTTACATACAGAGGTGTACAATATACATGGACACGGTTACCCCAAGGTTTCATAGACAGCCCCAGTATCTTCTCCCAGGCATTACACAACTGTTTACAATCTTTTCAACCTGCCAATGGATCTGTTCTAATTCAATATGTGGATGATTTATTGTTATGTTCTGACTTATGTCATGTTTGAATGATACTAAACTTTTGTTACTTCTTCTCTCGCATACAGGACACAAGGTGGCTAAGGACAAGTTACAGCCATGCCAATCCAGAGTAAAATATTTGGGACACTGCCTAACCCAGGGGTTACAACATCTTACAAATGATAGAATCCAGGCAATACAAAACATGACACTGCCGCAGAATCAACAGTAAATTCGTACCTTCTTGGGAATGTGTTGATATTGTAGAATGTGGATCCCAGGTTTTTCTATTTTGGCCTTGCCTTTACAGGAATTAGTCTCTTCCTCAAAGCCCGATCGTGTCATACACACAGAGGAATCAGAGCAGGCTTTACTTAATCTTATGGATAGTCTGACAAAAGCTCCTGCATTGGGAATACCTGATTATGAAAAACCTTTTGATTTGTATTGTACGGAAGCCGATGGTTGTGCTGCAGGTGTCCTTACACAAAAACATGGTGATGCCAGTAGGCCCGTAGCATACTACAGTGCCCAATTGGACACTGCAGCAAGATCACTCCCCACTTGTTTGAGAAGTGTAGCAGCTACCGCTCTATTGGTGAGTAAAAGTGAGGATGTAGTACTGGGTCATGATATGATTGTCTACACTCCCCATGCTGTATCTGCTCTGTTGAACTCAGCTGAAACCAGACACGTCTCTTCGGCTAGGTTTACCAAATGGGAACTAGCTCTAATCGCACCCGCAAACATCACTGTTAAACGTTGCAGCACGCTGAATCCAGCAACGTATTTACCATATGTACAACATGATGTACAAAGGGTGGAGGGAGACGAGTTGCTGGCGGGAGGTGAGTTCAGCGGACATAATGATACACACGATTGTATGACATATCTGGATAAGACCTTAACTGCTAGACATGACATACATAACACACCTTTAGAGAATGTGGATGTGACTTTTTATACGGATGGGAGTTGTCAAACAGACACAGGTGAATTATGTACAGGTTATGCTGTTGTAAATGACACAGACATCATAGAAGCTAAACCTCTTGGTCCTCCACACTCAGCCCAGGTGGCAGAGTTAGTAGCACTAACTAGAGCATGTGAACTGGCAGCAGGCAAATCTGCTAACATTTACACTGACTCGAGGTATGCGTTTGGGCTGGTGCATGATTTTGGGGCTCTATGGCGTCTGAGAAATTTAATGACAGCAGCAGGCACACCAGTTGTACACTCCCGACACATAAATCATCTTTTAGAAGCAATCAAACTGCCCAAAACAGTGGCAGTAATTAAATGTAAAGCCCATACATGTGAGGATGACCCGATGTCACTAGGCAACAACAGGGCCGATGAAGCTGCAAAATGGGCAGCAGGGTTGAAAATGTTTTCTCCAACTGAAAAAATTATGTCTTTCCATATAATTGATATGCTGAAATTAATTGAGATGCAAAATTTGTGTTCAATTCAGGAAAAATCCATTTGGAAGTCCAAGGGATGTGGGCAAGAGTCCTCCGGGCTCTGGAGGGATGGACAAGGTAAACCAGTAGCCCCCAAGGCATATTACCCCAGCCTGGCTGAGGCAGCACACAGTCTGACTCATCTGGGAAAACAAGGTATGTGCAAGTTGGTGAGGGCATACTGGTGCACACCAGGTTTTCTTCACAAGCAGAAAAGATAGCAATGTCCTGTCTGACCTGCTTGAGGAAGAACATACGGAAAGTGATCCCTACCGAACCGTCCCACATTCCACCGACTGATGGACCTTTCCAGGTGATACAAATTGATTTCATCCAATTACCACCCTGCAGGAACCTTAGCTATGTATTAGTGTGCACCAATGTATTTTCTAACTGGGTTGAGGCCTACCCAGTGGCCACTAATACTGCTGCATTTACTGCCAAGAAAATAGTCCAGGAATTTGTATGCAGGTACGTTATCCCTAGAATCATCGAAAGTGATAGGGGTACCCATTTCACAGGTGATGTTTTCCAAAATATGTGTAAGCTGATGGGTATTAATAGCCGACTTCATACCCCCTACCAACCGCAATCCAGTGCCAAGGTAGAGAGAATGAATGGGACTATTAAAAATAAGTTAAGTAAAATTATGGCAGAAACTGGACTGGGATGGGCAGAAGCGTTACCTTTGGTCCTACATAGCATAAGGACCACTCCTAGACCCCCTCTAAATCTGTCCCCATTTGAAATACTGTTCGGTAGACAACCTCATTTGATTATGTCCACAGGAAGACTTGAAGGGTAACAACGAGGTAACTGTAAAGTATCTTATATCAATGAGTAAGCAGTTAAAGCAACAGCAGCAGAAACTGAAATTGTTGTCTAATGATATGCCTGAAACTAACTGTTATGATGTTGAACCAGGAGAATATGTTATGATCAGAAATTTCTTGCATTCAGGTTGTTTGACTGATCAGTGGTAAGGTCCGTACCAGGTGCTGCTGACAAGTACTACATCTTTGAAGGTGGCCGAGAGAGATACCTGGGTCCTTTCCACTCACTGCAAAAAGGTCAATCAGCCAGTTGAGAAACAAGTCGGAGACAAGGCTGATAGTGTGGACCTGTTGCTCGCGAGCTTGTTCCGGGAGGATTGAAAAGGTCGTAGTGAGATACCTGAACTGAGAGAAATTTTGCAGGACTTGTTGTGACAATGGACGGGCCTGCTGTGTTCATTTTCATATTCTCTTTCAGAGTGTTCACCATCCTGGTCAGTTCAGGGATATCCAGTGTCTGTGATGGGGGACCGATTGAGGAAATGGGAGCTGATGGCAGTGCTGATGGAGTAGAGTCAGGAGGAATGCAATGCCAATCAGGGGAGTGTCTGACCAATCTTAGTACTGTTATTGTTAAGAGAGCTGTCATTCCGGATACTCGGGGAAGGTGTGGAGGTTTATCGTCTGAAGATTCCTGTATTTGTGAGCTTTGTGGGTCTCTAGTTGATGAGAACTGTATCCAATGGTGCCAACCTAAATATAACCCATACTGGGGTGGGTATCCTTTAGAGGATAATCATAGCATGGTAGGCAAAGTGTTAAATCAAACTGATTGCTGGGTGTGTTCACACATGCCACAGGGACAGCATAACGTAGGGTTGGTGCCATTTCCGCTGAATACCACGAAAATTTTAGAATTACAAAAAGGGAAAACCTTGGATGGAAAATTTCTCTCATCCAAACCACCTCATTTCAAACTCTATCAATTCCAAGTAGATAGATCACTTTTATGTTTAAACATAACCAACCCCAATAAACCCAGAGGTTGGGAAGTGACAGGGAATAATCAGACAATGACCTTCTCACAAAGAGCTGATAATGAGTCCATAAACCATGATCTGTTACGCTCAATTAAATCTAGTGGGAAATATTTTAGGTATCGGTATACATTGATTTCTACCAAAGAAATTATTGGTAGGGTGCCAGATGGTTATTGTGCTAAAATAATATAGCCAGAGACTTGCATGAACCAGATGGAAGACCCAGAAATAGGATTGTTTGCAAGAGAAATGTGCTTAATGATAATGATGCATACCATCCCTTATGTTCTCCCTGATAATGTATATTTTGTATGTGGAAGAAAAGCGTATAAATGGCTCTCCCCGAGTTCCGAAGGTTTGTGTTACCTGGGAAGAGTAGTCCCAGAAGTTATGATCCTCATGCATGTTGAAATGCTTGGTATACATAAAAACACACCATCACCATATCTTCACATGCAATATGAACACAGAGGCAAGAGAAATATGATACCTGGTGATGTGCATAAAGCCACTCAGTTAATTAGTGAGACAACTGGCTTTCAAGTTTTAGTGGCACTGGATCCCACCAGGATCGCACGGGTAATATTAAATTTTAGATATATTCAGGAACTTGCTAAATTGATAGATAATATCACCGAGATGTACGATGACACATTCAGGTATACATGGAGAGAATTGCAAACGTACAAGAAAGAACTGGTGCAACACAGGCTAGTGTTAAATTATTTAACTGTTGTTACTGGAGGGTATTGCGTAATGTTAGCCACCCAATTTGGAGTAAAATGTTGCACCTATGTCACCAATGATACCAGCGACCCCAAGGAGGTGATAGACCGGAGGATGGATGAAATTCTGCAGCTAAAATGGGAGTTTCGTAAGAACCATAATGCTTCAGTGGCTGAAGTAGGGGAAAAGATAGAAGGATGGGTTTTCATGGCTGAACCAAGTGAAATGGTTCTCAGGTCTAGGGGAATGGGTCCAGGAAGTGATCGCCAGCATAGGCAAATTCTTAATCCTTATACTGATTGTCATCATAATAATTGGCTTATGTGTACCGTGTGTTCCTATTGTGTTGAAGTGCAGAAAATGTAAAAATAGAGTAAAACGAAAGAACGAAATTATGATGGTGGCTAGTATGAATACCGAGGTAAATACAGAACTGCATTACAACCCTGAGCTAGGACCTACCATCATTTAATGTATTATATTTAGCCATGCATAAAAATGTATTATTGAAATGTTATTTTTAAAACACCTCAGATAATGTAAAGTCTCAATTCCCCTTCAAGACTGCTTTTATAAGACTGGTGCATTCCCACACCTTTCACATGATCTTCCAAATCCGCGGAGTGCGTATAATAGTAGTTTTATGTCCCCACTCAGAGACACATTATTGATGGATTAATAACCACCTTGTGCAATCCCATAATAACACTAAATAATATGTAAATGTAAGCCTAAATTAAAATTCCAACAACAGATTGTGATAGCATGTTGTTTGCTATCAAAGGGTGGACTGTCGAAGTTGGATAATTGGCTGAGACAAGATCAATTTAAAATTGAATCGCAGCGATGCCATCTTGCAACAGGCCACAAGACACCATCTTGGAAATGAGATCGCAAGACGCCATTTTGCGAAAGCCGCCTAAGCGCCATTTTAGATAAACTTACACTTTAGTACATGTGGCGATATTACTATTAGCAACATGCGATTGCATCTTTCACCATTTCTCATACACACAGTAATACACACAGTAATACACACAATTGTGCTGTTAACTAGTCGCATGTTAGCGAATGCATAGGACTTTGTATGAAACCGCTGTTTTATTAGCTTTATGCGCACGCATCTGCCCCAAGATAACTAGCGTCCTTATATCAAACCCCGCATACTCACACATTACATATTCACACATAAGGTTTAATAAGCTTTAAAGTATAAGATTTAAGTTGGTTCAGTTAGTATAAATGCTGTGAAATAAAGATATTTGATAACTAAGGTTTTATACATGCTAAGTAAGCCGTGTTTGGTTTCGTACTGATGCGTACTCTTTCAACAGAATTCCAGTATTATCGGTGTGGAGATCGCATCATGCATTCTCAACTTATGGACTGCAGAGACTTCAAGCAACAAAATGTATATTATGAACAACTGTTAGGATGTTGCATGGGGCGGGAGGGTCAGAGACCCCCAGTTGTTAGAGGCTGGGATGAGTCTATTTGAACCAGCCTGTTAAACGCTCTGTAACAGATGCTCCCCCCTGGGAACCAATGGCATAAGCAACAAACTTCTCTATTGTCCTGTCTATTCTGGGGGGTATAAATATGTGTGCTCAAACAACGGGTTTTTAGTCTTCGTGCTGAATGCTGAATGACGACAGGGTTTCTTGCTGATGCCTATCATCTGGTCCAGAAGCGCTGCGTATGTATACTGTACTTGGGTCTGTATAATTCCTTTGTGCCGAATTGTGTCTGGATCAATAGCGTGTAACTGACTGTACTTTTTTCACTTGAATAATACTTTGTGCTTTGGAACCACATGTTCTAAGTCTGGAGTCTCTATTTACTGTATGACTGCGTACACAAATTAGCGTCATCCTTAGAGGTTTATAGGTAGGATTTTAGAAGGTACAGGCAGGGGTATATAGAGGTTCAATTTCAGTATCGTTAAAGGGAACCAGTTCCATTGGCAGCCATACATGCCCAGGCCATAACACTACCACCACCATGCTTCACTGATCAGGTGCTATGTTTTGGATCATGAGCAGTCCCTTTCCTTCTCCATACTCTTCTCTTGCCATCACTCTGGTACAAGTTGATCTTTGTCTCATCTGTCCATAGGATGTTGTTCCAGAACTGTAATGGCTTTTTTAGTTGTTGTTTGGCAAACTCTAATCTGGTCATCCTGTTTTTGTGGCTCACCAATGGTTTACATCTTGTGGTGAACCCTCTATATTCACTCTTGTGAAGTCATCTCTTGATTGTTGATTTTGACACATATACACCTACCTCCTGGAGAGTGTTCTTGATTTGGCCAACTGTTGTGAAGGGGTTTTTCTTCCCCAGGGAAATAATTCTTCTGTCATCCACCACAGATGTTTTCCGTGGTCTTCCGGGTCTTTTGGTGTTGCTGATGTCTCCGGTGCGTTCTTTCTTTTTAAGAATGTTCCAAACAGTTGATTTGGCCACACCTAATGTTTCTGCTATCTCTCTGATGGGTTTGTTTTGATTTTTCAGCCTAATAATGGCTTTCTTCACTGATAGTGACAGCTCTTTGGATCTCATATTGAGAGTCGACAGCAACTGATTCCAAATGCAAATGTCACACCTAGAATCAACTCCAGACCTTTTACCTGCTTAATTGATAATGAAATAATGAGGGAATAGCCCACACCTGTCCATTAAATAGCTTTTGAGTTGATAGTCCCATTACTTTTGGCCCCTTATAAAGTGGGAGGCACATATAGAAACTGTTGTAATTCCTACACCGTTCACCTGATTTGGATGTAATTACCCTCAAATTAAATCTGAAAGTCTGCAGTTAAAGCACATCTTGTTTGTTTCATTTGAAAGCCATTGTGGTGGTGAATAGAGGCCAAAATATGAAAATTCTGTCAATGTCCCAATGTTTATGCACCTGACTGTATATATGTAATATATATATATATATATATATATATATATATATTGTGATAGAAGCACTGGAGAAGTTAGGGATGGTGTGTATATGTGTCCCAGATTCCAGTAATATGTGTTCTAAAACCCTCAGGAGAAGTCTGTTTTGCTAACAGACCAGAATGTTGGCTTTGGTGAAAAGCCAGAATGGGTCCTGGGGGTGTGGATGTGAGGAGGGGGAGGGCTCCATCCACAAGCCACTTCAGGTTTTGGGCATTTCAGCCTGGAAGCAGGCTCATTAGGGCTTTCACCTGAAAGTGGCCATTATAAGCTCTGTTCAGTTGCAGCTGAGTGTCTCCTACCTGGGGAAGGAGGCATGCAGGCTAGCATGTCCAGAGAATAGTTAGGGAAATGGGGAATCTGGGAAAACTTCTGCACCAGTTGGTATACTTAGTTCTGATTCTTATTTAAACTCCAAATTAAAGAATTAACCAATTATAGCCCATATTCAATTTGAGCCGAGCCTGTTTTGTAGGCGTTAAAGTACCACATGCGTGCACACGTATCCCCGTTTTCATTTAGAAAGTAGGTGAAAACGGCACCCGGCGATACTTGGATTGGCGAAAACAAACGGGAATTTTTGGGAAATAATTGTAGGACCCCCCTAAAGATGTCCAGACCTTGAGGATCACTGCTTGCAGAAGAAAGTCGGGGTTTTTAAATAGTCGCGGCAGGTGTTTTTTTCCCGACTTTGAAGAAGTGATGCAGAAGAGCTTTTAGCTTTTTTTTTCATTTTTAGAAGTGATCCCATCAAATTTGGGGTACATGAAAATGGGTACTAGCATATTTTTAAGTCCCTAAAGGTAATTTTATAAAATCTGCAAAAATACATCTTCCGCTACTCTGCGCAATAAAAAAAAACACCTGCCACATACTTGGGGACCCCACCAGTATTAATTTTGTTAGCTTGGCCTTTTGTTTGACAAATTTTTTTGTCACCCCCCAAATTTTTTTTTTTTTGGGGGGGTTTCCTGATTTTTTTTTTTAGCATTTTGTTTGGAACATTTCGTTTTAAGGGGGCATTCCCAAAAGTACAGGCTATTTTTTATAAGCCTGTACCCCAAACCTTGAACCTTGACCCCATTTACGAATAAAATGGGAATTTTCGGGAAATATGCCTGGGACCCCCCTAAAGATGTCCAGACATGGGGGATCACTATGGGTACCCCTGTTTTTGCCTTGAAAAGAAAGTCTGGTTTTTAAATAGCTTTGCCAGGTCTTTTTTCCTGCCGTGGCTATTAGAAACCCCGGCTTCCTTCAGGAGAAAAATATGGGGGTACCCATAGTGATCGACCATGTCTACACATCTTTAGGGGGATCCTTGGACTATTTTCTGAAAATTCCCCTTCCGTTTGTACCTGTAAAAAAACGGAATAAAAGTTTTAAAAAAATTGACATAGGGTCTCCCCCCAAAAGCCAAACCAGCCCCAGGCTTGGCAGCCAGTACAGGTTTATAAAAATATGGGGAACAAAATATGTAGGGTTCCACCGTATTTTAGAAACCAACACCAGGCTGCAGGGACTAGTGCTTGTTTTAAATATAGGGGGCAAAAAAGACGTGGGGTACCCCCTATATTTAAAACCAACACCAGACCCAACCGACCGGGGTGTAATGCCACAGCCTGGAGACCCAATCACCGGGGCTCTAGTTCCAAAGCATTACACCCCAAGTTGGTCAGCGCAAGCCGGTGATCTTGGGGGAGTCGGGGACCCCCCAAAGAAGGGTCCCCCCTCTCCCGAGTACCACAGGCTTACGCTGAAGCCTGGGTCTCATCCCCATACCCCTGGAGCGGTGGGTATAGGTGTAATAGGGAGGCCAAATAATGTAAAACTATTGTACTTTACAGTGGAACTACAAGTGCCAGCAGACATGCGGCACCTGTAACTTCACTGTAAAATAAATGGTTAAAAAAAGACAACACACACACCGTGTCCAGTATAACTTTATTAAACACACCTACCCATTCACACATACTTACCTATACCAGATGTTCGGTCCCCTTGTCAAGTAGAAATCCATGATGAGTGGCTCTGCAAGAAAGATTTCATACTCACCTATATCCTGCACTGGTCTCCGCAGTAATCCATGGCATTGTCAAAAAAAACAAAAACGAATTGACCCGAACCACGCTTTAACTATCAGTATGTGTGTTGCCACACATACTGATTCCTCCTGAATGGCAGCTGCCATCACTGAAAAAGGCATTGCAGTCCAGTGAGCCAATCAGTGGCCGCACTAAGTGTAGAGCGGCCGCTGATTGGCTCCAGCAACTGACAGTTCAAAAGTGGGCTGACTCACCCATGTGGGAACTGTCAGTTGCCGGAGCCAATCAGCAGCAACTGAAAAGGAGAAAAAGGGGTCAGCACATACTATGTGTCTAATCATCCATTAAACACCCCTAGAAAAATAGGTGAACTACAGTAAATCAATGTATTTGTTCATCCTCAAACTAGGTAGATGGAGATGTATGTATATCTTAGCATTCAAGAGGATTAAGAGGACACACCATATAGATAATATATATATTCTCACTGGAATTGTGAGTCACATATAACACCAATGTGTGTCTCCTCTATCAATGGATATGAAAGACTTAGTGATGCTGGTAGAGGTGAATCAATTAATTTTGTGTATCAATAACCATGTTAGCGTGGGTAATAAGTAATATTCCCACTGCCAGCTGGATAAACAAATCACACTGATGCAGTACTGATATAACCCACTAACAAACTGAGTGGTTACTCTACCAAGTAACTTATATCTGCACTACCACTGTATGTGCAGATCGTATTCACCTATGATATATATCTACTGTCTCAATGGATCTAGTTAAATAAATACAAGTTGACTTATCTAAGTGTTGTCACTTTGTATGTGAATTGCATTAAACACTGACCAGGGTATATATAACCTCCCTTGTTAAAAGAGCTAACGTTATAGTTTTACTCGAGATTAATAACTTGAATCTGTGTATTAATGCTCACATTAATATGGACAGTGAAGGATATTGCCACTGCCAAGTAGATAAATAGATCACGTTTATGTGATTGTATATATCTCCTTTCTCATTAAATATAGTTAGCGTTATTGTATTGCCAAAAATGGCTCACTGAATTCCGTGTATCAGGTGACCACATTAGAGTAGGCAGTGATAAGTATTCCCACTGTCAGCTCAATCAGCATATCACATCTTTACAATGCAGGCAATTCAGACACAATCAGCAACAATAGTGGACAGTGTAGTTAATGAAGGTTGGAATGTATGAGCACATTTACAATTAAATAATCATGACTAGAGAACACAGCACTGAGTAGTGAAAACTACTCTACATGCCGACGTACATTTCACTACTAAAGTTTTTTCAAGGCAACCCGAGTTTGCCATGAAGCTGTTTTATATTCAGAATAGGGAACCTATCATGAGGTCCCTCCAAGTCACATGCTATATTTTACCAATAAGAGATACTTAAATGGATAACCAGTCAACCTTAGTTATAAATTGTCACATGTATGGGCATCCTCCAATCGGATTTTATTGCCTGAATAAATAGAAGAAAAAGAGTGATTAATTCAGTGTATACTGCTGTATTATAGAGATCTATAGAGTAATGAAGAGTAAGGTATATTATGACAGAAGGTAATAGATGGCATCAATCTGAAGAATGTATTTGTGCACACATACATCGTCTACTGCTATACTGTGTAACAATTAGTATATTAATACACAGATTGTTTACTGGGAAACATTAGTAAAATAAAAAGTAATCATAATCTTTTCAATTAGACCATACAAATTACAGTGACTACTGCCAAATAATCTGGTAATATTAATGAAATCATTATAATAACTGGAGTGGATGCTATATATATATATATATATATATATATATATATATATAACATCCATAGTGTACTGAATAAAATTAGTATATAACATAACAGTAACATAATAGAATATGGCAATATGATATAAAGATTAATACAGTAACAAGACATTACAGAAAAATAAAAAAAAATGATATTTGGAAAAGAAGAAAGTGAAAAAATATATGATTATTGGTGCACACTAAAATAAGATGAAGACCAAAAACATCTCCAATACATAGTGAAGTGAATGAAAATTGGTGAGAAATAAATACCAAGAAAATCGTGTGAGAAAATGTGAATGGTGTGCAATGTGTCGTAATCAATTAGGAATGTGATAGTGGGTACCAGAATGTGGTGATTAATGTGACTGGAAGCACCCTAATGGTAGTGGTTGACGGATAATATGTGAACAGTCCAAAAATTGGGAAAGTGATGTAAAATAAATTAAATGTATGAGTAATACAACTTGTGTCATTATTATTTGGAAGTGTTACGAATTTTTTTTTATTAAAAAACGGGGTGATCTATGTGAAAGGAAACTGCCTAATACTGGTGATTAACACCGAATAGTAAGTGATAATTAAACTGGGTGAGTAAGATTGTTGGTATCAAAAATAAAATGAAATTATCTATATTCTGCAATTGATCATAAAATAAAAAATAATGATATAAATCTACATCTAAATTAAATAAATTACTGCTTAATTGATTAAGTTAGTCTAAGATAAATGCAAATAAAATGTTAGGGAAAGCATAACTTTATGCTCTAGAAGAGACTGATAGAGGTGCAATAATATTTTAATATTAAGACCTATTATCATAAAACCGTTTCAACAGGATGAGATTGTAAAACAGTTGTTCCCGACTCCACTGGTATCCACAAGACATGTCTGTGGTCCGTGTTATTATCCATCCGTAAATAATCAGAATCAGCAGATAAAAAATATCCATTCAGATGAGCTGACCCCCAATGATATTGGGGAACAATATTCATCACCCCTGAGGTGGCATTGGGGATAAATAATTACAACCCAATGATTGGAGCATAATTAATGCTCCTCCAATTACCTACATTATGAGTTATGAATTATATTTAGCAGTATATTATACTAAATCATCTCTATTAAGAATAAGGAAAATATATACCTTAAAATATAGGTAAGTTTGAAAAGTTTAAATATATAACACTTCATAAACAAAATTGGGAGATTAAACCAGTAATAATGAGAAGAGATGTGGAGGGTACTATGAATATGTTAGGGTCCAAACAGATGATATCTACCCTCCAGTATATGGTTAATACATACATTAGTTTGTCTCTTCATATAAGGAATAAGGGTTCAAATAAATTCCCCCTAGATGTCTAATTAGAGAAAAGGCAAGAAACTATTAAATTCATTAAGACCATTGGGATAAACACTCTTCATCAGGAAGATTATTTTTGTTTCGAATTTCAGGAGTTCCTTATCCAGGTCACCACCCCTCACGCCCAGTTGAATCTGTTTGATACCGAAAGCTTGTAGACCCTTAGGATTCCCTCCATGGAATTGTAAAAAATGCTTAGCCACAGGGGTAAGGGTTTTGAATTTGGCTTTATCGTTACTGGCATTTTTAATACTGTTAATATGCTCCAGTATTCTGACCTTTAAGGGTCTGATCGTTTTGCCGACATATTTCTTATCGCATGGGCATTTCAAGAGGTACACTACTCCATATACCCTTTAAGGTAGCTGGCAAGTGAGAACTTTGAAATGTAGGATGCTATTGGTAGCAGTAGGTTTTCTGTATATATCGGTGATGATATGGCCATCATCCCTAATTTGAATGGTCAGATCCAAAAACTGAACTGAAGATTGACTGGCCTCTCCTGTGAGTTTCAGATTAAGGCTATTGTTGTTAAGTTTACCTATAAATGTCTCACCATCCTAGAGTAACAAAATATCATCTATATACCGCAGGTACATGAGAATCTGATCTGTAAATTTCTCATGACCCTCCATGAAAATGTGTTCCCTTTCCCACCACCCCAGGTAGAGGCCAGCGTAGGTAGGTGCACATGCTGTACCCATAGCTGTGCCTCTAATCTGGAGGTAGAATTTATTTTCACACGTAAAGAAATTTTTTGTAAGTACAAACTCCAATAATGTGAGTAGGAAGGATTTAAGTTCTTGATCCCTACTCATATCAAGGAAATATTTAACAGCCTCCATTCCTTTCTTATGGTGTATGCTGGTATAAAGACTTTCTACATCATAGGTGGCTATCCAAGTCCCTGGAGTAACAGTTAGATTGTGGAGTTTATTTAACACGTCCATGGTGTCCTTAACATAGGAGGGTAAAACAAGAACATATTGTCTGAGATATTGGTCGACAAATATGCTTGCTTTCTCTGTTAAGCTACCTTTCCCGGATACAATTGGATGGCCAGGAGGTATTCTATCATTTTTAAGGATTTTTGGTAATAGACATAATGTCGGTACTTTGGGACTCTCCACTTTAAGAAATATGTAGTCTTTTCTGGATATAATTCCATTGGCCAGGGCCTGGGATAGCAAGTTTTTATATCTCACTAGATAATCTTGAGTAGGGTTAAATACAAGTTTTTTATAGCACTGGATATCATTCAGCTGTTTGTTTAATTCATTGACATATAAAGTCCTAATCCATAATACCACATTACCTCCTTTATCGGATGGTTTTACTATGGTATCTTGCCAATTGGATATTTGGTACAGTGCTAGTCACTCCCTGTTTTGTAAGGTTATCTGGGGTATTAGAATTCGTATGTTCTAAAATGAGTCTGTCAAAATCTTTAGAAACCAAGTCCATAAAGACTTTCACAGGAGGACAGATTTTTAAATCCAGAAAAAAGACTGATTTAGGTTAATTAGAGAATGGTCCAAGGGCCTCAGGTCTGGTGATATCATTCTAGTTTCTCCCAACTCTAGATCTTCCAAAATTTCAATCATATGCATGTCATCTTCCGAGAATTCTGTGGTAAGGGGATAGGAATTGTCCAGCGATGGATGATCTTGTTTGTTACAAAAATTTTTTTTAATAAGATCTTTCTGGTAAAAAGCTGGAGATCTTTCTCACAGTCAAATCTATCAGGTAATTGGACTGGGGAAAAGGAGAGGCCTTTTGATAATAGGGATACTTGATCATCGGTGAGGGACCTGTCTTTTAAATTGATGACCTTGAGACATTTTTCATTGGATTTTATTATATCCTGTATTTCCGTAACTCCCTCGTTTCCTCTGGCCATCCTCTCATGTCTTTCTTTCTTCTTCCCCCTCCTCTTGCCCCTTCTGATCTTGAATTTCCTACTTCTAAATTGTTCCTGATTTCTTTGGTGGTGCGGTCTAAAAAAGTCTGACTCCTATCTGGGTACAGTATATGGGCAGAACTTTCACCCTCTGAGGAATCAATTTCTGAAGTAGAGTAATCAATGGGATGCGTATACCTAATACGTTGAGTCTGATTCCTCCAACGGTACACATTATTTTGTGAAAAATCTAATTTGTCTCTCTGAAGTTTCTTCTTTTTCCTCTCAGTAATTCCAACCTCAATATCCTCCACATCCTTCTTATATTTATTATAGGTTTTCTGAAAGTTGTCTAAGGTTTCACATTTTTTAAGTTTATCCCCCAATCTTTTAATCTCATTGGTATATTAATTTAATAAAAGTTCATCATGTTTGATTAGAATTTGAATTAAAGCATTAGAATATTGTGTCAGAACATCCCGGAATCTTAAGGACCTTTTGGTTCGGAGCCACTAAACATCTCTCAGGAAAACAATTTATCCATCCAATGGTTCATTTAGTTGTAAAAGTCGTAAGCATGGGCATGTCAATACATGATTCCAACTAAATTCTACTGTGATAATTCCAGAAAAAAAATGGAACATTCAGAATTACATTAATTGTAATTCGGTTGGAGTAGTGTACCTCTTGAAATGCCCATGTGATAAGAAATGTGTCAGCAAAACGATCAGACCAATAAAGGTCAGAATACTGGAGCATATTAACAGTATTAAAAATGTCAGTAATGATAAAGCCAAATTCAAAACCTTACCCCTAAGGGTCTACAAGCTTTCAGTATGAAACAGATTCAACTGGACATGAGGGGTGGCAACCTGGATAAGGAACTCCTGAAATTCGAAACAAAAATGATCTTCCTGATGAAGAGTGTTTATCCCAATGGTTTTAATGAATGTAACAGTTTCTTGCCTTTTCTCTAATTAGACATCTAGGGGGAATTTATTTGACCCCCTATTCCTTATGTGAAGGGACAAACTAATGTATGTATTAACCATATACTGGAAGGTAGATATCATCTGTTTGGACCCTAACATATTCATAGTACCCTCCACATCTCTTTTCATTATTACTGGTTTAATCTCCCAATTTTGTTTATGAAGTGTTATATATTTAACTTTTCAAACGTACCTATATTTTAAGGTATATATTTTCCTTATTCTAATTAGAGATGATTTAGTATAATATACTGCTAAATACAATTCATAACTCATAATGTAGGTAATTGGAGGAGCATTAATTATGCTCCAATCATTGGGTTGTAATTATTTATCCCCAATGCCACCAGGGGTGATGAATATTGTTCCCCAATATCATTGGGGGTCAGCTCATCTGAATGGATATTTTTATCTGCTGATTCTGATTATTTACGGATGGATAACAACACGGACCACAGACATGTCTTGTGGATACCAGTGGAGTCGGGAACAACTGTTTTACAATCTCATCCTGTTGAAACGGTTTTATGACAATAGGTCTTAATATTAAAATATTATTGCACCTCTATTAGTCTCTTCTAGAGCATAAAGTTATGCTTTCCCTAACATTTTATTTGCATTTATCTTAGACTAACTTTATCAATTAAGCAGTAATTTATTTAATTTAGATGTAGATTTATATCATTACTTTTTATTTTTTATTTTCTGATCAATTGCAGAATATAGATAATTTAATTTTATTTTTGATACCAACAATCTCACTCACCCAGTTTAATTATTACTTACTATTCGGTGTTAGTCACCAGTATTAGGCAGTTTCCTTTCACATAGATCACCCCGTTTTTAATAAAATTATTTTCGTCACACTTCCAAATGATAATGACACAAGTTGTATTACTCATACATTTAATTTATTTTACATCACTTTCCCAGTTTTTTGATTGTTCACATATTATCAGTCAACCACTACCATTAGGGTGCTTCCAGTCACATTAATCACCACATTCTAGTACCCACTATCACATTCCTAATTGATTACGACACATTGCACACCATTCACATTTTCTCACACGATTTTCTTGGTATTTATTTCTCACCAATTTTCATTCACTTCACAATGTATTGGAGATGTTTTTGGTCTTCATCTTATTTTAGTGTGCACCAATAATCATATATTTTTTCACTGTCTTCTTTTCCAAATATTAATTTTCTATTTTCTGTAATTTATATGTTTTTGTTACTGTATTAATCTTTATATCATATTGCCATATTCTATTATGTTACTGTTAAGTTATATGCTAATTTTATTCAGTACACTATGGATGTTATATATATGTATCATCCACTCCAGTTATTATAATGATTTCATTAATATTACCAGATTATTTGGCAGTAGTCACTGTAATTTGTATGGTCTAATTAAAAAGATTATGATTACTTTTTATTTTACTAATGTCTCCCAGTACACAATCTGTGTATTAATATACTAATTGTTACACAGTATAGCAGCAGACGATGTATGTGTGCACAAATACATTCTTCAGATTGATGCCATCTATTACCTTCTGTCATAATATACCTTACTCTTTATTACTCTATAGATCTCTATAATACAGCAGTATATGCTGAATTAATCACTCTATTTCTTCTAATTATTCGGGCAATAAAATCCGATTGGAGGATGCCCATACATGTGACAATTTATAACTAAGGTTGATTGGTTATCCATTTAAGTATCTCTTATTGGTGAAATATAGCATGTGACTTGGAGGGACCCCATGATAGGTTCCCTATTCTGAATATCAAACAGCTTCATGGCAAACTCGGGTTGCCTTGAAAAAACATAAGTAGTGAAACGTACGTCGGCATGTAGAGTAGTTTTCACTACTCAGTGCTGTGTTCTCTAGTCATGATTATTTAATTGTAAATGTGCTTATACATTCCAGCCATCATTAACTACACTGTCCACTATTGCTGCTGAGTTGTGTTTGAATTGCCTGCATTGTAAAGACGTGATATGCTGATTGAGCTGACAGTGGGAATACTTATCACTGCCTACTCTAATGTGACCTGATACACGGAATTCAGTGAGCCATTTTTGGCAATACAATAACACTAACTATATTTAATGAGAAAGGAGATATATACCATCACATACACGTGATCTATTTATCTAATTGGCAGTGGCAATATCCTTCACTGTCCATATTAATGTGAGCATTAATACACAGATTCAAGTTATTAATCTCGAGTAAAACTATAATGTTAGCTCTTTTAACAAGAGAGGGTATATATATTCTGGTCAGTGTTTAATGCAATTCACATACAAAGTGGCAACTCTTAGATAAGTCAACTTGTATTTATTTAACTAGATCCATTGAGAGAGTAGATATATATCATAGGCAGTGGCAATATTACTTATTACCCATGCTAACATGGTTATTGATACACAAAATTAATTGATTCACCTCTACCAGCATCACTAAGTCTTTCATATCCATTGATAGAGGAGACACACATTGGTGTTATATGTGACTCACAATTCCAGTGAGAATATATATATTATCTATATGGTGTGTCTTCTTAATCCTCTTGAATGCTAAGATATACATACATCTCTATCTACCTAGTTTGAGGATGAACAAATACATTGATTTAGTTCAGCTAATTTTCTAGGGGTGTTTAATGGATGATTAGACAGATAGTATGTGCTGACCCCTTTTTCTCCTTTTCTTTTTAGAATATAAGATTACCTGCGTATACCATCACTGCCGCCCACATTGATAAAGTAGTGATCCACGATTTAAGCTATCACGATTCAGTAATATAACAATAATTAGATAATTTACATTTATCTAATCAATCCTTGTGATTAGTACAGTGCAGAGTGTAATATTCAGCCAAATTTTTATTTGAAGAATCTGCTATTTTACTTCAGGAACTTCCATGAATGGAATTAAACTACAGTGATTATTACAACACCATTGCCATCTAGTGGTGTACACATAAACATACTGACTTGCTTGTGGTGATTCAACTTGCTAGAATGTTTACCCATAGAGGAACTGTTATCAAACAGATACTATTGTAGCAGTTGGAACTGCAACCAGCTTTTCTCATTGCTTTAATACGCTAGTGGTGTGCACATTAATCCTATTTGAACCTATCATAGTTTTATAGGATTCATTAGAGGCTAATCAAAAGGGTGTATGTGGAATGACCAACCTATATATTCATTGATACATTTATTTATACAGAGACACTAGACACAAGTAATTTTATTTTATTTATTTTTAATTCACAACTTTATTGTTATCAGCATATTTCACTTCATGAAAGTTTTGATATTTTAAATACCTCTAATAAAAGTTATATTTTATAATAATCTAAAAGTGCGCCAGCGAAGAGGACATTCTCTCCCTTTTCTCTTCTTTCCATTAGCATGTCCAGAGACACTGTATGACAAATCCTGTGAGTACTGTGCATATGCTGTTATTGATGGTGAGGGCAGTAGGCCCTACCAGTCTGATAGTGAGGGTACCTACTGTTTAGTTAGTGCCCAGACAGGCTAGGACTTTTGTTTATGTTTTGTTATATTTATCTGGCACAATAAAGACTGGCGCCGACCAGTTTGTACGAGATGCCACAGACTTGTGTCCTGTTTCTACGGCTGCTGTGTGTATAAAGAGGGAGTCCATCTACCCCAGGAGAGGGACCCCTATCCCGACCGTCACAATATTTATATACAGTGTATATATATATATATATATATATATATATATATATATATATATAATTCGTGTTCACCGGCGGTACTCACTGGACTTGTTTACAGCAATGGTAAATAAGGAGACACTACTCCATAGATACGATTAACGTTTCAGTTGTTTTATCAACTTTCGTCAGAATTAAACCAAGCAATACAAAAAAGCTTACCTTTGTAGTGATACCCCATCACCACGTTGAACGCGTCTTCCCAGGTCCGGGCGCTACCAGATGACGTCACCAGCTGGCGACGCGCATTCCCTGGCGCCTCACATTCCCGGGAGGTTGCCAGGCAACCAATCATATGCAAACACCACAAAGTGACTGATCTAACAAAAAATAAGTAGATCATGGCAATTAGGCAGATATTGACAAACTTATAAATCATCAATGGTATATAGAAATAAATGATCACCAACAGGACTATCTCAGGACAATAACCCATATAGTCATAGAATATATATGCTGTGCACTAAAATATTTATAAGACATAATTCATGCTCCACATATCACAATTATTCTAATAAACCAGAAAAATGCATGTCCACGGTATACACATAATATTAGCATCTAATTGCATGCTTGAAAAAAGCAGTGCATCAATTTATAAAAAACAGTTTTAATTTAACTGCTCATTGAGCCCATTGGGCACTACAGTATTCAGGCGGTGTATCCACCTTGCCTCCATTTTAAGGAGTAATTAATATCTATCACCACCTCTAATTTGTTTAGGCACTTGGTCTATCATCTTATATCTCAAAGAAGAAAGATTGTGCTTATACTGTTTAAAATGCCGTGCCACAGGTTGTTCCTGCTCCCGTCCCCCCAGGGCCAAATGTATTGATGACCTATATAGTGCCTTGCAAAAGTATTCACCCCCTTTGCATTTTTCATGTTTTGTTGCCTCACAACCTGGAATTAAAATGGATTGTTTGAAGGTGTGTATCATACATTCACAGAACATGCCTACAACTGTGAAGTTGTGTTTTTTTTATATTGTGAGTCAAACAACATTAAGGACAACATAACAGAAAACTTCAGCGTGCATAACTATTCATCCCCTTAAAGTCAGTACTTTGTCAAGACACCTTTAGCGGCAATTACAGTTGCGAGTCGCTTTGGATAAGTCTCTATGAGCTTGCCACATCTTGCCTCTGGGATTTTTGCCCATTCCTCAAGGCAAAACTGCTCCAGCTCCTTCATGTTGGATGGTTTCCGCTTGTGAACAGCAATCTTCAATTCTGACCACAGATTCTCAATTGGATTGAGATCTGGGCTTTGACTAGACCATTCCAACACATTTAAATGTTTCCCCTTAAACCACTCGAGTGTTGCTTTAGCAGTATGTTTCGGGTCATTGTCCTGCTAGAAAATGAACCTCCTTCCCCGTCTCAAATCACAGACAGACTTGCTCAAGAATATCCCTGTATTTAGCACCATCCAACTTTCCCTCGACTCAAATCAGTTTCCCAGTCCCTGCTGCTGAAAAACATCCCCACAGCATGATGCTGCCACCACCATGTTTCACTGTGGGGATGGTGTTCTGCAACCAAAAAGTGAATACAAAAAATGGTGTTTTGCTTATATACTGTATTTAAGTTATAACACCAGCATGGTAACCATACTCTACGTAGTGTTACACCTGTGTTGGGATCCGACACTGCCGTGTGAACATACTTATACACCTTTTGCACCGACATATAAATCCCAGGGTGATGCACGTGAACACGCATCAACCCGGGATTTATTTCAGTGTAAATGGATCCATCCGGGTCAAGGGACCCGTGGATTTAACTCTGGTAGTTTGACCATGGGTCTTTCACGTGACACCCTGCAGTGTAAACGGCGCAATCCGGGTCCTGATTGGCCAGCTTCAGCATTCACTGCAGACCCGGCTCTGGTGTGAATGGCGCCGACTCTGGAATATCCTCAGTCAACACCGCAATACGAAAGGGTTCTATGCCAGGTCTGATCCGGGTTGGAACAGTGGGCCAGATTCAGACCCGGACGCTAGGCTGCATGCACTTGCAGCTGTAACGAAGCCCAGTATGCAAATGCTGCAAGCGCACGCTAAGACATAGGACGCCCCCTATGTCTTTATGTGTGTTCGCTGGGTAAAGTAAGATGCCCACTTTCAGATGTCATCTCCAGGAAGTGTAGACGCAAGCACTGTGAGCATGACTATGTGTAAGACAGTGAAGTGACGTGTATGCTGAATGTTAATTATGCACGCCCTTATAATGGTTATTAAAATGCACTGACACGCCTGCATTCGCACATCCACCCCCCCGTTTCCTTTGTCCTTCCCCTGTCACCACCCACAAATGGGTTGTTCTGTCACTCAAAGTAGCGCTATGGCTGTGTGCTGGGAGCGGTTGTCTCCCAGTCGCAGTGACTAGGTTGTGCGCGCGCACTGCGGCTTTTACGTATGCACAGTTTGCAACAATAAGTCGGCTGCGAGCAAACGCAGCCTAGTGAACAGGTCTGAATTGCCCCCAGTGTTTCAACTCCCGGATCAGACCTGGCACTTTGGTGTAAAAGTGGTATTATTGTTGACACCTCCAGTACCGAATCCGTTAATAGTTGTGATAACTGTCTTTCAGAATAAAATACTTTATATTACAGTACAACCATTACCAACACACTTACTGTAGCATCAGTTCATCTCCATAACACAGTAATATCCTAGATCATAATCAATGTAATGCAAGTATTTCTAATTTACCAACAGAAACATCAAAAAAGAAGCAGGACCCAGTGACTGAGTATTACAATGTACCAGCTGCTACAGTGGTGAGTAAGGAACTGATTTTAAAATAATTTCACATCTCAAAACATTATTAGGGGTATTCAATATGGAGCGAAAACTCTGTTTCTGCGAGGTTTTCGCTCGGATGATGTCATTTTCGCCGCTTTTACTTTTACACCGTATTCAATTTGGAGACTTTTCGCTGGTGCGAAAAGTATATTGCATTCGACCCTGCGAAAAAGTATCACCAAGGAATGGGTGGCGAAAAAAAGTGCAACATTTCGGAAACCACCCTGCAACCTTCAGACAGTCCCCCAAAGGTAAACTGTGTCAAAAAAAAAAAAAATAATAACTCAGAAGACCCCAAAAAAAGCACTTTTATTTTTATGGCGAAAAAAAAAAAATTGGGGGGTACAAAGTTCAAAACTAGCGAACTACAATCTAGGGGGGTCCCCAAGTATGCCCCAGGTGTTTTTTTTTTTCATTGCAGGTGTTTGCGGCAGGTGGATTTTTCACGTTTTTTTAAACTTCACTTTACCAATTTAAATATGCTCTCCCCCATTTTCAAGTACCCAAAATTTGCTGGGACTACTTATTTTCAGCCAAAAAAACTTTTAAATACTATTCTTCACCACCTTCCCAAATCCCCAAAATAACAGCTATCGAGCCCGTTTAAAGACCCCAAAACCTTCTGCAGGGCGAATTGGGGGTATCCAGAGTGATCCCCCATGTCAGAGCATCTTTTTGGGGGTGTTAGGGTAATTTCCCCAAAAATCAGCGAAGTTTTCACTGATTTCACATTCGCCGGTTGCCGTTTTCGCCGATTTCATATTGAATACGGGTATAATCGGGGGCGAGCGCGATACTTTTTCGCCGGCAAAAGCTCCGATGTGCGGCGAAAAAAATCACCAACGAGGTTAACGTTTCATATTGAATACCCCTCTATATGTATTCTATCAAATCACCATATTTTAACGCAAATGTGTTATTACATACAGTACATCAGTGATCAGATCTTTCCACAGAACATTAATTCCATTAATAAATCACATGATCTCATGCCATGACTCTTATTTCATAATTTGCTCTAGTGCTAAAACTGTGTGTGCATTAACAAGTACAGGTGCATAATACTTTACAGCAGAAGAAGAAAGGCATTCTGGGTATGATTATTCAATAAAGGAATTTCATCACTTATAAATTTCACAAATTGCTCCAGATTTGAAAAAAATATATATTACACCAACTGGAAAACCAGGCAACACATCATCAGTGACCTGTGATAGACTATAACTAGGACTTTGCTGCTATACAGTACTCACTGTTTAAATAAATGCAAAATAACTGTCTTAGTATTGACATTGTATTTGTGTATGATGTTGCAGGAACTTTCCTATCTACTTTAATATGGGGAGCAGTTTGTTAATTGGTAATTCTGGGCCTGATTCAGAGCCGTTCGCTATTTGCGGTCGTTCGTTCAAAAACAAGGGGTGGCTATTCAAATGATCCGTTCGCAAATTGCAGTCTGTTCACACCTCTAAGTCTGAACGAGCGAGCAAAACATACGCTCGTTTATTTGTTAAAAACGCCCCCTGGCCGCTCGCACCATACGTCATGTCCGCTATTTATTAGATTAATCGAGTACATCGACCAGCGTATGAACTGCTCGCTATTCTTGTGGTTGGTTTTTGCTACCACAATCTTGCGAGCAGTTCTGGCTATAAAATAACCCAGTGACATGGTCAATGACGCTGCTGTATTAATTATGCACACCCATAAAACGCCCGTTTTGACCTTTAAGCACGCCTGCGTTCTGATCTCCACTCCCCGTTTTCAAGCACCTTCCCCTGTTACCACCCACATACGCCTCATTCTGTCACTCAAAATAGCAGGCATTCGCTATATTGCGAGCACATGAATTTCGGCCGCACTGACTGGTTCGCGCATGCGTATAACGATCCGTACGCATGCGCAGATGTGCGAACATCGCTCGGAACGAGCGTACTGCCGCTAGCGAGTGGCTCTGAATGAGGGCCTCTGTCCATAATGTAGGTGACAAATTAATATAATGTAAAACAATACTCCTAATACAAAATGTCCAGATATTACAAAATAGATTTTGTTTTTAACCAAATACTGTACATTTTGTAAACAATGAAGTCTCAAAATTTTTATTTGTAGAAATCATTTCTGCAACACTGATCTTTTGCTGAAATCATTTTGTACTAAGAAATTTAATTTCTACTACAGAGTAATGATTTTATGCTATAAAACAGATCTTGTATCAGAAAATTCAAATCTGAAAGCACCTGCAACTTTTGTTATCACTAGCTATTAAATATGATTAATACATGTTATAAATTAAATACGTGAACCCACATTAGACATTATGGAATTGACTGTGTCTGTGTGACTGTGTGTGTGTGTGTCCTCTTTATGCATGCAGCATATATATTTTACATGTTTTAGTTTGAAATGGATGATGTTGCAATTTTAATTGCAACGAAAATGTAAATCTCCCATCTATGACTGTAAAATATAGAAAAGTGGAGCATAAAGGGTAGTTAGGAAGTTATTGATTGGCTTCAGTGTCGGCTCCTGCCTATAACTCCAGGGGGTTCCGCTGCTCTGCTCTCTCTGTCTGTGCAGCCAGCTTGTGCTCATACATGTAATCACTGGATTGCTTCCATGTTACACAATGAACTTTGGACCTCATTCAGAGCCGCTCGCAAAATGCGAGCGCTCGCTCTGAATGAGGGCGGCCGCATCCATTTTGGGAGCCAGCCTCCTGGCTGCTTGCTAGGCTGTGGGTTACCACCCACAGCTCTAGCGAGCGACCAGGTTGATGGTCACGATGGTTGCGACCATCGTGACCTGCGAGGAGACCCTTGTAGGGTCTCCTCTACCGCAAGCCCCAGAGAGCTTCCGGCTCTAACAGAGCCGGAAGCTCTCCCACTGACATCACTGGTGATGTCAGTGGGGCAGAGCACAAACGGCAGGCGTACGCATGGGAACAACTCCATTTGTGAAGCCACCCCCCCTGCCATGCCTACAAAACGGGGCGAGCTGTTGATCACCATCCACAGCCACCCCTTTTGTAGTGAGCGGCGGATGTGAGATGCTGTCAGGAGGGGTCTCTAAGCACTGGGTGGCAAGTGGCTCATTAGCATATTTTTGCAAATTGCGCTCTGTGAGAAATCAGAGCTGTGATGGCGTTTATGTGCGGATCTGAATCAGGCCCATGGACTGAATGCGACATTCAAAATGTTGTAATTCACCATGTCGACACTGACATAATGTCAACATTGATGCAATATTGACACATGATTTTTTGGTTAGGCTTCAATTAGGGTTAGACATATACTTAAAATCCCATTGTCGACATTCTAACTGTTGACATTGTCGAAGCCGGATGATTGGCTGAGACCAAATTTTTATGAATATCTGAAGACGCCATTTCGCATCTTTAGCACGATGCCATACAGATGGTATACAGTGCTATTTTAGCGTTGTGCGAATGCCGTACTAACTACACACTGTTAAAGCGCTTACATAATAAATGCAGTGATGACAGACAAGTCTTGTGGACTTGTGTGTGACAAATAATTAAGAATACACAAAGATATGGTGAGTGTTTGCTCTGCATACAGATACAGTATGCCTATTACAATTGAAGTATAACACAGACACTGATATGCTCAAAAGGAGCGTTCTGAATGTATACAATTGTTAGACGTTTGGCCATTGTTAGCAATTGTAGGCCTTGTATCCAATGCTAATGTGGTTAAAAAGAACTGAATTGTACTCTGAATAAACCATTGTCTTTAAATCTGACTATCATTATATGCCTAAACAAACTAGCATTTACATTTGTGATTTCATCAAGCATCTGCTGGCCACCTGTGAAAACCCATTGTCTGTCATCTTTTAGTCCAGACAGAAGTAATATCAAAATATGCCAATTAATGCATATATATATATATATATATATATATATATATATATATGTTTATTAACAGAAAGTGGTATATAGCGCTAGTCCTTTTAAAATGTTACTTTTAGTCTTTAGATTAAAGTGATGCACTCCCCAGCTCTTCAGGGTGGCAACTCCTTCTCCCAAATACTGTGGTTCCAGCAGTTAAAATCTAACAAAAAAAAAGTGGAAAGGGAGCGCCTCCTAGTGCAATCTCGTACAGACCGTGGTACCCTTCACCAGTAGTATTCACCTATGTGATGGAGGTGTACCTTAGGCAGTGGAATTAACCACAATTCAATCAGCATAAAACAACCAATGGCATGTTCAGCACTTTGCCTTCTTTTTCAGAGCGGGATTACTCAAATCATATAACACCAGCCGTAGTAATTATGCAATAAAAGGTGTAAATAGATGCACACATAAGACAGAAAAAAAATGCCCGTACATTATAAAATAATTCAATAAGCTTATCTGTAAATGTTAATGATCACTTTACAGGAGCCCTGGGCAGAAGGTAACATCAATCGCTACTAAGCCTCAACGCGTTTCGGCCAAACCAAATGTACAGGACTTCATCAGGAGGATAATAAATAATCATAGCCATGCCCTATTTATACCCTACAACTATCCCTTAATTAGTGGGCGTGAGTACCGCCACTCTGTAATCGAGAATGCATTCCAATGACCCAGAAATAAACCGGAAATGCGTTCCACAGTCCCAGATGTCATTTCCCCCAATGTCCATTTTTTGGACTCAAAAAGGCCTTTCAAATGTCCCCTACCACAAGCGGTTTGCCCGCTCGGAGTCCACCGGCATGCTGGATAAGCTGAATAGGTCACAGTGACCTCACCTCCAGCAGCCGCGTATAACTCCGACGGGATCCGCCTGTTAGTGATGGCGGCCATTTTGTTGTGGATTACCCTCTAGTAATCAATCTAGCGTTGGCTATCGCCATATTGCCATGGTCTAAATCCTACTACAATAATGTGATAATGTTAATGGTGAGGAAGGTATAAACCAAAGGTGACCAAGCATCTTTTTAAACACCTAAATAATAGGGACATGTCCCTATTATTTGCGCTCATTGTCTAGATCAAAGCGCGGGACCTTTATTTTTACTTGCAATAATAATATTTTGTGCTTTGGAACCACACTTATGGTTTGGACAGCGATTATTTCAGGTTTAAATAATTGTTAGGGGTATAGCGATAGTTAGATTTCCATAGTTGGGGTCTCATAGTGAAGTCACGCTACTGACTTATTGCATTGTATCGGTCCTCAATCTCTCAACAAAGGGTGGAATGGCACCATATCACAGGAAGAAACGCAATGTGTTTAAACCTGCACCATCTAATGTTGTGAGACAGAGACCCGTTATTGTGTAATTTCAAGGAGCGCTGGCTAGGAACCTGGGGACGGGAGACAAAAGTCTATTTCTTTCATATCTGTTTCCAGTCTTCAAACAAATTGTTTCGATTGCATTGTTGTATTGATAGTGTGATTACATTATTCTAAGTCTCTTAGTCATTTTGTCATATCTGGGACTTTTCTGCACAGAAAAGGTGTATGATAGATGTATATTGTGGTGAGAATAGGTATACTGTGTGTTCCCTATTTGCTAGGTTTACTGATTGTTCCCTATGGTTAGGTACCGTGTGTTGGGCCTACATTGTACACATAGCAGGTGTATTGCAGCAAGGACAGTGATTTTGTACCTTGAAGAAAGCAAGGAGACTTTCAAAAACCGGCTCTCAGTGTGATTGCAAAATTCAGTGATCAGTTAGGGTTGTTGGGCATTGCAATTGAACCGCTCGGTTGTGGCAGACCGTGATTGTGAACTGAGTTGTTGTGGGGGAAATCACTGAAAAGGGTAGGGGTTATTGGAACTCCTAGATGCTAGCAGTGCAAAGTACTCGAAAAGGGATTTTGTTGTGGGGTACTGTGTATTCCGACGTGGATAGGATTACTTTGTGTTAGCTATCCAAATGGCAGGATAGTTGCATAGGCATAAGTTTTGCTCCTCATTGTGCACGCTGTTGTGCACAACGGGAAGGAGTGCGTGGATGTTAGCTCTTGAATCGTTCACCGGTCCACGTTACCTAAGCTGTTTTAGAGTTTTCCACAGATGGGCGCTAGGCAGTTCTTGGGGATGGTCGACGATGTGCTGCTTTTGTAAGGGCCAACAGGTTTGGCATGGCATATAATGTATACAAAATACGGTGTGTTTGCTATTGAGCACTGTGATGTATGGATTAAGACGATGAGGAAGTATGACAAACCTTTTCCTAGAGTTGGTAGTTTTGATGTTGAGGTGTTGAACAATGTTAGGGACAGCATCTGTATGGTGAAATCCCTAAGTAATGAGTATAGTGAAGTTAAAGTTGTGGCAGCATGAGGGGAACACGTGGCTTAGCGCCGTGCACGAGATGCAAAATAGCACCGCGCTCACGATACTAGGGAGCACGCACGCAATGCTAAATAGCGCCTCAAGGGAGCATGCACGCACGGCAAAGTAGCATTGCCAAAGGTGCATGTGTTAGTGCAGGCGCAACTTCCGCCACCCTATGCGGCTGAAGTTGAAGATGCAGCCAATACCAAAAGTAATAAAAATTTAACAAGTAACTTGTACCTGCTTCTGAGCAATGATAAGGAAAATGTTTATAATGCAGATGAAGAACCTGTTGTTATGTCCGGTGTTTCCCATGCTATCCAGATGTTAAATTTTCCACCAACACATGAACAGGTAGTGGCCCCACCAGAGCCAGTAGCAATGATGGCTCCACCTAAGCCAGAGGTAGTGGTGACTTCACCAATGCCCAGAGCAGGGGTGGCCCCATCAGTGGTAGTACAGGAAATATTATCACACGCTGCAACAGTAGCGGAAGTTGTTAACACTATTCGTAGCAGTAATATGCTGAACCCTCCATCAGGTAACAAGGCCAAAGGTAACAATGTGGTAGGGATCCATCCCATCCGGACAATAACAGTTCCCAATGGGAATCCGATTTGCGAATGGTATAGTGACCACAAGGGATGTAGCAATGCATTGTCCATGGACGAGAGCGGAGCTACTTCCATAATGACAGATTTCCCTGACCCTAGAAAAGATTTAGCTAAATGCCAGAGATTTTTAAAGGATTTAGGTAATGCTCATGAGCCAACCAACAAGGATTGGCGAGTGGCATTACTGGCCTGTCTTCCACACAATACCGACGTGAAAAAGATTATCACGGCCTGTGTATTGGATGGAGATAGTCCCCTAACGGACTAAAGTAATCAGGACAACATATCCCGCATAATCACCCAATTGGCTCTATATTTTCCAGTAGTAGTTAACTGGAGTAAAATATTTTACAATTAAGCAGAAGGAGAGTAAGTCTGCAGAAAATTATTTCACTAGAGGGCTGCAGACTATTACCCAGTACACAGGGATAGAGAACATAAAAGACAACACACACTATAGGGAAATAGTCATCACGGTACTTATGGATGGTCTAAAAGACAATCTAAAGACCAGGGTTCAGACCTCACATCCTGGATGGAGGGGAATTATGGTAGATACCCTCAGGGAAACTGCATTTGAACATGATAAAAACATCCTCAAGAAGCGTGAAACCCAGAGTGAGAAGCTAATGGCTGTTAACATTCAAGCTCTTGAAACAATGCACCCACAGCCACCAGACACTTATTCGCCTGTGCAGCTACAAGTTTTCAATACATATCAACCTGTGCAGTCACAAATTACACAGCCATATCACACATTTTGGCAACAAAACACATACCACACACAGCCACAACCCCCATATCCACATCCTCAACCTTTCTTTCCACACTCCCCAACCCACACCACAACAACCTCTCAAGCCACACCAACCACGAAGGTGTTATAACTGTAATCAGCTGGGACACTTAGTTAGGGATTGTAAAGTAAGGAAACAGGGACCACTCAACCAGGAAGCTCCAAAATTACCCAGTACCCATTAAAGCCAGAAGTGGAGCTAGGGGTGTATCCTGTAATTGAGATTGCTGCAACAGGGAGTTTTAGTCTGTACAGCTAGTGTAGCCAATAGTCCCATCTTTCCTGTGAAGAAGAGTGGAGGGAGGGGTTATAGGCTAGTACAAGACCTTAGAGGGGTTAATAAGGTAGTAGAGAGCCAATTCCCTGTAGTGCCAAATCCCGCTGTCATTCTCATGCAGATCCCACCAAATGCAACTCATTTTACTGTCATTGACCTCTGTTCTGCCTTTTTCTTTGTCCCTTTACATCCTGACTGTCAGCATTTATTCACCTTCACATACAGGGGTGTACACATGGACACGATTGCGCCAGGGCTTCATAGACAGACCCAGTATCTTCTGCCAGGCCTTTCACGACTGTTTACAATCTTTTCAACCTGCCAATGGATCTGTTCTAATACAATATGTAGACAATTTGTTGTTATGCTCTGATTAGTTTCTGTCATGTTTAAATGATACTAAACTTTTGTTACTTCATCTCTCGCAAACAGGGCACAAGGTTGCAAAGAACAAATTACAGCCATGTCAGACTATGGTTAAATACTTGGGACACTGCCTAACCCAGGGGCTACGACATCTGACTACCGACCGTATTTCTAACTGGGTAGAGGCTGCCACTAATACTGCTGCGTTCACTGCTAAAAAGATTGTACAGGAATTTGTATGCAGATATGGTATCCCTAGGATCATTGAAAGTGATAGGGGTACTCATTGCTCAGGTGATATCTTCCAGAATATGTGTAAATTGATGGGTATCAATAGTAGGCTTCACACCCCCTATTGACCACAATCCAGTGCCAAGGTGGAGAGGGTAAATGGCACTATTAAGAACAAACTGAGTAAGATCATGGCTGAGACGAGATTAGCATGGCCAGAAGCCTTACCGCTAGTCCTCCATAGCATCAGGACCACTCCTAGACCTCCTCTTAATCTGACCCCTTTTGAGATACTGTTTGGTTGGCAACCTCATTTGATTGTAAATCCACAGGATGATTTAAAGAGTAACAATGAGGTCACTGTGCAGTACCTTATAAAAATGAGTAAGCAGTTGAAGCAGCAGCAGGAGAAATTTAAATTGTTGTCACCTGATATGCCAGAAACAAAATGTCATGATGTTGAACCTGGAGAATTTGTTATGATTAGAAATTTCTTACATTCAGGGTGTTTGACTGATTGGTGGGAAGGTCCATATCAAGTGTTGCTGATGAGTACAACATCCTTGAAAGTGGCAGAGAGAGATACTTGGGTCCATTCCTCTCACTGCAGAAAGGTCAACCAACCAGTGGAGATACAAGGCGGAGTCGAGGCAGATAACGTAGGCCTGTCAATCACGAGCTTCTTACGGGAGAGTTAAAGACTGCAGTGAGATAACCTGAGCTAGGGAAATTTGCAGCCCACTATTCCAACAATGGAGGGGCGGGCTGGGTTTGTGTTCTTATTTTCTTCCAGAGTTCTCATGATCCTTGTTTGGTTCGGGATGTCCTGTTTCTGTAATGGTGGGCAGATGATGGAGGGAGAGGTCGATGGTGATATCGATGGAGTGGAGTTAGGAAAAGGAGTACTAAACCAATCGGGGGGAGTATCTGACCAAACTCAGTACAGTAATTGTTAAGAGATCTGTTAACCAGGAAACTCGGAGACAGTGTGAAGGTTATTGTCTGAGGAATACTGTATTTGTGAGTATTGTGGGTCCCTAATTGGTGAGAGATGCATCCAAAGGTGCCAGCCTAAGTATGATCCATATTGGGGTGGGTATCCTTTAGGGGATTACCATAAAGGATAAGGCAAAGTTTTAAATCAGACCGTCTGTTGGGTGTGCTCTCACATGCCTCAGGGACAGCATAATGTAGGGCTAGTGCCATTTCCATTAAATGTCTCTGAGGTCCTTGAATTGCAAAAAGGGAAGTCGCTGGATGGAAAATTTCTTATGTCCAAACCACCTCATGTTAAACTCCACCAGTACCAGGTTGATAGATCTCTGTTATGTTTGAACATCACCAACCCCAATAAACCAGGGGATTGGGAGGTGACTGGGAATAATCAGACAATGACCTATTCACTAAGAGCTGATAATGAACCAATCAATTTTGAATTTCTACGCTCCATTAGATTAAATGAGAGACACTTCCTGTACAGGTATACATGTAGTGATACCAAGGTAATGGTTGGCAGAGTACCAGAAGGGTACTGTGCAGTTATTGTACAACCCAAGACATGTACCAGTCAGTTGGGAAAGTCTGGGGTTGGATTCCTTGTCAGAGAAATGTGTTTTACGATTATGATGTATTCTATTCCTTACATGCTCCCAGATGATATTTATTTTATATGTGGAAGGAAAGCGTATAAGTGGCTCTCTCTGAGTTCAGAAGGTTTATGCCATCTAGGAAGGGTACTCCCAGAGGTTATGACACTTACACATGGTGAAATGCTTGGTATCCATAAAAACACACCATTAGTATGGATACCAAGGTAGAGGAAGAAATGTATTACAATTTTGAACTAGAATGTATCATCAGATAAAATGTGAAGAAGTCTAATCAGGCATAATAAAAAAATGTATTATAAATGTGCCATCCAACATCCTAAATAATGTCATCCCAAGTCCCCAAACTTCCTTTATAGGTTAGATGAGTTCCCACATCTTGCCAATGATCCGTTATAGATCCGCAGATGGCATATAAGGATTGTTTTACCCTCCTTCAGAAGCATTATTAATGGTTCCATGACCAATCTTTGTCACACCATTGAGGACATTTGAATAATACTTTGTTATGTCTGGTTAAAAAGGATAAGAACAGAATGTGATAGCATGTTGTTTGCTATCAAAGGGTGAACTGTCGAAGCCGGATGATTGGTTGAGACCAAATCTTTAAGAATATCTGAAGACGCCATTTTGCGTCTTTAGCATGATGCCATACAGATGGTATACGGCGCTATTTTAGCATTGTGCGGATGCCGTACTAACTACATGCTGTTAAAGCCCTTACATAATAAATGCAGTGATGACAGACAAGTCTTGTGGACTTGTCTGTGACAAATAATTAAGAATACACAAAGATATGGTGACCGTTTGCTCTGCATACAGATATAGTATGCCTATTACAATTGAAGTATAACACAGACACTGATATGCTCAGAAGGAGCATTCTGAATGTATAGTTAGAGACAATTGTTAGACGTTTCGCCATTGTTAGCAATTGTAGGCCTTGTATCCAATGCTAATGTGGTTAAAAAGAACTGAATTGTATGCTGAATAAACCATTGTCTTTAAATCTGACTATCATTATATGCCTAAACAAACTAGCATTTACATTTGTAATTTCATCAAGCATCTGATGGCCACCTGTGAAAAACCATTGTCTGTCATTTTTTTAGTCCAGACAGAAGTAATATCAAAATATGCCAATTAATGCATAGAGATATATATATATATATAAATTCATGATATATACATGCATACACATAGACAATCGCATATGTATCCACAATGCGTGCACACATATACACCGTTGCTATTGCAGAGATAAACATACACACATTGATGATTGCATATACATTCATATAAGTACACATGGACGCATGTGAACTTATTGATGTATATACACATTGATGAGCATTTCCTAGGTTAAAACACAGACGCACATTAGCGACCACAAACATATACATATATTTATGCCCACACTCATAAAAGGTTCCTGCACTTTATGGTTCTTATAAAAAGCATTAATAATGATGTTAAATGTATGCAATTGATATTTAAGGTATGCAATATAGTAGACATGACATGTTTGGTACTATAATGATACCCTATTTCCAGATATCCGATTATATCGGCAAGAGAGTCGGATCATTCATTTGGGAGTTATGGATCATATTGAATTATTGGTTAGAAATGTAAAACTCTGCATGCTATGTCTGTAGTTAATTTAAACCAATTAAAGAAAGACAATGTAATCTCAAGAGACTGTTGGAAGACTGGGCATACCCCTAGAACTGCCCAATAAGAAGATCACCCAGGAGCAAGAACCAATAAAACAGTGTTTGTTTGTCCTCATTGTGTTACTATATCTTTTAAGAGTATATATACATGCACCTATGGGCTAGGAGTCAGTCATTACCCATTTGATGACTGCAGACGTCAGGATTGATCAGCTGGGACTTGGTACTGGGGTGCATGCGTATGTATTGGCTGTATCTTTTGTAGTATGATCTTTGCGCTCATTGTCTAGATCAAAGCGCGTGACCTTTATTTTTACTTCCAATAATAATATTTTGTGCTTTGGAACCACATTTATGGTTTGGACAGTGTTTATTTCAGGTTTAAATCATTGTTAGGGGTATAAGCGATAGTTAGAATTCCATAACATCTATAATGTCAACATTTTGGCAATGTTAACATTATGTGAGTGCCGACATAATATACCACATAAATTATATATAAAACCAAATAATACATATTATACACATAACACGCCTCTTTTTTATTATTTCTATTATTTTTCTAGCATCGTCCTGCTACCCAGGATGCTACATATATGGTAAGTGTTTATAGAGATGCAACAATCTTTCATGTTCCTTTAGTAACAAAGAATCCACTCAAAAGGAATTTATTACAGTGACTAAAATGTGAGAGTAAAGGAAATAATGGTGACTGTTCTAAGAGATTACATTATTTATATTTCCTTGCCCCAAATTGCTGCTGCCTATCCACCCTGTACAGTCACCGTCTCCACTCCTTGTATCTCTTTATACATTTTGTACAACAAAATGACATCTTTGTGTTACATTGAGGCACAAGAAATGAGGAGCATAAAATGTGCAGAGCCCACACTAAACACAAAGCACACTGTGCCCACAGCAAGTGGTGTCACATGGGGGGCTCCTGACACTGTGAGGGAGCCGGCACTGCAACACAAGCAGTCAGCACCCTCTGCACCCCCCGTAATAGTAAGAAGAAGGGGACCACGGGGGATCGGGCCGTGAGGCCACGCCCCATCCTCTGAGGCCACACCCATTCACATGAGGCCACTCCCCCTTATCGGGTGACACCGCGGGGAGGGACGCCACTGCCCACAGCTCCTCCAATCAGGAGTTACAACATTTTGCATCCTCATAGATGGTGACATAGTATTGGGGAGATTTAGATATTACAGAATATATTTACTGATTTACCTTGATCTTTTCCCCATTGTAGTTACAGTCTTAAGCGCTGATTCTGAGTCACATGCAAAAAAGCTGTAGCTGCGGTCGGCCGCTGAAGCCTGATTTGCTGTCTTATGTGAACGCAAGTATCCATAGGACTAATGCTGGGGTTTATGTGTGTGCAAGCAGAGTCCCGTGCCACCCATTGGTTAAACACAAGCTTTCACTACTGCCATCATATGTATCTGCACGTGCACCAGCCCAATGATAGGTGACGGAGATCCATCAGACACAGGCTTCCCTTCCCTGAATGCATGGAGCTTTAGATACACGCCCACAATTCAGGGTGGTTACGTGTGATTGCATTGTCACTGCCCAGTTCCCGCCCCAAAAATGGACTATTTCATGGAAAGACCAATCCAGCCAAGCTCAGCCCGACTCAGAATAGGACAGACCTGTGTAATATGTACATTTACATCTGTGCTGTATGCAAGAACTCACCATTTGCAACCATAGAGATCCGTGCTACTCAGAGTCAGCACCTAAGTTCCCAGATGTGACACACGAGCAGTTTTTATAATTTTGATGTAATACAACTTCCACAGCGTATTATTACTACTCTCTGAGCTTTATGAGTTCTTATGTATTGAAGAGGAGTATTGAAAAACTGCCAAACATTTAAACATAACCAAGATCAGTAAATGCGACATTACCATGTGTGAGAGGCTCATTGCCACCTGCTAATGTCCCTTGCAATGATGAAGAAAATATTGCCGCAATGCTGGGTGTATATATGTGTATAGTATATACAGTATGTGTATGGTGTCTCTGTATGGGATATATCTATGTGTATGGTATATATGTGTATGGTATATCTGTGCATTTTCTACATACTATGTACAGTGTAACAATATATATTTGTATTTCCTGTAGGGCTTGCAGTACAAGACACAGGACGCATACAGTGATCTGCGGGGAGGACATGTACAGTGATCTGCGTGAAGGACATGATAACACTGCATGACTGATACTGTTGATATCAGCTGGTCATACTCACTGCTTGCTATAATGGGCTCACATTTGTAACAAGGATCAATGGGCCAGACTTGTACGCTAATCCCGTCATGAGTGACTGCTACTTTTTATGCAGCTACTATGCGAAAATTTGGAAATGTTGCAGCCACCGGGATATTTATTGAGATGGCCAACTGCAGCTTTGCAAATCCAAGAATTTTCATAAAAAGTTACAGCATCTGCATAAAATGTTAGTGCATCAATCACAGATCTGTCAATCATTGTACTCCTGGATCGGCCACTTCTAGCCACGCCTCCATTACCACCCACAAATGGTCTATAACTATCACTCACTCTGCATCTAATTCCACTCTGTGAGCAACATGGCAGTCACCGAGACGCATGCTCTGTGCAACTTAGATACATGTGCTGTAATAAAAACATTGGCAAAAATACAGGCATAGCACAGAACTGTAATTCGGGACCGTGGGCACAGGGCCCCAGTAGGAAAACCATATCTACCCCATAGCCCCTGCATATGGCTCAAAGGTGTCTGGAACGGCACCCAACAGTAAGTTGTGCTGCTTCCATGCATGCACCCTGCACTCCACTTTCTGCTTCCCCCAGCTCTGCCCCCTTAGGTGACATCATGTGTTCAGAGGCTGAGCCAGCACAGGGTGGCAGTGAGCCTTGCTCCAAAGCTGTTTAAGGAGGTTGTGTACTGTATGAGACTGACACCGGTAGAACATTCTGCTCTATACTGTATATGCTGTATGACCAAGTTTAAGCGTCTCACAATGTTTTCGATTTCAAGTACTGTCTGTTATTATGAAATATTATATAAGAGAGGCTGTGCATGAGTGGGGTGATACAGTAGATATTGGGGTCTATTTACTAAGCTTTGGATGGAGATAAAGTGAACGGTGATAAGGTACCAGCCAATCAGCTCCTAACTGCCATGTCACAGTCTCTGTTTGAAAAATGACAGTTAGGAGCTAGTTGGCTGGTACCTTATCTCTATTCACTGTATCTCCATCCAAAGCTTAGTAAATACACCCCATTGTCTCTTATCTTTAACTGGATTACACTGCAGCAGCGTCACCACAGGGATGCAAGCCGCACTGGGTGACAACATCCGAGGGGGTGACACCCAAATAACAGTGGCGATGGATAATGCACGCATGCACACATCATCCACTACACACCATTACACACCACTTTACACCCCCCTTCCCAGTGGGCAGAGAGGTTGGGAGTTTAGCAGCAGATCTTGAAGAGCTTGGCAAGTCCCCAGTGTTACAACAATGGGGCATGGCATGCAGTCAGACCCCTGAAAAGGGACTACTAAGGGTCATGGCCTCATGGACACAAGGCCACACCCCCTGCATGTGGGTGTTAGTACAGTAGGTGCCACACCGGGTATCACCATCCTGTGTAACTTTTCTGTTACACTACACACACATACTGTATGATATATAAGGGGCTGGTTCTGAGTCACATGGTGTAATTTGCAGTAATTGCGTCTATGACTTTATGCTAATGCTGTTACAGCCCTTCCCCTGGTGTACTGGAATGATTCTAAATGCTCAAGGGCTGGGGCACACACTTTGGCCGTCTGCAGTTGCAACTATCAGAAGCACCATTGTGATTTGCATTAGCCCTATGAAGGTGGGGTACTACTTAATATACAGCAAAATTCTTTATCACAATACTACTCTTTGGCTCAGATTTAACAAGTGATTTTCTTGTTATCACTCACTACTAATCTTAAATGATACTCCAACCAATCAGCTCCTAACTGTCATGTGTTTGAAAAATGACAGCTAGGAGCTGATTGGTTGGAGCATCATTTAAGATTCGTAATGAGTAATAACAAGAATATCACTAGCTACAGTACTACAGTATATTATGTTTTCCATCACATACAGTATACCTTGAGAAACCACACAAAGATTAAAGGCTTTGATTAAATACAAGTCCCTTTAAAAGTTAAAATCTAACTAAAGGCACACATCCACTAGCCAATGTCTATGAGCGAATGAACGATAACGATTTGGTTATCGTTCAATCACTCATGAATCGTACATGAATTGGGCACATTAATGTCGGAAACGACCAGCGATGCGTGCTGCCGCTGGTCAATTCCGACATCAATCATCGGACGAACATGCTGAACGACCTGACAATAATGCCAGGTTGAGCATGTTAGGGGATGATTAGTGTGCCTACACTGAACGACTGCTCGTTCAGTGTAGGCACAGCATAAACTGTCAAACGACTGCATGATTACAATGTTGTAATTGTGCAGTCGTTTTTGGTCTGCTAGTGGATGTGTGCCTAAAGTCCAGGGGAGCCCATCTAATTATCATATTCGTACTCTTTGCACTATTTGTTATTTTCCTTCTTATAGTGAACTATTTAGGTAATTTAGAAATACTCCTCAAAGAACGACCCTTTCATGCACAATTCCCCTTCTTGGGGAAAAGATACCAAGAAAAGCAGAGGAAAAACAGATAGGACACCACTTGTATAGATAGGACACCACTTGTGACACTGCCTTTACCCATTTGGGGTGTGCAGTGTCACAAGTGGTGTCCTATCTATACCCATTGCTTTACTATAATACATGTTCATCTTTTCTACTACATGTTTATATGAGAATTTGAAGATAACATTCTTTTATGTGGACAGAAGAAAGCACCTATATGGACTTTTAACATCATTGTTTATTTATATGTTTTTTTATTGCATTTGTATGGTGATGTATTATGTAATTGTCTAGGTGAATTCTTTTCCAGTGCAAAAGTCTTTGTGGTTTCTATCCTTTACCTTGTTTAGCCCTTTATTAGACGTCTGAGCAGAGACTTTTTGAACTGAGAAATAGGTAAAATCATAAGGTTTAAAAACAGAATTCAGCCATTAAAGGGAGTGAAAGTCCAGTAATAATGTCAGAGTCTCATTACTGTTTGCCAAACACCTACCAGCGAGGCACAAGGCCACCAGCTATGCAAAGGTGTTCCCACTGCTCTTCCATATTGCCAATATAGATCAGGAATATTCAGAAACATATGTTTGAGGAGAGTGTGGTAGCTGTACCATATAGTAGATCAGTGGTTCTCAAACTCAGGAGCCCACACAGTTCACAATTTTCCAGGTCTCCTGACAGGTGCACAGGTGTATTCTTTACTCACTGACACATTTTAAAAGATCCACAGGTGGAGATAATTATTTTACTACAATTCTGTGAGGAGACCTGGAAAACATGAGGGCTAAGTTTGAGAACCTATGATATAGATAGTATATTGTATTGTGTCTCTAATGCAAGTTCAGAACAAGAGCCTGTCTGGGTATACTGGAAAATTGGAGAGCACTTGCCCTCACTTAGCTAGATATTTAGTTCTGTATTCCATGTCAAAGTGTGAATGGGAAGTAAATAAGGCAAATCATCCAAACAGCTGGCATAGTTTAAAATCAAATGTCTAGGAGGATTTTAAGAGTGTGTTTGAGGTCTGCAAAGGATTGCACTCCTTTTGAGTCCACCAGCTGGCCAAGCCATAGCCTGGGAACCAGATGGCATTGGAAGGAGTCCTTGATGAACAACTGGATTAGACATTTTGGGAATGAGGTGCTGGAAGGAGTTCTGGAGGGATGTCCAAATTGGATGCTAGGGGAATGTGTAGGGAAGCCCCAGGGACAAATACAGGAAGGTGTTTACATTTTTTCCAGCATACTAATGTCATGGCAAGTGTGGGATGCTGGGTCTTAGGGAGCTTGGCTAACAGCAGGAGTACAGAGGCCAATCTATGCACAGATTTTCCTTTAGATTAGTGCCCATTGTTTGAGAGAAGGTACGTGGGACATCTCGACAACACACGCCAAATGTACAGAGTCATAATAACTCATAAAGTGTGGAAGAAGAAGGTCTAAAATTGAACAACTCCTAATCAGGACCACTCATTGAAGTATTGGCCTCTTATTGCCCCAATAAAACTCCCAACTCTCCCCTGCAATTCCCTGAAAAAAAATTTGGATCAGAAATAGTTTTAAAATGGTAGAACATCATTGGTAGCATGTTCCTTTCAATTGTATTAACTTTCCCCAGCCTGGACAGACTCAACGATGACCATTTGTGGAAGTAGGCTTTGAATTAGACCAACAAAGTTATGAAATTAAGGTAAAACAAATTAGTGTTGTTTTTAATGAGGGTAATCCCAAAGTAACAAAAATAGGAAGGATACTATTTGAATGAAAACACCCTCTTAAGTTCTTCAATGATATATGCCGATGTAGAGAGATCCAGAGACACAGATTTTGTGAAATAGAATGGTAAAAAAGTATTCTGCACTATGATATGTAGCTTCTCACTATGTAGGGGTAAAATCAAAGAAATGAAAAGGTGCTAAAATAAGAGAAAGCATAAAGTGCATACAACATAAAATCAAGTTAAAAAATCAAGATAAAGTGCATACAACATATTAAGTGTTGTTTAGCTTGATTTTATGTTGTATGCACTTTATGCTTTCTCTTACTTTAGCGCTCGTTCATTTCTTACAGATTTTGTAAAGTTAATTTTGAAATTCGATAGATGGCCAAATTTCTTAAATTCCACCATGAGAGCAGGGAGGGAGATTACCAGATTAGAAGTGAGAAGATCATCAGAATTTATGATCTGTCACTCCAAAACAAATCTATGTAATATTACAATTTGCTATAATCACTCTCGCTAATGCCTCTATATAAAGAACAAAGATTAAGAGTGAAATAGTTGACCATTACCTAGTGCCATTCTGAATAAGAAAAGGTTTGGAAAGGGCAACATTGACTCTGTTCTTGGCCCAGGAAGAGCTATAGAGTGCAATAATCCTATGAAGACAATAAGTACCCAAACCCATGTGCTCAAGCAGACCTGATAAGAAATATTACAATTGACCCTATCAAATGCCTTCTCTGTGTCTATCATTCAAGGCTAAGTAGTCAGCAATAGTGAAATCTAGTTCAGTCTTGAGGACTGGATCATTCAAAAGAAGTTATTTGATCCAGCAGGACCAACCAGTGTCAGAGAGGTACAGACTATAATTGTAACAAAATCTGGATCTGGAAGTGGTCAGACTATGCAATTTGGCCAATTGCACTAACTGAGTATAAATGTAGATGCCTCTGTTCTGATAGGAAATAATTTATCCTGGAATATATGGAGTGAGGTGTAATAATATACCGTACGTAATCCCTTACCTGGGGATGGTGTATTTTTCAAAAATTGACCAACTTCTGATCATGAAGTAGATGGCGCACTCTACAATGACAATGGAAGGGAAGATTAGAGGAGATTAAAGAACAATCAATAATAGGATCCAAAGTCCAATTAATGTTGCCCCCGATATATAAAGACCTCTCTCAATGGTTCAAAATCTGTAGAATCCTGGACAGGAACTGTGGTTGACGCTGGTTTGGGGAGTAGGTAAAGATTTTACACTTAAGGACTCGACTCCTCTCAGTAACTCTTAAGAGATTAAAATCACAACCCCCAAACATTTATTGGCAGAATTTGTATTACAAGAGACTTGGGAGTAGTAAGGATTGCTTAGTTTTGGAAGTAGGGTGGCAGCAACCTCTGCCTTGATAATCAAAAATACAAAGAAACAGTGGTAAAAAAACACCTTAATAATACCTGTAAAAGGAAAATGTTAAAAGTGAACATATTATAAGTGAATTCAGTAAATTAGAAACCTTATAAGAATCTGCAAAGGCATGTTGTTAGAAACCTGGAATGGAAGAAGAAATGTTACATAAATATACAATGAAAAGAAAACTCAAACCAGTTAGATAGAAATCTAGGCTAAAAGACATAAATCAATATACTAATTTACTCCTTTGATAAAGAGGTCAGATATAATCTGGAAGGGGCCAACTAGGAGAGTCCAGAGTCAGAAACAGAGGCTCAGCCTCCTGTCGAAGAACCAGGGAATGACCAATAAGGGAAGCACATCTCAGAAGTATCAAAGTAAATTGAAAGGGAAGGAATAGGTACAGTAAGGTTCAGTTGCCAAGACAAAAGTCTTAGAAGACAGTTAGGAAGTAAACAGTTACCCACGGGCGTTATTCATGGAGGTAATATTTGACTTTCTTGGATGTTTGTGAGGATGGGCTTTACTTGTTTTTTCGTGCTGGTTGGCGCATGATAACATTATTGGAATTGGACCTGGACCTGCTACTATGAAGGTTGTTGCAACACACTCTATTATCAAGATAATCTGAACAACGTATCACAGCTTTAAGTTTTTGGCCATGTAGAGAAACAGTATCATGGAGTTTAACTTGAAAATCCACTGTAGTCTGTTCCTCTGAATTAGTCAAGCAGTGGGTAACTTCGGATAAGTCCACTCGCAGTGGAGTTATTATCTCTGTTTTTATTGTTGTTTTTAAGACTTCTCCCCAACTCAAGAGAATCTTGTTTAGAAGATACAGTACCTATGAAAATGTTTACGTACCATTAAGTAAGTAAAGAAAATCCCGCTCAAAGGCTGACTTCTTCAATTTCAATTTTAGGCTTTCATCCTATAGTGCTGCTCATTCCCTTTCTAAATGGTCGTATTTCAATAACCATGTCTCCTTCCCAGTCCTCAAACCCCCGGCATCTTTTCGCCACCTTCTACTACTTTCTCTGCTCACCTCTCCTTGCCTCCCCTCCTCAATATCTGCCCCTGACATTGCTACCTACTTCACTTCTAAAATTGACTCTGTATGTCAAGACATCATATCCTCACCTTTGCCAGCCTATCCCTCCATCCTACCAACTGCAATTTCTGTTTCCCCTCTAACTGGAATATAAAGTAATGGCCCTCCTCCGGTCTCCCTCCCTCCCCCTCCCTCCCCCTCCCCTTTGACTTTATCCCCTCCCACCTCCTCCGCTACCTCTCTCCTTCTGCCTGTTCCCAGTTTGCCAACTTCCTCAATCTTTCCTTCTCATCAGACACTGTCCCCTCTACATTCAAGCATACCCTTGTCTCCCCTATTCTTAAAAAACTATCTGTGCATTTAGAATGCCATCCACATCCGATCCATGCCAACTAAACAAGACCTCCCTTCTAAATAAGATTTTCTTGATCCTAACACTCTTTCCAACTACTGACCCATCTTTCTCTTCCCTTTTGCCTCCAAACTCTTTAAATGTATTGTTTACAAGCACTTTACTGCTTTTCTTTCTTCCAACTCCATGCTTGACCCATTTCATCCTGCTTCCATCCTTTCTGCTCCGCTAAACCTGCCCTGATGAAAGTCACTAAAGACCTCTTTGCTGCCAAGTCCAAAAACCATTACTCTCTACTCATTCTTCTCGTCCTCTCTGCTGCTTCTGACACTGTGGACCACCCTCTCCTCCTGCAATGTCTTTATTTATTTATTTATTAACAGTTTCTTATATAGCGCAGCAAATTCCGTTGCGCTTTACAATTTGAATCAAGATTAACATTATACTGGGTTGTAAAAGACATACATACATGACATACATAAGGGTAAGAGGGCCCTGCTCACAAGCTTACAATCTATACGGAAATAGGTGTTGATACACAAGGAGAGGTGCTATTGCAAATAGGTCCAGCCCAATTGCAGATATTCTTGGTGGGCTGTATAATCCAATCACACTGGAAAGTTGGCCTAGGGTTAGGAGGATGTTCAATTGAAGAAAGAGAAGATGTGATAAGTGTTTACTATAAGAAGAGAGTTAGATAGGGAGCTATAAAAGGTTAGGTGGGCGGTCCTGGAATCTGATAAGCTTGTCTAAAGAGGTGAGTTTTCAGAGAACGCTTGAATGTTTGGAAACTAGTGGAAAGTCTTATTGTGCATGGGAGGGCATTCCACAGGGTGGGTGCAGCCCGAAAAAAGTCCTGTAACCGTGCATGGGAACAAGTAATGCGCGGGGATGAGAGACGCAGATCTTGTGCAGAACGGAGATGTCGGGTTGGAAGATATTTTGAGATAAGTGAAGAGATGTATGTTGGTGTGGTTTGGTTAATAGCTTTATGTGTGAGTGCAAGTATTTTAAATTGAATACGGTAGAAGACTGGCAGCCAATGGAGGGACTGACAGAGTGGATCAGCAGACACTGAACGTTTGGTGAGAAAGATCAACCTCGCAGCTGCATTCAAAATGGATTGTAGTGGGGAGAGCCTGTTTTTGGGAAGACCAATAAGGAGACTATTGCAATAGTCAATGCGGGAAATTATGAGTGCGTGTATAAGAGTTTTTGCAGTGTCTTGAGTAAGATATGATCGAATTTTGGCTATGTTTCTTAGATGCATGTAACAGGATTTAGAGACAGATTGAATGTGGGGAACAAAAGACAGTTCAGAGTCAAGGATGACACCTAGGCAGCGAGCTTGTGAGGTGGGGTAGATTGTCGAGTTGTCAACAGTAATAGAGATATCAGGTTGGTAACCGCTATTGGCTGGTGGAAATATAATTAATTCTGTTTTGGATATATTAAGTTTGAGGTGGCGAGATGACATCCAAGATGAAATGGCAGAGAGACATTCAGTGACACGGACCAGCACAGATGGTGACAAATCTGGGGAGGATAGGTAAATTTGAGTATCGTCCGCGTACAGATGATACTGAAAACCAAAAGAGCTGATTAGTTTGCCAAGAGAGGTGGTATATATTGAGAAAAGCAGAGGACCTAATACTGAACCTTGTGGTACTCCAACTGATAGAGGTAGCGAAGTGGAGTTAGAATCAGAAAAGCGAACAGTGAAAGAGCGATTAGATAGGTAAGATGAGAACCAAGAAAGGGCTGTGTCTTGAAGACCTATGGATTGTAGTGTTTGTATGAGAAGAGAGTGGTCAACAGTGTCAAAGGCAGCTGAGAGATCTAGAAAAATTAGAAGTGAATAATGGCCTTTAGCCTTGGCAGTGACCAGATCATTTACTACCTTAGCCAGTGCTGTCTCAGTGGAGTGTTGGGAACGAAAGCCTGACTGAAGTGGATCCAATAAGTTGTGGGTGTTAAGAAAGTGTGTGAGGCGAGTGTAGGCAAGTCTCTCCAGTAGCTTGGAGGGGCAAGGTAGCTGGGAGATAGGACGGTAATTTGAGAGAGAGTTAGGGTCAGAATTTTGTTTTTTCAAAATGGGAGTGATCACTGCATGCTTGAACAGTGATGGAAAGATACCAGTAGAGAAAGAGAGATTACAGATTTTAGTTAAGTGTGGAATGAGCACAGGAGACAGAGCTTTACTGATTTGTGAGGGTGTAGGATCAAGAGGAGAGGTAGTAGAGTAGGAGGATGAGAAGAGTGTAGCTACTTCATCTTCATTAGTGGGGTCAAATGATGAGAACGTGCCATTGGGTTCAGGTAGGGAATTGAACAAGACCCTGGCTGAGGAAGTGCATACCATTTCATTTCGGATATTATCAATCTTGTTTTTGAAATAGGAAGCAAGATCTTGTGCACTGATAGTAGCAGGTGGGTTGGGTGATGGAGGGTTAAGAAGTGATTTAAATGTATTAAAAAGTCGCTTGGGGTTAGAGGCTTGGTCAGAGATAACAGATTGGAAATATATCTGTTTGGCATTATCCAGTGCATTACGATAAGAGTGGTAGATTGTCTTATACGTGAGGAAGTCACTTGGAGTATGAGACTTTCGCCACTGACGTTCTACTTTACGTGAGAGTTTTTGTAGGTGTCTTGTGAATTTGGAATGCCACGGCTGACGTCTAAGTCTACGCAGAATGTGATGGGTAGCTGGAGCTACTTCATCAAGGGCTAGTTCTAGGGTCTGGTTCAGGTGTGATACAGCAGTCTCAGGAGAAGTGAAAGTAGAAATAGGTAAGAGTGATTGTTGCAGAGAGGTGGATAGTTGTTCAAAATTAATAGTATTAATATCTCTGCGGGTTTGAGGAGGTTTGGTTGATTTGCTTGGCATTGAGGCTGATGTAATGGAGGAGAGTGTGCAGGCGATAAGGTTATGATCTGAGAGAGGGAAAGGAGAATTAGTGAAATCAGAGACTGAGCATAGTCTGGTAAATACAAGATCAAGGCAGTGGCCATCTTGATGAGTAGAGGAGTCAGTCCATTGGGAGAGGCCAAGAGAGGATGTTAAGGAGAGAAGTTTGGAGGCATGAGGGGATTGTGGACTGTCAATGGGGATATTGAAATCACCCATGATGATGGTGGAGATGTCAGAGGATAGGAAGTGAGGGAGCCAGGCAGAAAAATGTTCCAGAAATTGATTGGGTGGTCCAGGTGGACGATAGATAGCAGCAATGCGCAGAGAGAAAGGAGTGAAAGTCCTAATAGAATGTACTTCAAATGATGTAAATGTAAGGGATAGTACCTGTGGAATAACTGTGTATGTAAAAGATTGGGACAGTAGTATTCCTACTCCACCTCCTTTACTATTACCAGGCCTGGAGGTATGTGTGAAGTGTAGACCACCATGTGAGAGTGCTGTAGGGGAGGCAGTGTCTGTTTGTGTGAGCCATGTTTCTGTTAATGTCACTCTCTTGGTCTATGTAATACTGCCCTCTACTGGCTGTCCTTCTACCTCTCTGACCACTCCTCTGTCTCATCTCATGACTCCACTTCCCTCTATCTTCCACTAACAGTAGGTGGCCGCTAATGCTCTTCTTGGACCTCACCTATTTTCCCTCTATTCATCCTTTTTAGGTGAGCTCATCAGCTCTTTTGGCCTCTAATATCATCTCTATGCTTATAATACACTGATAATACTCAGATCTACCTTTCCTCCCCTGACCTCCCATCCTCTCTCCTTACTTATATCTCTGTCTCTCTGCTATCTCTTCCTGGATGTCCCAGCACCTTCTTAAACTTAACATGTCTAAACTGAACTGATCATATCCCCCCCTCTCTTGTAACTTCACTTCACACAATTTCATTATCTATTGCCAGCATAATCATCAGCTTTAGCCCCCAAGTGTGCTGTCTTAGATTTATCCTTTACTTCTCCCATGCCTTCAAACCACACATGCCTTTTTCAGTCCGGCCATGTCAGTCTCAAAAATATTTCCAGGATTAGACCATTTCTCACTCTGGAGGCTACTAAGACCCACATCCGCTCACTGGTCCTCTCCAAATTGAATATACTGTAACCTCCTCCTATCTGGCCTCCCTGACTCCCTCCTCTCTCCACTCCAATCTGTCCTTAATGCTGCTGCCCAGCTCATCTTCCTCTCCAAACATACTTAATCTAACTACTCTTTCCTACAAGCCGTACTCTGGCTTTCCTTCCCATTCAGAATCTCTCACTTTCTCTCCCTTCACACTCCTAAATGTCACACAAATGGCTGCGCTGGTGAGATTCCATACAGATCAGTTCTGCAAAAATATGCTAATAGCTTAGCTGATGCCCTTTGCATAGAGAGGCCCCTTCTCTGGCGTCTCACATCTGCCACTTGGGTATAAAATACAAAACATCTGTCACACATGTGTGGTAACCACTTTTTACTAACGATCCCAAGTGTGTTGTGATGCAAAGGGTTCCTTACCAGTCTGATTTATCCCTCAGTTCTTGTCAGTAGCCGGGTGTTATTACAGGCAACAAAAGTATTTTACCAAAGAAGTTTACAGACAATGCAAGAATTTATTGTCAAATAACAATGTAAATATCAAGTTTTACGACAAATATTACAGCAATTAGAAATACAATTCTTATTATACACTTTGAACAAGCAAATGACATTTGGATCCGTCAAGTTTTATTTGAGCGGGAATGCCAGAACTTCAGATCAGACTGCGAAACAAGGGGTTAAATGCAGGCATACATATCACATAACATTCACACATACTGGCAAGTGTGAAGCAAGTATAATCCTCAGTTAGATTGTGAACAAACAAAGATAATTTTGCCTACCCTTCTTTTGCATGCAAGAAATTGTCTAAATAGAAGTCAATGGCCCTGATTCAGAGGCGCTCGCTATTTGCGAGCGCTCGCTCTGAATCAGGGCGGGCCGTTTTTTTTTTTCCCCGGCCTCCAGGCCACTTGCTAAGCTGTGGGTGACCACCCACAGCTTTAGTGGGCGGCCTGGCGATGGTCGCAATTATCGCGACCATCGGGCTTGTGAGGAGACCCTTGTGGTAGGGTCTCAGGTCTCGCAAGCCTGAGTGGACCTTGCTCTAATAGAGCAGGAAGTCCACTACTGACATCACGAGTGATGTCAGTAGGGCCACCCACAATTGGCCCTACTGACGCACTAGGGCACCATCGGCCCACTTGCGAGTGCTATGCACTTGCGAGCGAGTCTCAATCAGGCCCAACGTTTGCCAATGATGCCCGGGATAATTACTGTGGTTACAGGTCTCAATTCTCCTAGCAGTGCTGCAATTACACTTTACCAAGTGACAAAGTTAATGTCTCCTGTCTTTTATCTATCCTTAGTGAAGTCAGTTGTAGATACTTGAATAAACGGCTGCTGTGTTTCTTACTGACTCCCTCCAAAAGTCTCACAGATGCTATACACTGGATTGTGGGTTTGAATTGCTTGAACATCAGCAAAAGATAAATACAGACTCAGGGTCTGATTCAGAGCTGGATGCTCATTCAGATCGCTCGCTCTGAATCAGGCCTTTTTTTTTCTATTGGTGCCGGCCTCCTGGCTGCTCGCTAGGCTGTGGGTGGCCACCCACAGCTTTTGCGAGTGGCCAGGTGATGGTCATGACCATCGTGACCATCGGGGCTTACGACGAGACCCTTGTGGTAGGGTCTCGTTCCCGCAAGCCCCAGTGAGCTTCCAGCTCTAAATAGAGCTGGAAGCTCACCACTGACATCACTGGTGATGTCAGTGGTGCCTCCCACAAATGGCAGGCGTTCCTTCGGGAATGCCTCTTTTTGTGTAACCACCCCCCCACCTGCCTCCAAAACAGGGCAATCTGTCCATTACAATCGACAGCTGCCCCGTTTTGGTGCGAGATTCGTAGCGATGGAGCGCCCATCGCTAGCTGGGTCTAGTGCATGCGCACGCCGGAGGCGGCACATGCGCAGGGGGCAAAACATCGACCCACTTGCGACCGCATATCGCTCACGAGCGGGTCTGAATCAGCTCCTCAGTTCGTGTTGATATGGGGAGGATGAGCTACTCACTGCAAGGCTTCATATTATTATAATCTCTATTGCCTGTGAGGTGTGGTGTGGGGAGCAGTGATTTAAGATTCTGACAGACCTGCTCTGCACTTCAGCCCTCCAGACAGCAGACTCTCCTTCTAGTCAGCCCCCGGCTGTCAGTCACCACAACAGGGAAAGTTTCTGGGTAGTCCCGCTGAAAACTGCTTCCTCCTCTCTGTATCTCCTTCAGTTCCCAGCAAACTCCGTTCCTGGCAGTCTCCTCACAGCAACTGCCGATCACTTCAGCGCTCTCTGGTAAGCACAGCACTCCTGCTCTGTTCCTGTCACCTCAGGCTATTTCCCGCTCAACTCTCGCACTGGGCTCTCATAAACTTAAAACAGGAGAGAGTTCCCCCTCAAGCTCAGTTGGAAGAGTCCTAATCACATGAAATCTCCTGCAAGTTTATTACACTAAGGCCCTCATTCAGACCCGCTCACAAGCGGGTCGATGGTTGGGCACTGCGCACGAGCGTGCAGTGCGCATGCGCAAGTCGCTACAGACGGGGTGGCTGTCGATGTTGATCGACAGCTTGCCCCATTTTGTAGGCGGGGAGGAGGGGTGGCTGGACAAACGGAGGCGTTCCTGAAGGAATGCCTGCCATTTGTGTGTGGCCCTACTGACCTCACTCGTGATGTCAGTAGTGAGCTTCCTGCTTGCAGCAGATGAGACCCTACAACAAGGGTCTTGTCGCAAGCCCGATGGTCACGATAATCACGACCATCGCCTGGCCGCCCGCTTAAGCTGTGGGTGGTCACCCACAGCTTAGCTAGCGGCCAGGAGGCCGGTTTCAAGAAAAAAGGAGCAGCCCTCATTCAGAGCGAGCACTCGCTTTTTGTGAGCAGATCTGAATGAGGTCCTAAGGTCAATGGAAAGTGCCATTATGTCCTTGCTGGAGGGGTAGTTATTGGCATAAACACACAGCAGTAAAGCACGATTACTGTACTATAATACATACATATCTATATGTATTCCCAACAGTACTTCTTTTCACCATTTAATATGTACATTTTTGAAATTACATATAACCAATAACTAGTTTCGGTGGAAGAAAGGACTATTTCTCCCTATTTAAATACTGGGGTGTCACACATGGAACCTCTGAACAGGTCTATGATGTCTCAGAATGAGCGATTGCCCTAAGACGGTGAGACCTCTCCAGCTGTAAATGAATTTGCAGTGGCTGACTTAGGAATACTTACAAGACAATCCCAAAACAAATGCATATTTCAAACCACCCCGTTACTTCTCCAAAATGCTGGTTTGTGCTTTGCCAATGATGCCAATTATAAATAATTTACTGTTTGCACGAATCAGAGCCATATGCATCTCAGGCTCTTCCTGTATTTCTCATTTCTGGTTGGTAACTGTGGCAACAATGCAAATGCAAAAGAACCATCTTGTGGGTGTGTAGAGGTGTGTTGTGGGTGTGTAGCCAGAGTAACCTGTATGCATTGATGACACCAAATTAAGGTGGAGCTCCTGCACTTACAGGTCTTCTCTGCGTCTCACAAAGACAGGGCGGTTGGAACCAAAAGTCTCAAATTTGGACTCATAAGACCAAAGTACAGATTTCCACTGGTCTAATGTCCATTCCTTGTGTTTCTTGGCATAAACAGTTCTCTTCTTCTTGTTGTTTATCCTCAGTACTGGCTTCTTCGCAGTAATACAACCATGAAGGCCTGATTCACGTAGTCTCCTCTGAACAGTTGATGTTGAGATTTGTCTGCTACTTGAACTCTGTGAAGACTTTATGTGGTCTCTAATCTGAGGTGCTGTTAAGTAGCAGTTTCTGAGGCTGGTAACTGTAATGAACTTATCCTCTGTAGCAGAGGTAACTCTTGGTCTTACTTTCGTGGGGCGGTCCTCATGAAAGCCAGTTTCATCATAGCATTTGATGTATTTTGCAACTGCACTTAAGGATACATTCAAAGTTTTTGAAATTTTCCGTATCGACTGACCTTCATGTCTTAAAGTAATGATGGACTGTCGTTTCTCTTTACTGAGTTGAGTGGTTGGTGCCATAATATGGATTACAACAGTAGTCAAATAGTGGTGTCCTCTGTGTACTAACCCTACCTCTGCACAACACAACTGATGGTCTCAGACACATTAAGAAGGCAAGTAATTACACAGATTGACTCCTGACAAAGCACACCTGTTAATTCAAAACCATTCCAGGAGACTACCTCATGAAGCTGATTAAGAGAATGCCAAGAGTGTGCAAAGCTGTCAACCAAGCAAATGGGGACTACATTGAGAAATCTAAAATATAAAACATATTTTGATTTGTTTAACACTTTTTTGTTTACAACATAATTCCATATGTGTTCTTTCATAGTTTTGAGGTCTTCAGTATTAATCTACTATGATTAAAATAATTTAAATAAACAAAAACCATTGAATGAGAAGGTGTAGCCAAACTTTTGACTGGTACTGTATATACTGTACTGTATATATTAAAACACAAGTACTTTATATAACTAAAACTAGAAAATAATGAAAAAAAATTAGTTCAAAAGAAACAACATGAGTCACAGCATGTATGCACATTGTATCCCTGATTATGTGGTGTTCTGCTAATGTAACTAGCTTACAGTATGAGGAAGTACTTTGGGTAGATTTGTGACGCAAGAAAGATCTGATTTCTTATTAAATGATTAGACACAAATTCCTCATTCTACAGAGACTAATAGGAGAAACACTGAGGACAACAATAATGAGGGGTTCTGTAATAGCAGGTAAGGTTCCCATCCACACACAGTGCCACAGGTATATACATCTGTACTACACTATTACATTTATGCTCTAGGACATATTACCATGCACCATACAGCACAACAAGGTTCCCATCCACACACAGTGCCACAGGTATAATGATACATCTGTACTACACTATTACATATATGCTCTAGGACATATTACCATGGACCATACAGCACAACAAGGTTCCCATCCACACACAGTGCCACAGGCATAATGATACATCTGTACTACACTATTACATTTATGTTCTAGTACATATTGCCATGGACCATATAGCACAACAAGGTGCCTGTACATTTTCATGTTATGCTTTATCAGTTTGTGGTTATTAGGGATAAAATATTCTGGAAAAAAAAATACACCTAGAAACTGTAAGTTTACAATTATTACCAAACTTGATCATTGATAACCCCATGTGATATATGTCCTATATCACAGTCTCTCAGTCATGCTGTTTTTTATTGCATGTTACATGTATGTGTGGTGTGAAGATTGTTATTACATTGCTTTCAGTGCACCTAGTAATGTACATATTTTTAGAGGTGCAAACAGAAAGTGCATCCCATAAAAGTATAGGAGGAGACTGAAGCAGCGCCTCCTCTGTGTATAGTGACAGGACTGAGCATCCATACACATAGTTACCCAAAATATACACCTCCTGTACCCCTTTATCTCATTCCAGTAAATCTCGCATCACATATAAAATGCTGTAACAAAATAACTGACACTTTTGCGCCTTTTCCTAAATCTACCCGGAATACCCTTATTGTACCCAACCATCTCTGATTTCTGTATGTCCTGCATCAGGCAGGTATCTCAAACACATGTTTGTGTTTGTATGATATTTGTGTTTTCAAACACCTGTATCCTTAGTGTAATCTGTATTTACGGCTACATGTGATTTATATGTTTGTTTTATCTATTTACATAAGACCTCATTAAGGGGGCTGATTGGGAAAGAATTCTGAAAATGTCCTCAATTAATTGGAACCAAATCACCTGTTGGTGCAGCCAAAACAAATGTAGCTGGGGTTAGCAAACTGTTATTATAGTTATGACTTTACAAAGCATAGACCCACTTAGTGACTGCAGTAAAGTACAAAGAACATCCTAGTGACTGCCATACAATACAGAGAGCATCCCAGTGATCATGATAAAATACAGAGTGCACCCTGTACACCATGTAGTGTTTAACAACTATAATAATAACCATCATAGTGACTGCCATACAATATAAAACGCATTCTAGTGACTACAATACAATACAATACAGAGAGCATTCCAGTGATCATCATAAAATACAGAGTGCACCCTGTACACCATGTAGTGTTTAGCAAATATAATAATAATCATCATAGTGACTGCAATTAAATATAGAGTGCATCCTGTACACCTTGTGATGCCTAAGAAATAACAGATAATAATGGTCATAATGACTATTCTAGTGACTGCTATACAATACAGAAATTATGCTAGTAACTGCAATACAATAAAGAGAGAAAGAATCCTCCCCTTGTCAGACATTGTGCCAACAACACTTTCCTTAACATACATTGGTGGTGATTCAATTCAGAGTGATTTGAACAGCGCCAGGAAGGACTTCCCAGAGCTATTCAATTGGCTGCGCTGTGCCCTACACTTAGTCAGGAGATGCCAGTAATTGCGCCTTAAGTCGGGTGTCACGGTTACCGGCGTTATCTGACTTAAGTGCCAGCCGCGATGCTATCAGCGCACGTGCTAGGAAACAGCATCGCACCCCTGAGGAGGGTGCAAGCACAAATGCTCTAGTCAGGAGTTTTCAGCGCAGTCAATTGAATAGTCCCGGTAAATCTTTCCTGGTGCTATCTAAATTGCACTGAATTGAAATGCCCCCATGAGATGTATTAAGCATATAATTGCTAAGATACAGTTAAACCATCTGGGTCGCATCAAGGAGTCTCTGTACCAGGGGTCCCTGACACTACATGATAATAGCACCTTTGGGTCATATAATTGCATACTGTTATGCCACATGATAATAGCACATACATTAATATTACTGTTCTGAGAGGCATGGATGGACCAGCATTTAGAGGGTGTGCTGGTTCCTGTAGTGCCATTTGGAGGAATTTGGTGTGCCTCCAGGTAAGTTGACTCTCAACTTAAACATTTTAATGTAAGTGCTATTTTCATGTGGCATAACAGTATGCAATTATATGACCCACAGTGCATGGTATTATCATGTAGCGTTACGAGGAGGGGTACATTGCACTGCAGGACTGACTGCTGCAATACAGAAACAAGTAAAGCAACTTTTTTTTTCTGTTCCACAAGAAAATGGCTGCAGCTTAACTTCTTGGGGTCTATTCACTAAGCCTTGGAGAGAAATAAAATGGAGAAAGAGAAGTCCCAGCCAATCCGCTCCTGTCATTTTTCAAACACAGCCTGTAAACTGAAAGTTAGGAGCTGATTGGCTGGGACTTCTGTCACTTTTTTCTCTCTCTCCAAGGCTTAGTGAATAGACCCTCTTATTATTAGATCCCAGTGGATACAGTGTCTCTGCACCCTTATTTATCAATGAGGAGTTGAGGGTATGAACTTACTTGCCACTTCATAATGTGCCTTCTGTAATTGGCTGTGCATGGGCAACACAATTTGGCAATGTGTCACTTACCAGCACTGTCCCTGCTGACAGCACTGGATGCAAAGCATTATATACTGTATGTACAGAAATGTATTTCTACAGTATATACCTGCTCCTTGTTACAGTATAACCCATATGTATATTTCAATCATTCTTCTCTGTGGCTTTTCTTGCCCAAGTTAGGTTTCCTACCACTACTAGAACCCCTCCTGGGGCTACAGCTGTAATTGTCATAAAACAACTCCTCACAGTAACAACATGAGATTGGCCAGAGTTTGAAATTTGCATTATTCTCTTCCAGCTCTCCTCAGTCTGTGGATGGATCTGACCAGTGGGATGATCAATATTCAGCTGATCCCTCAGTATCCAGTGATCCAGAAAAATGTCACCCTGAGTGTTACTGGGGTCACTGGGAGGATTCTGTCAGTTGCTTGGTATAAAGGACTAAGCAGAAGTGCCAGGGATCAAATCCTTTTATATATTCCTGGTGATACTTCCACATTACTTCCTAGACGTCTGTACTTCCTTCGGGCCAGTCCTTTCCCTAATGGCTCATTACTGATCTCAGATCTCCATATAACAGATAGTGGTGATTACACAGTAAATGTACAAACAGAGAAACCAGCAGAACAAGCCTCTGTGACCCTGACTGTTTATGGTGAGTAACATGTTATCACTGTGCTAGGCAGACGTGTGATGAATAATGACCGGGAATCTCCTTGTGTGCGGCTCCTGGGTACAGCGGTAGCTCCATCTCTGAATCTATCTCCCATCAGCCCTTGTTACCAGGCTGGAACCCATAGGATGTGCCCAGTAATGAGGAGAGATGATGTGTGATAGAGATTGTGATGATGACCTGGGTAAGAGTCTGCTGTATTTGAATGATGAGCCTGCATGGACTGTTCAACTCCCCTCCATGTACTGTGTATAAGACACTGGTGTGCAAGCATTTGTTCAGTTTACACTAAGGGGTACATTTACTAAAGTTAGAGTTTTTAGAAGTGGAGATGTTGCCCATAGCAACCAGATTCTAGCTATTATCTTCTAGAACAGGGACGGGGAACCTCAGGCCCGGGGGCCATATAACTCCCCCGGAATCATTTTGTCTGGCCCTCGGGGCTTTTTTCTGCTAGCCTCAACTGGCTAGCAGGGTGCCTAGAATGGTATCCTGCAGCCAGAATCTATGCAGCAGTGCCGCCTGGAGCATCATTAGGATGCTTCAGATGGTCACACCGCTGCCCTTACAGCTTCCCGGAGCATCCTCAGGATGCTCCAGGCATTGCTGTAATCACTGACGATTGTGTCCCCGCCCACCTGTGATGTCACACGGAGGGTCATGGCCTGCACCGGGCCCTCGAATAATGTTAAAATGTATCAAATTGGCCCTTGGCAGAAAAAAGGTTCCCCACCCCTGTTCTAGAAGGTGCTAGTTAAATGTTAAGTAGAATCTAATTGGTTGCTATGGGCAGCATCTCCACTTCTAAAAACTCTCACTTTGGTAAATATACCTATAAATGCCTATAGACTGACCCTCTGCAAATGCTACAATAAAATTAATTTAAAAACAAGATTTTGTTAAAACAGATGACTGTTATTTGTCACAGGCTGCAATTTTCCAATGCATAATCCTAATGGTAGCAAACAGTATCACAATTTTTATTCCTGTGGTAATAAACTGATTATCAATACAATTCACAGTTGGGTCTACATATCAAGCCCTTTTTTACTTAAATCATGCAGGAATTGCAGTACTGGGGCTCTGTAGCAACAGCCTAATGCAGGAAATAGGATAGAAATTTCCTGAAATGCGCTAATATAGGGACTGCTGTCTGTCCCTATGTACAGTCACTTTTTAGAGCTTGGCCACATACATTTTGGCCACGTGACTATGGAGTCACTCTGGAAGGACAGAGATCTTGCGATCACTCTCCCGCACTATCCCTGCGTTAATGCACAGTGTCAGAAGGTGTGGAGGAGTCTTGTGCAGGGACAGATGGTTCTCGCAACTGATAAGGATTGCTAATAATTGTGGCACTGCTGTGGTTGTTACTACATTGCCCAAAAGTGCTTGAAAATACAATTCACAGATCAGTTTAGTATGATCCGGGAATCATACACAGGTGTTGGTACAGTACATTATGCATAGAATTAGCTTTATCAAATTTACAAAGGAATTTATGATATTTCACCTATCAAGCTGTCTTAACACTAAAATGTTATGATAATTACATATTAAACACCAAACTACCACAAATATATATATTATCACATATAGAGAATATATACTTCTTCATGGAACATAGAGACACAGATCATAACGTAACTTAATACCTGTGGCATATTTCATTTAGTAATGCAGTGATACTAATGAATATGTCATTGGTATTCATCATTACCCTCCAGCAATGTCTGGCAAGGTCCATCGACGATGTCCCTGCTCAGCTGCATATTCTCTACTGCTACCGGCAGCCAAGCAGCCAGCAACGGGTTCCTGTGTCATGCGCATGCATATGACAATTTAACCCGATGTGGACCCGTCAATGTCTGGAAGGCTTCGCTGAAACCGGAAAGGTTGCTGCCAAGTCCCCATTGCTGCCAATAGGGACCACAACGTTCTCGCCATCTATAAATAGCGAGAGTGATGCAGTGACAAACAGCAGTAACCTTAGATTACTGCTGTTTGTTAAATATTGAAAGTATTAGCAGTGCTAAAGGGGTTATGTATTGTTGATAAATGGGGCCCTTAGTTGTTTTGTTATATATTTTTTATTTATTCATAGATATATATAGTCTGAGATAGGACTCACAGCAGTGTGATAAGGATGGTGCACAGTCCATAAGCAAAAGTACAGCAACAGTCACCTCTTCCCTTACAGACAGAGAGTCCGACTAACACTCACAGTTTCAGTAGATAAAACAAGGCTTTATTCAGTATAGCATCATGATGCAGGCAATGACAGGGGGCAGATGTCCAACAGCTGTTTCAACTGATCACCGTCAGTCTTCCTCAGAGGCCTATGCAAACACTAGAGCTCATTCAGACCCGCTCACTAAGATGCAAACGTTCCCTGCTGCCGATAGTATGCAGTATGTATGCATTGTGCATGCATTGTGCTCATGCATCGCAGTGAGTGTGCGCATACTGTACCTAAGCAAAAGTTCACAATGCATTTGCTCACTGCGCATAGAAAGCCCAGCAGAATGAGTGACAGGGGAAGCCGTTTGTAGGTGGTAACAGGAGCTGGCCATTAAAAATGGGGGAGTGGAGGTGCAAACGGAGGCATGCCTGAGCATCTCAACGACGTTTTAAACTGAAATGCTCGCAAGGCTTGCGGCAGGGTATGATCAACCTCAAATGCTGCGATCGCATCAGATGTACCGATGGTTGCATACACTTCCTGGACATTACATGCACAAGTGGGCATCTTAAGACAGTCTGGTGGGTGTCTGCATACACTATGTGATCGCTCTCTAAGAAATACTGGGCATTCTAATGCATTGCTGTGCGATTGCACTGCCTACGCAATTTGCACACACATCGAGCGAACAATCGCATTTATCAAGTGGCTCTGAATCAGCTCCACTAAACAAAGAAGCCAGTATATATAGCAAAAAAAGAGCAAAAACAAATTAATTACCTCCAAATTGCCCACAAGCTGGGAAACTCATTGGCTGTGGCCGCATACCTTGTCTCAGGGCCCACGCTTCAATCCGGATCTGGCCCATCTCACTTTGACGGGGTGGCTCTTGAGACATCCGTCCTGAGGGCCAAGGGTTATTCCAGGTCGGTTATTCATACCATGCTCCAGGACCGCAAACCCGCTTCCGCTAGGATTTATCACCGGGTTTGGAGAATTTATTCTCTTGGTGTTTGGCCAGGGGCCTTTACCCTAGGTCCTTTTGTACTCCTGTGTTCTCTCTTTCCTAAAAGTGGGCCTGGATTTGGGTCTTCGCCTTTTCGACCCTGAAGTTTCAGGTTTCCTCCCTCTTGGTACTCTTTCAGAGATGTATTGCGTTGTTGCCTGATGGCAGAACTTTCTTTCAGGGAGTCCACCACATGCAGCCCCCTTTTGTTCCTTCAGTGGTTCCTTGGGACTTGTCTTTATTGCTTCAGTCTTCTCCCTTCGAGCCTTAAGAGTTGGTGGACATTATCAGGCTCACATGGAGGACTCAGAGAATGTCAGACTTGAGCACACTGTCATGTTGCTCTCTATTTCTGGTCTTTCGCTAGGACCAGACCATTCAGACATGGTTAGGATACCTTTCAAAGGTAATTTCTCGATTCCACATCAACCAGGAGATTGTGGTTCTGGATTCTTTGCCAGAGGAGGACTCTTTGGACGTGATGAGGGCCCTCAGGATCTAACTAGGCTGCATTAGGTGTATCCATAAGACTTATTCCTTTTTTGTGCTATATGGCTTTCACAAATGGGGCTGGCCAGCTATGAAGTAGACCTTGGCCCGCTGGCTCAGTTTGACCATCTGCCACGCATACGGCAGCAGACCTCCCTGCACCAGCCGTGGTGACAGCTCATTCCACCAGGTTGGTAGGTACTTCTTGGGCAGCCCACCGGGGTGCCTCAGTGAAACAGCTTTGCAGGGCGGCCATATGGTCTTCTGGTGATATGTTTATCTGTTTCTATTCTTTTGACACCTCGCCTCTGCAAACGCAGCATTTTGGCAGAGAGTTTTCAGAGCAGCTCAGGATTGTCCCCTCCCTAAGGGGAAATGCTTTGGGATGTCCCAATGATGTCCCAGTATCCCCTATGGTAATGTGGAAGAAAAGGAGATTGATGTCTTACCTGGTTAAATAAGTTTCATCAAATTGTAGACACAGGGCACCCAGCCTGATGCACCTGGCTTGTGAGGGTTTGTTTTGTTTCTGGTTCCACTGTCCATCTGTGCGGTGTGTTTGGATCTGTGTGTGTGCTGGTCTTCTTTCTCTTTTCACAGTCCTGCCTTGGACTTGCTAACTTAACTGGCCTGCCTGGGGCAGGGGGAAGGATATAGGGAAGAAGTTGCTGGGCTGCCCTGATGTCAAAGATGATTAACTATTTTGTGCCTAGTTTTTCTGCACAGTCCTATACTCCAGCGTTGTCCCTGTGTTCCCTATGGAATTAGACAAAAATTATTTAACAAGGTAAGACATAAATCTCCTTATCTTGATTTTGTTAAAAAAAAATGAACAACAATCTGGCAACTGAAAAATTCAGATTTTTATTGATAATTGCCAAAATACTGTGGTGAAGGAAAAAATGGCCTGTTGATCAGTGACTACACGTCTTATGCCACAAGACGTCAACAACAACTTGCAGACCAATTACCTTTGATAATGACAAGTACAAGGCTACCAACTCCCATGCCAATACACATAAAGGCCCAACCAGGCAGTTGGTATTGCTGACCCTAGTTCGGTAAATCAGCCTACTCAAGGTATTGAAGAGAAGTGCACCTACGTAGAGACTATAATGCAGTGAAATGGCCACCAGATTGCTGTTCTTTCCTATCCAATTAAAAAGGCTGACAAACAACTTAGAAAAAAGAGAGGGAAGGAATCTCAACATAAGAGGCAGCCTGCAGCTACAGTAAGAAGATAATTCCCCACCCCTAAACACACCCTCAGTGAAACTCATTGGCTAGGACAATTGTGATACCCCAGAATAGAGTGTTTTCCTGTTTCAGATAATATGTTATAGGAACATAATTTATTGAATATAATGATATATGTGTGTTGTATTGGGGAAGTAGAGACTCCCCTCCATTAAAAGGTCATGATACTGTCCTACATATTCAGATTCCCCACAAAGCCAACTAGCACAAGCAGGACTGTGCCAAGGAACTACCTATGCAGGGGAGAACTTACTGGCAATGCTGGGAGGCTGGCGCGTGTCTCGAGCGGGAAGCCTAAGCCGGCTTGCGCAGTGCTGTGAGGCAGTTGAGGAGAGAAGAGACCTTGCACTGCCCTGTACTTACTGATAGTAACGGCAAGGTTCCTCCGTGACAGCTGACAGGGAAGACGCAGTGGTAGTCACGTCCGGGGACAGCTGAATAGGCTCCAGTCTTGGCTGAAGATTGACAGCGGCATCATGATTGACAGCTCTGGAGGCCCGGGCGGAACTGCGGAGGAAAGAGTCGGAGTGTGAAATTAAGCAGGAGTCAGAGAGGTGGTATGCTAGAGGGGTAAGGAACATTTGACAACACCCTCATACAAGCACTCATCGAGCCTAACGTCCATTAGATAGACAATCTCAGTTAACAGCCATTAGAGACTCACATAGGGGTATTCAATATGGGTGCGATAACATAGTTTTTTGCGTTAATATCGCACTTTTTAACGTTTTTGCGTTAATATCACTTGTTTTACTTTTACACCCTATTTAATTTCAAAGACTTATCGCAGTTTTGACAAGTCTTTGATAAAAAAACGGTGATAACTTTTCACCATTGAATAGGTGTCGAAAAAAAGTGCAGAATTGGGGTTTAGGGGTGCAGGCTTAAAAAAAATAGCCTGCACCCCTGAGATTGACATTTAAAAAAGAACTGTGTCAAAAAAAGTTTTTTAAAAAAATAGGGACACCCCAAAAAATTTATTTAAAAAATGGGGTGCAAAAAAAAAAAATGGGAAAAAATTGTTAAACAATAGGGAAATAGGTTCAGGGCTATTCTGCAAGGATGCGGCAGATGTTTTCTAGAATAGATATATAGCGGCAGGTGCACAAATGCAGAATTTTGAAAAAATAACTTTAGGGACATCAAAATATGCTAGTACCCATTTTCATGTACCCCAAATTTGATGGGACCACTTAAAAAAACGAAAAAAATAACCTAAGTGCTCTTCTGAATCACTTCTTCAATGTCGGGGAAAAAAACACCTGCTGCGGCTATTTAAATCCCCGACTTTCAATTAAAGGCTAAAACGGGGGTACCCATAGTGTTCCCCCATGTTTTTACAACTTTAGGGGGGTCTTACAATTATTTTAAGGAAAAATTCGTAACTTTATGCAAATCCAACTTCGGAGTTTCCCGTTTTCGTTAATTTTATTTTGAATACGGGGATAAGCGGGAGCGCGCACCATACCTTTACGCAGAAAAAAACTCCGATATGAAACGTTAACTTCACCAGGGAAGTTAACCTTTCATATTGAATACCCCTCACAGTATTACTTCCACCTGGCCCTCTATTAGTACTGCGCATTATCTCATCGGAAAGGGATCAGAGGCAGACCCTCATCGAATTAGAGACAGTATAGGATTATATCCTCGCAAACAAATAGCAACATCCCCTGCAGTAATTGTTCGGAGCCTAAAGGTTGAACTCATTGAGTCCTACTAAAGCCTAGATCCAGTATATGAGAGATCTTGAGTAAAATAGCTCACATCAGTATTTGTATATCAGACTCAGAGGGGGGAATTCAATTGTTTTATCACTGTGTTTTTACATGTGATAAACATGTGTTTAGGTGTGATCAAATTTAGTCGCTATTCAATTGACCATTTTTTGGTTGTGATAAATCACGCCTAAATTCCAGCCTATCTGTAACATGGCCAGGGCTATTCAATTGTTGGAAATTAGGCATAAAAGAAAAATATTGCTCAACCTACTTTTTACTTTATCACCTGTAATTTCTCACCAGCCCTAAGGGGTGTGAGTTTTTAATAAAAAGTCTTTAAATATTTTAATTTTATTTATATTTAACTGGTATGTAATTGTTAAGGGTTATTATCAATTATTCATCAAATATTTCAATAAAATACTTTTTTTTTTCCTTTTTCATCCCCTTCTTTTGCGAGGGATGAAAGGTTTCTTACAAGTAACTGCAGTTGTGAGGAGGGTTGCAGACAGACCCCAACAGTTTGGGGACACAATTCTTTTTAATTTCTTTTTTTTGGGGGGGGGTTTGCAGATAATATTTAGACAAAGGGGATTCCTGTGGCTTAAAATTCCGTCGCTGTTTACCGAAGGTAAGTATCGGGGTTCGGGGGACGTTTAGAGGTTACACATTCATAAATATATATATATATATATATATATAATGCAAAAAGATATTTAGGTGGCACTCCGAGTAAATATGCAGAGAAGAATCACACAGGGCGGAGATACAACAATTGAATTCCACAGGCTGCAATTTGACCGGGTGGGTGGAGGCTCCCCCTCTGCGGATCCTATCACCCTCCGATGGGAGGAGAAAGCGATACAATACATAACACGGTACCATACATAGCATTACAGGACCAATATAACTAGGATGACACAAAGGTGCCAGAAGACAGGCAGCTGCAGAGCAGTAGTCTGGGGAGATGTATGGAGGATGTTGTCTGTCAGAGCTGGGATGAGGCCAGGGAGGTCATGTGCCCCGCAGCATCCACAATGGGCACATAACACTGGTCCTCCGTGCCATGCAGCACCAGGCTGGGCTTGCAGTGCCCTGTTCTGGAGGATGCCCAATCAGCCATGTGCCGCCGCTGGCAGAGGATGGGAGGGAGGGGGCACAGCATCCAGGCAGGAGGGGACATGGCTGACCTATGATGGCATGGAGGATGACAGGCTTGCATGTCACACGTAAAGCGTCTAAAATCCTACTCGTCCAAACATCTTATCGCGCATTTCTACTAAAATGTGTGCTCTTGCAGCTGTATGCGCCCGTACAAAGCAACAATTGAATTGCTCTGTTTGGCACCCAACTCCTGCAGCAGTGGATGTAAACAACTAAATTGACCCCACATAGGTAATAAACCAGAGAAAGTACTAAAATAAATATTAAGTAGTAATGCTTTCAGTCACTCATAAATATATACAGAGCCCTCAGTAGTGTCCCTTATGCAGTGCCTTGTATAGAGTGCCCCCCAGTAGTGTATCTTATAGAGTGCCCCCAGTAGTGTTCCCCCTATGCAGTGCCCCCTTATACATTTCCCCAGGTAGTGGTCCCCCCTATGCAGTGCCCCAGTATTGTTCCACCTATACAGTGCCCCCAGTAGTGGCCCTTATAGAGTGAACCCAGGTAGTGGTCCCCCCTATGCATTGCCCCACTAATAGTTTCCCCTATTCAGTGCCCATTATGCCCCAGTAGTGGTCTCCCCCTATGCAATGCCCATTATAAAGTGCCCCCATTAGAGGTCCTCCCTATGCAGTGCCCCCAGTAGTGGCCCTTACAGAGTGAATCCAGGTAGTGGTCCCCCCCTATGCAGTGCCCCAGTAGTAATTTCCCCTATTCAGTACCCATTATGCCCCCAGTAGTGGTCCCACCTATGCAATGCCCCTTATAGATTGCTCCCATTAGAGGTCCTCCCTATGCAGTGCCCCCCGTAGTGGCTCTTATAGAGTGTCCCAGTAATGTTCTCCCTATGCAGTGCTCCCCTATACATTTCCCCAGGCAGTGGTCCCCCCTATGCAGTGCCCCTTATGCCCCCAGTAGTGGTTCCCCCTATGCAATGCCCTTTATGGAGTGTCCAAACTAGAGGTCCTCCCTATGCGGTGCCCCCAGTAGTGACTCTTATACAGTGCCCCCAATAGTGTTCCCCCTATGCAGTAACCCCCTATACATTTCCCCAGGTAGTGGTCCCCCCTATGCAGTGACTCTTATGCCCCCATTAGTTCTCCCTCCTTATAGAGTGCCCCCATTAGGGGTCCCAGTAGTGATCCCCCCTATAGTGCCCCCAGTGCAGGTCCTCCCTGTGCAGTGTGCCCCAGTAGTTTAAATGACCCCCATATGTATTGTCCCTTACAGTGCCCCCAAAAGTGGTCCCCCCATGGCCGTTATAAATACACAAACAAATACAATACTTACCTTAATCCCCGCTCTTGTACACACCGACCGCACCTCTGTCCTCCAACCTCTCTTCACCGATGGGTGGTGCTGGAAGGCTGGCTCTGGAGTGAGCTCCTATCCGTCTCCGTCCGTGCGTGTTTGGCTGCTAAAATAAGTTTGTATTAGCAGCCAAGCACTCACGGGCCAGCCGGGCTGGAGCTCACCCTTCTGGCTCACGGATTCCGCCGTGGGTGAAATACAATACTTACCACCGCCATCCGCAACTCTATCCTCCCACTTCTCTTCACCCGGAAGGCTGGCTGGGGAGTGTGCTCCAGCCTGGCTCCGCCCGTGGGTGCTTGTGGGTGAAGAGACGGTGGAGGACAGAGGTGCGGACGGCAGCGGCGGGTGCAGGAGTGGAGATCAAGGTAAGTATTGGAGGGAGTGGGACAGCACTGGGAGCGCTGGTGTTTTGAATTGTAGTGGACAAGTTAAAGTTACCTTGCCTGTCGGGAAGCTGGTACAGTAACAATGCGGGAAGAATGGATCTTCGCCGCCCACCAATTTAAGACACCCACAATACAATCATTTGAAATAGAACCTAACCAGGAGGCTGGCTAGCCACGATGACGGTATAAAACAGGGCAGTGAGATTGCACGCTCCCAAAAAAAACAATTGAATTCCCCCCAGAGAGAGTAACAAGGAGAAATTGCAAATGGAGTGACTACACTGTAGTACTCTCTGGACTTCATTACTGAAGAATGCTGGCAAATTGCCAGGATACAATGTACTCTGCAACACTAGCAACTTTGCTGTCACCTCCGCTGTAGCTACATAAGGCACTGAAGTCATACTGTATTTGTTTTATAATACAAGAAACACATAGAGCCATATTGAATTTGAGCAAAGCCGCGATACTTTTTCACAGCCCAGACTTTTCGCCTACTCCGCCTGTTTTGCAGGCGGAAAGTATCGCGCGCGTGGCCACTTTACCCCGTATTCAATTTGAAAGTACGCGAAAACGGCACCCGGCGAAACTGAAACAGGCGGAAAGTACTGTCAGATTTGGGGAAATCAGCCTGACACCCCCCAAAAGATGCATGGACATGGGGGGATCACTATGGGTGCCCCCGAATAGCCCTGCTGAAGGTATTTGGAGTTTTTAAACGGGCTCAATAGGTGCCGTTTTGCGTTTTTCTGTAAGTGGTGAAGAATTGTATTTAGCAAGTTTTTTTGGTTAAAATAACTATTCCCAGCAAATTTGGGGTACTTGAAAATGGGGGTCAGCATATTTAAAAGTTGCTAAAGTGAAATTGAAAAAATCATGAAAAATCCACCTGCCGCAAGCACCTGCAATCAAAAAAACACTTGGGGCATAATTTTTTGGGGTGTCCTTCAGTGTTTTTTTTTTATTTTTGACACAATTTACCTTTGGGGGACTATCTGAAGGCTGCAGGGGGGTTCCCGCAACGTTGCACTCCAAAACCCCAATTCTGCACTTTTTTCCGCCTGCTATTCATAGGCGAAACTTTTTCGCCTGGTACATTGCATTGACTTTCCGCCTAGGCGGAAAGTCTTTCAAATTGAATACGGGATAAAAGCAAAACAGTCAAAAATGACGTCATCGGCGAAAGAGTATCGCAGATTCGGACTTTTCGCCTCAAATTTAATACGGGCCATAGCTGGAATTGTTCAAATGGGAGCAGTGTAGGAGCTAGAAATAAAATATATTTCCTTTAATCGTTGAAATTCTTCTTCAACACAGGCAACGTTTGCAAACACTGATTACTATTTAGATAATCTCTTGCATGCAGAGGGAGAACTAAAGACTATTTTGTTTTGCTTTCTGATGCACAAAATAATTAAGGGTTATAGTTTCTTCATTCTAGCCATTACATGTGAATGTGATGCTATCCTGCATTTAACCTATTTTTCGCAGTCTGATTCAGAATCCAGAGTTCCAGTTTTAATAAAATTTATGGATCCAAGTGTCATTTATTTGCTTAAAGTGAGTTGAACAAATCGTATTGTAACTGATGTATTGTAATGCTTGTGTGAAAATTCCTTCTTGGTTAAACAAATATTGTTGAACAAATTACTCAATTGTTCAATTTATTGCCTGTATCGATCTCGTAACATTTCAGAAGATGTAAAAAGACGATCCAGAGGCAGTGTTGCTTGGTAAGCAATTATTCCATTACACCACATCTAGAACTGTCCGTATAGTGGGTGTCACACAATCACTACAATAATTATCCCCATAGTGCCCTACACTAAATAACCCCAATCTTCCCCGGACCATCTGGCTCATAAAGAATCTCCATCATCAAAATATTATTATTGCTTGGTATTTGCTGACAAAGAAAATAATATTGAAACTGTCAAAGGAGATTGTTACCTGTAGAAGTGAATTTTTGGCCATACTTTTCTATTCGAGAGAAGAGCTGTGACATTGAGCATTGTCACACTTCTACTTTTCATCAAGTCAAATATCCTGGTAATATTCAAGGATAAACAGAGACAAAAAAGATGTATGGCACGGTTGGCAGTATATTAGAAATTATTTTACGTTAATATATTACATTTTTTTCCTGTTCACTTTATTTTACATGCTACTTGGTCTGTAACAATATTTTATGAACTTATACATCCATTTACTGTACAGGTGACAGCGGATCTTCTGCTGAGCTCAGTGCTAGAGAGACAGCTGGAATCATCTGTGGGACAGTCCTGGGAATTGTGCTGATTGTTAGTGCAACGTTTCTACTGTATAAGAGATGTGTCCTTCCTGTGAGAGAAGAGCAGAGAGGTAATAAATAAATGTTATTAAATATGACGTACTATATAAAAGCACTGTGCAAATGTAAATAACAGATATTAGTCTCCTTTTTGTTAAGTATGTATGTATGTTTTATATACACACACACACACGCACACGCACACGCACACGCACACACGGTGCTATAACCAAAATTCAGTAGATAATACCAGAGGTTGTAAACCCAATACTACAATTTCAATTTATTTTTTTAAATGTTTATGTATAAACCACATTTTTCACAGATATTACACCACAATTAGTTGCAGATGTTCCACTATCAAGTTATAAGATTTTTCCACTCTTATTCTAGGGTTCAGAGTTCGAATATGAGAGCTCATTCAGACCCACTCGCTAAGATGCATACTCTCGCTGCTGCCGATGGTATGCAGTGTGTATGCATCGCTGTGCGCGTGCACATAACTTCGCAAAAGTTCACAATGTGTTCGCTCGCTGCGCATAGACAGCCCAGCAGAGTGAGTGACAGGAGAAGCCGTTTGTAGGTGGTAACAGGGGCTGGCCATTAAAAACAGGGGAGTGGAGGTGCAAACGCAGGCGTGCCTGAGCATCTCAATGGCGTGTTAGAGGTGTGCATAATTATAAGACAGCATCATAGTACACGTCACCTGGCTTGTTTTTACACTGAAGTGCTCGCAGTGCTTGCGGCAGGGTATGATCAACCTCAAGTGCTGCGATCGCATCCGATGTTACACGATGTACCGATGGTTGCATACATTTCTTGGACATGACATGCACAAGTGAGCGTCTTGAGTCAGGCTGGTGGGTGTCTGCATACACTATGTGATCGCTGTCTAAGAAATACTGGGCGTGCTAATGCATTGCTGTGCGATAGCACTGCCTATGCAATTTGCATACACATCGTGCAAACGATCTCATCTAGCGAGCGGCTCTGAATCAGGCCCTTGGATCTTTATAGTGGATCTCAAAGAGGCTTTTAAAGATGAGCAGTTTGGTTTTCCTGAAAACCAAACACACCCGAACTTTGAGGTTTCCAGTCGAACAACAGAGTCTCGGCTCGGGTCTCCTGTAAGATCTTTGATCTAAAAACCGTTTAACGGGTTCTGGACTGCATGTAAACAGGTCCATATTACATGATTTTAGCTGTTTTTATCAATTTGAAAGAAATTCAAATCCAAAACACGGAGGTCTGACACATCTCTAATATATATATATATAAGCAAAGGAATTAGTATACCAATATGTGCAAATGTCAGTGCAGGTTAGTATACCAGAAAGCCGGTCCCTTCAGTCAGTGTCCACCGTTACTCCAATACCAAGCAGCTGTCCCTTATATTTAGCCTCCTCCTCGGAAGGACAAGCTATTCATCTAAGCAAAGATAGAAGAGGGAAGCGCTATGTAGTGAAGTAGAAGATAAATTATTAAAAGTCCATAAAACGTACATCAAAGTATTAAAACATCAGCATATCAAGGTTGCCTGTTGTGGTTCATGGCTGTCCGAACCTCCATCTCCTAATTGGTGGCGTTTAGCTTCTCCATCTCACCGGCAAACTGTCGGTCCTGATTCCTGGTCTCTCCGTGACGCAATAACATCACTGTACCAAGTGCCTAAACGCATTTCATCAGAGCGACTTCATCAGTGGGTGTAGCTACTTAGATCTCTCTGCGCCATTTTATAGGAGTCCATTTAAGCCTATCAATAGCGTTCTCCTAGTGCCAATGTCATGTGGTGGTTTTTCCCCAATCATAATCGTTTCAGCTTAACAAACTAAGGGCCTGATTCATACCCACTCGCGAGCGGCTGTCCGCTCGCAAGTGGGTCGATGTTATGAACTGAGCATGTGCACGACGGAGGGAGCTCCGTCGTGCGCATGCTCCAGACGCGACGAGCGAAGGAAAGTCCTTCGCTCGTTGTGTCTGATCAAAGGGGGCGTGCTGTCGATGTTGATTGACAGCACGCCCCCTTTGGTGGGCGTGCCTCTCTGACGGGGACGTTCCCACGGGAACGCCTCCCGTCAGAAGCCGGCCCACTGACTTCACTAGTGATGTCAGTGGGAGTGATTTTGGCTCTGATAGAGCCAAAATCACTCCGGAGCTTGCGGTTGAAAACCTCAACCGCAGGCTCCGGCTCGCAGTTTCGATGGTCGCGATGGTCACGACCATCGCGGCCATCACAATGCACGCTCGTATAGGCTGTGGGTGGTGACCCACAGCTATACGAGCGTCCAGGAGGACGCTCCATTTTCATGGAGGGCGGCCCTCATTCAGAGCGTGCGCTCTGCTCAGTGCGTACGGCTCTGAATGAGGGCCTAAATCCTTTAATGGAGTTGCATCCATAGTTGTCTCATACTGTATATGGCAAATGCCATTTTGTTGGTTATATAAAATATTTATATAATATATATATATATATATATATATATATATATACACAAACACACACACATAAAAAATCCTAAGTGCGCTAAAGTAAACATTAGGGGCCAAATGTAATAGGGCGAGAGTTTAGAAAATGTGAGAGTTTAGCAGTAAACTTTCACATTGGTCAAGTTTTATCTTCAAAATGGGAAAACATCTGGATGAGAGTTTAAATCATGAGAGTTTTTTGAGTCTAAAAACATGCAAGTTTGCTTTGTTGCTTTGTTCTATTACATTGGCTGAGTTTAGATAGTGTGAGAAAACTCTCATTTTCTAAACTCTCACCCTATTACATTTGGTCCTTGGTATCTTTCTTAATTGGTATTTTTGGCCTTCTGTTGGGAGATTTTCTGGTGGAGGGTATACCCACAGGATCCCTCATGGTCTCATGTCAAACAGTTCAAAAGGAGAACACCTTATTTAAACATTTAGAGAATGGACTTTCACACATTCAAACGACCTGCTAACTCAAAGTTTCATAATTTGATTGCACATAGCGCACTTAGGAATTGTTTATGTGGTATTGGTTCCTTCTAACAGAGGTTCCTCCTGTAGTGCTGCTTATCTTCTAAGCGCAAAATCTAGATATATTTTGGTTTAGATATATATAAGGGGCATCCAGTGTCTGGAAGTGCAAACCATCCCCAACAAACATGAATATGAATGGAGCTATACACAAAATTCAGTAGAATATATATATATATTGTATAATATATATATATATATATATATATATATATATACACATACACACATATATATATATACACAATATATATACACATATATATATATATACACAATATATATATATATATTGTATATATATATACACAGATACCACACACAAAAAAGAACGTGGAATGAGGGCACTCACCAAAAAATAGAAGATCAGCTTATTTTTAATCAGAGCATCAAATTAGTAGTTCATAGGTGCTACAAAATACCGACGTTTCGGTCCAGACAAGGGCCATTCTCAAGGTTCAGCAATCCAAAAATCACCAATACATCCTGGGTCTACTGAAGTCACAGACTAACTAAGCACATCGGATAGTACATAGTGCAGTCTCCCAGGGCCCTGTTATATAGCCAACACACTCATACCTGGTAGGCAATCAGTAATCAAGCAAATAAGTAACCAGCCACTTACCAGCATGTTAATTATCAAAACAACAGCCAAGACCATGAAGTACGGAGGGCGTAAGGAACCAATCAGGTTATCCACCGTCCATCCCGCACAGTGTCAACCCTCCGGCGCAACACACTGACGCACCATCGCTGGTGCGCTCAGCGTGACACGCTCCAAACGTCCAGCAGTGACGCGCACTACACCATGTGGTTCGCACACGGCTGCGCGCACACGCCGGACGCATAACCAAGGCAACAGGGATTCAAGGTGATAGGCTGGTAGGTGCTAGGGCTGATGAATCATAAATAAACACAAAATATAGCGCATATAAGGTGCGTGTTGTACAAACAGGGACCCTGAGATATACTGCATGGAAGAATAATGTACATTAGTGTATAAACAATATGTAGTGACCAAAGTCACTAGGCAGCCAATCATAAAAATAACGCTACGCAAGAATAGCAGCAGAAATATAAACATATCACAATGGAAAATATAATAAAAAAAGAAGAAAGAAAGAGAAAACTAAACGATAAATGTGTACGATAATGCAGAATAAACAAACCAATATGCAGAATATGGAAACATCAGAGAAAACAATTTTAAGGTAAAAACACAGACAGATGGTTGATCGAATTTAAACCCCTTGGTGCCACAGTATCGAGCTTACTAATCCAAAAACTTTCCCTTTGGTGGAGCCGTTTAATACGGTCACCACCCCTAACCAATGGTGGAACCCAATCAATGAGGCGACACCGTAACATCGATATCTGGTGATCAAAAAGAAGAAAATGTCGGGCTACAGGTTTATCAGTGCTGCGTGTTTGTAATGCAGCCCTGATAGAAGATCGATGATTGGCCATTCGTTCCCTGAATGGTCTAGTGGTCAGGCCTACATAATAGAGGCTACAGGGGCATGTTACAACATAAATAACAAACTCCATTTGGCAATGTAACCTATAGTTGATCCTAAGTTGTTTCCCGGTGTGCGGATGTGGGAAAGTAGGACCCACAAGTAAACTCCTGCAGGTGATTCAACTCCCACAGCTCACACACCCAGGTTTTTGTTTCAACAGCCAATCCGTTCCCCGAGATTTCATAGGGGATAGCGTTGGTCTCATAAGTAACTGGTTCAAATTGGCATTCCTCTTATAGGCAAGCATTGGAGGTGGTACATTCTTCATCTTAAGGTCGGGATCTGATGTTAATAACGGCCATCGATGATGTAATGCTTTACGAACGATTTGTGATCTGCTACTAAATTTGGTAGAAAAAATCATTCTTTCATTATGTCCAGTATCAACAGGGTTAGTTAACTGTCTGGATGAATGCATTTCTCTTGCTTTTAGAAGATTATGCTGAATGAGATGTTCATCGTAGCCCGTTGCACGAAACCGGTCACTCATTTCAGATAGCTGACTATCGAGAACGTCAGCATCGATAGTATTACGTAGTACACGTAAAAACTGAGCCCTAGGTAGGCTATTAATAACCGTGGGAGGGTGAAAACTGCGAGCATGCAAGAGGGTATTGCGATCAGTTGGTTTTCTGTATAGCATATACTCAAGAGATTCTCCTTTCTTGATAACTGTGACATCAAGAAAATTAATCCTTCCTGTATCGATGGTGCTGGTGAATTTAACTGGTTGTGGTAGATCATTAAGCCATTGTATCATCCCATTAAAGGATTCTATGCTCCCCTTCCAGAGAATAAAGATGTCATCAATAAAACGTTTGAAAAAAATGATGTTAGATCCAAATTTCCGTAAAATAAATTCAGTCTAAAACGCAGCCATGAACAAACTGGCGTATGCGGGTGCCAAATTAGACCCCATCGATGTTCCTGATCGCTGAAGATAATAGTCGCCATCGTACATAAAAAAATTATATTCCAACACGAACTGGGTTAGCTGAAGAATAAATTCTGTAGGTATTGTAGCGTGTGGGTTTATGGTGAGTGCCTCACGTAATATTTTTAGACCACTAGTGTGCGGTATAATGGTATATAATGACATTACATCCAGGGTAGCAAGCAGAGTGTCTTCACTTAGTGGATCCAGTTGTTGTAAAAGGGTCAAAAAATGCTGTGCATCTCTAATGGAGCTGGAAATCTGGAGTACTAATGGCTGTAGAATTTTGTCAATGAAGATTGCAATAGGCTGTAGTAATGAGCCTTTGGCGGAGATAATTGGTCTCCCTGGTGGTCTAGTTAGGGTCTTATGAATCTTTTGTAAAAGATATATAATTGGACAAATGGGGAAGTCCACCGTAAGGTACTGAAATGTTTTATCACTAAGCCAACCGTTAGTGAGACCCAATCTAAGCGTTTGATCAATCATACGTTTAAACTCAAGAGTGGGATTAGACATTAATTTTTCATAAATTGTGACGTCACTTAATTGCCTCAGCATCTCATTATTATAATCGATCCAGTCCATGACGACCACAGCCCCACCCTTATCGGCATTACGGATGACGATCTCTTGGTTATCACGTAATTTCTTGAGTGCGGCCCTCTCTAGTTTAGACAAATTATCAAATTTCTTCCTAGTGGAGCATGAGGACACATCACAGGAGGTCATTCTAAGGAAAGTCTTTATACTGGGATTCGTGGAGATAGGATCAAATGTAGAGGGTTTCTTCAACTCATCTGATCTAACGGTTGAGGACGAATCGAGATAATGTTCACGCAATCTTAATTTTCGTCCAAATTTATACATATCAATATTCCAATCTTGTGCATTAAAGTTGGAAAAAGGAACAAATGACAAGCCCTTGGACAACAGTGAAGTCTCAGCTTGATCTAGTTGATAAGTAGATAAATTAAACACCGCATTTATATTTTGCGCCTCCTTGCTCTTCTTCCCCCCGCCCCCTCGCCTCGTGTGCGTCCTATGTTTCTTGGGGCCAGTGGGGGTTCGCCTGCTTGTAATGCAGGACCTGTCTCTAAAAAAAGATTTTGTTCAGAGCCCAAGGAATCATTATCAGAGGAGGAGGGTGGGGCACTTGAGCCTACGTCTGGGAAAATCCTTAGCATCTGAAGTGCTATCTCCCATTAACCAGCGATAAACGTTATGTTTCTTATAGTCGTTCATAACTGTGGAGAGTTTTTTCCTCTTAAAGGCAACAAGATCACGTCGATAGTTCTGAACCTGATCAGTGAGTTTATCAAGCCAGTTAGTGGTTTTATCTTGGCTAAGGGTTGAGAGACAAGTGGTGTTAAACTGTTCTATTTCACCCACGATATTTTTCAATTCTGCTCCAACTTCCTCTACTACTAGGAGTAGTAAATCCAGGGAGCATTTATTAAGAATGCCACACCATCGACCACAGAATACAGGATTACTGCTGCCGATGGTGGGGACATTCCGAATTCTGAAGCCTCTGGGTATCTCCTTACGTCTGTAGTATTCAGACAAAAACTGTCTGTGCAGATTGAGATCAACCTCACGTTTCCTTAATCTCAATAATCGATGGTATAAATCGATTGTAGATTCAGCAGGTAAGGCTTGATATTCAACTTCACTAAAAAGAATTCCTTCAGCATCATCGTCAGAAAATGTAAAAATATGTTTTTCTGCCTGTAGCAAAGTAGCATTATTAGGTATAGGCATACCGCCTTGAGCCATATTTAGACTATATAAAAAATGTAGCAGACTCAAAAATGAAATCATATCCTGCAGTAAAAAATGCCGGACGTGAAGTTGAATATCAAGCCTTACCTGCTGAATAAGGCAAACCCCCGCTGGCCCCAAGAAACATAGGATGCACACGAGGCGAGGGGGCGGGGGGAAGAAGAGCAAGGAGGCGCAAAATATAAATGCGGTGTTTAATTTATCTACTTATCAACTAGATCAAGCTGAGACTTCACTGTTGTCCAAGGGCTTGTCATTTGTTCCTTTTTCCAACTTTAATGCACAAGATTGGAATATTGATATGTATAAATTTGGACGAAAATTAAGATTGCGTGAACATTATCTCGATTCGTCCTCAACCGTTAGATCAGATGAGTTGAAGAAACCCTCTACATTTGATCCTATCTCCACGAATCCCAGTATAAAGACTTTCCTTAGAATGACCTCCTGTGATGTGTCCTCATGCTCCACTAGGAAGAAATTTGATAATTTGTCTAAACTAGAGAGGGCCGCACTCAAGAAATTACGTGATAACCAAGAGATCGTCATCCGTAATGCCGATAAGGGTGGGGCTGTGGTCGTCATGGACTGGATCGATTATAATAATGAGATGCTGAGGCAATTAAGTGACGTCACAACTTATGAAAAATTAATGTCTAATCCCACTCTTGAGTTTAAACGTATGATTGATCAAACGCTTAGATTGGGTCTCACTAACGGTTGGCTTAGTGATAAAACATTTCAGTACCTTACGGTGGACTTCCCCATTTGTCCAATTATATATCTTTTACAAAAGATTCATAAGACCCTAACTAGACCACCAGGGAGACCAATTATCTCCGCCAAAGGCTCATTACTACAGCCTATTGTGATCTTCATTGACAAAATTCTACAGCCATTAGTACCCCAGATTTCCAGCTCCATTAGAGATACACAGCATTTATTGACCCTATTACAAAAACTGGATCAACTAAGTGAAGACACTCTGCTTGCTACCCTGGATGTAATGTCATTATATACCATTATACCGCACACTAGTGGTCTAGAAATATTACGTGAGGCACTCACCATAAACACACACGCTACAATACCTACAGAATTTATTCTTCAGCTAACCCAGTTCCTGTTGGTATATAATTTTTTTATGTACGATGGCGACTATTATCTTCAGCGATCAGGAACATCGATGGGGCCTAATTTGGCACCCACGTATGCCAGTTTGTTCATGGCTGCGTTTGAGACTGAATTTATTTTACTGAAATTTGGATCTAACATCATTTTTTTCAAACGTTTTATTGATGACATCTTTATTCTCTGGAAGGGGAGCATAGAATCCTTTAATGGGATGATACAATGGCTTAATGATCTACCACAACCAGTTAAATTCACCAGCACCATCGATACAGGAAGGATTAATTTTCTTGATGTCACAGTTATCAAGAAAGGAGAATCTCTTCAGTATATGCTATACAGAAAACCAACTGATCGCAATACCCTCTTGCATGCTCGCAGTTTTCACCCTCCCACGGTTATTAATAGCCTACCTAGGGCTCAGTTTTTACGTGTACTACGTAATACTATCGATGCTGACGTTCTCGATAGTCAGCTATCTGAAATGAGTGACCGGTTTCGTGCAACGGGCTACGATGAACATCTCATTCAGCATAATCTTCTAAAAGCAAGAGAAATGCATTCATCCAGACAGTTAACTAACCCTGTTGATACTGGACATAATGAAAGAATGATTTTTTCTACCAAATTTAGTAGCAGATCACAAATCATGCGTAAAGCATTACATCATCGATGGCCGTTATTAACATCAGATCCCGACCTTAAGATGAAGAATGTACCACCTCCAATGCTTGCCTATAAGAGGAATGCCAATTTGAACCAGTTACTTATGAGACCAACGCTATCCCCTATGAAATCTCGGGGAACGGATTGGCTGTTGAAACAAAAACCTGGGTGTGTGAGCTGTGGGAGTTGAATCACCTGCAGGAGTTTACATGTGAGTCCTACTTTCCCACATCCGCACACCGGGAAACAACTTAGGATCAACTATAGGTTACATTGCCAAATGGAGTTTGTTATTTATGTTGTAACATGCCCCTGTAGCCTCTATTATGTAGGCCTGACCACTAGACCATTCAGGGAACGAATGGCCAATCATCGATCTTCTATCAGGGCTGCATTACAAACATGCAGCACTGATAAACCTGTAGCCCGACATTTTCTTCTTTTTGATCACCAGATATCGATGTTACGGTGTCGCCTCATTGATTGGGTTCCACCATTGGTTAGGAGTGGTGACCGTATTAAATGGCTCCACCAAAGGGAAAGTTTTTGGATTAGTAAGCTCGATACTGTGGCACCAAGGGGTTTAAATTCGATCAACCATCTGTCTGTGTTTTTACCTTAAAATTGTTTTCTCTGATGTTTCCATATTCTGCATATTGGTTTGTTTATTCTGCATTATCGTACACATTTATCGTTTAGTTTTCTCTTTCTTTCTTCTTTTTTTATTATATTTTCCATTGTGATATGTTTATATTTCTGCTGCTATTCTTGCGTAGCATTATTTTTATGATTGGCTGCCTAGTGACTTTGGTCACTACATATTGTTTATACACTAATGTACATTATTCTTCCATGCAGTATATCTCAGGGTCCCTGTTTGTACAACACGCACCTTATATGCTCTATATTTTGTGTTTATTTATGATTCATCAGCCCTAGCACCTACCAGCCTATCACCTTGAAGCCCTGTTGCCTTGGTTATGCGTCCGGCGTGTGCGCGCAGCCGTGTGCGAACCACATGGTGAAGCGCGCGTCACTGCTGGACGTTTGGAGCGTGTCACGCTGAGAGCACCAGCGATGGTGCGTCAGTGTGTTGCGCCGGAGGGTTGACACTGTGCGGGATGGACGGTGGATAACCTGATTGGTTCCTTACGCCCTCCTTACTTCATGGTCTTGGCTGTTGTTTTGATAATTAACATGCTGGTAAGTGGCTGGTTACTTATTTGCTTGATTACTGATTTCCTACCAGGTATGAGTGTGTTGGCTATATAACAGGGCCCTGGGAGACTGCACTATGGCCCTCATTCAGAGCCGTACGCTCTGAGCAGAGCGCACGCTCTGAATGAGGGCCGTCCTCCATAATTATGGAGCGTCCTCGTGGACGCTCGTATAGCTGTGGGTCACCACCCACAGCCTGTACGAGCGTGCAGGTTGATGGCCGCGATGGTCTTGACCATCGCCACTGCGAGCCGGAGCCTGCAGTTGAGTTTCTCAACCGCAAGGCCCGAAGTGATTTTGGCTCTATCAGAGCCAAAATCACTCCCACTGACATCACTAGTGATGTCAGTGGGCAGGCTTCTGACGGTAGGCGTTCCCTTGGGAAGCCCCCGTCTGGGAGGCACGCCCCCGGCACGCCCACCAAAGGGGGCGTGCTGTCAAACAACATCGACAGCACGCCCCCTTTGATCAGACACAACGAGCGAAGGAAAGTCCTTCGCTTGTCGCGTCTGGCGCATGCGCACGACGGAGCTCCCTCCATCGTGCGCATGCTCAGTGCAGACCATCGACCCACTTGCGAGCGGACTGCCGCTCGCGAGTGGGTCTGAATCAGGCCCAATGTACTATCCGATGTGCTTAGTTAGTCTGTGACTTCAGTAGACCCAGGATGTATTGGTGATTTTTGGATTGCTGCACCTTGAGAATGGCCCTTGTCTGGACCGAAACGTCGGTATTTTGTAGCACCTATGAACTACTAATTTGATGCTCTGATTAAAAATAAGCTGATCTTCTATTTTTTGGTGAGTGCCCTCATTCCACGTTCTTTTTTGTGTGTGGTATTTGTATATATTATTGAACTGGCCTTTTGACCTGAGGAGGAGCACACCCCCATATACTATTTTCACTTGATGAGGATGTGAGTGCAGAGATGAACTGTTCTTTATTATATATATATATATATATATATATATATATATATACACACACACACACACACACACACACACACACGTGCATAAATATTGGGACATTGACAGAATTTTCATATTTTGTCCTCTATTCACCACCACAATGGCTCTGAAATGAAACAAACAAGATGTGCTTGAACTGCAGACTTTCAGATTTAATTTGAGGGTAATTACATCCAAATCAGGTGAACAGTGTAGAAATTACAATGGTTTCTATATATGCCTCCCACTTTTTAAGGGGCCAAAAGTAATGGGACAAACTAAACAATCCTAAATCTAACTCACTTTTTAATACTTTGTTGCAAATCCTTTGCAGGCAATTACAGCCTGAAGTCTGGAACGCATAGACATCACCAGACGCTGGGTTCATCCCTGGTGATGCTCTGCCACGCCTCTACTGCAATTGTCTTCAGTTCCTGCTTGTTCTTGGGGCATTTTCCCTTCAGTTTTGTCTTCATAAAGTGAAATGCAGGCTCAATCGGATTCAGGTCAGGGGATTGACTTGGCCATTGCATAACATTCCACTTTTTAGCCTTAAAAAACTCTTTGGTTGCTTTTGCAGTATGCTTCGGGTCATTGTCCATCTGCACTGTAAAGCACCGTCCAATGATTTCTGAAGCATTTGACTGAATATGAGCATATAATATTGCATGAAACACTTCAGAATTCATTCTGCTGCTTTTGTCAGCAGTCACATCATCAATAAATACAAGGGAACCAGTTCCATTGGCAGCTATACATGCCCACGCCATGACACTACCACCACCATGCTTCACTGATGAGGTGGTATGTTTTGGATCATGAGCAGTTCCTTTCCTTCTCCATACTCTTCTCTTCCCATCACTCTGGTACAAGTTGATCTTTGTCTCATCTGTCCATAGGATGTTGTTCCAGAACTGTAATGGCTTTTTTAGATGTTTGTCAAACTCTAATCTGGTCTTCCTGTTTTTGTGGCTCACCAATGGTTTACGTCTTGTGGTGAACCCTCTATATTCACTCTTGTGAAGTCTTCTCTTGATTGTTGACTTTGACACATATACACCTACCTCCTGGAGAGTGTTCTTGATTTGGCCAACTGTTGTGAAGGGGTTTTTCTTCACCAGGGAAATTATTCTTCTGTCATCCACCACAGTTGTTTTCCGTGGTCTTCTGGGTCTTTTGGTGTTGCTGAGCTCTCCGGTGCGTTCTTTCTTTTTAAGAATGTTCCAAACAGTTGATTTGGCCACACCTAATGTTTTTGCTATCTCTCTGATGGGTTTGTTTTGATTTTTCATCCTAATGATGGCTTGCTTCACTGATAGTGACAGCTCTTTGGATCTCATATTGAAAGTCGACAGCAACTGATTCCAAATGCAAATGTCACACCTAGAATCAACTCCAGACCTTTTACCTGCTTAATTGATAATGAAATAATGAGGGAATAGCCCACACCTGTCTATGAAATAGCTTTTGAGTTGATAGTCCCATTACTTTTGGCCCCTTAAAAAGTGGGAGGCACATATAGAAACCGTTGTCATTCCTACACCGTTCACCTGATTTGTGGTGGTGAATAGAGGCCAAAATATGAAAATTCTGTCAATGTCCCAATATTTATGCACCTGACTGTATATATATACTGTATGTATATATTCACTATCTGTTTACAGTACAGGAAGTGTGTAGGTGTTGGGAGCGATTTAGAAACGCACCAATATACTGCTATGTCTCAGGTGCTTGATTATTCTCGCCTCTTATTATCTCCCAAATCCAGTAGCTGTTCCTTCCTCCAGGAAGCGGCAAGTATACAGTTATAACACCCGCACGGTAACGATGCTGTAAGTAGTGTTACACACGTGTTGGGATCCAGCACCGGCATTGTCATGTCATCATACACACTGTGGACACAGTGATTGTCAACCTCCCATACTGACCCCATTATTAGTTGTGGTAGATGTATTTCAGAATAAAATACTTTATTATTACATGCCAAACCCAGTCCAATCATTACCAACACACTTAGCATCAGTACCTCTTCATAAAACAGTGATAGCTTAGAACATAATCAATGTAAATGCATCTAAGTAATTTTTTATTAACCAACAGAAACAACAAATAAGAAGCAGGAGCCAGTGACTGAGTATTACAATGTACCGGCTGCTACAGTGGTGAGTAAGGAACCGATGTGCCCCTAAATTCACATCTCAAAACATTATATGTATTCTATGAAATCACCATATTTTAATGGAAACGTGTTATTACATACATCAGTGTTCAGATCTTTCCACATAACCTTAATTCCAATAAATAAATATCATGATCTCATGCTACAACTCTTATTTCCTAATTTGCTCTAGTGCTAAAACAGTACTTACATTAACAAGTACAGGTACATAGCACTTTATAGCAGAAGAAGAAAGGCATTCTGGGTATAATTATTAAATAACTGAATTTCATCAATTCACAAATTGCTCCAGATTTGATAAAAAAAAACTAAAACAAATCTATTACACCACCAGGAAAATCAGGGGCAAGCCTGTCCCATTAACACATCATCAGTAACCTGCGATAGATTATCACTAGGATTTTGCTGCAATACAGTACGCAATGTATAAATAAATGCAAAATAACGGTGTTAGTATTCACATTGTATATGTGTATAATGTTGCAGGTACTTACCTTGCTCCAGAGAGGAGGGGGTCTGTGTGCATTCACCGTCTGGGGCCCCCTCCTCTCTCCCTGGCGTCTGCCAGTGCACTGACAGCAGCAGTAGACTCCGGGCACTAGTCTGTGCCTGGTGTCTACTGCACATGTCCAAAACTCTGTAAAAATGGCCGCCACGGCCATTTTCCAGGTGTTTTGTGTAGCGCTGCTCCAGCCAACGTGGGACATTGGAGAGGTAAGTATTCAAAAATATGGGTGCAGGGTATGCGGTGAGGGCCCCCCCTTTACCTAGGGGCCCGTGTGCCCCACACACCCTACACCCATTATAGATACTCCCCTGCCTTGCTCCTTTAATATGGGGAGCAGTTTGTTAATTGGTCCTTCTGTCCAGAGTTGTTTGTTATGTCACAAATTAATATAATGTAAAACAATACTCCTAATACAAAATGTCCAGATATTATAAAATAGATTTTTATTTTCAACCAAATATATTTTGGAAACTATGAGGTTGCCACAATGATCTTTAGCTGAAATGATTTTGTGCCACTAAGAGCGGTATCCAATTAGCCCCGAACTTTGTTCGTGCCCTAATTGATCCCGCGATCAGTGAAAAACAGGGATTTTTCGCTGATTTTTTTTTTCACCCTATCCTAATATTTTGGTCGAAATAATAGGATAGTTCTCCCGAAAACACATAGGAGCCACGCTAAGCTCGTGGACCTGTGTGTTTTCGCCTTTTTTTTATAAGTTTCGGCATCTGGGCCAACTTCGGGGCTAATAGGAATAGCCGGTAATTTACTGCGGCTAATTGTATACCCCCTAAATATAACGTCTACTACAATATAATGATTTTACACTAAAAAACGGATCTTGAATCAGAAAATTCCTGCATATTTTGTTATCAATAGATTAAATATTATTATTAAATGTTATAAATGAAATACACAAACCCGTTAAATAGTTTATTGTAGCAGGCTTGACGTGTGGAGAGAGCACATAGAAATGGGCCCATAGTATCAGAATTGAAAGGACCTGCCATCTTATATACTGTATGCCAGCAATAAAAAATAAAAGTCAAGATTAATAACTCATACAGATGATATGTGGTTGAGTGTAGAGCACAGTTTCTCAAACTCGGGCCTCAGGACCCCAAACAGTGCATGTTGTCCACATCTCCTCAAAGAATCACAAGTAAAATAAGTAGTATTCACCTGTGGATCTTTTAAAATGTGTCAGTGAATAATGAATACCCCTGTGCACCTGCTCCTGAGGACCAAGTTTGAGAACCTCTGGTATAGTGCTATAGGTCCGGGATGCAGTCAAGAAGCCGACGGTCGAAATGCCATCTGACGGCTTCCCAACTGTCTAACCCTGGCAGGGGTCTAATGACAGACATCGAAATCCCAACGTCTGTCATTTTGCCTATGCCGGGAGCCCGACACCGGGCATACCGATTGAAGGTAAGCCGGGCGCGGACAGCCGCAGGGGGGAAGTTTAGGTTAGGGGCTCCCGGGGGGACTTAGGGTTAGGCACCCTCCTGGGAGAGTTAATGTTAGGCTAGAGTAAGGGAGGGGTTGCGGTTAGAGTCCCCTGGGGGGGAAGTTAGGGTTCAGCATCCCCCCGGGAGACTTAGGTTTATGCTGTGGGGAAGGGGAGGTTAGGTTTAGGCACTTACAGGGGGCATTAGGGTTAGGCACTTGGGGGGGAAGTTAGGGTTAGGCACCCCTAAGGGAGGGTTAGGGGGGGTTAGGTTAGTAATAGTTTAAATACTTACCAGTCAGGTTCTTCAATGGCGGTCTTCCAGCCCACATAACCTTCATTGCTTCCATATCCAAGTACATCCCTCTCACAGACAACACAAAACACCGCACGTGGGACCAAATGTAATAGGTTGAGAGTTTAGAAAATGTGAGAGTTTAGCAGTAACCTCTCACATTGGTCAAGTTTTATCTTCAAAATGGGAAAACATCTGAATGAGAGTTTAAATCGTGAGAGTTCTCAGACCTTATTGCATTGGCCAAGTTTAAAAAGTGAGAGTGTTTACTGCGAAACTCTCATATTTTCTAAACTCTCACTCCCTTACATTTGGCCCCTAGTCTTTCTTCCACATCCTCATGACCTTTGGCCAACATTCCTGTGCGACTAGATAATACAGCCCAACAAGAACCTCTGTAATCTGGCTGAACCAAAATGCAATATATAGCACCTATTGGTGTGTATCAATGTCAATGCCAATTTCCCTATAGATAGGAAGGCCCTGATCATAAGCTACAATCTCCATGTCTGTTATTACCCAGTTTTGTTCTATTAGGGTTTCCAGTTCTGAAGCACAACGGAATATGTTACTCTACAGTATATAAGAAATTGCTAATAAATAAAATACAGAAAAGTAGAGCATAAAGGGTAATTAGGAACATTTTGGTTGTCTTCAGTGTCACCTCCTGCCTATAACTCCCGGGGGGGTCTGCTGCTCTGCTCTATGACATAATATACCACATATAAAACCAAATAATACATATTATACACATAACATCTCTTTTATGTTATTTGTACTTTTTCTAGCATCATCCTGCTACCCAGGAGGCTACATATATGGTAAGTGTTTATAGAAAGGCAACAATCTTTCATGTTCCTTTAGTAACAAAGGATCCACTCACATGAATTTATTGCAGTGCATAAAATGTGAGAGTAAAGGAAATAATGGTGACTCAGAGCGTCTGGCTCTGAATCAGGGCCTTAGTTGTTGCAGAATATATTTATCATTTACGTTGACCTTTGCCTCATTGTAGTTTACAGTCCAAAGTGCTGATCCTGAGTTAGGGGTTAGGGTTAGGCACTAGGGAGAGGGAGGTTAGGTTTAGGTTTTGGGGAGGGTTAGGGGTACGGATAGGGAGAGGGGAAGGGTTAGGAAACCGACTGACAGATGTCGGTATCCTAACCCTGTTGGGATGACGGTTTCTGGATTCTGACCTGCGGGATCCTGTACCCAACCCTTTGCACCAGCTCATGTCCCTTGAAATGATGATAAAAATGTTGCCGCAATGCTGGGCATGTATATATGACTATAACAATATACTGCGCATTGTATTTCTTGTAGGGTTTGAAATACGAATCACAGGACAAGTACAATGATCTGCAGCGAGGACATGGATACACTGCATGACTGATACTCCTGATACCAGCTGGTCATACTCACTAATGGACTCACATTTGTAACCAGGATCATTGAAGTTTATGCAAATCCCATCGTGACTGCCACTTTTTATGCAGCTGCTATGCAAAAATATGCAAATGTTGCAGCCACAAGGAGATGTAGTGAGACGGCCAACTGCCGCTTTGCAAATCGAAGAAGCTGCGTAAAAAGTTGAGGCATCTGCATAATAAGCCTTCTGGATCAGACATTCCTAAAGAATGAAATGCAACACACCCACATTTTCCTAACCAGCCCTCAGTTACCACCCACACACAGTCAATAACGGTCAATCATTCTGCGTCTAAATCCTCTCTGCAAATGACATCATAGAGACACTGGGGGGGCAAATGCTCTGTGCAACTTAGATATGTGCTTTAATAAATACATTGGCCAACTGCAGAAATATCGGCATAGCCTACAACTCTAAATTGGGCGCACAGGGACATATTGTGAAGAAAGGTTGTAGTATAGTTTGTGTGAACACAGGGCCCTGGGAGCTAAACTAATTAAACCCTACAGCCCCCACATATGACTAGTAGGGTGTTTAGAATGCCGCCCTTCAGCCAATAGTGCTGCTTCAGTGGATGCACCCTGTACTCTACTTTCTACTGCTGCTATCCCTGCCCCCTTATGTGACATCTTGTGTTTGGAGGCTGGGCCAGTACAGGGCGGCAGTGAGCCACTGTTAAGGAGGTTGTGTAATGTATGAAACGGACTCCTGTAGAACTTTCTGCTCTATATATATGATCAGGCTTAAGCATCTCACAACCACAATATTTTGTATTTCAAGTACTGTATGTTATAATGAAATATCACATAAGGGAGGTTGTGTATGTGTTGGGTGATCATTCGATATTGTTAATAAATATCTGGATAATTTTTAAAAAGTATACAACTTTATTACCTGCTAAAATATGTATAAGGTGAGATAATGATTATAAATAATATAACTAACCTGGCTTAGGAACAGAACTATTTCTTCTTCATTGAAATGAATTCAAAGTGAGATTTTTAGGGTTTGTGGTCCCCATGATTATCAATCACAAAAAACATTAGAACTAAAGTAATGACTAACCACAATAAAAACAAGGTGTGAAAGTAGGAATAATAAGAAGTGTTTATAACATTTATAGAGGAGCAGTTAAGTTTTGCTGAAAACCAAACATGCCCAAACTTTGGGGTTCAGAATCTGATCATTTTGGGGGTTTCCAGTAGAATAGAGTCCCAGTCGGATCACATTTGGGGCTCCGAGGAGAACAGAGTACCGGTCGGTTCTTTCTGTAAGTTTGGAATGTAGATCTAAAAACCGAACCTTGTGTTTTTGATGGCATGTAACAGGCCCAAATATCATGATCTTAACGGTTTATCAAGTTTAAAAAAATCCAAAACATTTGAGGGTGGTTTTTCCAAAACACGGAGGTCCACGCACTTCTCTAATAACAATGTGCGTCTGATTCTGAGTTGCACGCAATGCTGATATTCACCATCATTGTGCAATATTTTAGGTAGTGTGTGCAAATCCCTTAAAACTTGTACAGTGCATGCATCCCATAGTGTGTACACACATAGGCGCAGTTGTGATCAAGATGCACAGTACCCGAAATGTATTGAAATTGTGCTGGGTGTTCCTGGGCAGTGATTGAGAGGTGGCTAGGCTATTCAGGAGCAGGAAGATTGTCGATCTGATGTGCTGGTAAACTGGTTGTGTACTCAGGTGATTAATAGTTTGCATTAGAGGCCACTCTCTGATGAAGAATCTGCACCTAGCATGTAATATTTCAGCATCTGAAGATGCTTACAGTGGGCACCTCAGTCTAGTGATACCATATGCAATGAGATCAGTGGCTGGGAAGGCACACATGGAGATACTGTAGGTCTGAGTGGTTGGAGCCTGTCTCACCCCCTATTTACTGCAACTCTCCCCTCACTACTGTACACTAAGCTTTAGTGTCCATTAATTCTCCTACCTACATCACTGTCTTCTCTTGCCGCTAACTCAACTCCAATCTCTAAACACTGCAGGAGAATTCCTGGTTACACAACACATCCAAGGTGTTCATCAGTGCTCATGGCATGCCCTCCCCCATACTTAGAGGCATGCCTCTATTAGCTCTCTTTCTGTGCAGCTTGCTGCAAGTGGTGTGGCCCCACCCCCAGCTCTGCAGTGTTTGTCTATATGGAAGAGAGGCTGAGCTGTTGCTACCTCATCTTCTTATTGTCCCAGGGAGCTCCACAAAGCTGGTGAGTGTTAACTATGAAAATGATTACAAAAAAACAAAGATGATATTTAGAATACTACAAGATATTAACTTATAATCACTTTCATATCAAATCTCAGGCGTATGCCCTACCCCAGTCCTTCGATGCTTGGACAAACATACAACTGTATGTGTGTAAATAAATGTTAATTTCCTTCTCTATTGCCACTTTTTGGTGAAAACAAATGCAATGGAAACTCCTCTAGAATAAGGAACAAGCTTCTGCATACATTTTAAGTTGGGAGTCAATTGAGGTATTTAGGTATAGGTTTGGAAAAGTAATATTCAAGCCTGCTAATGTTGTATACTGTAGCTAAATTGACAAAATGTAACCTTTTAAAAATCCACCCAATAGGATGCAAGCACGTAACTTTAAAAGTTTCTCAATGATCAAGTATGTGTGACTATTTTTTCTGTTGAACTGAGGGCCTGATTAAGCAAGGATCGCAACTGCAATTATGTACGCTATCGGCCGATTGTTGCATTCTGCGCATGCATCGCAGACCCATCACAGAGTGATTGACAGGAAGTACCATTTTGGGGTGCTGATGGGGGGAATCAGCGAAACGCAGGCCTTCCAGTGCGTTTCAACGCCGTTGCAGGGACATGCATTAATTATCCACTGGGATGCCGTACACAGCTTGTGTACTCACAGCATGCAATGAGGTTCACAATTCCTGAGTAAGGTCAGAGCTTGTGCAAGTGTGCATAGGGATGCGATGGTACTCGATGTTACCAATGGTTTTGCAGTCTTGCAAATGTGTAAGGTTGGCGTCCTTATGTTGTGCTGTGATCGCAGTGGATTAGCATACTATCACAGTGAGACTGCGTGCGTAATCGCTATTGCGATTCATAATGAATCAGGCCCTGAGACACTTATGAAAAACACATCGAAAGCAGTGAGCATGCTTAGGACAGTGCTGCAATTAGAGAGCAGTTTTATTAATTTTAAGAGTATAATTCAGCTAGAGAAATATAGGCTGTTGTAGTGAAATCAAATTACAAGACCCGCAGTAATAATTATATCTGAGCATACAGTATATGTCATAATTTACTCTTTTTTTTGGTGGTGTGTGAGCAAAAATGCATAAAATTAGAAATTTTCAGACAATCATTATCGCAGGTATTGTAAATTAATTCACACTCCGCTACATTGCACATGGAAACATTACATGGGAATATCCAATTTGTTCACTTAGTAAGGCATAAACACCTGCACATTTACATAATAGTAAGTATAGTGTCAAAAGGTCATCAGTTAACATGTTGACACTTTTTTAGTTATTTAAACCTATCCCCTAACCTACAGGTTCTCAAACTTGGTCCTCAGGACCCCAAACAGTGCATGTTTTCAAGGTCTCCTCACAGAATCACAAGTTTAACATTAGCTCCACCTGTGGTTCTTTTAAAATGTATCAGTAAGTAATGAATGCACCTGCTAGATTACCTGGAAAACATGACCTAGGTGGGGTCCTGAGGATAGAGTTTGAGAACTCCTGCCCTAACAACCCGGAAAACCATGTATCAACATGTAAATGTTGACTATTTTAACTTTGTCGACCATTGAAACCTGTCAATTTAAATACATATCTACAAAATTATGGTTGACCATAATGATCATGTTGACATTCAGAAAGTGTAGAGCAGTGGTTCTCCAGGAGACCTGGAAAACATGCACTGTTTGAGAACCTGTGGTGTAGAGCACAGGTTCTCAAACTCTGTTAGCAGGACCCCAAACAGTGCATGTTTTACATGTCTCCACACTGAATCAAGTGAAATAATTATCTCCACCTGTGGACCTTTTAAAATGTGTCAGTGAGTAATGATTACACCTGTGCACCTGCTGGGTGACCTGTGTGGAGTCCTGAGGACAGAGGGCCTGATTCAGAGCCGTTCGCTCTGAGTCAGGGCCGGCCTACCTAAACTTGGAGCGGCCTCCTGGCCGCTCGCATAGCTGTGGGTTACCACCCACAGCTTATGCGAGCGGCCAAAAAGATGGTCGCGATGGTCAAGACAATCGCGACCATCGGGCTTGCGATGAGACCCTTGCGGTATGGTCTTGTCTGCCGCAAGCCCTGGAGTGATTTTGGCTCTATCAGAGCCAAAATCACTCCCACTGACATCACTAGTGATGTCAGTGGGGCCGGCCCCATACGGTAGGCATTCCCATGGGAACGCCTCCGTCTGGGCAGCCACGCCCCCAGCATGCCCACCAAAGGGGGCGTGCTGTCACTCACCATCGACAGCACGCCCCCTTTGGTGCGAGACCCATAACGACGGCTACCCAGTCATTATTCGGGTCTCGCGCATGCACACGACGGAGGCGCCTCCGTCATGCACATGCGCATATGGGTAACATCGACGCTTGCGAGCGGGTCTGAATGAGACCCAGAGTCTGAGAACCACGGGTGTAGAGCAATAAACTAGTACCCATTATGTTTTCCTTCACATACAGTATACCTTGAGAAACCACACAAAGTACAGCTTTAATTGAATACAAATCTCTTTAGAAATCAACATTTAACAGAGTTCAAAGGAGTCCATCTAATTATAACATTTCTGTTTTGTATTCTCTGCACTATTTGTTTTTTTTCCCTTAACACAATTTAGGTCATTTAGAGACACATCCAAAAGAATGACCCTTTTCATGCATTTATTTTATCTTACTGTGGATGCTGCACATTTGTAGACTGCAATAATTTCTAAATTAAGTGTTTCATTACAGCTCAAGATCATTTAAAACTGCAAAGATATATCAATAGACCACAAAAATATAGTATGCCAAGTAAGAGGATGGCTGCTACAAAAGGACCCCCCCAACAACAATACATTTACTATACTTTTCACATGTATTGTGATTTTTACAAACACAAATAATTGCAGAGTGAGCCCGGATTGACACACTAGTATTAGGCCAGTCTAAAACATTACACATATTCCAAAACTTGCCAATAGGAAACCATTCTTCCCATACAGTTTAGTTTTCAGCCTACATATTACAAATACAATGTTCCATTGTGTCCAAATTTATAGATTAATTCTTGCATGAATAGAGGGGCATATGTATCAAAGCTTGATGTGAGATAAAATTGTGAGATATATCACCAACCAACCAATCAGCTTCTAAATATAATTTTTTAAGCACAGCCTGCAAAATGATAGTTAGAAGCTCATTGGTTGGTAATATATATCTCACATCAAGCTTTGATACATATGCCCCCAAGTGTATTCCTTAAAACTAATGGTGCATACACACGGTCAGATTTTTCCTTCAGATCTGAACGGTAACTATTTAAAAAAATCGTTCAGTCATTCATATCTGAAGGAAAATCTGACATATCTGTCAGATGAACGATATGAATGATGCGCGTTCCCGATGGTCAGATAACGACATCTGATGTGTTTGCAGTCAGACTTGGACGATTTCCATTCATTTTAATGCAGTCAAAAATCGTTCATCTGACAGATTTGACCGTATGTATGCTCCATTTGAATGCAGTGTAAAGGCAGCTCAAGCATGCAATGCAAGGAGAGGTCAGCAAGCTTTCTACACTCACACATCCAGAGATAAGCTGCATACACACACACAATGATTTTTTGAACGATTATCATTAAACAATATCATTTAATGATAATCATTTGAAAGAATCATTCACTTTCTGAGTCAAATGATGAACGATTATCGTTCATGTGTGTTCAGTTGACAAGTCTGACTGAACTACAAACGTGAACGATTTTCATTAAGGGAATATGCAAAAATCATTTGTAGTTCATAAAAATCATTCATTACACTTTAAAAAAAATCTGACAGAAAATCGTTCATACAATCATTGGTAACAAAATCGTTGTGTGTATATGCAGCTATAGTATTTTAATACGTTATTGTATCATACAGAACAGGTAGCGCAAGAATATACATGTTATGAATATAGGAGATACTTTTACCATGATTAGTCTATGTCCGTAGCTTCAGATGATTGTTAAAGTCATCAAGGTTATACAGTATGTAACCAAAGAGTGTTAAAATTACAGACTGTGCTCTTCTACATTAAGCCATTTGGCTTTTCCAGTATCCAAAATTCATCTTCAACCTAGTGACCTTGTGGATTTTTGTCTTGCCTTCTATGTTTCAGAAAAAAAGTTGCCAATTCTGTTTTTGTAAACTATTTTAAAATTAGTATTTCACTCAATAAGAAAGCTAACAGTATATATTTTTTTTTTAAGATGTAAAATATAAAACATAATTGATACTTTAAGACATTAAACTCTCATTTGGAGGAAAAAAGGTTGAAAATTGCATTAAAAAAAAAAATGAATCCATCTTGTATGAATATAATTTTCACTTTATCACCACCAGTTAACAAAGGATAGTATTAAACAAGCCCTTAATGTTTAACAAGTCCATGCCCTATATCAGAGGTTCTCATCCAACTCTTTCACTGGTCATGTTTTGAGCATTTCTGTCTTTGGAAGCAGGCGGGATAATTACTGAACCAGCAATATAAATTTACAGGTCTCCTCACAGAATCACAAGTGACAATCTTCTCCTCCTGTGGATCTTTTAAAATGTGTCAGTGAGTAATGAATACACCTGTGCACCTGCTGGGTAACCTGGAAAACATGAGCTGTGTGGGATCCTGAGGACAGAGTTTGAAAATCACTGATATGAAGCATCAAACTGTAGTGTTTATTTTTTTACATTTGTTTAGTTTTCCTAGTAATCCTGTTACCGTGGTAACATTGCTTCATCTCCTGCAGTATGTGTACAGTACAAGAGCACACTAGTGACTACCTGCATTAAAAAGTATCATTTATTTTTAACATTATCCATATCTCCTATAGACATTTTTATACCTATCCAGTTGATTTGATATCACCTTGTACAACAACATAGCCTGCAGCATCATCATCAAAACACTCACTGAACTGTTTTTTTTTTGCATTTCAACTACTCTTTAAGGAGCCCGTACTAATAATCGCGGAACTGCCACAATTATCTGTCCATAGCGCAGGGAATATTTTGATTTTTAATGAACATATCCCCACTACGTACAAGCTTTGCTTTTGGAGGTTGGCACATTAGTATATAGGAACAAGCTATAAGAATTATGCAGAAGCTGCAGTTTCTGCAACAAACAGCTTTGATACATAGGCTCTAAAATCATGTAAAACTCACAATAGATCATTCAATTTGCAGAAAGTAGCAGTTAGCCAAACCTAAAACCATTTCTGAAAGTTAGGGGCAGTAGATAACTATGGCTTTAGGGAAGCTTCATACCTGTACTTTTTGCCACAGAGTTGGGCAATCAGCTCACAGCAGAAACCAACACATCATTTGCATAGAAGGAATGCTGTGGAGGTGGGAATATGGAAGAGAGTTTGGAACCAAGTAGATCTTAGGATGAGAGACAGGATGCAACAGTTAAGGCCCCCCATAGATCAGAGACAGATCGCCAAGATGTGACGATCCAGAGATGCCGGGTCAGCGGATCAGTGAAATCCAACATGTTGGATTTTACAGATTTGCCGATCAAAAAATGATCGCGATTGGCAGATCGGTGAAATTTAACCGATCCTGTGATGGATCGCAGAACATCGATGTTTCCGCTCCAATCGCAGTGATCAGTCTGATGTATGGGGGCCTATACACTGTCAAACTAATTAGAGACTGGTAAAAGCCATGTGCACTCAAAACATAATTAGGGTTCAGTTATCCTTTACTGGCAAGACTCAGATCAACTTATACTGATGCCCAGCTTTTCCCTGGAGACAAGGAACAAATATATGTACAAGACCACCAAGAAACAATTTAATTTTTCCAATATCATTAACAGCAATGTTGAAATATTGCATGTAGTCCCCAATAAACACATAAAATATTACTTTATTAAAATGTCACCAAATGCACAAAGAAACTGACATTTTTAGATTAATAAACTTCTCTAACTCCCACTAAAGTGCTGACATCACCACAGAATAAAGGAACAGAAACAGGACTGGTCAGCGCTCTTCTACCAGACAAATTTTCAAAAACATTTTATTTCCATTAATAGCTACAGAGGTCAGCGCCCAACCTATGCCATCTTGTATCATTTGTAACTGTACCCCAATAGCAATTTATAGACCATTTCAAACTGTGCTCTTATTTAGTGACCTTAAATTCATTATTTATACTGATGGGAGAGCAACAATCTGACGGAGAAGCAGAAGAGGAAGAAAGTTGTAGATTTGGTATCTCAGGTGATCACTCCCAGATCGAACACATATCGCCGAAACTGAGGTCACTTTGCCATCTACTAGTTTTTGGCTTTCAGCTGTGTGACAGAAGTTTTTACTTGCACAGCCCATGATTATGGTTTTTCCTGAAAGACATGAGTACAAAAAAAAAAAAAAAAAATGTAACAAAATAAACTAACTTCACAGAAAGTCAAAGCATACATTTTTCGAAACATGCGCCCACTGAGAGGACAGTTAGGTGTAACATTCACTTACTTTACATTTTTCAAATGGAAATCACTGCAGTTTATTAAAAAAAAAAAAAAAAAAAAAAGGCCCACAACAGCTCCAAAACTAATTAGTGCATTCATTGACTGCTGTTACATTGGTAAAGCCTGCTTATTGTATGTGGGCAGGGCTTAGACACTGAAGGGGGTGTGGCTATGCCTCAGTAGCATAGCCGATGTGATCACAACATGATGGGGTCTTTGTTACTCCTCCCCTGCATTACCAGGCCCTTACAGAGACTTCAACTCTCATCGCCCCTGAGTGTACATAGCAAGAATTACTACAATTTACAGGTTTTTCTTTTACTAATTAAGGGGCCATTTAACAAGTTTATCATACACAATGAATTTTAAAAACTCGTTGCGTATGATAAATGGTGCCCAAGCCAATTAGCTCCCAGCTGTCATTAAACCTTCTATTGGATGAGGCGTGGGAAACCACTTAACCTTAAACTAAAAGTAAATAAAGACAGACAGACGTAAATTTGGCAGAGAAGCCGATAATTATTGCTTCATAAATAGCCAATTATTTAAAGGATGTACGGTGGCAAAGAAAGGACGGCCAGAAATCAGCCAATCTGCAATGCCCACACACAACCAACAGGCGTATACCTCCCAGAGTGCACGACAGAACTATAAAAACCCTCATAAGCAACAAAAAGGTATTCCACTCTACCTTGAGTACTCATCAGTTTCTGTGATACTAGGTTGGTACAGCCAACTATCTATCAGTCAATGAAGGGTGTGCACCTCAACAAAACTATTACACCTGGACTGGTGACCTGTCGTTCTTTCCCGCCACAGCAAGGTTCTGACCGTAGAACCGCCACCATACAAAAAACTACCCCAATAATGCAACAACCTTAAACAGAGCCTCAACAAACAATGACAAACCTTCCTCCGTTAAATGGACCCCGTCAGCCAGATACAGATAACTGAAACGAAATTGAATTCCTACGTGGGGAACCAGGCGGCCATCATTAGTCACTACAAATTTTGCTACTGCAGAATACTTTTTTTTTCCAGGCCTTGTCTACAGCAGGAAAATCCCTAACACCACATCACACCTGGTGAGTCACAATGAAAGACCAGACTAGTCTACATGAGAGCCATGCTGACAGCACTCAACAAATCGATGATAGCAAACCGCAACGCCAAAGTGGACCTCTGTCCCAAATCGTTGCCCCCTAGATGAACAACCTAAACATCTCTCACACTCCAATAGACTAGGACAAAAAGAATGCCACTTCATGCCTCGGACACCCAACCAATGGACTCTAGCAGAATCCGCAAAAACTGGTGCACGATCTGAAGCCATAAACGTAGAAGTCCAGAATATACACGAGCGGCCTATTATCCAAATGTTACAAAAAAACAAAAAGCAACCCTAAAAGAGGAGGAAAAGGCAATATAAAAAAAGCATTAGTAAATGTAGAAAAATAATAAAAATATGTTAAATTACGATCTGCCATTGCGCTATTAGATCGCCAACTTTACTAATTAAAGTGGCTGAAACAAACAAAAAAAACACGCAGAGAAAGAATGGGTGGGGGGGGGGGGGGAATTGCAAACACACCAGGGAACGCAACAAAAAGGTAAAATAAAAACCTGCTGAGGGATGAACAAGAACCTAATTAATTGAAAATAGCCAAATTAGTACATTACTTCAGGCAAAAGTGTAAAATCCCTCAAGATTCACATTGCCAGCAATGGTGAGTAGCTAATCCCCAAGTAGGATAGACAAGAGTAACAGACAAGTCATGACAGTACACAAAACATTGGACCATAAACATAATGCCAAACTGACATAACACTTTGGTTTATTCAAAAAAAAAAAAAAAAGCACATGAGCAAAGTTAACGACAAGGCCTAATGTAACTGGCCGATTTCCATCGTCCCAACGCCTTAATTGAGGAGAGAGGCCGATACTCGAAACACATCGCTTACGAAGTACCAGTTTGGTTGGTTTTTGAAGCAGAGTCCTGTGTAATATCAGTCATCCAGGCAAAAACCCATAATCCAGAATGACTCAGGATGCAAAAGGGAGTAAACAAAAAGCTGACTCAACATCTTAGCCATCAGTGTGCCTGGACAATAACATCTAATTACATCCAAAGCATCGTCAAGACTGGTACACCACTGAGGCAACCTCAACTGGTATAGCATCATTTACTGATGAACCTGGCGGGTAAGAGATGTTGAATGAGCCTGTATCTACCAGGAAGTTTCTTGGGACCTACCCCCACCGGGGACAAGACACGAGATCACTAATGGGGGGGGTTTCAGCAAAAGGCCCAGCTACGCGCCCAATGCTAACCTCACTGGCAACCTTATCTTTCACAACGTGAGGCAACTAAAATGCAGACTTTAGATTCCTAGGTGAATCTGTGTTGACAGACCCACAAATTGGCAAGCGAAAACCAAAACCAAACAAAAACTCAGCATCCCGCACATTCGAGTACAGCCTTACTTACCACCTGCAACCTTTGCTGGCTGTCCAGACTGCTTTTGGGCATCCAACCTAAAACACTTCGAGATGGGGTGGCTGCCCCCACAACGCAGACAGAAGTCGCAAAAACAACACTTTTGGCCCTGTGTACAGGAAGCATTATTTAATGCAAAGTATTTGCCCACGGATGCCTGTTGCTGACTAAGGCGAACCTTACTAGAAGCCTTGCTTACGTTCGGTACCTCATGGGCAGGATGCTGAAGCTGCGTGACCTCAAGCCTCTCCTCCACATCCTTCCACCCTAGATCCTTTACCCGCCTGCCATCTTGATTCCGACAAAATTCATCATAAGCATGCCAAGCCATGCCCCTGGAGGAATGCTGCATGCTGTGTACTAAGGGCCTGATTCAGGTTTGTTCGCAAGGCTGCGTTCACATGCACCCGCTAGCTACAAAAATATGCTAATGATTGCAATCGCACAGCAACCGCAGCAATATACCAAGACGCCCATCACTGTATAAAGCCTGCCCACTTCCCATGACATGCACCTGCAAAAACATCGGTACCATCCGCACAGTTATGGTTGACTTGACCCTAACGCAGAAACTGCTAAACTTCCTGTCGCCATCTAGACTTCTGCCAGCGTATGGTATCGCAGGGGCTTAATTATGCACACCCCTGTAACGGTGTTTAAATGCCCAGGAACGCCTGCGTTTGACTACCCCCATCACTACCCTCAAATGGTCACTTCCTGTCAATCACTGTGTGAAGACTCTGCGTGCTCACTGCGATTGCTCCCCGATCGCTGTGGCTGGTTCACGCATGCCAATGCATCTTATATGCAGAATACAAACATCGGCTGGCTGTGTGCGAACGCAGCCTTGCGAACCAACCTGAATCAGCCCCTAAATGCAGGTACCTGATGGTATTCAGGTACTCCTCTGGACTCATCTCCAAGTAACAGGCAGAAAAAAAAAAAAAAAAAAAAAAAAAGAAAACCGGTAAACCAATTATTGTAAGATTTTAATGCTTCCAAACCCATACCCCCCTTTCGCCATAGCCACTTTAAAAGACTTCGGCACAGGTGACCCATCTTACCAGCCATCAGCGGGGAGGAAACGGGTGGGTGGCCCAATGCTGCGCTGGGGATGGGGCATGATGGGAATGAAAGGAGGTAAGGGAAAAGGACAGTAACTGAAAGAAATAAAAATAGCAAAGGGAAAAAAAAAAAAAGTAGAATATAAGGAGGAGGGAAATGAATTAATGGAAAACCACAAAAGTCAGATCACAAAAACAGTACTGTAATGCACAATTGGCTTATCTCAAACCTGGAAACAAAGGCTTTGGCCCACGCTGCCAGCCCCTTAAGTAATCATCACTATAACAAACCCCCCCGCACTGCTATAGGCTACCAACAACAAGCAATATACACACATGCCAACCCCCATCCTAGAGGTTTAAACCACCTCTTATGCTAATCATTCGGTTTCTCTTTTCAAACAGATGACATTTAGGAGCGGATTGGCTGAAGCACCATTATCATATGCAAGGAGTTTACAATTGTCTTACACCATAAATGTATAATGGACAATTTTCCAGATGGGGGTATTTAACCTCAATTTTAGGATGTAGACAGCATCCCGGCTCCAGAATCCAGACCGCTGACATCCAGACGGTAAGTGTTAGGTTTGGGGATAGGGCAGGGGTTAGGCACTAAGGGAAAGGTTAGGGGATTAGGGCACTTATCTGCAGGCATCAGGATGCCACAGTCAGTATTCTAGCTGCAAGCATCCTGACCCAACCATCAGCATTCCAACCGTTAATTTTATAGGTAGGGAAACTTGCTGGAAGCTGGAGAGTACATTCTGGGTGAACAGTAGAGGGGACAATATGGCATCTTTCTTTGGATTCCAAAAGGAAGTTTTCCTGGTAGAGTTAATTCACACTCACCCTGGTCACTTTTCACCTCATATTCAACGCAGTATCTCTCATTGCCGGTGCAGTTTCTGGCCGCCTGGGAAGGACACTGCTCTATGTCATGGGCAAGACAGGCAGGGCACTGAACTCCATTTTGAACCTTTTTTGTATCAATTACTGAAAAGTATGAATTACATTAAATTTCATTCCACTGAAGAGCAATGTTGTACAGACACCATACAAGAATACGGCTATAAATTGCCCATACTAGTAGACATGTAACAAAGCCATTAAGAACCTTAACAGCATATGACCTAGGATTGCTGCATTTACTGATCTGCACTCTTTGGATTGTACAGTCAAATAGGTTTAATTGCAGATCAACGTCAAGTTATTCTACAAATACCAACAAATATGTTGTAGAGGTCCATAAAATAGCACATACCCGTGTTACCAATTTTAGGCTAGTAGACATGTGATACAGCTGTTTGACCACTTTACAGATCCTTAATGATTGCAAGTGTCTAATAGGATATAAATAAATCACACATTGAGACCGAAGTCCTCCTAGGGAAATATTGAACTTTATGATGCTGGTCATTTACATTCATTGTGCTTAAGCATACTGTAGGGGTGTGTGAAATTTGGCACCTTCTGAAAATTGACCTACTTTGCTGACACTAGACATTCACAGGGCCATAACTAGGGATCTGTGGGAATCACAGTTACTGCCCCATGACCCTTGCTTCATGCTAGCAGGGTGCCTGGAACATCCTGCAGCTAGTATTGCTGTGGTAGTTCAACAGTCATGCATCCTGCCATCTGTACAACTGATCGGAACAGCCTGAAAATGTGCAGCGCTAAACTTCCCAGTGCTGACAGCCCTGCCCCTATGGTAGATATCATGTGCTTGGGGGGGGGGGGGGGTGGCGGCTCAGGGCACTCCAAAGCCCAAAAGGAATGTGACCTTGACTTCCAGTTAGCACTTTACGCAGAATACAGCCAATGGTGGCTTAAGTCATTTACTTGAACTCTAGACAGATGTACTAAGCTCTGAAAAGTGATACATTGGAGAGAGAGTAGTTACCAACCAATCAGCTCCTAACTGTCAGTTTTCAAACACAGCCAGTAACATGACAGTTAGAAGTTGAGTGGCTGGTAGTTTATCACAGTCCAATTTATCACATTTCAGAGATTAGAAAATCTACCTTTAGGGGGTTTTATAGAATATGTATCTACACAAACCTGCTGTACAGTGGTGGATATACAGTTTTGGGGCCCTGAAGCTTGAACTGTTATGGGGTGTCTTTTGCAACCAGCAACAATAGGGCAACATCCAACAAGGCCCAAATGGCCTTGCTGCCCTTGCAAGGACCTGGAGGCCCAAATGGCAGAGATGTACAAACCCCCCCAGAGAGTGATAGACTGTAGATAGATGTAGAACCCCCCACAGAGAGTGAGAGACCGTACATATGTAGATGTACAAGCCCCCCAGACAATAAGACTATAGATAGCTGGATAGATGCAGAAAACATCCAGAGTGTGAGACACTGTACTGTAGATAGATCACATACAAAACTTAGTCATTTCCTTAGTAGGACCCCAGCTATTGATACTCCTGAGCGGGATCTCTGGAATCTCTTCCCCACTCTGCGTACTCCCACCTCTGAGCTGCATGCCTCAGTCAGATCAGCTTTCAGTTTGTGGTCAGCAATGCAGAGCCGACTTCTGGCAGATGGGTCAGCACAAATAGAGATGGGAGCATCTAGTGGCACCTGGCAGTGCACTCACTCACTCACTGCACTCAGCAGAGACACTGACAGCAGCTCTCTATTCTGCGCCTAGCCAGTTCATAAGAGCCATCCTCTTGTCCGAGCTATAGACAGTGTCTGCTGGCCAGTACTGATCAGGGGAAAGGGTGGGGGGGTTCTGGGTACTTGGAAAAAAAAAAAAACCTACATTCGCTACTGTAGAGCATATTCTACAGTCAATATTAAGTACTTCAATACATTGGCTTATGATTATATCTCTAAAATAACCTTATTTTAATAACACACTTGATTTTGTTGAAAAGTCACTCATTAAAAAAAATATATATATTTGCTAAAGGGTCCCTCCAGGGTTAGGCAAGCTGAAGCTTCATTAGTTTCACAGTAGATCTGCCTCTGCTGCTGTACTATAGTGCAGTCATTTACTTAATGTTTTAAAAGCCAACTATAGATCTGCCCAGCTTTATTGTTGCTCATAGCGCAGTGACTCACGTTATGCATGGCGCACTTCTGCAATCGGGGTCGCGCAATAGCATCTCCATTCAATCCTATGGAGACACACGCATAGCATGGCGCGATTCATGGGCTGCGATCAGCAACAATGAACCTGGGTGCACCCGTATATGGAAGGTGTATAAGATAGACATTGGAGTTTGTATTAAAGCATCTAGTGTGGGTTTTCCATGGCATTTTATGAACAATTCAGAATTTCTAAAGCCAAGCTTCACTCTTGGGTGAAGAGCTAGAAGCCGATTGGTTGCTACTGGCAACCAATCAGCTTCTTAATAGCACATGCTATAAAATTGTAGGTAGCAGATTGGTTGCTATAGGAAACAATATTCATCCCTTCTCCACTATTTAGAAGGTTTGACACATATCTTGTCAGATCATGCCATATATTAACACTACAAGGGATAGCGAAGAAAAATATAGTACCAACCAATCAGCTCATGTCATTTTATAGGCTGTTTGAAAAATGACAGCTAGGAGCGGATTGGTTGGTATGTTCTCTCTAAGGTTTGATACATATCCCCCTTAGTTAAGTACTACAAACCCATGTAGGACAACCAATTTACACCCAAGTACATTTTCCTCCCTGCAAATATCAGTAATATTTTCTGCAACAGCGTCCACTCATGCACTTTCCACACCCACATCTTCTCCTCAATCCAATTTGTTGTTCAGTCTCTTTCCAATACATCTACAATCATACTGTGCTTGGGGCAGTCAAAATGCAATGCAACTGTAACAATGCCTAATGACAGAAGAGCCTACTGTACTTCAGAAAAACATCACAAGATCAGTGTTTATCACTGTTCTAAAGCAGAAGTATATATAAATATGGATATAGGTAATGTGGCCCAGGCCTCGTGCACTCACTGGTAGGTGTGGGTGGTGTGCAGGAGTCGGTTTTGCAGCACGTGCTAAGTGTTTCCGTGGTGATGAAGCTGGACATACTTCCATACTCATTACAATAATTAGCATCCCCACAGCTTCTCTCAAAGGTTTGCGTTTTGCCTCCAGCTAAAGAACAAAAGGGAGAGTCAGCAACTGTTGTACTTTAAAGACAGCGTATCGGGTATACACATCTGCCTGAAATAACTTCAGTTCTTACAAGCAAATGAGAGCATTCAATAATAGCTACAATAGGGTAACATTTTATACATAGTTATATTTTAGGAATTTTCCCTTATCCTGGGATCATTTCTGGGTTCAATCTAAAATTGGATCAAATGTTCACCAAAACAGTGGTTTCCTACATTCATGGAACAGTCTCTAGTTTAGGGTCAGATGCAGGTTTTAAAGCGTTTTTTTGTACAATCCCTTTTCAGCTGAATATAGTTCCCCAACCACAGAGAATGGCATGCTGTCCTTTTACAAGACCTCTTTTTACTTCAATTTAGGAGCATATCAGGCACTTCGTAGAATGAACCAAATATAAGCCATGATCCCCAACAATGCAGAGAAGGCATGATAAATACAAAGGTAAAGGAGGCGTTCTGTTCAGGGGTGCAGAACGCCATGCCTGGCCTGGGGAAAGGGGACTTGGCCTTATTGCGGGAGGCATGGCCATGGCCCCTTAGGATGAGAAAATAATTTTTGCAGCACCGCAAAAGAGGGGGGGGGGAGGGGGGGCGCTGTGAGCCACTCAGCTCAATTCAAAGCACAGATGGGGCGCCATCAGTGTGAATGCTCCTCCCACAGGGGACTGCTGCAGCAGTAAATAAAAGGGAGGGGGGGGGTGCAGTGCTGGGCCCCTCCAGCAAGCCTGGGCAAATTGTACCCGCTCCCTCCCCCTCTGGTTACATTACAAACACAGCCACGAGCAGTCAAACCTCTCACAAACAATCTATTTGGTTACACGGCATGTCTTCACATGTCACTGTACTTGGTTCGGAAGCACAATTAATGCACCAAGACATTATTCAGATGTTATCTATGAAGACACTTACCAGCAGGTGTCATTTGTGTAATGGTTGACACACAAACTTTTCCTGCAGTACAATTTGCCTCTGGGCCGTTGCAGTATGAAGAGGTGTTCGTGCATTGTATACATTTTAGACCGAGCCCTGGAGAGGGGTAAACAAGAGGCAGCATAAGGCAGGAACAGAGCTCATGTACATTTCCAGTATCTGCAGGGTTCTTACAGGAACCAAGTAATTCCATTTCACCCGGGTTACAAAACAAACTTAAATGCAGAATATGCATGCATAACATTCATGTGAAAGAATAAACCCATTTAAGTCTTATACAATCTATTCTTCACCAACTCCTGAAGTTTGATATCGGATCAAATGTCCAATACTATATTTTACTTAACCACAATAAAAAAAAAAAAAAAATTCAACCTGTAGTAATATGGAAAGATTGGACTCCTTTATTGCTTAAATAAAAAGTTAACTTGAGTCAGGTTCTTCTAATAAAGTACAGTTTATTATTCCATCGCAAAGTATGTCCACCTATAAAAATATTAAAATAACCAATTCTATAATTTTCAAAGATTAACATCAAAAAAAAAAAAAAAAGGAAGATGACACAGAAAATGGTGGTCATGTTTCCCAGCCATGTGTCAGCACCCAAAGTTCAGATCAAATGCTGCTCCCGATAATAGCATAGTATGGATGGCTATCAGCTGGGTCAATCATCTATGGTGCCGTTTACATCGATGGTTTACACACAATTGACTGTAAACAGTGCAGTGGCTCTAACAGACGGGGAAATCAGGGAAAATGGTGGGACTTTGCACGTCACATCGGAGCCAAGCTCTGTGCCCTCAGGGGGTGAAGAAAACAAAAACATTGCTGTGTCCTGCCATTGATGGCCGAGAACAATGCGGTATCCTCCATAGATGGTGGAATCAATGGTCATCCCTATTGCAGAGATACATCCAGAAATCTAGAAGTCTGTGATAGAGTGTTCATTCCTCTAGTATCAGACCGGCTGAAAAATTATTAGGAAAAAGTTTTTCTAAACAGATTTTTTGGTGTTTTTAGCTAGTATCTGCTGTGCTACAAGGTATTAGGTCATCTGTAACTTGTCATTATCCAATACTCATTTGTGCCAGCTGTTCTAGATATAGGCTAGCAACTCTGTGCTCCTGCTACTGTGCTGTACGCATTGCATTCCACCTGATATCTGTTACCTGACACCAGACTTTTTGGTGCCCTGGTCCAGAAAGAGCATTGGCACCCTCCTCCTCCTTTTTCAAATATGGACATAAGGCTCGTGTAAAAGAAAAAAAAAAAAAAAAGGGGCATGACCATGACCTCCTGGGGAAGGGGTACGACAAATCTGATCTGTCCTGTACGATGATGATGGGGTACCGATTCCTTTCTACCACTGTTATCCAGGAATCTCTGCCAAATACAGTGTGAATCCAATGGCTGCAGTGATGATGCACAATAAATTATACAGTATAAAACTCCCCAGCTGTAGATGTAGCAGAGCGCTGGTAAAGCTGCACTCACAGCAGGATATGTCCATCAGAACAGCCATGCACAAGCCTGGAGCCGGCTGAAGGTATAGAAGAGTGCTACTTGTAGTGTATATGCATCAAATATCCTGGGTCGGCGGACACATTGCTCTGATAATCGGTCTGCAGCATCCTCAATTCATCTTGTTACACTCTTGCCATGCAGCACTGCTACATTTGATCCATGCTGTATCCACACTCATACTTCGGCTTCTGCTGAACGGTAAACATTCCTGCAGGATCCGGCTCAGCCTTTAAGTTTCCCGGCTGAATACACGGGACTCCGGACTACAGCAAACAGGGGGTCCCCGCACTTGTACATAGACTGTACACTCTGAGTACACACTGCACAAACAGGAAGATATGCTCCGGCAAAAGGAGACATGCTCCGTATGTGACCTCTATTTTTGTCTGGCTGAGCGGTCACTACCTACAACTTTTATGATGCATAGATATTGTGTTTAGCTATATACAGCAGCTTGCGCTCCTGACACGGGAGTAGTACTTTGACGGATCAAATTGTCTACATGAATAATATAGCCTGAGGCTAATCAACCAATTTTTGGAAATAGCAGATGCATGTGGTTCGATACATGGATACTATTATCAACGTTACAGCAAATAATTGAAGCTAATCTATTATTGGATTGATTGTGTGACTATCACTTAAATAATCGTGATTTCACAGATTTCATCTAAAGCTGCATACACACAATTTTGTAAATGAACGATTTTAGTAAACTATTTCCGTTCATTTTTTAAAGGGAAAAATGAACGAAAATAGTTTACTAAAATCATTCATTTACTAAATGTAATGAACAATTTTTTAGAACTAAACAATTTTTGCATATTCCTTTAATAAAAATCGTTGGTCAGTCTGACTGAACTACAAACGTGAACGCGCATGAACAATAATAGTTCATTATTTTAACTTAGAAAGTGAATGATTTTTTTCAACAATTGAACAATAAACGATGTCACCAACGATAATCCTTCAAATAATCTCCCTCTCCATATATACATTTTTTTTTTCTATATTCTGATTCAAACAGACCAATATAGATATAGAGGTAGCGCAGACTATTTGTTCTTTTCTCTTCTCATTCAGTGCTTCCAGTCTGCTCCTATTATGAAGCGTGCATCTGTCCTGCTCATTGCAGTTTCAGGTGGACTTTATCCTAACAATACTTTGGTTTACTTCTGTCCTGGGTAATATTTCTAATACTCAGCATTAAACCTCCTGGTCTACTTTGGGATTGGGACTCTCTGCTCACTATACCAGTGTTTCCCAAACTCATTCTTCAGAGAGCACTATCAGTGCATGGTATCCATTTATCCTAGTTGGTGCACAGGTATACTCATTACTGGCGGACACATTTTAAAATATCAACAGGTGGAGCTAATATTTTAACTTGTGATTCTTTGAGGAGACCTAGAAAACATGCACGGTTAGTGCACCCTGAGAAATGAGTTTGAGAAACACTGCTCTATGCCATCAGCACCTCTATCGATGGCAGTTGTTGCTCTCTGGGTCTGTTGTAGAGGACTGGATGCTGGACCCGGTGACCCAGCTCTGAAAATTGGTCTGCAACATCAGTTAGACTCCAGGCTGGCTACATATTACCTGTACTATTCATTGCTCTGTCTGCTGAGTTCTCAAATACTGGTTCCGAACCCCTATCCCTACTCAGTTGGTTCCAGGGGCAGACTGGGAGCCATGCAGGTATCACTGACCTCTTTGAAGGCACCAGGCTTTTACCACGAGTCTCACCCATGAGTAGACCTCTGATGCTACCACCTCTATTCGGCTACAACCCATCAGCCCAGCCCACGGGTCCAGATTTCAGTCTAAACTTAACATGGTTTTAGCTTTTTATTTTTGTTTAACAGTTTTTAACGATATTCATACCCAAGCCAAAGACACTTGAGGGTGGTTTTGCCAAAACAAAAACAATTTAGAGCCAAAACACAGGAGTTTGTGCACATCTTTCATTAAAACCAAGGCTGTCTCATGTCTGTTCTGAAGCAAAGAAGTCAGCTAGAAAGACAAATCAATATATTATTGGCAATAAAGTAAGATCATGTGAAAAAGGATAAACCTGGTTAGATAGGAGTATCCCAAAATCCCAGTCTGCACCATGGCGAGAGGGAGAATGTTTTGTTCTAGAGTGAGGGTCATGCATTCTCTGGGACTCTCAGTGCAACACTCAGAGATGCTCTTTAAGCAGCCAACATGCACTTTTGCCATTGAAGGAGTATAAGACCCACAGTACAAACATTCACTTCCATAACACAGGACATTTAAAAAAGGAAAACCATGCTAAAATCACAACTTGTTTCATCCCTTGTACTGTACATTATACAATGTATAATGTAGAACATTCCATGGAAGTCCCATTCTCACTCAGACTATTCGTAAGGTATATGCATAGGACCAGCTGTAAACAGACCTTGCATTAGAACTAAATAGGATAAGATATGATATATTCTATTATATCTAAGCAATAGTAATTTATACAGTTTATGTATTAGCAAAGCTTTTATTACACACAAGCTGTATGCTAAGCAGTTTCCCGAGCAGCCAGTCTTTCATCCAAAGCATTTCATTGCTGGTCTTCTCCATACAGTGGTTCTCTTCCTTGAGCTTGTCTGCCAACTGAGTTTTGAAAATACTCACAACACAATAGTTTGAGGTACAGTTTAATGGCAAGGATTGGGTGACAGGTCCAGAAAAGCCTGAATGTGCCAAAACCTAAGATTTTCTGTACAAATAAAAAACATCTCCTGTGTGTATTAAATACATACAAAACTGGAGTCGTCCCTTTCATGCAGAGTTTAAGGACTCCACAGATGACGTGCAGTGGACAGTGATTAAGCTTCCCATTTAACAGTCAATACTGTAATGATAGCTTGCCTAACGGTGTAACTTATGCTTGCCATACATTGTGATAAAACTCACCAGACAGGCCAATTATTGACATTGCCATACACTGTCAGATAATGGGAGTGTCTGATGGTGAGCACAGTACATCCAGTGTCAGTTCCGAGCAGCAGTTATCCCATCTATAGGGCATGTTGATCGCTTAATGGTACTCAGTCACTGCCATACACTGTGCAATTATCGGCCCGATCAGCTGAGATTTGGCTGGTTGGCACGATTATTATGTATGGCCTCCTTCAGGCTCCAAAATTGAAAAGGCGTGTTTTACAAACACATGTAGTACTAATTTACACAAAATAAGGCGGTGAATGTTTTTTTAGTTCACATGAATTTGCTTGTTCTGGGAGCAAAGAACAGAATAATTGATATTGGTTACTACATACTCTCCCATTCAAACATATAAGCAATGCAGTTTTAAAACAAGGCATTTCACATTATAAATTTTTTGGTTTGATTAGAGCAGGGGTGGGGAACCTTTTTTCTGCCGAGGGCCATTTTGATATATATAACGTTATTTGCAAGCCCGGAGTAGGCCACGCCCCCTCCATGTGGTGACACAAGGGGGCGGGGCCACAATAGCCAGCGATTACAACAATGCCTGGAGCATCCTGAGGATGCCCCGGGGAGCTGTAAGGCCAGCGGTGTGACCATCTGAAGTGTCCTGATGCATAGATTCTGGCTGCAGTGTGCCATTCTAGACACCCTTCTAGCCAGAAAAAGCTCAGAGGGCCAGACCAAATTATTCTGAGGGCCTTATACAGCCCCCAGGCAGGAGGTTCCCCATCCCTGGATTAGAGTTAAAGGTCTGCCTCACCAGAGAATTGGCCATTGGTTATATACTACAACACACCATCAATGTTTTTCCTCAATGGTGCCATTGATGGCACAAAATCATTGATCGTTTGAACGCTCTCTGGGCATTACTCCTGTCAGTCACACAAAGGTAGCAGGCAAACTAGGGGAAAAGTTCAGGGACAAGCACAATGACATTGCAACATCTGTGCCATCGATGGCAGAGAAATACCAGACCTCCACCATTGATGGCAAAACTAATAATGAGAACAGACGCACACTGGATCAGAGAGCAGGGCTATTATAAAAAAAAAAAAAAACAGTGACAAAGCTTTACCAATGCTTTAGTAAAGGAGAGCAGTAGAGTGCACTCACCTGTAGTAACCAGGCTCAATAAGGCACAAAAGAGGAGACTGTTCATTATAGAGAGTGATGCTCAGAGTCTGCCGGACAGTTTCCGGCTTTCTGCACTTGAAAATAAATGGGAAATAGCAAGATGCAGAACATACCAGTCTCAAATTGGTGGAAGCACCCAAGTTATTTGAAACAAACAGTAAATAATTAGATCTACAGTAATTTATTAACTTGCTACCTCATTCCCTGCAAATAGGATCTACAGATTCAGTTGCAACAATGTACGCAAGAAGGTAAATTCAGACCATGGGGGGGTATTTACTAAGCTCCCTCTCCTATACACTGGTCCATAGAGTTATATACACAGCAGATAAGCTGAGAGATCCACTTGCAAATGCCAATACAGCTACAATCTCTCAGTTCACAACTGCAAAAAACTGCTAATGACTCACTCGCCATCCAGCACTTAGAGACGCCCACTGACAGCATCTCACATCCGCCGCACACACACACACACACACAGACACACACACACGATACTATTGAACACAGGTCAGGCGGCCATCAGCCTTCTGATTAAGTCTAAGCTGTTGCAAACAAAGCGGGTCTCCAGACACTTCTGCTACGAGCAAGGACACAATGGCTAATATATGGATACCCAGAAAGTGTATAAATGGTCCGATACTCCTGCATTTATTTAACCACCCCCCATTACCTCCCCAAACGCTTACTACCGGTCACTCACTTTGCAAATTAATTCTCTGTGCGAGCAGAATTGCGATTTAGTCGCTGCATATGCGCAGTGTGACTTAAAGGCATGCAATATGGCTAACAATCACTCAATCTGCATAAACATCAGCAATGGCGTCCAGCACTAAACCCGGCCCAGATCCTGTCACTAATAACAGCTCGCCCTCTCTGTGCCCACACTGACAATGTATTTCTAAAGGAAATTTTTAAATTCTTAAACCACCACTCAAAACACTACCTTCCTATTTCTTTCATGTCCCACTTTTATTAAATAACCAACTGGCATAGATTTCTACTCACACACTTACCCTGCTCACTTTAAATGAAGTAGGAAAGCCAGGCTCCTTATTTATTTGGTAAAAGTGGAGACACAAAGAGGGTGTAGCCAGTATCAAATTCTATAAGGGGATTCAGCTGATTGTCTCTTAAACTGATGGGCTTTTGCAGTGGTTAGTACTTAAGATGGCCACACATCTAAAGATTATATGTCCAACCAGCCTACTAGTTGATTGGTTGGAATGAAAATCTGGTAACGTATGGGAGTAACTGATGATCAGCAATTTGCTCCTAAATGCCATGAAAACAGAGGAAAATGGTCGTCAGACAGTTTGTTAAATGTTTGATCTAAACAATTTGTTCAAACAACAGTTTTTGTCCATTTTCCGGTGTTTGGGAGCAAATTGCTGATTGTCATTTGCCTTCATACCTTACCAGATTTTCATTCCAACCAATCAACTAGTTGGCTGGTTGGATGTAAGTTGGTCTAGTGTGTGGCCAGCTTTAACCCTGTTCTCCATCCCCCTATTCTTATACCACACAGGTTCTCAAACTCGGTCCTCGGGACCTCAAACAGTACATGTTTTCCAGGTGTCACAAAATTTCAAGTGAAATAATTATCTCCAACTGTGAATCTTTTAAAATGTGTCAGTGAGTAATGACTACACCTGTGCACCTGCTCAGTGACCTGGAAAAGGTGAGCTGTGTGGGAATGAAGGCCCCCATACATAAGTAATTAATTGCAGCAATCGTGCAATTTGCAATCGATTGTGTATAAAAATCTTTCCCTATTTCAATCGATTGTGGCATCTCTGTAATCTGCAATCGATTGAAAAAGGGAAATATTTTTATACACAATCGATGCAGTTCAGTTATGGAAACACAGATAAATATATAAATGTTAAATGTTTGATGTGCATTGTACAGGTATCAGTCTGACCCAGTGCTGTTTTTCAGCTCCAAGACCTTTACTAAATTAGCCCTGGCTCAGTCATAGTAAATGGACTTTGAGGGTACATTTTTACCCTTTTATCCTTCCTACCATCTACCTGCACCCAATATTCCGCAGAAAGCACAATATGCCTGATTCTGACGTGTAGGGTATTGTACAGTCACAGGGAAGCGGGTGTGCAATACACAACTCAAATGCAATTGTAGCAGGAGGCATCTGTGATAGGAGTGCTGCATTCAAAGACGCAGTATTGGTTCACCATTGTGACCAGGCTGGCCGTTGGAACTGGTCAGCTGGGTCCATGAAGTCTGCAACCAATGATGCAGACCCTGGGCTCGGCATTCCTACAAAATGGGGGTGACGCGCCCCCATTTTGTATAACAGCCCCCTCTGCATCCACTCTCCCCCCAAATGGTGCAGCATGTCAATCATGCTGCAGCTATGGGGGGATTTTGGCCCTGATTCAGAGCCGGACGCTCTGAACAAGCGCTCGCTCCGAATCAGGGCGTTTTTTTTTTTTTTTAGAACGGCCTCCTGGCCGCTCGCATAGCTGTGGGTGACCACCCACAGCTATAGCGAGCGACCATGATGATGGTCGTGATGGTCAAGACCATCGCGACCATTGCGCTTGCGACGAGACCCTTGTGGTAGGATCTCGTGGCCGCAAGCCCCAGAGAGATTTCGGCTCTAACAGAGCAGGAATCTCTCCACTGACATCACTCGTGATGTCAGTGGGGCCGCCCCCAAATGGGAGGCGTTCTCATGGGAACACCTCCGTTTGGGAAACTACCCCCCTGGCCCACCCACCAAAGGGGAGAGCTGTCACTCAACATCGACAGCTCGCCCCCTGTGGTGCGAGACCCGGAGCGACGGATTGCCCGTCGCTATCCGGGTCTTGCGCATGCGCATGACGGAGCCGGCTCCATCGTGCGCATGTGCTCTGTGCCACCATCGACCCGGTTGCGAGCGCTCAGCATGTCCGGCGGTTGGAATCCCGACAGCAGCTGCCCGACATGGGTGAAAATCCCGATCGTCCCTAAGGTAAGTATTGACTAACCTAATTCCCTCCCCTAACCCTAATTAGGGGTGCCTAACCCTAATCTTCCCCCCAGTGCCTAACCCTAATCCCCCCTCTAAGTGCCTAAACCTAATCCCCCCTCTAAGTGCCTAAACCTAAGCCCCCCTTCCCCGCCGCCAAAACCTAAGTCCCCTGGGGGGGTGCCTAACCCTAAGTCCCCCTTCCCCTAGCCTAAACTTAACCTACTGGGGGGGTGCCTAACCCTAAATCCCCCCCGGGAACCCTAAACCTAACCCTCCCCCCGGCGGCTATCCGCGCTCAGCACCCGGCGTCCCTTTGATAGGGATGCTGGGCGTCGGTCTCCTGGCGTATGTCTAATGACAGGCGTCGGTATATCAGCATCTGTCTTTAGACACTTGCCGGGATATGACAGTCGGGAAGCCGGCTGTCGGGATTAGGTCCGCCGGCTTCCCGACTGCATACCGAGTTGAAATGTTCGCATTGGCTGAACATTGCTTCTCAACCCCGTTTGTCCAAAAATCTGAACATTTGCAGAAATTATTGAATTTTTGGTCATGTTTCTTTCTTTTTAATGCACTACAATGGAGAGACCTAGCTCAACCATGTTAGCCTTTCACCAAGATTGAAGCTACTGTACATGCTGTACATACATGTTTAATAAGTTGCAAGTAGTGAAACTGAAATGCAGATTTCAAACACAGTACTGCACTGTTCATAGGGCCTGATTCAGAGACGAACGCTCTGAAAGAGCGCTCGTTCTGAATCAGGGCGTTTTTTTAATTTTTTTGTGCGGCCTCCTGGCCGTTTGCTTAGCTGTGGGTGACCACCCACAGCTATTGCGGGCGGCCAGGATGATGGTCGCGATAGTCAAGACCATCTCGACCATCGGGCTTGCGACGAGACCCTTGTGGTAGGGTCTCGTGGCTGCAAGCCCCAGAGAGCTTGCAGCTCTAATAGAGCCGGAAGCTCTCCCACTGACATCACTAGTGATGTCAGTGGGGCCGCCCACAAATGGCAGGCATTCGCTTGGGATTGCCTCTGTTTGTGAAACCACCCCCCCGCCACGCCTACAAAACGGGTGAGCTGTCGATCAACATCGACAGCCACCCCTTTTGTTGTGAGCCACGGAGCAAGAGAATTTCTCTCTCGCTCCGGGGCTTGCGCACGCGCAGTGTGGCTGCTGCTCGTGCGTGCGCGGAGCCCACCATCGACCCGCTTGCAAGTGCTCAAGCGCTTGCGAGCAGGTCTGAATCAGGCCCATAGTTCAAACAAAATGTTAAAAACAGTCTACATGTTCATGGTCAGTGTTGCAATAAGGGATAGCTCATGTAGACTGCAATGTAATTTGCATCAAATACGCTGGCATGAATTGCGTCTGAAAAAAGATGCATTTGTGATATATGTGGTGAAGATGCATTCAGATCTGCAGTGAGCACATATGCAACATACAGATGGGTCCTCTTGCATCTTTGCCGTACGATTAGCCATGTGCACCACAGTACACCATGTCGCGCACTGCGTTTGCACCATGCAATCCTAAATAAGTAGACAATGTTTGGGTAGACAATGGAAGATAGACAGGCAATAGGTCGACAGGGTCTGAAGGTTGGCAGGGTCATTAGGTCGACATAGAAATGATGGACACATGTTTTTTCTGTTAGGGTTAGGCACTTATCCCGAAGGTTAGAGATAGGCACTTACCCCGATGGTTAGAGTTAGGCACTTACCCCGACGGTTAGAGTTAGGCACTTACCGGAAGGTTACGGTTAGGCACTAGAAGGGATGGTCAGGGCCAGGCACCTACCCCGATGGTTAGGGTTAGGCACCAGGAGGGAGGGTTAGGTTTAGGCACCAAGGGGAGGGTTAGGGTTAGGGTGAAGATTAGGGCTAGAAAAAATAAAAACATGTGTTGACCATTTCTATGTTGACATTATATGTGTCGACCTAATGACCCTGTCGACCTTCAATATCTGTCGACCTTCTTACCAGTCGACCTTTAGCGTGTCGACCTTCAGACCCTGTCGACCTTTAGACTCTGTCAACCTATTGTCTGTCTAACTTCCATTGTCTACCAAAACATTGTCTACCTATTTACTGTAGACTTACTGATCCACACCCTGTAGCAGGTAACAATTATAATTGTATTACTATTTTTATGCACACATAGAGCCGTATGCTCTGAGCAGAGCGCACGCTCTGAATGAGGGCCGGGCTCCATTTTCATGGAGCGTCCTCCTGGACGCTCGTATAGCTGTGGGTCACCACCCACAGGCTATACGAGCGTGCATTGTGATGGTCGCGATGGTCGAGACCATCGCGACCATCGAATTTGCGAGCCGGAGCCTGCGGTTGAGGTTTTCAACCGCAAGCTCCGGAGTGATTTTGGCTCTATCAGAGCCAAAATCACTCCCACTGACATCACTAGTGATGTCAGTGGGCCGGCTTCTGACGGGAGGCGTTCCCGTGGGAACGCCCCCGTCAGGGAGGCACGCCCCCGGCACGCCCACCAAAGGGGGCGTGCTGTCAATCAACATTGACAGCACGCCCCCTTTGATCGGACACAACGAGCGAAGGACTTTCCTTCGCTCGTCGCGTCTGGCGCATGCGCACGACGGTGCTCCCTCCGTCGTGCGCATGCTCAGTCCATAACATCGACCCACTTGCGAGCGTACAGCCGCTCGCGAGTGGGTCTGAATCATGCCCATTGTGCACTGTTCATAAGTTTCAAGTTGTGTCTCCTTTATAACAGCTGCCTTGGAAACATCACTCTTAGTAGTGCCTGATTATTAATGATATACATTGCTACCTTTTCTGTATACGATTATTGGGATTAAAATTCACCAACCTACATATTGGGGTCTTACTTTTTTCTATCAATTATGGGCGCCACATTTTTATTCATGTTTTTTTTTTCTCATTATTGCTTCAGTGGAGCAGAATCTGCCATCCATATGTTGATGTTGGGCTAGAGTAGTAATGTTCTCTGATAAAACCAGACAGTGATCAGAAGGCAAGGCAACATCCTCTCATATCCAGGGATTAGTTCTTCCTGTGCTCTCTGATATACAGAACAGCCAAAGGGCAAGATGCAAGAGAGGAAGAGTAAGTAGCCTGAAAGAAATTAAACTCTGAGGTTGAGTCTGAACATAAACTTGTAAATTTATGGGGATGTTGAAGTTATCTAGGGTCTGTGGATCCGGTGGTATTCGGGTGGGTGACTTTATCAGGACTGGAGGTGTTTACAGGATGTTCTTCTTAATTTTCCACCCTTCTGCCCCTTTTTTGCTCTGCACTCTTGATGTGCTGTACAGCACAGAGAGCATTGGCCCCACTAAGGGTCTGATTCAGCAAAGAGCGCAGTTATACGCACGCAATCAGCCGATTATTGCGTACTGCGCATTAGTATGCATCGCAGTGCACGTGCGTGAACTAACCATTATGATCGGGACTGCAATCGCAGTGACTATGCAGACCCCTCACAAAGTGATTGACAGGAAGTGCCGTTTGTGGGTGGTGATGGGTGTGGTGGTCAGCAAAACGCAGGCATGCCAGTGCATTTAAACGCCATTTCATGGGCGTACATAAATTATCCACTGCAATGCCATACGCAGCCTGAGCCCACAAAGCATGCGCTGAAGTTAGCAATTCCTGAGTAAGGTCAGAGCTTGTGCAAGTGTGCATGAGGCTGCGATGGTACTCGATTTTACCGATGTTTTTGCAGTCTTGCTAAACATTACAGATGTGTGTAAGGTAAAGTGGGCGTCCTTATGTTATGCTGCGGCATCATTTTGATCGCAATGAATTAGCATATGTGGTACCCCCAAGTTTGTTCCCAAATAGGGGTCCCCCAATATATATATTTTTTTATGTATGTACACATAGATATACTGCAGCCCCATTCCTTATAATAGGCAGGTATAGTGAACTTTGACTGACCTTGCTCTCCCTGAACCTTACTGAGCATGTGCAGACAGGGAGGTAGAAAGTGCCCCTTGGTCAGCGACCCATTTTAGGAGGGAAAATCCTGCCCCATTGATTGGTAGCCTGGGTATCCAGGCAGAGATCCCTGTAGGCGGCCTGTTGCTGGGTCCCCTCTGTCCACTCATAGATGCCGGACCGACAGGGAGGAGAGTGAGGGAAAGTTTATATAATACCTTTCTCAGGGCTGTCAGTGCTGAGTCTGGGAGGAATTTCTGTAGAAAGAGTCTGGGGAAGAATTTCTGGAAAAGAAGTCAGGGAGGATTTGTCTGTGGAGTGCCCCTGGATTTATAAAATAGGGGTAGAGAAACCCCTCTCCTTTAAACTGGATTACAAATACTGCACCTGGTATGCTGTCTGTAATGAGTTGCTGTGGAGTGTCCCTGGATCTGTACAAATAGGGGTGCAGTAACCCCTCTCATTTACCCTGGATTACAAATACTGCACCTGGTATACTGTCTGTAATGAGTTGCTGTGGACTGCCCTTGGAGCTGTAAACATAAGGATGCTATAACTTTAATGTTGCCCTGGATTACAATTACCAGACTCATTATTAGCCCGGAAGGCTACCTATCCAATCTGATAGGGGAGGTGCTCTGATGCCGGATGTGAGTCCCTGGAGGAAGCTTGCCTGGGGATTTGAATAGAGCACCCTGCTTTGGAAGAAGCCCCCTCTGAATAAAGGACTGCCTCCCTAAGTGCCTGTTATCAGGAGTCACTGCATATTGTAGTCTGTGCATGCTGGGAGAGAAAAGGAGCTGCCTGGGAAGGAGGTCTCATCGCTCCATCGTCGCGAATGAAGCCCCAGCTGAGGAAAAGGTCCCACCAGTGACGAAAACCCTGCTGGCACCCGCACGGGCAGCAGAAAAGACAACCCCAGAGGAAGAGTGCCTCAGGACCCCTCCTGCTGCTGTGTGTGTTTGCTGGACAGAGCCCCTGTGGAAAAGGATTTTGCACCTGTTGCTCCTTGTAAAATACCTGCTCTGGTGCGGTGCTGTGCATCCCAGAGATGCCCTGGACATCGGAGGAGGCTGAATAGCCACTGCCAGGGGTGAGATCATACCAGAACCTCCCTATACTCTGTCCCTCCACAGCTCCTTTCTTCCCTCCATTAAGGCCCTGCCCCTCTGCACACCTATCCTATCTGGGTCCCCTGGGTCTATTGCATTATCTTTTACCTTGTGGCTAACCATGATTAGGTTGGGAGACAAGGTTTTGTGTAAAAGCTGGGACCGGGAGTTAGTCTCCCACACAACTGGGTATAGAAAGGGGTCATAGTGTTTTAAATTAGGTAAAGTGTGTGTGTGTAGTGATGAAATAGGGGGGAAGTAAAAGATAGGTCACCCCCTCTTTTCCCCAAGAGTTGCATTGGTGGTCATTTACTTTCCTGTGAACCTCTGGCTCATGTCCAGGAGGGGACGTGCCTTATGGGTATCGGCTCATGTCTGATGCCACTGTGGGTGATGTACAAAGTATTTTATGTCTAGCTTTAAAGTAAATGTAATGCCATGTGATATGTATTTGGCTCTGTTTACTGTTTGACTCGTGTGTTAGCTAAAGGGTTGATAGTGGCCCTCCGTGGCCCTTTATCTGTTATATTACTCTGTAAAGCTGTTCACTGCTTGCTGTGTTATTATTGTCAATGCTGTTTAATATTTTGCTTGCATGAAATGTTTGAGTATTTACCCATATTGGTGTTGATGTTCCATTCATGCTGATGTAATGTATATTGCTTGTTTATTTAGCCCTGTGTAACCCCGGCTGGCAATTCTGGTGATAATAAATTGTGGCATAGGCAATTAGCAAAGACTGTGTTAAGTGCTGCAAATCTGCCGGTGAACTACTGCTTCGAGCATAGCCCTTGTTATTTTTCTCAGTAGGGCCAAGTATTAGCAAAGACTGTGTTAAGTGCTGCAAATCTGCTGGTGAACTACTGCTTCAAGCATAGCCCTTGTTATTTTTCTCAGTAGGGCCAAGTATTAGCAAAGACTGTGTTAAGTGCTGCAAATCTGCCGGTGAACTACTGCTTCCAGCATAGCCCTTGTTATTTTTCTCAGTAGGGCCAAGTATTAGCAAAGACTGTGTTAAGTGCTGCAAATCTGCCAGTGAACTACTGCTTCCAGCATAGCCCTTTTTTTTTTCTCGGTAGGGCCAAGTATTAGCAAAGACTGTGTTAAGTGCTGCAAATCCGCCGGTGAACTACTGCTTCCAGCATAGCCCTTTTTATTTTTCTCAGCAGGGCCAAGTATTGGCAAGGACTGTGTTGGGTGCTGCAAATCTGCCGGTGAACTACTGCTTCCAGCATAGCCTAATTGTTGTCCCTATTTTTATCAGCAATGGCTCAATGACTCTGTTTAAACTATTGCAGGTTTCATATTTAGGTCTCTCATTTGTTTTTTTGGTAAAGTAAAGTTCTGCAGGAATTGTGGTTCTTGTTGGTTTCACATGCTTGCCAGCTGGGGTCACCGGTAGATGACGGGGAGGTAATAAATAAATACCTTGTCATTGAATAGTGTAATTAATTTCATTCCATCTGTAAATGGTAAATATCTCCTGTCATTTGTTGTTAAATATTAAAAATAATAAAATTGCGTTGCACCTTCCCTCCTGACTGGTCATTGTGTCTGCAAAAGGGGAATTCAGGCTTGCCTCTCTGTCACGGTGTGTCCTATCTGAACACGGGGAAATCGGCCACCGAAGCAATCCGAACACACCTGAACCTGGTGCTAGTGGTGCAGCACTGTACAAACCAGTCAGTACATCACACATATTATCGCAGTTGAACTGCATGCGCATAAGCAACTGCGTTTCTTGCTGAATCAGGCCCTAAGTTCACCATTGGTTGTGATCATCTCCCTTGTCAGCAGTAGATACCAGCCAAATATGAAGTTTGGACACCATCCTTAGATGGGTCCAAAGTGAAATAGTAAAGGTAAGTGGGTGGTGGTCTATTGGTGGGACTATATTTACTAAAGTGAGAGTTTTTAGAAATGGAGATGTTGCCCATAGCAACCAATCAGACTACTACTTTAACTAGCACCTTCTAGAAAATAATAGCTAATATCTGATTGGTTGCAACATCTCCACTTCTAAATACTTTCACTTTAGTAAATAGTCCCCTTGGTGCAGGAGGGGTGCTTATAACCCCTTTGCTTGGGTAGTAGTAGTAAACTTGTACCTGTGCTGTTCGCTAATGGTTTTCTCTGTCACTTGCTTTATAATTAATATAGTCACTCCTTTTCACTATTCAGATGATGACAGGAGGGAACAGTCATGTTCTAGCAACGCTGGGGGGAGGTCAGAAGTGAGGCTGTGTCTGAAACTCTGCCAGCCAGTGAGAGCTACAAGGGGAGGGAAGAGGGTGGGGCCTCCCTGCAGCTAGTCACATGCTGTAAGAGATTATATTACAGATTGTGGATAGTTATACGATATACAGGAGTTGGTTTAATGTACCGCACAATAAAGCTGGCATCTATTGGCTCAGAGGGTTTTCCTTTAATTCCCAAATCCACCTGTGTTACAAGTCACAGGTCCCCATCTTATTTTTGTCGGGTCTGTGCCTGCATGTCTTCTGGCATTCTCCTACTGGCAACCTCCATGTGTTCATCATTCAAACATTTGTTCCTAGAGGTTGTTCACAATATATTTATTTGATATATAATATTCGCTTTTCATTGGCTGTGATATTCTTTACTGTTATTCCTCTTGTTTAGATGTGATTTTATGTATCTTGAGTTATTTCATTATAATTTAGCTCTTAATGATTAATTTACTTTGTATTTTTATTTCTTATTATAATAAGAAATCAGGATAGGCACCGAGAAGAGATGCATCTTTCCAACTGGCAGCACTTCTCTGTGAGTGGGGGAAATGTATCAAACCTTGTAAATAGTGGATAAGTGGAGCAGTGAAGTTGCTGTAGCAACCATTCAGCTTCTACTTATCATATTATAGAATGTACTTGATAAATGATGTCTTGAAGCTAATTGGTTACTATGGACAACTTCTTCACTCTTTAGAAGGTTTGATACATCTCCCCTTAGGTTGCTGTCTGTTTTGTGGCCCTGATGACTGTAGGATGTGAGGGGAAGAAGGAGGATGGGATGAGGGTTGCATAGAAAAGCATAACATCATTTCAGAAATAGACTTAGGAAAAAAAACGGGGGGCTGGGCTGCACATCCTAATTTAAATACAATAAGAGGTGCTACCTTGCTGAGACCTGTAGTTCTACAGCAGAAAAAAAGGGGAGGAAATGCAGATGCACACTCTAAAGCACTAAGAATACTGTATATCAAAATATATATAATAAACTCAGGGCCAGCGCTACCATTAGGCAGCTGCCTAGGGGAGCCGGCCACTGGATGGCGCCACTCACTGCCATGTCAGTGCTGCACACTGTGGACCTCATTCAGAGCCACTCGCAAAATGCAAGCGCTCGCTCTGAATGAGGGCGGCCGCTTTTCTTTTGAAAGGCGGTCTCATGGCCGCTCGCTAAGCTGTGGGTTACCACCCACAGCTTAGCGAGTGACTAGGTGATGGTCAAGACCATTGCGACAATCAGGGCTTGCAACGAGACCCTTGCGGTAGTGTCTCGTCTACCGCAAGCCCCAGGTTGTTTCCTGCTCTAACAGAGCAGGAAGCACCCTACTGACATCACTGGTGTTGTCAGTAGGGCCGCCTACAAATGGAAGGCGTTCCTTCAGGAACGCCTCCGTTTGTCCGGCCACCCCGCCTACAGAACGGGGTGACCTGTCGATCAACATCGTCAGCCGCCCCTTTTGTAGCGAGCCCCAAAGCGAGTGCATTTGTCACTCGCTCCGGGGCTTGCGCACGCGCAGTGCGAGCGCTGCATGTGCGCAGGCCCTCACCATCGACCCGCTTGCGAGCGCTCACGAGCGGGTCTGAATGAGGTCCTGTGTCTCCTCTCGCCCCTTTTATAATGCCCCCAGTAGTAGTTCCCCCCCCAAGTAGTGGTCCCCCTCCCGATTAAGTGCCCACAGTAATAGCCCCCCAAGTAGAGGTCCTCCCAATAATGGTGCCCCCAATAATAGCCCCCCCAGTAGAGGTCCTCCCAATAATGGTGCCCCCAGTAATAGCCCCCCCCAGTAGAGGTCCTCCCAATAATGGTGCCCCCTGTAGTAGCCACCCCCCCTTTGTGCCCCCACCCCCAGTAGAGGTCCCACCAGCAGTAGCCACCCCCCTCCCCCGTTGTGCCCCCAATAGTGCAGACAGGTTTTAAAAAATATATATATAAATATTAGGGGTGAGCGGGTTCGGATTTCTGAAATCCGAACCCCCCCGAGCCCCCCCAATCCGAGTCCGATCCGAGTCAGGCTCGACTTTTCCCGCCTGACTCGGATCTGAAATCGAGGCAAAACGTCATCATCCCGCCTTCCGAGTCTCGCGGGTTTTGGATCCTATATAAGGTACCCGCGTCGGCGCCATTTTCTCACTCGGCTGTGGACAGTGAAGAGGGAGGGTGGGAGTTAGGGCTGTGTAGTGTAGTGTAGTGTAGTGTAGTGTAGTGCTGCTGTTGTCCACTACTTCAAAGTCCATAGGGGCTGGCTGTGTTGTGCTGTGCTGCTGTTGTTAATAGGGGCTGTGTCCACTACTTCAAAGTCCATAGGGGCTGGCTGGACTGTGTTGTGCAGTCAGTTCTCCATAGGGGCTGTGTCCACTCCAAAGTCCTGTGCAGTGTCCCAGTCCTAAAGGAGTGCTGTAGTGTTGTCCAGGGGGTGCTCTGTCCATCAGGGGTGCTCCCCCCAAGTGCTAAAAAAATAATATATTTTCTGTGTTTGTGAATTGTGTGCGCAGTAGCCGCACGTGCATCAACAAAGTAGTGCCAAGCGTGCGCCTGTGTCATAAGTAAAGGGCCGGCTGGCTTGACCGTTAAAGGGTGCTGTAACCCCCGAAAGTACACTCCAGTCCAAACCAAAAAAAAATTATTTTCTGTGTTTGTGAATTGTGTGCGCAGTAGCCGCACGTGCATCAACAAAGTAGTGCCAAGCGTGCGCCTGTGTCATAAGTAAAGGGCCGGCTGGCTTGACCGTTAAGGGTGCTGTAACCCCCGAAAGTACACTCCAGTCCAAACCAAAAAAAAAATTATTTTCTGTGTTTGTGAATTGTGTGCGCAGTAGCCGCACGTGCATCAACAAAGTAGTGCCAAGCGTGCGCCTGTGTCATAAGTAAAGGGCCGACTGGCTTGACCGTTAAGGGTGCTGTAACCCCCGAAAGTACACTCCAGTCCAAACCAAAAAAAAAATTATTTTCTGTGTTTGTGAATTGTGTGCGCAGTAGCCGCACGTGCATCAACAAAGTAGTGCCAAGCGTGCGCCTGTGTCATAAGTAAAGGGCCGGCTGGCTTGACCGTTAAGGGTGCTGTAACCCCCGAAAGTACACTCCAGTCCAAACCAAAAAAAAATTATTTTCTGTGTTTGTGAATTGTGTGCGCAGTAGCCGCACGTGCATCAACAAAGTAGTGCCAAGCGTGCGCCTGTGTCATAAGTAAAGGGCCGGCTGGCTTGACCGTTAAGGGTGCTGTAACCCCCGAAAGTACACTCCAGTCCAAACCAAAAAAAAAATTATTTTCTGTGTTTGTGAATTGTGTGCGCAGTAGCCGCACGTGCATCAACAAAGTAGTGCCAAGCGTGCACCTGTGTCATAAGTAAAGGGCCGGCTGGCTTGACCGTTAAGGGTGCTGTAACCCCCGAAAGTACACTCCAGTCCAAACCAAAAAAAAAATTTATTTTCTGTGTTTGTGAATTGTGTGCGCAGTAGCCGCACGTGCATCAACAAAGTAGTGCCAAGCGTGCGCCTGTGTCATAAGTAAAGGGCCGGCTGGCTTGACCGTTAAAGGGTGCTGTAACCCCCGAAAGTACACTCCAGTCCAAACCAAAAAAAAAATTTATTTTCTGTGTTTGTGAATTGTGTGCGCAGTAGCCGCACGTGCATCAACAAAGTAGTGCCAAGCGTGCGCCTGTGTCATAAGTAAAGGGCCGGCTGGCTTGACCGTTAAAGGGTGCTGTAACCCCCGAAAGTACACTCCAGTCCAAACCCAAAAAAAATTATTTTCTGTGTTTGTGAATTGTGTGCGCAGTAGCCGCACGTGCATCAACAAAGTAGTGCCAAGCGTGCGCCTGTGTCATAAGTAAAGGGCCGGCTGGCTTGACCGTTAAGGGTGCTGTAACCCCCGAAAGTACACTCCAGTCCAAACCCAAAAAAAAATTATTTTCTGTGTTTGTGAATTGTGTGCGCAGTAGCCGCACGTGCATCAACAAAGTAGTGCCAAGCGTGCGCCTGTGTCATAAGTAAAGGGCCGGCTGGCTTGACCGTTAAAGGGTGCTGTAACCCCCGAAAGTACACTCCAGTCCAACTCCAAACCAAAAAAAAATTATTTTCTGTGTTTGTGAATTGTGTGCGCAGTAGCCGCACGTGCATCAACAAAGTAGTGCCAAGCGTGCGCCTGTGTCATAAGTAAAGGGCCGGCTGGCTTGACCGTTAAGGGTGCTGTAACCCCCGAAAGTACACTCCAGTCCAAACCAAAAAAAAATTATTTTCTGTGTTTGTGAATTGTGTGCGCAGTAGCCGCACGTGCATCAACAAAGTAGTGCCAAGCGTGCGCCTGTGTCATAAGTAAAGGGCCGGCTGGCTTGACCGTTAAAGGGTGCTGTAACCCACAAAGTACACTCCAGTCCAAACCCAAAAAAAAATTATTTTCTGTGTTTAGCCGCACGTATATATCAAATCGATATAACATAAATGGAGGACCAAACTTTCTCCGATAAAAATAAAATAGAGAAAGATCAAGAACCACTTCCTCCTAGTGCTGAAGCTGCTGCCACTAGTCATGACATAGACGATAACATGCCATCAACGTCGTCTGCCAAGGCCGATGCCCAATGTCATAGTAGAGGGCACATACAATCCCAAATGGCAAAGTTCAGGAAAATGACCTTGAAAAAGACATTTAAATCAGCTGAAGAGAAACGTAAACTTGCCAATATGCCATTTACGACACGGAGTGGCAAGAAACGGCTAAGGTCGATCCCTAGTATGTTCATGACTAGTGGTTCAGCTTCACATGACGATGGAAGCCCTCCTCCCACTAAAAAAATCAAAAGAGTTAAGCTGGCAAAAGCACAGCGAAGAACTGTGCTTTCTAAGAAGATATCACAAATCCCCAAGGAGAGTCCAAGTGTGGTGGTGGTTGCGATGCCTGACCTTCCCAGCACTGGACGGGAAGAGGTGGCTCTTTCCACCATTTGCACGCCCCCTGCAAGTGCTGAAAGGAGCACCCACAGTCCACTTGCTGATATGCAAATTGAAGATGTCACTGTTGAAGTACAACAGGATGAGGATACTGGTGTAGCTGGCGCTGAGGAGGAAGTTGGCGAGGAGGATTCTGATGGTGATGTGGTTTGTTTAAATCAGGCTCCGGGGGAGACAGTTGTTGTCCGTGGGATGAAAAAGCCCATCACGGTCATGCCTGGGCAGAAGACCAAACATTCCACCTCTTTGGTCTGGCAATATTTCTATCCAAATCCGGACAACAACTGTCTTGCCATATGTACCATATGTAAAGGTGAAATAAGTAGGGGTAGGGACGTCAACCACCTAGGAACATCCTCCCTTATACGGCACCTGCAGCGCGTTCATAAAAAGTTACTGTCAAGTTCAGAAACTTTGGCTAAGACCGTAAGCAGTCCAGGGACACCTAAATCCCGTTGTCCTGTTGTATCCAAGCGCCTGCAAACCACACCGTCAACTCCCTCCTCGTCAATTTCCTCCTTAGTTAGGATCGGAAGTAGTCCTGCAGGCCATGTCACTGGCATGACTGACTCTCCTATCCGGGATTCCTCCGGAGGATCCTGCATTGCTACGCCTACTGCTGCCGCTGCTGCTGTTGCTGCTGCTGGGAGTCGTTCATCATCCCAGAGAGGAAGTAGGAACACCACTACTTTTACTAAACAATTGACCCTCCAACAGTCCTTAGCGAGGAGGATGAAGTACGACAGCAGTCATCCTGAAGCAAAACGTATAACTGAGGCCTTGACTGCTATGTTGGTGTTAGACGTGCGTCCGGTATCCGCCATTAGTGCAGTGGGATTTAGACAATTGATGGAGGTAGTGTTTCCCCGGTTCCAAATCCCGTCTAGATTCCACTTCACTAGGCAGGCGATACCGAGACTGTACAGAAACGTCAGAAAAAGTGTCCTCAGTGTCCTGAAAAATGCCGTTGTACACAATGTCCACTTAACCACGGACATGTGGACAAGTGGAACAGGGCAGACTAAGGACTATATGACTGTGACAGCCCACTGGGTAGATGTATCACCTTACGCAGCAACAGCAGCAGCGTCACCAGTAGCAGCATCTCAGAAATGCCAGCTCGTTACAAGGCAGGCTACGCTGTGTATCACCGGTTTCAGTAAGAGGCACACCGCCGACAACCTCTTAGAGAAACTGAGGGAAATCATCGCCCAGTGGCTTACCCCACTTAGACTCTCCTGGGGATTTGTGATATCTGACAATGCCACCAATATTGTGCGGGCATTACATCTGGGCAAATTCCAGCACGTCCCATGTTTTGCTCACACAATAAACTTGGTGGTGCAGAATTTTCTGAAAAGCGACAGGGGCGTGCAGGAGACGCTTTGGGTGGCCCGAAAAATTTCTGGCCACTTTCGCCATTCAGCGACTGCGTGCCGAAGACTGGAGCGCCAGCAAACACTCTTGAACCTGCCCCGCCATCACCTGAAGCAAGAGGTTGTGACGCGGTGGAACTCAACCCTCTATATGCTTCAGAGGATGGAGGAGCAGCAAAAGGCCATACAAGCCTATACATCCACCTATGACATAGGCAAAGGAGGGGGTATGCACCTGACTCAAGCGCAGTGGAGAATGATTTCCGTGTTGTGCAAGGTTCTCCAGCCCTTCGAACTTGCCACACGTGAAGTCAGTTCAGACACTGCCAGCTTGAGTCAGGTCATTCCCCTCATCAGGCTTTTGCAGAAGCAGCTGGAGAAAGTGAAGGAGGAGCTAAGACGGAGCGATTCCGCTCGGCATGTGGGACTTGTGGATGAAGCCCTTCATTCGCTTTGCCAGGATTCCAGGGTGGTCAATCTGTTGAAATCAGACCACTACGTTTTGGCCACCGTGCTCGATCCTAGGTTTAAAGCCTATGTGGTGTCTCTCTTTCCGGCCGACACAAGCCTGCAGAGGTGCAAAGACCTGCTGGTGAACACACTGTCAGCTGAAGCGGAACGTGACACGTCAACGGCTCCTTCTTCATTTTCTCCTGCAACTGGGGCTGCCAGGAAAAAACTTAGGTATCCTAAGCAACCCGCTGGCGGTGATGCAGGGCAGGCAGGACCAAGTTTGGACATCTGGTCCGGACTGAAGGACCTGGCAACAATTTCTGACATGTCTACTGTCACTGCATATGATACTGTCACCATTGACAGAATGGTGGAGGATTACATCGGTGACAGCATCCAAGTAGGCATGGCAGACAGTCCATACCTGTACTGGCAGGAAAAAGAGGCAATTTGGAGGCCCCTGTACAAACTGGCTCTATTTTACCTGAGTTGCCCCCCCTCCAGTGTGTACTCCGAAAGAGTGTTTAGTGCAGCCGGGAACCTTGTCAGCGAAAGGCGTAGGAGGTTGCTTCCACAGAATGTGGAGAAGATGATGTTCATCAAAATGAATTATCAGCTCTTCCAGGGAGACCAGCCTCCAGAAGGTACAGAGGGACCTGTGGTGGTTGATTCAAGTGGGGACGAGTTAATACTTTGTGAGGATGAGGATGTACACACTGAAGAGGGTGAGGAATCGGTGGATGAGGAGGATGAGGATGACATCTTGCCTCCATAGAGCCAGTTTGTGCAGGGACACATTAATTGCCAGCTTGTTTTGTGGGGGCCCAAACGAACCAATCATTTCAGCCACAGTTGTGTGGCAGACCCTGGCGCTGAAATGATTGGTTTGTTAAAGTGTGCATGTCCTGTTTATACAACATAAGGGTGGGTGGGAGGGCCCAAGGACAATTCCATCTTGCACCTCTTTTTTTTCTTTGCATTATGTACAGTTTGGGGCCTAGTTTTTCAAACTGCCATCCTGTCTGCCACTGCAGTTTCACGCCTAGATGGGTCACGTGTTTGTGCCGCCCACTCGTGTCGCTTAGCATAGTCATCCAGCTACCTCGGTGCAACGTTTTGGACATAAAAACACTATTGTGAGGTGTGAGGTGTTCAGAATAGACTGGAAATGAGTGGAAATTAAGGTTATTGAGGTTAATAATAGCATAGGAGCAGAAAAACCTACAAATTCTGTGATTTTAGCTGTTTTTATGCTTTTTTTTAAAAAAATACAGATCCAAAACACAAAACCCAGAACCCAAAACACGGAAGGGTGGTTTTGGCAAAACCAATCCAGATCCAAAACACGAAGAAAGATCCAGATCCAAAACCAAAACACAAAACACGAAAAGTGGCCGGTGCACACCCCTAATAAATATATACTTACCTGAATCCACACTGCTGCTCCGGACCGCGACACCGCTCCCGCCGCCGCCGCTGCCGGCAGTCCTCCCGGGCTGGTGCTCTCAGCATAATGGGAGAGACGTCATGATGTCATGACGTCTGTCCCATTACCCACTGCAGGAGCCGGACGGAAGTCCGGCTCTTGCAGTGGGTGCTGCAGCAGTCAATGAGAGTCTATCTGACTCTCATTAGCTGCTGTTTAACACACGCATAGCCGCCAGCGCTGGCGGTGATGCATGTGTTATGCACAGCATGAGCCCACCTCCTGGTGCTATTGGGCAAGCGCTCAGGGGGAGGGAACGGGCTCAGGTGTGCAGCACAGGACTGGCGCTGGAAGCCTAGCGCCGGTCCTGTGTAAATGTGTAGAGCTGACAGCACTCACTGCGGTCGGCGCTACACTGGTGGCTAACTAGGGCGGGCCGGACAGTGGCCGGCGGCGCCCCCCCACTCCACCGGTTCCACAACGCCCAGGGCACGCACCCTGCTCGACCCACCCTAGTTACGCCACTGCCTATAAGGGAGGGTTACCTAAGTGGTCGTCAGGCGTCAGCACTGCTGCTGACATAACGTGCCGACCAGCCAATCGCCCGCCCCCTTGTTCTGTGTACTTTTCCTTTTGCTCCTCCTCTCTTCCTCTCAGAGACTAGGTGCAGGGAATGGATGCTCCGGGCAGAGAGTGGTACCATCACAGAGGTAGCGCTGCCAGCCTGTGGACTGTCTGTAATCAGCAATATGTAATATATTTTATATTTATTAACAAGCAATGTAAATTGTGTATGTGTGTCAGTAAGTGTAATAATATTGCATACTTGCCTACCCTCCCAATTTGGTCGGGAGCCTCCTGAAAATCGGGTGCCGCTCCCGACCTCCCGGGAAGGCAGGCAAGCCTCCCGGCTGCCAGCGACCCCTCCTATCTCCCTGCAAATACATGTGAAACCCCCGCAGCGGGGGGAGGCGGTGACGCGATTCACGTGGAGTCGCGTAATTTTGGCCCCGCCCCCTGCCTCACACTGCCTGTAATATCGGCAGTGTGTAGCAGGGGTGGGGCCAAAATGACCGCCCCCTGCCCTGCCCACAAACACTTGTCGCCTGGCCGGCCCTGCCCCCATTTGCTGCCTACGCCCCCCCCAGTCATGCTGATCTGGCTGCTCCCTCCCAGAAGGGGCAGCCAGATAGTCGGTAAGTATGATATACTGTCCACAGCACAATTACCCTTACTGACACACAACACAACAACATACATTGCTTGTGTTATTATATATGTAATAAACTGTATATTATATATATCAACATGTATATTGAATCATTAAACATACATGTGTTGTTTATATATAACATACTGGTACTGGGGGAGGTAGGGACGGTATTGTGTAGCTTTGCCTAGGGCGTCTTGAAACCTTGCACCGGCCCTGAATAAACGATCAATTAACATGGTTTACTATTAAGGTTCTTAGGACCTCATTCAGAACCGCTCGCATAATGCGAGCGCTCGCTCTGAATGAGGGCGGCCGCATCTATTTGCTGACCCGGCCTCCTGGCCGCTCGCTAGGCTGTGGGTGACCACCTACAGCTTTAGCGAGCAGCCAGGTTGTTGGTCGCGACCAACGGGGCTTGCGACGAGACCCTTGTGGTAGGATCTCGTCTGCCGCAAGCCCCAGAGAGCTTCCAGCTATAATAGAGCAGGAATCTCTCCCACTGACATCACTGGTGATGTCAGTGGGGCCGCCCACAAATGGCAAGCGTTCGTTTGGGAACGCCTCCGTTTGTGAAGCCACCCCCCCACCCCGCCTACAAAACGGGTCGAGCTGTCGATCACCATCGACAGCCGCCCCTTTTGTAGTGAGCCTCGGAGCAAGAGAATATCGCTCTCCGGGGCTTGCGCATGCAGAGTGTGGCCTCTGTGCGTGCACAGAGCCCAACATCGACCCGCTTGTGAGCACTTGCAAGCGGGTCTGGATGAGACCCTTAGTACATGTTTGGCCAAAGATGTTTGCCCACCTACCACTCAGGGCTGTCTTAACAGCAGTGTGGGCCCTTGGCAAAGCAATGCACTGGGGCCCCTACCCACCCATTCACGGGAATAAAATGTAAATGGTCATATATGCTTCCCAGAACAATGATACAACACAGCCACCATATAGTACACAAGAGAGACTGCTGCCCGTATTGGGAATCAGTATAAATGACCCTATGGCCAGCGGTTCAAATCCCGATGCTGGAAGACTGTCGCCAATGGGTCCATAATTATCAATGTGGATGATGGAGTCCACCTGAGCAGTGTCCTATCCCCCTGGGCCCCACTCCCAATATCTCTCCCCCTTCCCCCAAAGCAGTGTCATAAACACCCTGAGCCCCCACTCCCCATGTGTTTCTGCCTTCTGCCCTCCCCCCAATAGCAGTGTCCTCAGCCCTGAGATCCCACACACCTTTGTCTCTGCCTCCCCCCCATAACGGGTCATCAGCCCCCACATATATCTGCCTCCTCCTCCCCCCATAACAGTATCATCAGCTCCCTGAGTCCCTACTTCCCATGTCTTTGTCTCCCCCTCCCATAGCAGTGCCATCAGCCCCCACTCCCCATATGTATCTGCCTCCCCCTCCCTCATGGCAGTATCATCAGTTCCCTGAGCCGCTACTCCCAATGTATTTGTCTCCCCCTCCCACAGCAGTGCCATCAGCCCCCACTACCCATATGAATATATATCTCCCCCTCCCCCATAGCAGTATCATGGGCTCCCTGAGCCCCTACTCCCCATATGTCTTTGTCTTTTCAATTAGAAGCGAAAAGTCAGTTTCTGCGATACTTTTTTGCCGATGACGTCATATTCGCCGGTTTCAACCTATCCCCATATTCAATTTGTCCGACTTTTCGCTGGTGCAAAAAGTTTGCGCCTTGCAAACAGCGGAAAAGTTTTGCTAATGGATACCCGGCGGAAAAAAGTGCAGAATTGGGGTTTTGGGTTGCAAAATTGCGGCAGCCCCAAAAACCCTTTTTACACCCCCCTTGGAACTAATTGCTTCAACAAATGCTAAAAACCCCACAAAAGACACCCCAATAAAAGCACTTTGAAAACTCAAAAACTGGGGGGTCTGGAAGTATGGGTGAGGTGTATTTTTGATTTCAGGTGCTTGCTAAAGGTGTGTTTTTGGCGTTTTCAATGCTTGACTTTAGCAACTTTAAAATATGCTTGCACCCATTTTAATGTACCTCAAATTTGATGGAACTACTTATTTTCCCCCCCTAAAGTGTCAAAATGCTATTCTTCATCATTGTCCCAAAGACGCTAATTATGCGCCTACTGAGACCATTCAAAGACCCCAAATACCTTCAGCAGGGCTAATTGGGGGTACCCATAGTGAACCCCATGTCAGAGCATGTTTTGGGGGGTGTCAGGGTGATTTCCACAAAAAGAGGACAGCACTTTTCGCCTGCTTGCGTTTCGCCGGGTCACGTTTTCGCCGATTTGAAATTTAAAGGGGGATACGCGGGGACACGCGCGATACTTTTTCGCACCTGAAACAAGCGATGACGGTGAAATGTCCGGCAATGGACTTTTCGCTTCTAATTGAATACGGGCCTAACTACAGTAGCTTTATCATTTTATAACTTTGATAAAGAAAATATCTATTGAGAAGCACAATGTTATATAAGTCTGAGCATACCCTCCCACCAATCAGCTGGAAAAGCATGCTGGGACTTGTAGTTACACAACAGCTGGAGAGCGGCCTACTTGAACTACTGTAGAGTGAAATCTTGGACACTACTTTTGCATTGCCTATGGTCTATGAGTATCCAGGGCCGTCTCTTCCATTGGGCTTGTTGGGCATTTGCCCAAGGGTCCGAAGCTTCAAGGGGCCCAGCCAGCAGGAGAGATCAGACGGCTGCAACAGCAGGGCACTCACATAGGCAGGAAGTGTTTTTAGTTTAACTTTAACTTTCTGCCTGTTAGGCTGACGCGAGCTACTGCAGAGTGCAGAGGAGAAGCCAGGCAACATCCGCAGAGCTGCTGACAGACCCGGCTCCACCACACAGGATAAAGGTAAGAGCTGGATGTGGGGAGGAAGATACATTTGGGGAGTGGGGGCTGATGGCACTACTATGGGAGGGGCAGACAAAGACATATGGGGAGTAAGGGCTCAGGAGCTGATGATACTGCTATGGGGAGGTGGGGATTTATATACATATGGGTAGTGGGTACTGATGGCACTGCTGTGGGAGGGTGAGACAAATACATGGGGAGTAGGGGCTCAGGGAGCTGATGATACTGCTATGGGAGAGGGGGAGATATATACATATGGGGAGTGGGGGCTCATGGCACTGCTTTGGGAGGGGAAGACAAATACATGGGGAGTAGCAGCTCAGGGAGCTGATGATACTGCTATGGGGAGGGGGAGATACTGTATATACATATGGGGAGTGGGGGCTGATGGCACTGCTATGGGAGGGGGAGACAAAGACATGGGAAGTAGGGACTCAGGGAGCTGATGATACTGTTATGGGGGGAGGAGGAGGCTGATATATGTGGGGGCTGATGACCCGTTATGGGGGGGAGGCAGAGACAAGGGTGTGTGGGAACTCAGGGCTGAGGACATTACTATTGGGGGGAGGGCAGAAGGCAGAAACAGATGGTGAGTGGGGGCTCAGGGTGTTTATGACACTGCTTTGGGGGAAGGGGGAGAGATTTTGGGAGTGGGGCCCAGGGGGATAGGACACTGCTCAGGTTGACTCCATCATCCACATTGATAATAAGGGACCCATCGGCGACAGTCTTCCAGCATCGGGATTTGAACCACTGGCCATAGGGTCATTTATACTGATTCCCAATACGGGCAGCAGTCTCTCTTGTGTACTATATGGTGGCTGTGTCATATCATTGTTCTGGGAAGCATATATGACCATTTACATTTTATTCCCGTGAATGGGTGGGTAGGGGCCCTAGTGCATTGCTTTGCCCAGGGCCCACACTGCTGTTAAGACAGCCCTGTGAGTATCTTGCTCCCCCAACTCTTGTATTTAAGTGTGACTGTATATCACGTCGACATTCAGAGTGTTCAGAATGTGGACATGTGAAATGTCGACATTCACAATGTCAACACTCAGCATGTCAACAGCAAGATTTGCCATTCACTGGTAGTCTGAGTCTAACCGTAACTCTAACCTAACTGCAGCCTAACCCTAATTAGGGTTAATCAGCTGTAAAAGCTGATTGTTTTAACAATTTTGGCTATTGACATTATGGCCATGTTGACATCATGAATGTCGACCATTTGGCTCTGTACCCTTGTTCTTTGTTCATATTATGTTTTTCTTCCCCTTTTGAATCCAGTTATTTTAAAAGATGGCAAATTTACTGTACTTTAATTCCCAGATACTTACTGTATCTATGTGGGAACTAACAGTATTTTGAGTAATTACGGAAAAATCACAGCAGCCCTCTAACTATGAGGTTTATCTCTGCCGTTTCCTATAAACAGTTAAGTATTTTCTATTTGTCAAGCAGTTTGCTGATTCTTATTCAGAAAACACTTCTCCCCTGAGTGACAGTCATTATTTCCCAGCTGCAGGAGGCTGAGCCACCTGTTCCCTGACTCCCACAGTCTACTCTACAGTATGAAAAGTTGTCACTTGTGTATCGTATGCCGGAACCATGAGGGGGACACTCGTTGCTGTATGTGCAATTTCTGCGCTTATATCCACAGGTGGGTGACCAGATTTATTACACTACCTATCGATACAAACTGATAACGTGTATGACTTAAGGGATTAGTGATCCCTATCTACCAACTTTCCTTTCTTTGCCCCAATACAAAATACTCTGTTCTGGAACTTCCCAATTAATTTACTTTACTAGGGCAGTTATCTCTACTGAATCCAATAACTCATGTTTAATTAAACCACTCAAACTTAAGCTGCATACACACACACAACGATTTTGTTACCAACGATTTTCTGAACAATTATCTGTCAGATTTTTTAAAGTGTAATGAACGATTTTTTGAACTACAAACGATTTTTGTAACTTCCGTTGGTCAGTCAGAATGAAGTACAAACTACAAACTACAAATGGGAACGTGCATGAACGATAATCATTCATTGTTATAACTCAGAAACTGAACAATTTTTTCAACAATTGAACGATAACTACGTTGTTTTAGTTAAATCGTTCAAAAAATCGTTACGTGTGCATTCACCTTAAATCATTCATTCGTTCATTCATCACAGGTACGGTAACTGCCTGTGTAGATTACGTTCAGGAGCAGAGCATTTTATATTGGATGCAAAAGGAAACCTTAAGCTGGGTAGACACTGAACAGATATACAGTATCTGCAGATGATGGTCAATCATACAAGCTGAACGACCATCATCTATTTCTGTCTACGGGTACCACTGGCCGGGGGGCGTGTCCTGCTCCGCGACCTCTGCTGCATGTATACAGGCAGTCGGTAGACCGCCTGGACACACTGCTCGATGGACAGATATATTTGCCATGGGCTGTGCAGCAGAGCCGACGCGATATGTCTGCAAATGACGTAGTTCACAGACATATCGCTAGTACACACTGGCCGATGGGCACCCGACATATTGGCCGATCAAATGATTGGCCAATATACTGTATCTGTCAGTGTGTACCCAGATTTAGCAATCTGGTTATTACAATGAGGTTAATGTAATTTTTTGTGTATATTGTTTAGAGATATATGTGTTCCCTCTGTTTATATTGATTTAATTAAATCTTTATCTAATATAAATAAATGCAGTTCCTATGGTGCATACACATGTAACGATTTTTTAACCAACGATTTTCTGTCAGATTTTTTTAAGTGTAATGAAGGATTTTTACAACGATGAACGAAAAATGTCCCTTCCCTAAATGAAAATTGTTATGTTGGACAGTCTGACATGAACTACAAACTACAAACAGAAGCGCGCTTCAACGATTTTCGTTCATCTAAATAACAGTCAGTAGAAATACAAGATGGAATTTAGGCCCTCATTCAGAGCCACTCGCTAGCGGCAGTACGCTCGTTCCGAGCGATGTTCGCACATCTGCGCATGCGTACGGATCGTTATACGCATGCGCGAACCAGTCAGTGCGGCCGAAATTCATGTGCTCGCAATATAGCGAATGCCTGCTATTTTGAGTGACAGAATGAGGCGTATGTGGGTGGTAACAGGGGAAGGTGCTTGAAAATGGGGAGTGGAGATCCGAACGCAGGCGTGCTTAAAGGTCAAAACGGGCGTTTTATGGGTGTGCATAATTAATACAGCAGCGTCATTGACCACGTCACTGGGTTATTTTATAGCCAGAACTGCTCGCAAGATTGTGGTAGCAAAAACCAACCACAAGAATAGCGAGCAGTTCATACGCTGGTCGATGTACTCGATTAATCTAATAAATAGCGGACATGACGTATGGTGCGAGCGGCCTGGGGGCATTTTTAACAAATAAACGAGCGTATGTTTTGCTCGCTCGTTCAGACTTAGAGGTGTGAACAGACTGCAATTTGCGAACGGATCATTTGAATAGCCACCCCTTGTTTTTGAACGAATGACCGCAAATAGCGAACGGCTCTGAATCAGGCCCTTAGTCCTGCATGGATAATTATCCACTATGTAAATGTCCTAAAAAATGAAGATAATAGAATGTTTAAAATTCAGTTGTAATTCCCCACAGTTTTTAAAGGAAGGAGTGTTTCTTCGAAATATTCAGAACCATATGTTCACTGAGATCTTCAAACTCCGCAACACATCCCTTCATAAAAAAGAGAGAAAAAGGACCACCATAGTGCATTATCATTTAATGTGAATAATTCAAATACATCAAAATGAAGAACAATTCCACCGTGCTGATACTAGAATAAAGGCGTACCAGAGAATGTGGGTGTAACAGAATACACCTCAGAAGCTTGTATAACACCAAGTTCCAGTACAAGGCTTGGATCCAGGAAGTGGGGACCATTCAGAGACACAACTGGTTGCTGATATTCCACGGATTCCTGTTCCCAGGAAGTGTTATACAAGCTTCTGAGGTGTATTCTGTTACACCCACATTCTCTGGTACGCCTTTATTTTATTATCAGCACGGTGGAATTGTTTTTCATTTTGATGTATTTGAATTATTCACATTAAATGATAATGCACTATGGTGGTCCTTTTTCTCTCTTTTTTATGAAGGGATGTGTTGCAGAGTTTGAAGATCTCAGTGAACATATGGTTCTGAATATTTCGAAGAAACACTCCTTCCTTTAAAAACTGTGGGGAATTACAACTGAATTTTAAACATTCTATTATCTTAATTTTTTTAGGGCATTTTTATCCACGCAAGACTAAATTCCATATTGTATTTCTACTGACTGTATTCTTGTGCGCTGGGGTGACTATTCTTTTTGTTATTTACATGCTCTTTTTGGGGTACATATAGGGATTACCCCCTGACACCTTTAGCTGCCTTTGTGACGCGCAGGTTTTTTCGCTATTTTTGATTTTCGTTCATCGTTATAACTCAGAAACTGAATGATTTTTCGAACGATAACGACGTCGTTAATGACAAATCATTCAAAAGAAATCGTTACGTGTGTATGCACCTTGTGATACTTGGGGTAATTAGCTTGGTAGACTAGTGTCAGTGGTGCAGTGATTAGGTGCAGAATCAGACTCCACACATGGCATTCCAGTAAAACAAATGAACGTGGTGCTTTACTTCCAACATAATCAGGAACAAACAGAAAATAATAAATGCCTAGCCCTTTCTTAGGGCACTAGCTCACTTCTTGAACCCTCTCTACAGAAGCAGCTACTCTGCATCAATGTCTCTCACAGTCTCTGAGATTGGTGGTCCTTCCTGCCACATGCAGGACTGGACACTGGCCTCCTGGCCTGGTATAGCTTCCTTCACTTGTTGGCTGCCACCTCTCACAGTCTGGCCTGCTTCCTTGCATGTACCATAGTTCAGTCCCAGAGTTGGATAGCCTTCCCTGTATCTCACAGGTCTAGGCTCAGGCCTCATGGCCCTCACTGGCTTGCTAGCACAGTGAGCTCTGGCTGACTGGTCTGCCTCAGTTCCCCCTGGGCTGAGTTCACTCAGCAGCCCTTACACCTCTTCCCAGAATCCTTTTCTTCTCAGTGTGGGCGGATCTCTCCTGCCCCACACAGAATCTGCTGCTCACCAGCGCAATCTCTGGTGATACTGCCACAACCTTTATAAAGATAAGTCAGATGTAATATTTTTTCCTTCAGCTTTTTAAATTCATTTGAGCATTTGGTGCAATTTTATTTTCAATCTACATGCAGACATAATTGTGTGCTGCTCATTGTAATACAATAGTACATACTGGTCCTGAGTCTGAATTGTACGCTAATGCAAATGCATTTGCAAATTTTGCCACTTAAGCAATTGCTGAAATATGCCTGCGGAATCAGCCGGTGGAATTTGTATTGAGATACCCACTTGGCACCCTCACAGATGCCCGCAAATGCGTACACAACTGCAGCATTGTACGCATATCCAGAAAACATTGACTCCTTTAGTGCGTGTATGACCACGGTAACTGAGACGCTGGAGCTTTGTTCTCTGCATGCGTGATCGCAGACGCTGGCTATTACACGCCCAGAAAACAGCCCCGACATGCCTGCACTTTGGCCGGAACTCCCCATAACCACCCACAACACGTTCTCTTCCTGTCAATCAATTGTAAGTTAATCCTCTCAGCGACCTTGATTTCAATTCATATGTCGCGGGTGCGCAACACAGCTGTGACGCATGCGCAAGCCACCGATATCGCTCAACTGCCTGAAAATTGGCATAGCGTTCGACTCTGAATAAGGCCCAAAGTATAATGGTAATGTCAGTGGGCAGTTCCTGTACAGAGTAATACCAGGGGAAATGGGTCACGCTGGAAGGTATGTTCCAAATGTGAGTTTTAGAATGTCGTATGTTTTTTAACCATGAGTAAATCTTCCACATTTTGTATTGAAAATAAACCAAGAAGCATTGTTTAGGCGCAGATTTAATAAGCTGAGAGTTGGCTGAAAATTACTTAACATGGGATAAAAACCCGCAGCCGGCAATTTTTCCTATTATATGACAAATTTGCATTAAGAGTGGGCGGAGGGGTATTTTAGCACGCACCTCCAGATCCAAATCCTTATTTTAAAGCATAAAATGTCATGACACATTGCAGTACCACTAGGACAGCCCTCCAAAAAATGATAAGGTATTTAGAGGTTTTTAAATAGTAAAAAATTAGCAATAAACACAGGTAATACTTTATGTAATTTTGTCTGAAAATCAGAAGGATGCGTGTGATGAGTGGGACATGTATGTTGAGGTGTTGTATTCATGGCAAAGGGGTTTCTAAAATTGAAGAGAGGAGTTGCAAGTGTTTTTTCTCACTTTTTAGACACTTGTTTACATACATGTAAAAATCGCAATAGAGACATTTTAATGTCCCCCACAATACCCTAAACATTTTTATTTGCTGAAAAACACTCGCAGGCTATAATTTTTCCAGAATTTATAAAAGTTGCTAAAATCATTTGACAATATTTTACAGCCTCCAGTACTTAGCTTATGGACAATAACAGCCTCCAATTTTAGCTTATGGACACTAACAGCCTCCAATACTTAGCTTATGGACACTAACAGCCTCCAATACTTAGATTATGACACTAGCAGCCCCCAATACTTATCTTATGGACACACTAACAGCCTCCAATACTTAGATTATGGACACTAACAGCCTCCAATACTTAGATTATGACACTAGCAGCCCCCAATACTTAGCTTATGGATACTAACAGCCTCCAATACTTAGCTTATGGACACTAGCAGCCCCCAATACTTAGCTTATGGACACTAACAGCCTCCAATACTTAGATTATGGACACTAACAGCCTCCAATACTTAGATTATGACACTAGCAGCCTCCAATACTTATCTTATGGACACTAACAGCCTCCAATACTTAGCTTATGGACACTAACAGCCTCCAATACTTAGCTTATGGACACTAGCAGCCCCCAATACTTGGCTTAATGACACTAACAGACTCCAATACTTAGCTTATGGACACTAACAGACTCCAATACTTATCTTATGGACACTAACAGACTCTAATACTTAGCTTATGGACACTAAAAGCCTCATACCCTGTCCTTCTATCGTATTTGCCACTTTTTTGAGATTCATAATGATTTTCTCATTCTTCACTTAGGTCTGACACTGCAGAGAAAATGCATGACATTGAAGTAATGTCATTTCTAATTGAATTGTGCAAAAATACGGAGCGCGAATCATTAAAATATAATGCGAAATGTGCAATAATGTAATGCATATTCTCTATTTTATTGTTGAAAAGTACAAATGTTCGAACTTATTTACCTACAGTACCTAAAGTATGATGCCGGAATGTGAATTGTAATTTTAATTAAAAAAATATTGGCAGCTCCTTGTACTATCAAATCTGGAGGAAAACTTCAAACACCCACTAAATGGTTGTTATAAAAGTCCAGTAGTCACGTCGGGCCTGATTGTGAGTTCGTTTTAAATCTGGCATAGACTGCAGGAAACTATTGGCAGATGCCTGCAAGTTGGTAGATGCATAGTGGATATGAGCAAGGAGGTTACAGTAGTTCACATGTTGATTCCAAACCAAAGTAACAGTATCCAGGTAATAGAAGATAAACAGCAGCCAATACGATAAGGTAGTAATCTCTCTTTGGCTAAGTACTATACAGCTGTACAGCACTGTGAGGCTCTAATAACACAATGACAGGCTTGGGCACATGCAGACCCTTTTATAGAGCCAACTAATCAAGTCTTGCACCTGCAGCCTAATTGTGTTGACCTTTAAGTCTGGTGACTCAGATATGTGACAAGTCATGCACAATAGACATGTGATGTTATTGTAGCTGAACAGTCATGCTCAGTCAATAACACATCCATGTGATGTTATTGAGTCAGATGAGTCATGCACAGCTAGGAGACAGCTTGTTGCGTTTAACCCATTAAGTATACAAGGTTTGTCTAAATTGTTTGGTGAATGGTCTGATATATCTGTATGCAATGCTTGCAACAAGGTCGCTCATGTGCCCTGACATGCATGGACATGTCTGGACTTTGCCCGAGGCCACCAACGCACTGCCATTGCATTCAGTCGTGCCCTTATAGTATGGATACATCTAAAAACCTGCAATTCTCCTATAGAGAATTCTGGAGGGGGGGCATAGTGTTTAAGGGGCTACATCTCAAAAGCTGTTGGAGGTACCAAGCTAAAATTTGGCACAGATGGGCAGAACTGTCGCTCGGTGCTGCATGCCAAATCTCAGGTTAAAAATATAAAAATTGAGGATTTGGGAGTAATCTAAAATTCCAACTGTCACTTTTTTCTGACGTTCTCAATTAGGACCACTTTTCTGCTGTTCTCTATGGGTTTTTTTTGGGAAGGCATAACTCAGGATAGGGGGTGAATTTAGACTTGGGGTTTGTTTTATTAGGTAGCTATTGTGCCAGGGTAAGGCCTTTTGGGGTTCAGGTAATTGAGAAAGTTACAGTTTTTAAACTATTACATAAAGAATGCGCCATTGAATAGATAGGAAATTTCAACTTGTTTCGCAGCCACAGTAGGAGCCTCCACTACTCACTGTGGCTTCACTTGGGTGCACAAAGATGGCTGTCGTTTGCAGGCTTTAGTGGTGGTGGACTCGGGGGAAAGAAGCAACCATTAGCTGCAGCGGGACCCGGGGGAAAGGGGCAGTGGGCATTAGCTGCAGCCAGAACCCAAGGACGGTAGCCGGCCTTAGCGGCGGCAGTGCGGGCGACAGTGTGGTCAGTGGTGGGGCAGGCATTAGGACCTGGTGGAGATAGCAGCATACAGATGCAGGCTCAGATCTGGAAGATCTGTTATACCTGCTTCTGTGTTTGAAAAAAAATTACGTGGCCCTGTCCCCCAAAAAACAACCAGCACCGGGCTTTGGAGACCCAGTACTGGTTGTGATAAATACAGGGAACAAATGATGTAGGGGTCCCCCATATTAAGCATAACCAGCACCAGGCTTTTCAGAACCAGTCCTGGTTGCCAAAATATGGGGGACAAATGACGTAGGGATCCCCCGTTTGTAGCGCAACCAGCACTGGGCTCTGAGTTGGCCCTGGTTCTGGAAATACAGTGGAAAAAATGTGTAGGGTCCCCCATATTTATCAGAACCAGCACCGGACTCTTTCTAGTGGGTGGGTGATGCTACAGCCAGGGGAGCCCTTTCACCAGGCCCCCCAGCTGAAGCATCACTCCTGACCACTAGTCAGCCCAGGCTGGGGATCCCTTCGGGAGCTGGGGACCCCCAATTAAGGGGTCCCCCTCTCCAGGGCACCCCAGGCCCAGACTTATAGCCCGGGGCTTTTCCCGCCACCCCTGTAGCTGTGGGTGCTGGGTTGATTGTGTAAAGTGTGGTGCAAGTAAAGAGTTAAAATATTGGCCTTTGCTGTGGAACTACAGTTACCAGCAAGCCTCCCCCACATGCTGGTGCTTGAAGAAATACAAGTATCAGCATGCGGGGCATTACAGGCTTGCTGGTACCTGTAGTTACACAGCAAAAGCAATATTAAAAAACCACAGAACACACACACCGTAGAAAAGTAAATTTTTATTAAAACATACATGCACCCACACATGCATACACACTATCTCATATACTCACCTAGTATCCCTGTAGCCAATCTGTCCTCTTCTCCAAGTAGATAATCCTATGAATTACCTGTAATAAAAATTCCATACTCACATCCTCCTATGCGTGTACCTGTCCTCTTCAGGCAATCCAGGGTCTTAGCAAGAAAACGCAATGAAAATACACGGACCCTCATACATTATTACCCGAATGAGAGCTCTGCCCGGGATTTCACTTCAGAAATCCTAGTGCGGAGCGCTCATTGGCTGAGAGAGGCGAGCCTTCCACCTCTCAGCCAATGAGCTGTTCTCACCATTGACTTCAATGGTGAGAACCGAGCGTGCCCTTTTCAAAAATGGCACCTCAGTGCCATTTTTTAAATTCAAAGATGGCCGTGAGCCAATCACGGCTCACGACGTCATCGCCCCGCCCCCTCGGCTGGCTTATATACAGCCAATGAGAGGCGCCGTCTACTCAGTCCATCAGCCGGGGAGCTGGAGACAAGACCAGCTGAAGCAAGAAGACGCCGTGGAAGCCCTGAATGGGCGGTGGCTGTGCAAAAGAGCTTAAAGCCCCCCGCCCTCCAGGTTAAGATGCTGTAGAAGTCCTGGGGGAAGTGGCAGCCATGTAAAAGAGCTTAAAGGCTGCTGCCCTCCAGGTGAAGGTGTGGCATAATAAAATATTTTTTAAAAATTGTGTTTTTGTATTTTAATATTTCTTTTGCAGGGGTACTATAGGTACCAACAGCCCTTAATGCCCCACCTGCTGGTACTTGTGGTTCTTCAAAGGCCAGTATGTAGGGATGCCTACTTGGACCTGTAGTACTACAGCAAAAGGCAATATTTATATTTTCATATGCACCACACAACACAATCAACCCAGCACCCACTGCCCAGGGCCTGGGGTGCCCTAGGAGAGGGGGACGCCTTTATTGGGGTGTCTCCAGCTCCCCAGGGATCCCCGGCCTGGGATGACTAGCAGTCAGGGGTGATGCTTTGGCTGGGGGGCCCGGTGAAAGGGCTCCCCTGGCTGTGGCATCACCCCCCGCTAGAAAGGGTCCAGTGCTGGTTCTGGTAAATACAGGGGGACCCTATGAATTTTTCCCCCTGTATTTTCAGAACCAGGGCCGGCTCAGAGCCCAGTGCTGGTTGTGCTAAATACGGGGGACCCCTACGTCATTTGTCCCCTGTATTTTGGCAACCAGGGCTGGTTCTGACTAGCCCGCTGCTGGTTGTGCTTTAGTACAGGGGACCCCTATGTCATTTTTTCTCCTGTATTTAAACACAACCAGGACTGACTGTTAAAAGCCCAGTGATGGTTGTGCTTTTGGGGAGGGGGCCCCTTTTTTATTTTACACATTCAATTTTTAACATAGATGCATAAAAGGATCTCACTGCTGTGTTCGTGCATCTGAGACTAATTGTTTTTATTTTCTCAGGTGCATACGCACTATCAGTGAGCCCTCTGTCACCCGCTATTGCCCCCTTTGCACTGCACCGCTGCCACTGCTCTGCACCACCGCTGCTGCCACTACCCCACATACCTACAGTCTGCCCCTGCAGCTGTCTCACACTCTGCACCTTTCAAACCAACCTCCTGTGTGCTGGCCCCTCTTCCACCTGTGCTAGTGTACCATTTTGTTGTCCTTCTCCCCTGCAGGTGGCCCAGTTTGCTCATCCAAACCCTGATAGTTAATATATTTTTAAAAAGCTATGAATTTCAATAGACAAAAAAGCTTATGGTTTCACATGTCCCATTGAGGCTGCTTAGTAAGATCTGAAAATTAACAAAACCTATTTTATTTCTGCCTCTCAAACTCCAAAAAGCAATGAAATTACGATCATTAAGGCTGACGCCTTAATGGACGTGTTCCTTGCGTAATACAGATATGGTATGCCATGACACCATGTGGTTAACTGCAGATTCAGCACTATCACAGAGTGAAATTGATGTCACTCACAAAATGGTGGAGCTGCTAATTCACAGAATTGTGTACTCATGGGAATACACACATGCAGTCTATGCAACTGAGGTCTGAGCAGAATATAGAGCTGCGCAGATAAGATAAGAGTGTGGTGGATGGTGGGAGAAGACAGGGGACCTCATTCAGAGCCACTCACTAGATGCGACCGCTCGCATCCAGTGTATGCAAATTTGTCAAAGTGATGGCATGAGAAGTAGTCGCTCGCCAAGGCATAAGCACACCCACTTTGGCTGTGCAAGCGATTGCTCTGTGTATGCAGACACCCATTAGTGTATGTTGAGACACCCACTAGCGCACGTCATCTCCAGGAAGTGTATTAAAACATTGGTACATCGAGCACCATTGGTTGCGATCGCAGCGCTTGTGGTTGCCTTACCCTGCCGCAAGCACTGTGAGGACTTCAGTGTAAAAAACAGGCATGTGACGTGTACTATGACGCTGCCTGTTAATTATGCATGCCTTAAAAATGGCATTGAAACACTTAGGCATGCATGCGTTTGCACCTCCACTCCCCAGTTATTAGTGTCCTGCCCATGTTACCACCCACAAACGGCCTCTCCTGTCACTCATTTCACTGGGCTGTCTTTGCTGGGTGAGCGGGCTGTGATCGCATAGAATAGTTCGCACACGCGCAGAATGAAGCGTGAGCATGCGCGTTCACAAACCATCGGCCTGCTTGAGAGCGCACAGCGCTTGCGAGCGGCTCTAAATGAGGTCCTGGTTTTGTTGTGTATGGGGCAGACAGAAAGGCGTGCAAAGGGAAAGATTAAGCAGTACAGATGGGGGTGAGCCAAAGTGATGCAGATGGGTTGAAAACAGTGGTGCACATGTGGGGGGGGGGCAGAGTGGCATGGTTTGGGGGGACAGAGCAATACGGACTAGCACAATGGGAGAACACACAACAATAGAGAGTGGGGAAGACAGATTGGTGCGGATGGGAGGAGCAAGACAGAGTGGCATGGTTGGGGGGGACAGAGTGGTGAAGATGGAGGAAGAAAAAAGTGGCAGAGATGAGGGGAAGACAGAGTGACATGGCTGGGGGCAAGGCAGTGGTGCAGATGGAAGGAAAGACAATGGCATGGATGCAGGAAGACAGGGCGGTGCATATGGGGAAAGACATATTGGTGTGGATCAGGGCATGCAGATTAGCACAGTTGGGAGAACACACAGCTGTAAGGATTGGGGAAGTTATAGCAGCATGGGGGCACAGATAGTGTACATGCATAGACAGAGTATGCTAGGTTTAGCAATTAGGAAGCTGAATGTGTATAATAAATAAGATAGATGTATATTGAGTTAGAAGGATGTTGGAACCCAATGGGATTATTGTGGTGACTAAATGGGAAGATTGTAGGCACTGAGTGAGATGTGTGTGCCACATAACTACCTCAGTTGCATAGACTTCATGTGTATATTCCAATGACCACACAATTCTGTAAATTAGCAGCTCCACCATTTTGTGAGTGACAGCAATCTCATTCTGTGAGAGTGCTGAATCTGCAGTTAACCACATGGTATCATGGCATTCTATGTCTGGATTATGCAAGGAACATATCCATTAATGTGTCATCCTTAATGGTCTTAATTTCATGGCTTTTTGGAGTTTGAGTGGTAGAAATAAAATAGGTTTTGTGAATTTTCAGATCATGTCTAAGCAGCCTTAATGGGACATGTGACACCGTAAAGTTTTTTGTCTATGGAATATATATATATATATATATATATATATGTATACTGTACCCCCTTTTTTTAATAAACATCTAGCTCTGCTCCTGAACCAGGTACATGGGTTATGGCATCGTTCCTGACCCTGCCCTGTGCCCACCCCCAATCAGGCCTTTCCATCCCTAGGCCCCCAGCCAAGATCCAGCCTTCCCTACAATGTGTCCCCCCATTAAGGTCCAGCCTTCCCTACAGTGTGTCCCCCCATTAAGGTCCAGCCTTCCCTACCCTATGCCACCCCTCCCACCATGTCTAGCCATCCTTGTACCCCAAATAGGTCCGGCCGTCCCTGCCCTACACTTCCTCTTAGTATAGCCCTCCCTGCCCTTCATCCTTTTTGGTCAAGCCTTCCCTGCCATGTTTTTTTTTCCTGGTTGATGCCCCACTCCCGCTGTAGCTTCTCTCACATTATCCACAGCTCCTCCCACATCTGCCCTCCCATCTCACCAGGGAAGTGGGGGGGCACCTAGTACCAGGCCCCACAATTTCTAATGGCAGCCCTGCATGTGGAAATGTGACTGCATCTGTGTGTGTACTTGGCTTGCTATTAGTCATCACCCTCAGGGCCTGATTCAGAGGTGCATGCTATGACTGTGTCTGCATGCTAATGCTGTGGCCGATTTTTTTTTTTCACCAAGATGCCCATCGGCTGTGGAGCTAATCCGCCACTGTGCATATTAAGATGCACCATCCGTCACACTATTGGAGATTGCACCAGTAATCAGACCCTCAATGTGCACTTGCACCTTCACTATACTTAGTGCAGAAAATATGCATCCAAACAGGCGTAACCTCTCTTATAGCCAGGTCTGCATAGCCTGTAATAACGTAAACACCCCACTGGTTTGCCTTGGTGAGACCACTGCTTTGTAACTCAGTTCCGCCTCTGTGGTACAGTACAAATATGTATGACTCTGTCTCTGTATTGTTTGCAAGCGCCCACTCTAGGAACATGCCCAGTGACAATTCACTAAAGAAATTCTACCAAAATGGGCTTAGGCTGAAATCTGCCCTTTAGATTGAAGTCAACACTGGTATCATCTCAGGATCTCATGATGTCTCTTTTTTTATTGCAGTTTCCACCCTGCAATGCAGAGTCTGCGATTCGGTTATATATGATGTGGAAAAAGCAGACTGTAAAAACACTTATAAATATTGCCCTGGTGAGATGGTCTGCGCCTCCGTGTTTGTGTCAACAACAAACTGTGAGTTCTACGTACAGTAAACAGTAATTTATAGTGGGAAAACATGTACAATAAAATAAAATTATGTGACTTTTCTTTTGTGGAAATTCAAATGTAATCATTCAGTAGATTCCAAACAATTGTTCCATAGCCTTTGGCCATGGGTAGCACTCCTACGAACAGTTAATCTCGGCTGGTGATGTTTGGCAGCGCTTAGGGTGGCAGTTGGTGTGGCTCTCCTATATGAATTTTGGACTGTGCTGCAGCCCCACCTCTGGAGCCACCACTGCTAGGATCCACTATTCAAAGATAGGGTCTAAAATATACGTCCTGGAAACTACACTGTCTCATCTCAGAAGTATAACCAAACAGAAGATTAGCCAGACTATTAGAAACTAAAGTAGACTAATTGAAGACAGACAGCAAAGGGCATGGTTCGGGGGCGCACGCTAAGATCACGCAATGTTGATATTCACGTATTAGGGAAATTATTTGCTACTGCGCATGCGCAAAATTTTCTGAAAACCCCTATGGCACATCTGTTATCAGGAATAGCGAGGGAAAACCAAGGCTGTTTCTGGGTGATGACTGGGAAGCGGCTTGAAGTGCACTAAACAAATTTGCCTCATGGGCTTGTTATGGGAGTATTGCGGATGTGCCAGTGAAAGCGGTGGCGTTCTCAGATGCAGAGCCGCAGCCACAGAGGCCATGTACAGATGGAGTCACTGCACCTGCTGTAGGGCTGCTGCAAGTGTCAATGGTGAGCACGATAGTGTGCCAATGGTGGCGTGTCAAGAATCACCGGCGGTGTTACAGTGTGCAGAGAAACTGAACAGTGGGTGTCTCAGTGCTTGCACAATCAGGTGCACGCTAGTACACGGGGGAAGGGCTGAAACGGTTTTAGTAACTATTTCAGTACAGTGAGATCCATCAAAATTGATGATCGATTTATGTGGATCCTTTTGTCTGAACTGTTTGTCTGGTTGATGCTTTTATTAGGACTAAATTTTGGTGTTAATCGATGTATGAACATTTGTTTACTTCAATGGTATGTCTGGATGTCCCATGCGACACTTTAATTTGGAACTGTAATTTGCATTCTGGGATCTGGGAATGATTTACATGTTACTGTAGTTGTGCGGATTTAGCTTATGAGGCATTACAGAGAGGAATTATATAGTAGTTATAATCTCTATGCTGTTAGAGTTCATCCTCTTTTCAAATTGGGATTAACCAGATATTAATGTTTATTGCCTGTTTTTAATAATATAAATGTTACCACCATATTTATCCAGCCTTTGCTTCGTTGTTTTCACATTTTTCTTGTCACTTTGCTGTTCTCTTCTTACCCCCTTTCCATCTATCCATTTGGAAATTTTTAATCCACCTTTTTTTCCACTCTTGGTATTTGCCATGCCTAGGTCTGAAGCGTGCTGGCCTGGCAGGCTGGAGGAGCTGGCATGCCCCTCATCTAACCCCTAGGGCTCTCATTCTCAGACCATACAAGGCTCGCAAGCCTGTACAGGCCCATTTCCAGGAATGGCGTTGGGATTGTGGGCCTGATTCAGCAAGGAACGCAGTTGCTTATATGCATGCAATACGTCGATTGTTGCATTCTGCGCATGCTTATGCAGCGCAGTGCATGTGCGCAAACTAGCCACTGCGATCGGGACAGAGATGGCAGAGGATATGCAGACCCATGGCAGAGTGTTGGACAGGAAGTGGTGTTTGTGGGTGGAGACGGGGAGGTTGGTCAGGTGAAAGCAGGCATCCCAGTGCGTTACAACGACATTGCATCGGTGTGCATAAATTATCCACTGCGATACCAAATGCCGCCTGAGGCCTCATAGCGTGCGCTGAAGTAAGCAATTCCTGAGTGAGGTCTGAGCTTCACTAACTGACTGATGTTACTCGATGTTACCGATTGTTACTCTATGTTGGCCAAAGATACGGATGTGAGTAAGGGGAAGTGGGCGTCCTTATGTCAGGCTGCGATCGCAAAGTGAATGCAAACATGTACATGTCAACGCTGATTTTAGCAACTGAGTTGCGTGGGTATAAGTAGAATAGAGATCAGTAGTGAATCAGGCCCTCTGTCCGCATTTCAGACTTTAGCCTTGCCCTAAGTCAGTACTCTGTGGCTGGAGGGTGGCATATTGGCCTTCAGAGTCTGGCTCTGGTTCTTGCATCATTATTCTGCCCATTTGTAGGTTGGCTCACCAGCTACGCCACTATCAACTACGCCTTCCTTCCCACTCTCTCATAGTGCAGAGGTGGCTGGCATGTTTCTGCGAGATACCCTTGTGGCTACCTCCATTCCTCCTCCCACAGGATGTGTCCTACACTCACTCATCAATTTGTTAGTTCAGTCCCCTTACTCTTCCATTAGGGCATCAGGTATCATAATCTGCCCCACTCACTGAAGGAATGCTGTCCCTCATTCATCTGTGAGGACATTTTATCTGGCCCCCCTCTGATTGGAAACAGCTTTATATCAGGGGCTTCCCAAACCAACACGCTATCTGTGCCTCTCTACTCAACATTGGCCATATAAGGGTTCAGGGGCTGAAGATCCTAAAGGATATACTTTGCTTTGGTGCTACTCTTAACTTTCAGCTCCAACCACTGGCTAGTATTGCCCACCTCACACCATTTTGGTTGATTTATATATTTTTCCCAGGTTAATGACACTGCACCCACCATGACTGGTTAATTTGTCCATCAGGCTGCATGCCTCATGCCCCGTGCGTTCCACTTCCTTACCCATGGCGAATCTTCCTTTTGCTGTGCAAGTCTTCTTTTTTAGAGCAGAGCCTGGTTTTGTCTCCTGATGCATTTCCTGTTCAGCAGCAAGCTGAATTTATTCTAGATGCTGTTGTTTCAGAAGCTATTAAACAAATGTCCAAAGGTCCTTTGGGAACTTGTGAGTATAAACTTATTTAGGAATTCAGCATTTATCATTAAAGTAAGGTCTAGGAAGACAGTGGTGGGGGCAGGCAGACATCACTTGCAGTGGATGTTGAGGATCACACAGACATAAAGCCAAGATTGGGATCAGTAGCTGCTATAGATGCTGGTGGTGTGAGAGAGGACATAAATTGCTGTTACAATAATTGGTTCTAAGGGTTGTTTGTGTTTGTTACCTGCTACTTAGATGCTCAACCTGGTGAGTCTCAATCTGCTGAAGTACATGCACATTATGCTTGATGCATACATAACGAGTTAATAGGGATAAAGACTGACTAACTGACTGCTTGTCTTACATGGTTGTTGAGCTGGATAAAATGTCAGTGCTCAGCTGCTTACCTACTCAGACAGTGCAACGAGTAAATTTTTTCTTGTGGGCAAATGGAAAAACTTTCTTTAAAACAGGTTCAGTGCTGCAACCTAGTGCCATAACATAAGGGGAAAGGGGCCACTATAATTTTGGCTGCCCTCCATAGGTGTCACTACCCAGGTTTCGCGGTGTGGAGGTTTGCGGCCCTTACCGGTGAGGGCGCTGTGGCATTGCGTGTACGCAGAGGTCTGCCAGCGTTGGGCCATCCTGACAGGGGTTAGACTAGTGGCGTCTCCGCGTCGCAGCTGTCTAGGCCCCACCATGCAGTCTTTGGCCATGTGACATAGCAGGCCAATTGTCTGTGGGTCATCTGCTCTCTCAGGACTAACACGTTCTGTTCCTGGGTACTGAAGGGTTTTTGGAGCACCCTGTGCAACATGTTTCACAGTGTCAGCTGTGAGAGAGAGGACCTCATTCAGAGTCTGTCGTTGCGGCCGCACAGTCGTAGAGGAAAGGGGCCAGATATGCAAATTAAGCGATCACAAGTTGCGGTCCTAAGATGAGATCGTTACCTGAACGACCAAGGGTAAGAAGCGGCCGTAAGACTAAAGCAAGCCCCCTTCTCGTTCACAACACACGTCATCTCCTGGGATATAAGGATTAATCGCGACCATCGGGAACCATCGGAGCTGGTCGTAGAGCTTAAGGTTGACCATACCTTCTCTTAAGCACTACGATCAAGTCAGTGTTCAAACCTCCCATGTCACGTGTGCCATGACACTACTTTGTTAATTATGCACTCCCATTAAACGCCATTCGCATAATTAGGCACGCTTGCGTTCGGATCTCCACTCATTTTCAAGCACCTTCCCCTGTTACCACCCACAAACGCCTCAATCTGTCACTCAAACTACTGACCTGGCTGTGTTCAAGGAGAGAGAAATTTCTAATCGTAACAGCTAGTTTGCGCACGCGCATTGCGAACTTTTCGCATGCGCAGTTTAGCGAACATCGGTGGCGTACGACCGTGCGGCCGCAACGACCGACTCTGAATGAGGTCCAGAGTTCCTGCGCTCCTGAACCTGAGACCTGTGCTCCAGTGCTTGGCCTAGCTCCTTGTCTGCCTTCGGCTCCCTGCAGCTTGCACCACTCTGCCTTGTTTTGCACTCTGATGGAGATCGCCCTGCACCTTCCACCAGACCCACTCCTGCCAGAACCTGTCTCCACAGTTAACCCATTCCTGTAGATCCATCATCATAGCATTACCTGATTCTCCTCTCAGCCATCATCACAGCATTTCCGGATTCTCCCTTCAGCCATCATCACAGCATTTCCGAATATCCCTCTCAGCCATTACTCTGCATATCTGGATAACCATTTCACCTTTACAGTCTATCTGGATTGACCTTATTCATCTCTGTCACCGTGCTGGACATTTGTTTATTCCCACTCACTACAGTTTCCTCCTGCTAGATTTATTAGTTTGTTATTACTGGACTTTAGTTATCTTATTGTTCATGTCTACCAACATTCACATTAAACACCTTACTTTTCAATCTAACCCTGTTCAGGTGTTTACTCCTGTTACCACCCCGGGTCCACAATAAACACAGCCTCTAACAACAGGGACCTGTCACCTTCAAATGGTCACACTCTTCCACCTCCCCTGCCATGCTCTCCTCACTGCTGATTGCACACTGTGAGGTCAAGTTGCTGGCTACTAACAGATATTGTGACACCTGATCCATAATGCAACAGGGGCAGACAGTATGTACACAGAGTTCTGTGGATTTATTGACGAGAAGATAAATGGGATAGAGAAGGAGTATACACAGTAATCAAGGTGGACAAAAGACCAAGAAAAAGAATGATGAAAGAGGGAGGAGAATGAAGGATTGAAAAGGAGCAAGCAGGATGATAGAAAATAATGGAGGAGGAAGAGCAGGAAGCAGGAGTATAGAGAAAGATGTAGGAGAAGAGAAAGCAGGAGGATAGAGAATTTGGGAGGTGGAAGAGGATACAGGAGGAAGTAGGATGCTAGAAAAGGATGGAGTAGGAGGAAGAGGCAGGAGTATAAAGAAAGATGGAGGAGGAAGCAGGACTATAGAGAAAGATGGAGGAGGAGGAAGCAAAAGGATAGAAAATGATGGAGAAGGTGGAGGAAGCAAGAGGAAAAAAATGATGGAAGAGGAAATGGGAGAAGGATGGAGGAGGAAGTAGGAGGATAGAGAATGATGGAGGAGGTGGAGGAGGAAGCAGGAGGATAGAGAAGGATGGAGTAGGAGGAGAATGAGGACGCCGGAGGATAAATAATTATGGAGAAGGAAGCAGAAGGTTAGAAAAGTATGGAGGAGGAAGAGCAGGAAGCAGGAGTATAGAGAAAGATGTAGGAGAAGAGAAAGCAGGAGGATAGAGAATTTGGGAGGTGGAAGAGGATACAGGAGGAAGTAGGATGCTAGAAAAGGATGGAGTAGGAGGAAGAGGCAGGAGTATAAAGAAAGATGGAGGAGGAAGCAGGACTATAGAGAAAGATGGAGGAGTAGGAAGCAAAAGGATAGAAAATGATGGAGAAGGTGGAGGAAGCAAGAGGAAAAAAATGATGGAAGAGGAAATGGGAGAAGGATGGAGGAGGAGGAAGTAGGAGGATAGAGAATGATGGAGGAGGTGGAGGAGGAAGCAGGAGGATAGAGAAGGATGGAGTAGGAGGAGAATGAGGACGCCGGAGGATAAATAATTATGGAGAAGGAAGCAGAAGGTTAGAAAAGTATGGAGGAGGAGGGAGCAGGAGAATAGAAAATGATGGGCGAGGAAGCAGGAGGATAGAGAAGGATGGAGGAGGAGGAAGCAGGAAGGTAGAGAAGGATGGAAGAGGAAGCAGGAGGATAGAAAATTATGGAGGAAGAGGAGGAAGGAGGAGGATAGAGAAGAATGGAGGAGGTGATGGAGGAAGAGGAGGAAGCAGGAGAATAGCGAAGGAAGGAGGAAGCTGAAGTAAAAGAATAGAGAAGGATGGGGGAGGAGGAGGAGGAGTAAGCAGGTGGATAGAGAAGGATTGTGGAGGGTGAGGTAACAGAGAAATAGAGAAGGATGGAGGAGGAAGAACAGGTTACAAAAGGATTAAAAAAGGATGGAAAAGGAGGAGAAGGAGAAGTGTAACATCTCAATACCTAATGTATGACTGGAGCACCATCTATGGTGCAAATGCAAGAATAATACAGACTGATCTATTGTTTGGGGTAAAGAAGCTGAGGTGAAATTTGGTTGAAGAAGAGAGAAAAGGTGGCTGTATTCAGACACCTTGGTAGGTAATAGCTGTGTGGATATATAGCTAGGATGCTTTCTATATTGTATGGCGGTCTGTATGGTCTCTCTGGACCTGATTCAGAGATGGACGATTGCAGAGCAACGCACAAGCAGCTGTGTAATTCTGTCTATCTCAAATGCAAATGCAGCAGGAGGTGTCTGTAGGAAACCGACACCTCCTTGCTGCAGCTGCGATCCCGGCACTGCAATCGAGGCCGCAGCCTGGGATCACCATCGCAGTCACCAGGACTGATGGTCACAATGGTTGCTCCTTTGGCCAGGCTGTGGTAGCTGAAGCTTACTACAGCCTGGCCGGGTCCTGGTAGCTTGCAAGGTCAGAAAATCTGCATTCACTGACGCAGACCTTGGCCTCATCCCTCCCAGAAAATGGGAAATACTAATATAATGTAAAAGAATTATTTTTTGTTATTTAAGGACCAGATTATATCATTCCTTTTGTTGTTTAGTAATTTGGGTCACACAACCTGTACGCTCTGATTTTTCCCTTTCCATTTATACTGAGCCACATGTCTTATTGTTTGTGTTCCCTTTTAACTATTTTTTTAAATGGTTGCTGGGTATAGTGCATACATTTTATGCAGTGTTCTTCATTTTTAATTTTTTTACATCAATTTTTTCTTTCATTCTAAGAATGGAGTATGTGCCTTTAACTTATGTTAGGCGAATGTCCAGGTGCGCCCAGCACTGCACAGCCAGCACCCAGATCGTAGCTACCTGGTTCCGGGAAGTTGGTTCTCCCTCCTAGCTACACCTTTTTCTAGTGATATATTAAAAAAGATGGCATCAGATAAAGCAAAGACTCTGCTATCTTGTGAGTAAGCTCCATCTTCCTGAATATCACTGGGAAGACTCCAAAACAGAAATGGGGGGGCCCATGTATTTGCACCATGTAGGATGTGGAGGGGCAGGATAGCCCACCGCACACTGGGCCTGAATCAGGGCGTTTTTTTTCTTCATGGAGTGGCCTCCTGGCCGCTCGCAAAGCTGTGGGTGACCACCCACAGCTATTCCGAGCAGCCAGGATGATTGTCGCGATGGTCAAGACCATCACGACCATCGGGCTTGCGACGAGACCCTTGTGGTAGGGTCTCGTGGTCGCAAGCCCCAGAGAGCTTCCAGCTCTAATAGAGCCAGAAGCTCTCCCACTGACATCACTGGTGATGTCACTGGGGCCGCCCACAAATGGCAGGCGTTCCTTCGGGAACGCCTCCGTTTGGCCAGCCACGCCCATGGCCCACCTACCGAACGGGGAAAGCTGTCACTCACCATCGACAGCTCGCCCCCTTTGGTGCGAGACCAGGAGCTACGGAGCGCCCATCGCTATCCGGGTCTTGCGCATGCGCACGACGGAGCCAGCTCCGTCATGCGCATGCCCAGTGGGCCACCATCGACCTGGTTGCGAGCGCTCAGCGCATGCGACCGGGTCTGAATCAGGCCCACTGGCCCCGCGGGTATTAATACGCCCCTGTATATTTCTACTGCACTTTTGAAGGTTAGTATAGCACCTACCATTTTCTATAATGCTTTCAGTGTTTACTAAGTCACTGTCTATGGAGAGCATTCAGACACAGAATTAACCTCTTCATATGCAGCATTAAATCATAATATGTATTGCACAAAGGCTAGGGACTCGGGACCTCATTCAGAATCGGTCATAGCGGCCGCACGGTCGTACGCCACCGATGTTTGCTAAGCTGCGCATGCGTAAAGTTCGCAATGCGCGTGCGCAAACCAGCTGCTACGATCAGAAATTTCTCTCTCCTTGAACACAGCCTGGTCGGTAGTTTGAGTGACAGATTGAGGCGTTTGTGGGTGGAAACAGGGGAAGGTGCTTGAAAACGGGGGTGTGGAGATCCGGACGCAGGCGTGCCGAATTATGCGAACGGCGTTTTATGCGAGTGCATAATTAACAAAGTAGTGTCATAGCACATGTGACATGGGAGGTTTGTACACTGACCTGATCGTAGTGCTTAAGAGAGGGTATGGTCAACCTTAAGCTTTACGACCAGTTCCGATGGTTCCCGATGGTCTCGATTAATCCTTATATGCCCGGAGATGACGTGTAATGCGTACGAGAAGGGGCCGTTTTTTTTGTTACGGCCGCATCCTCCCCTTTTTCGGCCAGCTAACGATTCAATCTTAGGGACGCAACTTGCAAGTGCATCATTTGCATATCCGGCCCCTTTTCCCTTACGACCGTGCAGCCGCAACGACCGACTCTGAATGAGGTCCTCGGTATCGGCAGGGTATTCCTGAGCAAAATCATATAATGTACTGTAATGGTGCGTACACACGTAGTGATTTAAATGGTCGATTTAAACAAAAGCGATATTGATATCGTTAAGGGGGGCATCCACTACACGATTTTAGCAGGCGATTGAACGATAACGACGTCATTATCGTTCAATCGTTTAAAAATCTTTCATAAATCGTGCAGTGTTTGGTCGTTAACGATCAACGATGCACGCTGCCGCTGGTCATTTGATTGTCTCATCTGTCGACCAAACATGCAGGTCAATTTCACTTGATCACTGTCGGATAGTTTGAAGATCGTCTGCAAATCGTTTGCAAGACTGAAAGATAACATTTCAAGGGAAAATTCAAGGGAAAATCCTTTTGGGATTGGACAGGGATGTGGATGTGGACGTCTAGAGGATGTGTGCCTTTACCGTTATCATTCAAATCGGTCATTTAAATTGTCCCTACCAATTTACCATCGACCAGCAATGCACGGCCACGTATGGACGATAGCGATATCGTCCATCGGCAGTGCATGCCGGTCAACTTGCTCTATATTGAGCAGGTTACTATAGGAACCTGCGATCGGTAAGTATGTGGTGTACTGGGTGATCAAAATAGATCATCCAGCACACCAGGGAGGATGCAGGATGATCAGCCAGCGATATCTTATTGCTGGCTGATCGCTACATGTGTATGCACCATAAGAGTATTGTATATGTATGCACTGGATCCAGATTAGTTTTCCTGTTGTATGTCACAAAAATAATTCTTCCATACTATATATCAGTGGTTCTCAAACTCAGGGGTCATTCAGACCCGTTCGCGAGCAGCAGTACGCTTGCAAGCGGGTCGATGTTCCCCACTGCGCATGCTCACGACGGAGGGAGCTCCGTCATGCGCATGTGCGAGACCCGGGGAGCGACGGGCTTTCCATCGCTCCGGGTCTCGCACCAAAGGGGGCGTGCTGTCGATGTTGATTGATAGCACGCCCCCTTTGGTGGGCGTGCCGGGGGCGTGCCTGCCAGACGGAAGCGTTCCAATGGGAACGCCTACCGTCTGAAGCCGGCCCCACTGACATCACTAGTGATGTCAGTGGGAGTGATTTTGGCTCTGATAGAGCCAAAATCACTCCAGGGTTTGTGGCAGGAAGACTCTACCGCAGAGTCTCCATCGCAAGTTCGATGGTCGCGATGGTCAAGACCATCGCGACCATCTTTTTGGCCGCTCGCATATGCTGTGGGTGGTCACCCACAGCTATACAAGCGGCCTGGAGGCCGCTCCATTTTCATGGAGGAGGGCCCTGATTCAGAGCGAGCGCTCTGGTCAGACCGTCCGGCTCTGAATCAGGCCCTCAGTCCTCAGGACCCCACACAGGTCACATTTTCTAGGTCACCCAGCAGCTGCACAGGTGTATTCATTACGCACTGACCCATTTTGAAAGATCCACAGGTAGAGTTAATTATTTCACTGATTCTGTGAGGAGACCTGGAAAACATGCACTGTTTGTGGTCCTGAGGACCGAGTTTGAGAACCTTTGATATATATCAATATGTGCAGTCAGTTTTTGGAAAACACTGTGATCTTGCACATGATAGTATGAAGAATAGGAACTAGGCTGTGCCGCATTGACTCTACCAACAAACAGCCTGAGTGTAGCATGCCAGGCTCATGAGGCAAGAACAGGCTTGTACCACTGTTTTCAATGAATCACGCTCCATCTGCACTGTTGTCACTGCACAGTCGACAAACACGAGAATAGCAGCTGCAGCATTCCTGTGTGCTGAGGAGTAATCCCCAGGGAAGTGTGTTATACCTGTAACATGGGAATGTAAGTAGTCAGTCGCTTCAAGAGTGTAATCAGCAGCTTCTGGTATTGTTTTCATCCACAAAGTCCTCCTTACAGCCTCAGTTGTAGGGCAGAATAGTTTTATCCTCATTCAAGGACAAGTTGACCTTTGTGGGTTATATATTTGGGGGGGGGGGGGACAGTTGGGAAGTTTTAATGTACAGTACAAAGTAGATGTAATAACATATATAAGGTACTGTACATGCTTTGTTTTTTCTTAATTTTACATTTTTGGTGAATGACCATAAAACTTGTAAAGATGGATTAAATAATAACCTAAGTAACCATGTTTATTTGTTTGTTTCTTTATAGATGATCAGACGAACGAGCTCTATTTAAGCAGGAAGTGTTTGGAACCACAATACTGTAATAAAAGTGGGAGGTTTATAACATCAGAATTTAACATATTATACAGTAGTAGATGCTGTGACACAGATAACTGTACACCTGCTGCTGCAGTTTGTAAGTGTTACTGATAGCAATCAATATGCAATCAACTAGTATCAAATAATGTCATCTATATGCAAAACTTTGACTCTTAAGGTGCGTATGCACTTGCCGACTGAGGAACGTTTGAACGTTTACGACATCATAATCGTTCAGTCGCTCCTCATCCTGTAGGTGCCCACACTGAACGATATGTCATTCAGAGCAGGCACCCTCCCTCATCCCCGAACATGCCCGATCTGTCGTTATTGGCAAATTGACCGTCATGTTCGGGCGATGATTGATGTTGGAAACGACCAGTGAGAGCGTGCTTTGCTGGCCGTTTTCGACATTTTCATGCCCGATTCATGCATGATTAATGAGCGATTGCATGATAACGATGTTGTTATCGTTCAATCGCACATTTTATTCGGCAAGTGGATACGCAGCTTTAGTTGAACAATAAAACAGAAAATCTCTTTTTTTTGTGGGTTTATATATAATGGCATTTATTAAATATAATTTGTTATTGAAAAAATAAAATGTGGAAAAATGTAAATTAGCTTATCAAATACCTTCAATTCTATACTAGTTTTGCAGGTTTCTTGTTTAACCAAAATAGCCAAAATGAACTAATTCTGAACCATTTAAAAATATTTTGCTCACCTAGTCGCACATTTAGGATACTTTGAATACTAGTTCACAGGTAACTGCTATAGGAGGAACTACAGGTAACAGTTTCCTTAACACTTGCTGATGAGGCCCTTGGTTCCCAGTGGAAAATTTGCATCAAGGCTCCTAAACCACCATTGCCCAATCTATAATGCAGCCTCCGTCTGAGATTCCCATTTGAATAGAGAGTGTCCGTTGCACAGAGTGCACCTCTGCGCAGACAGAACCCCTCCTCTGCAGACAATTGCCCAAAGTATGATGAAGTCCAGCCTGAGCTCCCTATCTGCACGGAGAGAGTCGCCTCAACGGATTTCATAGCAGAGTATGAAATAGCTAAGTGGAGGTTCAAGGTCAAAAGTAGACATTGCACATCAGAACTGCTTATCGGTACCCTCTACCCTTTTTGTTAGCAGTCAAGGAGAGGGGCCTGCAGTCAGGTCCATAGCAGGACTATAATACTCCTTTGTCCACCAGGAACAGGAAGAAGTTGAAGAAGTTCTTAAAGATACACTGGTCGACTCTACGGCAGCTCTCTATCCTGCAGGGTCCCAGTTCCAGGCACTCTGCAGGCCAAATACAGGTGTGACTGGGCAGCAATGGTGCCAGTCCCAGAATCTTCTCCCTGGGTGACAGCAACGGTCTCTTGCCCCTGATTACAGCCCTGCATACAGTAAGTGTTTGCAGTTGACATTACTCATAAGGCTTGCAGCACATTGCAAGCATGGCTTTCCCTTAATACAATGCCAACAGAAACCACTGAGTGTCCCCATTCTATCAGAGTATAGTAATATAATGAGAAAGACAATAAAAAGCATATCCTATAAATTGATCGAGACACCAAATATGAATTTACTATGTGAAATTGCTGTCACAGAACAGTATATAATTATACATAAACTGTACTAATACATTACTTGCTAACAAATATATGAGAGACTACTGTAAGACTGTTTTATTATTTTCAAATTGTAGTAAAATTGTATGTATTAGTCATGGCATGTAATATGTAATACTTACTGCAGATCTGTGATTCATTGGTTTTCATTGAATTACCATACTGTATGTCTGATATTATTCCTTTAGTACCACCAGAGAATAATAACTAGAATGGGGTTCTGTGCCCAGTCTGCTGTTCGTTTGATGTGAACAACTGTCAAGCTAAGTATGCAATGGAATGTATAGGAGAGGAAAAACACTGCCTGGATTATCAAAGGCAAATTCTTTTTGGTAATTATAGATTAATATATTTATCAATATAAATGGGAGAAAGGGAACATGAAAACATTAGGGGACTGCATAGCTTCACCAGGCAAAAGCAGGAGGGGTTTCCAGTTGGCTGGAAACCCCCCTCCCCAGCCCACACCATGACCACAATAGAAATAAGCTGCATACACACACAACGATTTTTTAACGATTATCGTTAAACAATATCGTTTAACGATAATCGTTTGACAAAATCTTTCACTTTCTGAGTCAAACGTTGAACGATAATCGTTCATGCGTGTTCACGTTTGTAGTTTGTAGTTCAGTCAGACTTGTCAACTCAACGATTTTCATTAAGGTAATATGCAAAAATCGTTTGTAGTTCAAAAAAATCGTTCATTACACTTTAAAAAATCTGACAGATAATCTGACAGAAAATCGTTCATAAAATCGTTCATAAAATCGTTGGTAACAAAATCGTTGTGTGTGTATGCAGCTATAGTAATAGAATATAATTTTACTTGTGCTGCATGTTCTTCTCAGTATCGCATATGAAATAATTAGAACCACCTGTGGATCTTTTTACATGTGTCAGCCAGTAATAATTACACCTGTGCACCAACTATGAGATCTGGAAAACATGCACTGTTACGGGAGCATTGCTATAGACAACTTGGTCCTCAGGACCCCACACAGTTCACGATTTTCAGGTCACCCAGCAGGTGCACAGGTGTATTCATTACTCACTGACACATTTTTAAAGGTGGAGCTAATTATTTCACTTGTTATTCTATAGCTGCATACACACGTAACAATTTTTTTAACAATTTAACTATAATGACGTCATTATCGTTCAATCATTGATAAAATCGTTCAGTTTCTGAGTTATAACGAACGATTATCGTTCATGCGCGTTCCCGTTTGTAGTTTGTAGTTCATTCTGACTGACCAACTGAATGATTTTCATTAAGGGAAGTTACAAAAATTGTTTGTAGTTCAAAAAATCGTTCATTACACTTTAAAAAATCTGACTGATAATCTGACTGATAATCTGACAGAAAATCGTTCAGAAAATCGTTGGTAACAAAATCGTGTGTGTGTATGCAGCTTTAGAGGAGACCTAGAAAACATGCACTGTTTGGGGTCCTGAGGACTGAGTTTGAGAACCTGTGCTATAGACTATCAATAGGGTTAATTAATAACACCGTATAATAATACACTATCCAGTGCATAATGAGACCGATATGTATTGTATATATATGTCCAGGGCCAGGGCCGGAATGGCCATCGGGCACTTCTGGCATTTGCCAGAAGGGCCGACTTGAGGAGGGAGGAAGGAAGGAAGTGTTTCCCGCCCTCCACCCCACGGCTCCGGCTTAACTATGATCTCACGGAGATGGAAGGCGTGGAGGCATTGATGGGCCAGTGGTGCGCTGCACTGGGCTGGGAAGAGATGGGGGGGTGTCGCGAGGCCAGGCCCCCATGACTCGTGGCACACCCCTTTGAATAATAACCATGCCACCCTTCATGAGCGAGTGCCCCTAAGGCGCAGCCCCAGTCCGTCCCTGTCCAGGGCAGTGCTAGGTTCTTCTGCTGCTCCCCAGACTCCTAGACTTGTTCCAATGCTCTGGAATGGTGCCCACATCTGAAATAAAAACGTTCAGCTCAGGCAGGATGGCCCTACTGCCACATCTATGGCTTACTGTGATCACTGGTCCTGTATATGCTGGAATTATGACATACAATACACTCTGATGTATATTACAGCTGGATAAGTGCTAATTATGCTCTCTACATGGACTGGCCACACTCACTCTTTAATCAAACATTTGGAAATTCTCCTCTAGATATCCTGTGTTTACCACTGGCTTTCCAATGTATACAGAAATGTAAGATGAGGAGAGGGCAGTAAGGAGCAGTGGGTGAAGCAAAACAATAATATCAATTATATTAACACAATATTAGGCCTGATTCAGAGCTGTGCCCTAAGCTCCTGGAACTGCGATTTCCATAGCTATGGATGTGCAAAAATACAGCATACAAATGCAGCAGCGGCCAGGACTTATACTGAGATGCCCACCTGAGCCATTGCAGCTGTCCGCAACTGTCAACACATATGCAGCATTGGACGCAGATCATGCAAACATCGACTCCTCCTGCTACTCACCACACCATGATTCCTGCATCTCACCACGCCATGTTTCCTGCATCTCACCACGCCATGTTTCCTGCTTCTCACGACGCCATGTTTCCTGCTTCTCACCATGCCATTCTTCCTCTATCTCACCACGCCATTCTTCCTGCTTCTCACCATGCCATTCTTCCTGTTTCTCACCATGCCATTCTTTCTGTATCTCACCACGCCATTCTTCCTGCTTCTCACCACGCCATTCTTCCTGATTCTCACCACGCCATTCTTCCTGCTTCTCCTCACCACGCCATTCTCCCTGCTTCTCGCACGCCATTCCTCATGCATCTAACCATGCCATTCTTCCTGCTTCTTACTACGCCATTCTTCCTCCTTCTCACCACGCCATTCTTCCTGCTTCTCACCAAGCCATTCTTCCAGCATCTCACCACGCCATTCTTCCTGCATCTCACCAACGTTAGTCCACTTGCGTCCCTTCAGCACCATTCTCCCATGCTACTCAAGAGTGCCATAACCCTGCATTTCTACAGTGACATTCTCCCTGCTTTTTATGAGCACCATTCCACCTTTTTCTCCCCAGCTCCATTCCTCCGATTCTCGCCAGCATCACCCGCCCTGTGTCTCATCAGTACAATTCCCCTTTGTCTATCCAGCTCATTCCCCTGAATCACCCAGTTCATCCCTCTACATCAGCTCAGGTCACCCCACTGTCTGTCCAGATCATGGCCCCTATGTTTGTCTAGCATCAGAAAATTTTAGCCCCTATCACTAACCCACCCCTTTAAAGTATTTTTATTGAATTATTACCCCCTGCCCCGCGCTTTATTTATATTTATTGAATTGTTCAGCCACAGTCACTGCCCTCCTGACCACTCACCAAAATCCACCAATATTTTTTTTAAATCACTAGATGTCACTGGCCAAAGCGCTGACAAACCAGTTTCTATCAGTGCTGCAGCCGCAAACCAGTCCCCACAGTGCTGGTTGGTGTAAGAAGTGTCAGCTCCATCAGTTACCCGTCGGGGAAGTTCCTCTGAGCAGGAATGAGACAGCTGAGAAGTATCTTGTTCCAGTCACAGGTGGAGGGGGAGGCACCGTCCACATCACCTACTGGGCAGCGCATGGTGGGTGCTCTTTGGCTTTTCTGACAGCAGTCAATTGATTGGCAGCCAGTGGCAGTGGCAAACGCAGGATTTCTAGAGGGGGGTTTCCAAATGCTTGATTTTAGAGCGAGTGTGGCCAGTCCATGAAGAGGGCAGAATTAGTACTTAACCAGCTTTAATATGCATCATACAAAGTGTATTGTGTATCATAATTCCAGTATACACAGGACCAGCGATCACAATAAGCCATTAGACGCATCAGCATGCCATCCTGACTGAGCTGGATGTTTTTATTTTAGATGTGGGCCCCACTCCAGACCATTGCAGCAAGTCTGGGAGCCTGGAGGAGCAGCAGAAGAACCTAGCACCGCCTTGGACATATATGTACATATTGGGCTCTATAGCAGTGCATCCCTAATAGTGCATGATTTCCAGATTTCCTAGTTGGTGCACAAGTTATTTATTACTGGCTTATACATGTTGAAAGATCCACAGGTGGTGCTAATTATTTCATTTGTGATACTGAGAAGAACATTCAACACTAGTAAAATTCTATTATATTACTATTTCTACTGTGGTCATGTGTGTGCTGGAGAGGGGGGTTTCCAGGCAGACGGAAACCCCCCCTGCGTTTGCCTATGAGCGGGGATGGGGCACTTTAACCCCTTGGTTTCAGAGAGGAGGGGAGAGGCGGGGAGGCAAAGGGCCCTCCTCCTCTCCTCCTCTTTATTCCTTATGGCATGTGGCCGGCCACAGCATACTGATAATGAGTTAGTCTGACTTATTATTAGTACTGCTCTAATAATGCAGCCGGCCCCCTTCATTGCGATGGACCCTGGTGCAATGCACCGACTGCACCACTGATAGTTACAGAAGTGTACTCCAATGGTCTTCACATGACCAGATCTTTGGGGTGTGGTGTAATGGGAGATTCATAGCATGAATGTGCAGCTATAAAATCTGCAGCAATAGTGTGATGCTGTCATGTCAACATGAACCAGTATCTCTAAGGAGTCTTTTCAGCACTTTGTTTTATCTATGCCACAAAAAATGTAGGCTGTTTTGGGGGGTGATAGAAGGTCCTAGCCAGTATCAGAAAGGTGTACCTAATAAAGTGACTATTGAATGTTAACAATGAGTTTTACCATTCCTTAACTGTCCCAAAATGGCATGCTGAGGGTTGGAAGCACTGCTTGCTAACACGCAAGACTTGTCCAGTTCATGCGTAGAACATGTCCTGCACATGCGCAGACCCACAAACAGCGTATATGTACTTAACCATCGGGTTTGTCTACTTCTCTGAATCAGCCCCTATATGTATATGGCATGTTAAGTGGCTAGTTTATATTAACTAATAAACTCTGCTCTCCATCATTAACCTGGCTGACAAATACGTATAAAGTGTCGGGTATTATATTAATGCACTCTCAATCTAAAATATAGGGGTATATTTACTAAAGTGAGAAATTTTAGAAGTGGAGATGTTGCCCATAGCAACCAATCAGATTCTACTTAACATTTATCTAGCACCTTCTAGAAGATAATAGCTAGAATGTGATTGGTTGCTTTGGGCAACATCTCCATTTCTAAAAACTCTCACTTTAGTAAATATACCCCTTAAGATGCATACACACACAACGATTTTGTTACCAACGATTTTCTGAACGATTTTATGAATGATTTTCTGTCAGATTATCTGTCAGATTTTTTAAAGTGTAACGATTTTTTGAACTACAAATGATTTTTGTAACTTCCCTTAATGAAAATCGTTCAGTTGGTCAGTCTGACTGAATTACAAACTACAAACATGAACGATAATTGTTCATCGTTTTAACTTAGAAAGTGAACGATTTTTTCAATGATTGAACGATTAACAATATCGTTAACGATAATAATCGTTCAAAAAATCATTGTGTGTGTGTATGCACCTTTTGACTTAATAAACAGCTTTGACAGGAGAAACTAAAACAAAATTGCAAACATTTATGTTCTCCAAGTGTACCAATTATATAGTTATTTCTACAAATGTAACATACTTCTGATTGAAGGGCCTGATTCAGACCCGCTCGTGAGCGCTATGCGCTTGCAAGAGGGTCGATGATGGCCCAGTGCGCATGTGCATGACAGAGCCGGCTCCGTCGTGCTCATGCGCGAGACCCGGATAGCGACGGGCAATCCGTCGCTCCGGATCTCATACCGAAGGGGGCGTGCTGTCGATGTTGAGTGACAGCACGCCCCCTTTGGTGGGCGGGCCGGGGACGTGGCTGCCCAGACGGAGGCGTTCCCATTGGAATGCCTTCCGTCTGGGGCCGGCCCCACTGACCTCACAAGTGGGGCTTGCGGCAATGAGACCCTACCACAAGGGTCTCATCGCAAGCCCGATGGTCGCGATGGCCTTGACCATCGCGACCATCTTCCTGGCCGCTCGCTATAGCTGTGGGTGGTCACCCACAGCTATGCGAGCGGCCAGGAGGCCGCTCTGAAAAACAAGAAGGACGGCCCTGATTCAGAGCGAGCGCTCTGTCTGAGCGTCCGGCTCTGAATCAGGCCCTGAATGCTCTATGGACACTTACTAGTTATTTTAAGAAATAGGACAATTGCATCCCTATTTGAATTGCTCAGAGCTGCTAAAACATCTTTGTAGTGATATCAGAACAAACAGTATTATTCTGACCTGCTGTTAATCAGTAACATTGTGTACTATATTGTAAAATTTTGGAAGATATATTTTGCAACATTTTATGGATTGCTATTTTATTCCAGTAGATACTACAGGTTACTGAACCAATTTAGCGGTTTTACCATCACTATACTGTACAAATGCTGATATACTTTGCAGGGAATTGTACAAAATTCAGTAGCTCTATTTAGCTTATTAATTGACACCCATAAATTTCCTTTATTGGAGTCTGAGCATATTTTGCAACATATTACGAATTGCTAATTTATTCCAATAAATGTAACATATTACTGACTGTGAACTAATTCAGCAGTCTTACCGGAATGGGTATAATATCCCGGTGGCTCAATAGCCTCCGGTTCTAATCCCTGCGTGTGTGAAGTGTGAAGATCCTGACAGGGGTGTAAGTACCCTAACCCTCCCTTAGTGGTGCCTATCCCTATCCTCCCTGGGGGTGCCTTACCCTATCCTACCCCCGTTGGTGCCTAAACCTAACTCCCCCTGTCCGCACCCTAAACCTAAGTCTCTCAGGGGGGTGCCGCACCCTAACATCCCCCTGGTGGTGCCTAACCCCCCCTCCCCGCATCCTAACCCTCTCAGTGGTGCCTAATACTAATCTCCCCCCAGGGGTTAATAATCCTAACCTCCATCCCCGAGCTAACTAAAATACTTACCGGCGTCCAGACGATCAGTATTCTGGCGTTCAGGATGCCAACGCCGGTATACTGATCCCATTTGGGATAGCGGCGCCAGCATTTTGCCGGCGGTCGGGATTCCGGTGTCGGTATATTGGGGGCCAGGATCCTGTCCGCCGGTATTTTAACTACATCCCGTCTTACCATCAGTATATCAATGCTAGTATTAACTTTAGGGAGTTATACAAATAAATTGCAGCTTTATCGCTTCCTAACTACTCTCTGTGTATGGTCTCCATTTTTGGATAGGAAATATAAATATATATAATTTATGCATGATATTGGAATAACAGGGTAACCAATATTCGAAGATAAAACATATTATATGAATTATTTCATGAGAACACTATTAATATTGAAACATGTGTGGTACAACATTTATAGATGTAAGAGCACAAGTTAAACACACTAGTGGACATGTTTTTAAACATGATCGTTACTTTCTTTTTACATCTATATTTTTGAATTTTGTTTGGCTTTATTCTCATATGTGATATATTGTAATACAAAGAGAAAATTAATAAAACGTTTTTTTTGTTACATACTTATTTTATTGGATACAATAATAAAAGCTACATTTTAATTACACAACATAGGTCACCTCCCATTTTTTCACAAGTTTAGCAGGGCAAACCCAGGTTCAGTGTGAACTGGGCTGACATGAGAATAACCCAGATCGATGGTGCTGTGTAAACAGTGTCTGAAAACACAGGTCGGACCAAGGTTTTTGGTGGAAAAGAGGTATATGTGTTTCCACCTGCCAGGATAAAGTATTTATTAGAGATGAGCGGGTCTGGTTCCCTGAGAACCGGACCCACCCGAACTTCGGGGATCCGGGGCGATCCGAGGTGCCCCTCGGATCTCTCCTCCTGCCCCGCATCCCTAATCGAGGCAAAACCTCGCGATCCTCTGTCGGATCTCTAGGTTTTGCCTCGAGCGGCCATTTTTAAAAATCCCTTTGCCTTCAATGGGCAAAGAGCTGATTGGCTGACAGAGCCGTCTGTCATGGCTTTCAGCCAATCAGCGTTAAGCCCATTGAATGCAGGGAAAAAAGAAGATGGCGCTGGTTCCCGTGACCCTCCCCCCCCACGGCCGGCACCTCCTGCTGCCGACACACCTGCTGCCGGCAACCCCCGCTGCTAACACACCCACTGCTGATACCGCTGGCAGCCCCGCTGCTGACACCACTGGCTCCCCCATGCTGCCGACACCACCAGCACCCTGCATTGAGAACACCCCTGCACTGCCAGCACAGTCAGCAAACCTGCACTGAGGACACTGCTGGCACCTCCGCTCTGCCGACACCTCCGGTACCCTGCACTGAGGACACTGCCAGCACTCCCACACGGCCATTCCATGTACTGAGGATTTCTTCAGCAACCCCTGCACTGCTGACACAGCCAGCAAATCTGCACTGAAGACACTGCTGGCACACCCGCTCTGCTGACACCACCGGTACCCTGCACTGAGGACACTGACATCACCGCAGTAGTGCCATTCCATGTACTGAGGACACCATCAGCAACCCCCGTACTGCTGACACAGCCAGCAAACCTGCTCTCAAGCCACTGTTGGCACCCCAGCACTGCCGACACCGCTGGTACCCTTCACTGAGGACACTGCCAGCACCGCAGCACTGCCATCCCATGTATTGAGGACACCGTCAGCAACCACCACAATGCCAACACAGCCAGCAAACCTGCACTAAAGACACCACTGGCACTGCTGACATCGCCTGTACCCTTCACTGAGGACACTGGCAGCACTGCAGCACTGTCATTCCATGTACTGAGGACACCATCAGCAATCCCTTCACTGCTGATACATCCAGCAAACCTGTACTGAAGACACTGCTGGCACCCCCTCTCTACTGACACCGCCGGTACCCTGCACTGAAGACACTGCCAGCACCGCAGCACTGCCATTCCATGTACTGAGGACACCGTCAGAAACCCGCTCTGCCGACACTGCAGTCACAATATGGGCACTAAATGAAAGTATAATAGTGGTGCGCTCTGGGTTATTCTAACTAGATGATATGTGGTGAAGATAGTTCCTTAATATCAGACTATAGATGAAATGTTCCTTAGTAACCAATCAGCTACTAATGTCGCAGAAAAAAACTTCCTTATCCCTGACCGGGAAATGTCTAATTATGTCCACAATGTTTTAATAAATCCCATGGGAATCCAACATGAGGGGTCTTGGGAAAATGTCTCAATAATCTGTGGGATGTGTGTTCTTTATGGAGTAAAGTCTCACAGTAAAATGTCTGTTAAATTCTGTAGGATGGGTGTTCTGCTGCAGCGTGCCCTCTTCTCTCTCCTCTCCACCTCAAATGCAATGTATAGGCACTGTATCAGGGACAGGGTATACACAATGATGCAGGTAGGTAAGTGATGGATGTACTTACCAAACTGGTCGGTTCCTGCTGGTATCCTTTGTCCCGGTGCTTAAAGAGGTCCGCGGTGGAGAGAGGGGTGATGTATGTATAGCAATACAGGGAGGCTATGCACTCTAATGAGCGCACCACTATTATACTTTCATTTATGTCTATGTAGAGGTGGGATACCTCTAATTAAGTGGAGCTGCTAGGGTTATCATAACAGGCTGCCTGACAAGAGATCCAGAGCGCTGTTTGTTCTTACCTTCATACAATAAGGGCACTATTGGTGTATCCAACCCACACTGTATTACACACTGTATCCGTGTTGGAAATTGGAAGCTGAACTGCCACATTTTAGTGCAACCCACTGTGTCACTTAGCTTAGTCAGCCAGCTAGCTGGATGCAACCTTTTGGCCTTAACTAGATGAAAAAAATAATATTGTGAGGTGGTCAAAATTGATTAGAAATGACTGGAAATAAATGCTATTGTGGTTATTAATACTGTAGGAACAAAAAAAGGCACATTTTATATGATTTTAGATGTTTTTTTATTTTTTTTAAGGAAAAATCCAGATCCAAAACCAAAACCCGAAAACAAAACACGGAGGTGAGGTTTTGGCAAAACCAATCCAGATCCAAAACCAAAACACGGGGATCGGCGCACATCCCTAGTGTTTATTAAGTCCAAAAGACGCCTGCCAATTCAATGTAATGTAAACTGTGTGTGTCTAAAATAAATCTTTGTAGTCCCATAAATATGTGTGAAAAACCTATTCACAATTGCTTCACATATTTAAAAAAAAAAAAAAACACTATTATTCTGAAGGGCTCTACAGAAGAAATCAGAATTACTATAAAAGTAACTCATGTATCTGTCTCCTCTCTCACAGGCATGCCTCATATTTCTAGTATGGGCTGTGCAACTAAAGATATTTGCAATCACAAAGAAAAATTGCCTATTTTCAAACACGAAAGGAATACAGACGTAATCTCGTGTACTGAAATTAGCAGCGAGCATCAGCTAAAAGCAAGTAAGTTAAAAAGTACTTTCTGGATTCCACTGTAACCATTGTCAGATTAATACTAGGCAGGACCCTAAATGAAGTAACAATTTTTGGAATACCATCTCTGATATCCTCAGCCTCCCTCCCCCGGCATTCGATTATATCAGCATTGTGTCCTGCTAATTTCTAGCTCCATCATGGGTTGCTTTGCACATACACCACTCGTTGCATAGCCTCCCTCCTCCCACAAAATTACACAGATTTCACATCTACTGCACGGGTTCTGCTTAGACACAATGCTATTATACAAAAAATATTCTGCTTTAATCATCCTGACAATGATATTATTCCATCTGTACCACTAATGAAGGTATCTCCATAGGCTACTAATGATGGTATCCCCACTAATGGTGGTATCTCCATAGGCTACTAAAGATGGTATCACCACTAATGGTGGTAACTCCATTGGCTAATAAAGATGGTATCACCACTAATGGTGGTATCTCCATAGGCTACTAAAGATGGTATCGCCACTAATGGTAATATCTCCATAGGCTACTAATGATGGTATCACCGCTATTGGTGGTATCTCCATAGGCTACTAATGATGGTATCACCACTAATGGTGGTATCTCCATAGGCTACTAAAGATGGTATCGCCACTAATGGTGATATCTCCATAGGCTACTAATGATGGTATCACCGCTAATGGTGGTATCTCCATAGGCTACTAATGATGGTATCACCACTAATGGTGGTATCTCCATAGGCTATTAAAAATGGTATCACCACTAATGATGGTATCTCCATAGGCTACTAAAGATGGTATCACCACTAATGGTGGTATCTCCATAGGCTACTAATGATGGTATCACCACTAATGGTGGTATCTCCATAGGCTACTAAAGATGGTATCACCACTAATGGTGGTATCTCCATTGGCTACTAAAGATGGTATCGCCACTAATGGTGATATCTCCATAGGCTACTAATGATGGTATCACCGCTAATGGTGGTATCTCCATAGGCTACTAATGATGGTATCACCACTAATGGTGGTATCTCCATAGGCTATTAAAAATGGTATCACCACTAATGATGGTATCTCCATAGGCTACTAAAGATGGTATCACCACTAACGGTGGTATCTCCATAGGCTACTAATGATGGTATCACCACTAATGGTGGTATCTCCATAGGCTACTAAAGATGGTATCACCACTAATGGTGGTATCTCCATTGGCTACTAAAGATGGTATCACCACTAATGGTGATATCTCCATAGGCTACTAAACATGGTATCACCACTAATGGTGATACCTCCACAGGCTACTAAAGATGGTATCACCACTAATGGTTGTATCTCCACAGGCTACTAAAGATGGTATCACCACTAATGGTCTTATATCCAAGGCTACTAAAGATGTTATCACCACTAATGGTGGTATCTCCATAGGCTACTAATGATAGTATCACCACTAATGGTGGTATCTCCATAGGCTACTAAAGATGGTATCACCACTAATGGTGATACCTCCACAGGCTACTAAAGATGGTATCACCACTAATGGTTGTATCTCCACAGGCTACTAAAGATGGTAACACCACTAATGGTCTTATATCCAAGGCTACTAAAGATGGTATCACCACTAATGGTGGTATCTCCATAGGCTACTAATGATAGTATCACCACTAATGGTGGTATCTCCATAGGCTACTAAAGATGGTATCACCACTAATGGTGGTATCTCCATAGGCTACTAATGATGGTATCACCACTAATGGTGGTATATCCATAGGCTACTAAAGATGGTATCACCACTAATGGTGGTATCTCCATTGGCTACTAAAGATGGTATCACCACTAATGGTGGTATCTCCATAGGCTATTAAACATGGAATCAGCACTAATGGTGATACCTCCACAGGCTACTAAAGATGGTATCACCACTAATGGTTGTATCTCCACAGGCTACTAAAGATGGTATCACCACTAATGGTCTTATATCCAAGGGCTACTAAAGATGGTATCACCACTAATGGTGGTATCTCCATAGGCTACTAATGATAGTATCACCACTAATGGTGGTATCTCCATAGGCTACTAATGATGGTATCACCACTAATGGTGATATCTCCATAGGCTACTAATGATGGTATCACTGCTAATGGTGGTATCTCCATAGGCTACTAAAGATGGTATCACCTCTTATGGAGGTATCTTCATAGGCTACAACACATGGTATCACCACTACTGGTGATATCTCCGTAAGCTACTAAAGATGGTATCACCACTAATGGTGGTATCTCCACAGGCTACTAATGATGGTATCACCACTAATGGTGGTATCTCCATAGGCTACTAAACATGGTATCACCACTAATGGTGGTATCTCCATAGGCTACTAAAGATGGTATCACCACTAATGGTGGTATCTCCGTTGGCTACTAAAGATGGTATTGCCACTATTTGTGGTATCTCCATAGGCTACTAGAATATATGGAAATAATCAAAATGGGAACAATTTGAAAGAACTCTGTTATATTTTTATGTTTTTCATTTATTTAATGTAAAGATCAATCAATGGATGAATGTAATGTAGAAATATATTGTTTTTGTAGGAATTGTAGGGAGTATGTTTGCAGAGAAATCAGTGCTCCACCAGAGTTTTCCTGTGAATCTTATTGAGGCAAAATAATCCTCACACATTTGCTTAATGGGTTTGGCTTAATGAAATCACTGTCTGCAGTTGAGAGGAGGTTACGACCCTGTTTTGAAATGCCAGAAAATATGATAGAAGAAATTAGGGGTGTGCACCGGCCCCTTTTCGTGTTTTGTGTTTTGGTTTTGGATCTGGATCTTTCTTCATGTTTTGGATCTGGATTGGTTTTGCCAAAACCACCCTTCCGTGTTTTGGGTTCTGGGTTTTGTGTTTTGGATCTGTATTTTTTTTTTAAAAGCATAAAAACAGCTAAAATCACAGAATGTGTTGGATTTTCTGCTCCTATGCTATTATTAACCTCAATAACCTTAATTTCCACTCATTTCCAGTCTATTCTGAACACCTCACACCTCACAATAGTGTTTTTATGTCCAAAAGGTTGCACCAAGGTAGCTGAATGACTATGCTAAGCGACACGAGTGGGCGGCACAAACACGTGACCCATCTAGGAGTGACACTGCAATGGCAGACAGGATGGCAGTTTGAAAAACTAGGCCCCAAACTATACATAATGCAAAGAAAAAAAAGAGGTGCAAGATGGAATTGTCCTTGGGCCCTCCCACCCACCCTTATGTTGTATAAACAGGACATGCACACTTTAACAAAGCAATCATTTCAGGGCCTGGGTCTGCCACACGACTGTGGCTGAAATGATTGGTTCGTTTGGGTCCCCAAAAAACAAGCTGGCAATTTATCTGTCCCTGCACAAACTGGCTCTACGGAGGCAAGATGTCGTCCTCATCCTCCTCATCCACCGATTCCTCACCCTCTTCAGTGTTGTGTACATCCTCATCCTCACAGAGTATTAACTCGTCCCCACTGGAATCCACCACCACAGGTCCCTCTGTACGTTCTGGAGGCTGGTCTCCCTGGAAGAGTTGATAATTCATTTTGATGAACATCATCTTCTCCACATTTTGTGGAAGCAACCTCCTACGCCTTTCGCAGACAAGGTTCCCGGCTGCACTAAACACTCTTTCGGAGTACACACTGGAGGGGGGGAACTCAGGTAAAATAGAGCCAGTTTGTGCAGGGGCCTCCAAATTGCCTCTTTTACCTGCCAGTACAGGTACGGACTGTCTGACATGCCTACTTGGATGCTGTCACCGATGTAATCCTCCACCATTCTGTCAATGGTGACAGTATTATATGTAGTGACAGTAGACATGTCAGAAATTGTTGCCAGGTCCTTCAGTCCGGACCAGATGTCCAAACTTGGTCCTGCCTGCCCTGCATCACCGCCAGCGGGTTTCTTAGGATAGCTAAGTTTTTTCCTGGCAGCCCCAGTTGCGGGAGAAAATGAAGAAGGAGCTGTTGACGTGTCACGTTCCGCTTCAGCTGACAGTGTGTTCACCAGCAGGTCTTTGCACCTCTGCAGGCTTGTGTCGGCCGGAAAGAGAGACACCACATATGCTTTAAAACTAGGATTGAGCACGGTGGCCAAAATGTAGTGGTCTGATTTCAACAGATTGACCACCCTGGAATCCTGGCAAAGCGAATGAAGGGCTTCATCCACAAGTCCCACATACAGAGCGGAATCGCTCCGTCTTAGCTCCTCCTTCACTTTCTACAGCTGCTTCTGCAAAAGCCTGATGAGGGGAATGACCTGACTCAAGCTGGCAGTGTCTGAACTGACTTCACGTGTGGCAAGTTCGAAGGGCTGGAGAACCTTGCACAACACAGAAATCATTCTCCACTGTGCTTGAGTCAGGTGCATACCACCTCCTTTGCCTATGTCATAGGTGGATGTATAGGCTTGTATGGCCTTTTGCTGCTCCTCCATCCTCTGAAGCATATAGAGGGTTGAGTTCCACCGCGTCACAACCTCTTGCTTCAGATGATGCAGGTTCAAGAGTGTTTGCTGGTGCTCCAGTCTTCGGCACGCAGTCGCTGAATGGCGAAAGTGGCCAGAAATTTTTCGGGCCACCCAAAGCGTCTCCTGCATGCCCCTGTCGCTTTTCAGAAAATTCTGCACCACCAAGTTTATTGAGTGAGCAAAACATGGGACGTGCTGGAATTTGCCCATATGTAATTTCCGCACAATATTGGAGGCGTTGTCAGATATCACAAATCCCCAGGAGAGTCTAAGTGGGGTAAGCCACTGGGCGATGATTTCTCTCAGTTTCTCTAAGAGGTTGTCGGCGGTGTGCATCTTACTGAAACCGGTGATACACAGCGTAGCCTGCCTTGGAACGAGCTGGCGTTTCTGAGATGCTGCTACTGGTGACGCTGCTGTTGTTGCTGCGTAAGGTGATACATCTACCCAGTGGGCTGTCACAGTCATATAGTCCTTAGTCTGCCCTGTTCCACTTGTCCACATGTCTGTGGTTAAGTGGACATTGGGTACAACAGCATTTTTCAGGACACTGAGGACACTTTTTCTGACGTTTCTGTACAGTCTCGGTATCGTCTGCCTAGTGAAGTGGAATCTAGACGGGATTTGGAACCGGGGACACACTACCTCCATCAATTGTCTAAATCCCACTGCACTAATGGCGGATACCGGGCGCACGTCTAACACCAACATAGCAGTCAAGGCCTCAGTTATACGTTTTGCTTCAGGATGACTGCTGTCGTACTTCATCCTCCTCGTTAAGGACTGTTGGAGGGTCAATTGTTTAGTAAAAGTAGTGGTGTTCCTACTTCCTCTCTGGGATGATGAACGACTCCCAGCAGCAGCAGCAACAGCAGCAGCGGCAGCAGGAGGCGTAGCAATGCAGGATCTTCTGGAGGAATCCCGGATAGGAGAGTCAGTCATGCCAGTGACATGGCCTGCAGGACTACTTCCGATCCTGACTAAGGAGGAAATTGACGAGGAGGGAGTTGACGGTGTGGTTTGCTGGCGCTTGGATACAACAGGACAACGGGATTTAGGTGTCCCTGGACTGCTTACGGTCTTAGCCAAAGTTTCTGAACTTGACAGTAACTTTTTATGAACGCGCTGCAGGTGCCGTATAAGGGAGGATGTTCCTAGGTGGTTAACGTCCCTACCCCTACTTATTTCACCTTTACATATGGTACATATGGCAAGACAGTTGTTGTCCGGATTTGGATAGAAATATTGCCAGACAAAAGAGGTGGAATGTTTGGTCTTCTGTCCAGGCATGACCGTGATGGGCTTTTTCATCCCACGGACAACAACTGTCTCCCCCGGAGCCTGATTTAAACAAACCACATCACCGTCAGAATCCTCCTCACTAACTTCCTCCTCAGCGCCAGCTACACCAGTATCCTCATTCTGTTGTACTTCAACAGTGACATCTTCAATTTGCATATCAGCAAGTGGACTGTGGGTGCTCCTTTCAGCACTTGCAGAGGGCGTGCAAATGGTGGAAAGAGCCACCTCTTCCCGTCCAGTGCTGGGAAGGTCAGGCATCGCAACCACCACCACACTTGGACTCTCCTTGGGGATTTGTGATATCTTCTTAGAATGCACAGTTCTTCGCTGTGCTTTTGCCAGCTTAACTCTTTTGATTTTTTTAGTGGGAGGAGGGCTTCCATCATCATGTGAAGCTGAACCACTAGTCATGAACATAGGGAAAGACCTTAGCCATTCCTTGCCACTCCGTGTCGTAAATGGCATATTGGCAAGTTTACGTTTCTCTTCAGATCATTTAAATGTTTTTTTCAAGGTAATTTTCCTGAACTTTGCCATTTGGGATTGTATGTGCCCTCTACTATGACATTGGGCGCTTCGGCCTTGGCAGACGACGTTGATGGCATGTTATCGTCTATGTCATGACTAGTGGCAGCAGCTTCAGCACTAGGAGGAAGTGGTTCTTGATCTTTCTCTATTTTATTTTTATCTGAGAAAATTTGGTCCTCCATTTATGTTATATCAATTTGATATATACGTGCGGCTAAGGCGCACACAAACACAGAAAATATTTTTTTATTTTTGATGGAGAGTAGTGCACTTTGTGGGTTACACCACCCTTTAAGAAATGAGCCAGCCGGCTCTTTACTTATGGGACACAGGCGCACGCTTGGCGCTGCTCCTTTGTTGATGCACGTGTGGCTACTGCGCACACAATTCACAAACACAGAAACATTTTTTTAATTTGGTTTGGAGTGTACTTTGGGGGTTACAGCACCCTTTAACGGTCAAGCCAGCCGGCCCTTTACTTATGACACAGGCACACGCTTGGCACTACTTTGTTGATGCACGTGCGGCTACTGCGCACACAATTCACAAACACAGAAAATATTTTTTTATTTGGTTTGGAGTGTACTTTGGGGGTTACAGCACCCTTTAACGGTCAAGCCAGCCGGCCCTTTACTTATGACACAGACGCACGCTTGGCACTACTTTGTTGATGCACGTGTGGCTACTGCGCACACAATTCACAAACACAGAAAATATTTTTTTATTTGGTTTGGACTGGAGTGTACTTTGGGGGTTACAGCACCCTTTAACGGTCAAGCCAGCCGGCCCTTTACTTATGACACTGGCGCACGCTTGGCACTACTTTGTTGATGCACGTGCGGCTACTACGCACACAATTCATAAACACAGAAAATATTTTTTTATTTGGTTTGGAGTGTACTTTGGGGGTTACAGCACTCTTTAACGGTCAAGCCAGCCGGCCCTTTACTTATGACACAGGCGCACGCTTGGCACTACTTTGTTGATGCACGTGCGGCTACTGCGCACACAATTCACAAACACAGAAAAAATATATTTTTTTTAGCACTTGGGGGGAGCACCCCTGACGGACAGAGCACCCCCTGGACAACACTACAGCACCCCTTTAGGACTGGGACACTGCACAGGACTTTGGAGTGGACACAGCCCCTATGGACAACTGACTGCACAACACAGTCCAGCCAGCCCCTATGGACTTTGAAGTAGTGGACACAGACCCTGTTAACAACAGCAGCACAGCACAACACAGCCAGCCCCTATGGACTTTGAAGTAGTGGACACAGCCCCTATGGACAACAGCAGCACAGCGCAGCACAGCACAGCACAGCACAACACTACTCTGCACTACACTACACTACACAGCCCAGCCAGCCCTAACTCCCACCCTCCCTCTTCACTGTCCACAGCCGAGTGAGAAAATGGCGCCGACGAGGGTACCTTATATAGGATCCAAAACCCGCGAGACCCGGAAGGCGGGATGATGACGTTTTGCCTCGATTTCAGATCCGAATCAGGTGGGAAAAGTCGAGCCTGACTCGGATCAGCCTCGGATCGGGGGGGCTTGGGGGGGTTCGGATTTCAGAAATCCGAACCCGCTCACCCCTAGAAGAAATAAGGCAAGGATGGCAGACAAACCAAAGTTTTATCATTGCCCATACTCATTGCTGTCATCAGGGGAATATTGATGCAAGGGGCCAGACTAGACAGAATTCCTGGAGTGAACATGGTACTGTCCACCAGTTCAAGATCCTGGGCACATGACTTCTAGTTAATATCAGCCATGACCCCAGGATGGCATAGTCATGCCCCTTGCAGAATGGAAAGAAACCCCTGGCATTTGCAGCAGGTATGGGCACATTCCCTACCCTCCTCAGCACATGACCCATCAGCTCTTGTACTAGACACAACTCGCCAAAAAACAACTGGGAAGAAGTTTAGCCCTTTATCACTATCACTAAACATGGGTCTTGTTGTGATGCTGAAATGCAGCGTTAATTGAACTAAACCACCTTTACCCTCAGTGTAAGAACTTTTACAGACCACTGTAAAATATATTTAGTTTTACAGAAAGAAGAGTAGGTCCCTATTCTGTAGGCAATGTGCAGTTCATGCTCTTGCAGCTTGTATTTCTTTTACATGTTGGCTGATATAAATGTGAAAGGCATTGGCATAAAAATCTATTCCTGAAAGGGAAAACATTAGCTTTAGACTTACTCTAGAATTACATACAGTAGTTAGATATGTGGCACATATGAGGGTTATAGGAAGTTCTCACATATTGAGGGGGAGATGTATTATAGCGACACGTTAAGTGCTGCTATATCGCTTCCTGCTTTGCCTCTTTATAGAGGCAAAGCAGGAAGCACTAACAATGAGATCTATGAACATCTCATCGACCGGTGCGGAGGAGCGTTAACTCCCCTCTCCGGTGATCCCTGCCTGAGTAAATGGTGCATCAGCCTAGTGCTTATGCGCTGTGTCTTAGTCCAGACCAGCTCCACTGAGCATTCACGGGATCTCCCAAAAATCGCAAGATCCCGCGTGCAACCCTGTAGCTGGCAGCCACTGCAGCAGGGACAACGCTGTCCCTGCTGTGGGGATAGGGCATCGCCAGGCTGCAGCTGTCGATAGCGACAGCTACAGCATTCAGAATGGTCAGGTGAACTGCGCTGCTATCTTCTAAATAGCAATCATTTTTGTGTCAACCATTTTCATGTCGAACTTTTGACCCGGTCGACCTTTTGTACCTGTCGACCATCTTACATGTCGAAGTTTAGTGTGTCTGACTTTTGTCCCTGTATGACTATTGACTGTCTAACATCCGGTGTCTATCTAGACATTGTCTATCTAATTACTGTCTATCTATAGTGCGGAACCCTTACACAGCAACCTTCAAGACACTTATTAGATGTTGCTCTGTCTGGGCTCCAGCCTAGGTTGATGTTGATGATAGCATTCATGTTTTACTGAATGAACCTGAATTCCTACAAATGTGTTTTATTTTTCTTCAAATATAAGAATGTTGTTTCTTTCTGCGGAGTCTCCATTGAATTGTGAATAATTGTGGACTCTTCAGGCTTCTCCTCTCATTGGGGCTAAGCACAATCCAATCATCTATCATCATAAGCCATTTTTATTTACTAATACTGTATTGGGTAAAAGCAGCCCAAATTTAAATGTTGCCTAGGATACCATGAAGCCATCATTCAGCTCTGGTGCTAAGAAAACTTATGTTGCCAGCTTTATATGTATTTATAAGTTAATATGTGTGTGTTGTTTATTCTAGGAAATTTTCTTTGGTGTTACTCTTGTCAGAATTCCAGCATCAACAACTGTGATGACCAATATGATCTGTGCGAGCATGACGAGGATATCTGTATGTTTGAAAGAACAAGAATTATATATGGTATACTTGCTTCATATTGTATCCTGTTAATAAGTACTTTATGGTATAAATAAAATATTTATATTAAAATTAAAAAATAACATTTATAGGCCTTTAAATTAGCGTGTAAAAAACTTGAATGTTCTTTGCAGAGAAATGTGTCTGCAAATTAATCAGGGACATCAAGGACACGGCAGACATAAGGCTGATGGAGGACTCTATTAGCCCCAGGTTGTGTGGTACGTTTGGCATAGCCTGTTTGCTGACAGATGGGCTGGAGTATACCAAGTTGTAACATGTAACATGGACAAGCTGCTTGTGGGGTTAGCCTAAGAGATGTGATTGGATGGGCAGTATGTTGTTCGATAAATGGCTTGGTTAGGTCCAGTGGCGGCTCCAGAGGTGGGGCTTCAGCACAGTTCAAAATTCATATAGGGGAGCCACACCAACTGCCAGTGAGTCCCAGCCAGTGATGTTTGGCAGCATTTGGGGTGGCAGTTGGTGTGGCTTCCCTATTTGAATTTTGAACTGCGCTACAGCCCCAACTCTGGAGCCGCCACTGGTTAGGTCTCTTACTATTTACAGTTTGCTTTGCCTGCTGCTTACATTGTTTTTGAATCTGTGTGTACTGTGACATTTTTGTAGGGGTAAAATTACTTTGGCAAGCCATCGCTTCACGGCATATTAAAAAAAAAAATGAAAACAGCAATGATATTAGAAGCTTAATATCATCGCTGTTTTAAACTTCAGTCTTAAACACGCAGAGAAGCGATGCTTCCAAACACTGCCGCATAGTAAATGATCCTGTTTCTGTTCGCGCTGTCATCCTCTCGTTTGTTATCTTTTGTTGTCTTCTTTTTTTGTTTTCCTGTTATTTTTACTAACATTTTTCATCTGTTCTTCTTCCATTTTTTTCTTTCCTGGTTCTCCTTTCTTTCAGCCACTTCATTTACCTCTATGTTCTCCTGTCTCAGCAATGGATTGTCCTGAATACATAGCTGTTAAGTGATTTTGTATTATTGCTCACAGTAGGGGTGATTCAAAGGTGTATGCAGGGAAACCATTGGGCGCAAGTGTCTGATGGTTTCCTTCTGTGCATGCGTCCGGACAACACTGCGCATGTCCTGCGGTGGGCACCGCACAAAGACACAGATCGAAAATGCATGCAGGTGTTTCTGAGTGGTACCTGGGGAGGTGTGGCTACCAATCATGGGAGTGTTGGTGTCAGTGACTGCATCTTAAGATGCTGATTATCGCTCCTAATGTCCGATCTCTCAAATGTGTCCATCTCCGAATCAAGCCCATTGTTTTTTAAGTTGGACACGTCCTCCTGAGATACATCTTAGTCAACATGCATTTAAATATGATGCTTTTAGCATGCCCACCATCTTGGCATGCGATCACTATGTGTATGCAAATGCCCACCAGTCATTCATAAGACGCCCACTTGCGCACGTAATCTCCTGGAAGTGCATGAAACCATTGGTACATTGAGCACGATCGGATGCGATCATAGTGCTTGAGGTTGACTATACCCAGCCGCAAGCACTGCGTTCACTTCAGTGTGAAATACAACCAGGTGATGATGTGTACTATGACGCTGCCTCTTAATTATGCACGCCTCTGAAACGGCGTTAAGACACTCAGGCACGCCTGCATTCGCACCTGCACTCCCTCTCTTTTAGTGGCCTGCCCCTATTACCACCCATAAATGGTCACTCATTCAGCTGAGCTGTCTTTACCGGGCGAGTGAACACTTTCCGATCTTTCGCTATGGTTTGCGTACATGCATTGCAATGCATACGCCTGCGCAGATTGTAAATATCGGACAGCTACAAGTGTTCGCATCCTAACGAGTGGGTCTGAATGAGCTCCTCAGTGCTAAGGGCACCCTAACAGTCCAGGTGTTCAGGATATCCATTCTTAAGCACAGGTGACTTAATAAGTACCTCAGTCAGTTTGATTATACCATCTATGCAGAAGCATGGATGTCCTTAAAACCTGGACTGTTAGGGTGCCTTGAGGACCAAGTTTGAGATGTTATACATAAGTAGTTCTCAACTCCAGTCCTAAAGTACCACCAACAGGTCATGTTTTCTGGATTTCTTTAATCATGCACAGGTGAGTTCATCTATTTTGCTGGGTTTGTATTATCACACCTGCTCCCACAGACATGACCTGTTTTGAAAATATTAGGCTTGAGGTTGAGAACTTCTGCTATTAATTAATCCACTTGGATAATAAAATAAAATGTATATAATCACCTTGACATTGACCTTTTCATAGAGAGAACTCTGTAATTATCAACCTGCAAAGATGTTAGTAAAGACTGTCGAAGCCGGATGATTGGCTGAGATCAGATCTTTGAAAATATCTGAATACGCCATGTTTGTGTTGTCTGCACGACGCCATCTGGCTGTAGTCAGCATAATATCATTGTATACGGTGCTATTTAGCATTGTGTACATCTGCTGTGTTACTGCACACTGTTAAAGTCTTTACATAATAAATGCGCATGGATACACATATGTATTTAAAATAATTTATATATATTTAAAGATGCAAGGTTTGGCCAGTGCTGGGAGACAAGCCCTGTGGAGATGTCTGTGACTAGTAATTGAAAAACACACACATATTGTGAGGTGCAGACGAGTGTTTTGAATGAACCATTGTCTTTAGGTCTGACTATCATTGTATGCCTTTAGGAACTAGCATTTACCTTCCAAATAGGCTGGAGAGAGGCCTTTGATTACATTGTGATTCCATCAAGTATCTGCTTGCCATCTCTGATCAGAACAACTCCATTGTCTGTCATTTTTGAACTTAGGGCCTGATTCAGACCCACTCGCGAGCGGCTGTCCGCTCGCAAGTGGGTCGATATTCTGCACTGAGCATGCGCACGACGGAGGGAGCTCCGTCGTGCGCATGCCCCAGACGCGACGAGCGAAGGATTTTCCTTCGCTCGTAGTGTCTCTTCAAAGGGGGCGTGCTGTCGATGTTGACTGACAGCACACCCCCTTTGGTGGGCGTGCCGGGGGCGTGCCTCCCTGACGGGGGCGTTCCCACGGGAACGCCTCCCGTCAGAAGCCGGCCCACTGACATCACTAGTGATGTCAGTGGGAGTGATTTTGGCTCTGATACAGCCAAAATCACTCCGAGCCTTGTGGTTGAAAAACTCAACCACAGGCTTTTGTACGCAGTTTCGATGGTCGCGATGGTCACGACCATCGCGGCCATCAAACTGCACGCTCGTATAGGCTGTGGGTGGTGACCCACAGCTATACGAGCGTCCAGGAGGACGCTCCATAGTTATGGAGGACGGCCCTCATTCAGAGCGTGCGCTCTGCTCAGAGCGTACGGCTCTGAATGAGGGCCTTAGTTCAGACAGAAGTAATATACTGAATAAAGCTATATATATTAGGGATGTGCAGGCTCGGATAGGTTCGAGTTTGCACGTGGAGTTCGGATTTTTCCCTCCAAAAAAACGGAACTCAGAACGAGGCAAAACGTCATCTTACATGGACGAACATCATCATTCCTGGACAAAAGACCAGGAATGATGATGTTCGTCCATGTAAGATGACGTTTTGCCTCGTTCTGAGTTCCGTTTTTTTGGAGGGAAAAATCCGAACTCCACGTGCAAACTCGAACCTATCCGAGCCTGCACATCCCTAATATATATATATATATATATATATTAATATATGTATATGACACTGATGCTCATTTGCACACACACACATATATATATATTAGGGGTGAGCGGGTTCGGTTTTACTCAGTTTTACTCGGTTCTTATCGCCACTTTACCGCAAATTTGGCTCGATTTTATTTTCTATCTAAAACACATGTTCGGCGATAGCCAATAAAAAGATCCGGGTAAAACTGAGTAAAACCGAACCCGCTCACCCCTAATATATATATATATATATATATATATATATATACATACACTTAATCACATATACACAGTTGCTATTGTTAATATAAAAACACACACAGCGCATGTTTGCGCTGTACTCAACCCCAGCACACAGCGCACCTTTTACGCTGCGTGTAGACGCACAATGCATACTTACATATAATCATAAATATACACTCACTCATAAAAGGTTCCTTTACATTAAACGTAATATTAGAGGTTTTAGTTGCATATAATTATGTTGTGAAATGAATGTATATGATATTTAAAGTATACAACATGATAGACATGGCTGTTTGGTACTATACTGACACCCTGTTTATTTCCAGATATTCGAGTCTATCAGCGAGGGAGTCGCATCTTGCGTTTGATGGTTATGGATTGTAGGAAATTATTGGTTAGAATGTATACTCTGTATGTAGTGTCTTAAACCAATTAAAGAAAGACAATGTAATCTCAAGAGACTGTGGAGAATTGGGACATACCCCTAGTGAACTGTCCTATGAACTACAGCATACTACAAAGACCAAGAGCAAGAACCAATGGAATTATGTTTGTCTGTCCACAATGTTGTTATCATGATCTGTTAGGGTATAAAGCCTGTGTCCTGGTCCCAATCAGTAGCCATTCTCTTTGGATGACCACAGGCTTCTGGACTGATGACTATATGCTGGAACCAGTGCGCATGCAAATGTATTGGGCTGTATCGTATATTCTGTATTTAATTGTCTTTGCACTAATTGTGCTAGATCAACCTTTCTTTTTATTGCAATAAGAATTTTTGTGCTTTGGAACCACAATTATTGTCTGGACAGCGAGTATTTCTCACTAGCAATTAAGGGGTATTCATAGATGGGGGCTCGCAGTTGATATCACACCACCTTGATTCGCACGATAGCGAACGGCCCTCGATTCCGCAACAGAGGGTGGAAGGCGCAATAAGCGGGCAAGAACGCACTGTGTTCGAAATCCTGCTTCCATTCAGTGTTGTGGAGTCGATGTCCTTTATTGTGTGATCTTAAGGGGCGCTGATTAGGAATCTGGGGACAAGATTCTGTCCATGCTTTGTGTGTTGGTCATATTATTGTGCATGGGACTAGTCACACAATAGCGTAATTTTTATTTCCACGCTTTTGTGTATCAGTCGCATTATTGTGTGTGCGACTAGACGCACAATAGCGTATACATGTTTCCGGTATTGCTGCCACGTGTTCAAGCAAATTGTTTAAGATTGCATTGTTGTATTGATAGCGTGATTACATTGTTTAAGGTCTCTTAATCATACTGCCATATCTGAGAAAAAGTTTAATTTCCTTTGTGCGCAGAAAAGGTACATAATAGATGTATATTTGTGGGGAGAATAGGGGTACTGTGTGTTCCCTATTACTAGTACTGGGTGTTTCCTAGAATACACATAGCAGGTGTATAGAAAGGGGTACTGTGTGTTCCCTACTGATAGGGGTACTGTGTGTTCCCTAGAGGTGAACTCGGCTCTCAGTGTGATTGCAGAATCCATTGATCAGTTAGGTTCTTTGGGCATTGTGATTGAACCGCACAGTTGTGGCAGATCGTGATTGTGAACTGAGTTGTGGTGAAGGAAATCACTGCTAGCAGTGGAGAGTGCTTGAAAAGGGATTTTCTTTTTTTTGTGTTGGGTACTGTGTGTTCCCACTGTTTCGAGGTACTGTGTGTTCCCGTTGGTTAGGAGTACTGTGTGTTCCCTATCTGGAAGGCAGGATATTGTATAGGTGGCATTCTGCTGCTCGTTGTGTAGGTTGACTGTAACGATTAGCGAGTTGGTTGTATACAGCAGGTGAAGGTGAGTGGACGCAGCTTGTGAATTCGTCCACCGGTCCACATCCTAGCGAAAAGTGCTTAGTGTTTTCCCAGATGGGCGCCAGGCTGTCGCTCGGTATGGTGGACGATGTGCTGCTTTTGGAAGGGCCGACAGGATCGGCACGGCATATAATGCATACAAAGTACGGAGCGTATGCAACTGCGCACTGTAATGTATGGATTAAGATGACAAGGAAGTGTGTAAAACCTTTTCCGAAGATTCGCAGTTTTGATATGGAAATATTGAACAATGTTAGAGATAGCATCTGTGTGGTGAAATCTCTGAAGAAAAGAGTAGAGTATAACGATTGCTTGAAACTGTGGCAGCATAAGGGAAACATGTGGCTTAGCGGTGTGCATGCGGTGCAAAATAGTGTTGCGCTCACGACGCAAGGGAACATGCATGCAATGCAAAATAGTGTTGTGTGCGTGCCGCAAGGGGGCGCGTATGCACGGCAAGGTAGCATTGCCGGAAGTACAGTTAGTAGCGCAGGCGCACCTCCACCGCCCTATGTGAAAGGTGAAGATACAGCCCATACCAAAAATGATAAAAATTTAACAAGTAACTTGTACCCTCTCCTGAGTAATTATAAGGAAAATGTTTATGCAGCAGATGATGAACCTGTTGTAGTGTCTGCCATTTCACATGCTGTTCAAATGTTAGCTATTCCACCGCAGCAAGCACAGGGAGTGAACCCACCAGGTATAGCAGCAGAGGTGATACCATCAGCTGTAGCACCACCAACTGAAGAGACAGCTGCGGTTGGTGGAAGTAATATTATACGTTGCTGTAATAGACTGAACCCCCCAAGTACCAAGGCCAAAGGTAATGGTGTGGTAGGCATGCATCCAGTCTGGACAATAACAGTTCCCAATGGAAATCCGGATACAGGTGGTGTAGTGCCTACAAGGGAGGTAGCAATGCATTGTCCATGGACGAGAGCGGAGCTACATTCCATAATGACAGATTTCCCTGACCCTAGAAAAGAGTTAGCAAAGTGTCAGAGATTTATAAAAGATTTAGGTAATGCTCATGAGCCAACCAACAAAGATTGGCGAGTGGTATTACGGGCGTGTCTTCCACACAATATCGACATGAAAAAGTTTATCAAGGCTTGTGTATTGGATGGAGATAGTTCTTTAACTGACGAAAGTAATCAGGACAACATAACCCGCATAATCACCCAATTGGCCGTATATTTTCCAGTGGTAGTTAACTGGAGTAAAATTTTTACAATGAGTGAGTCTGGAGAAGATTATTTCACCAGAGCGCTGCAGACTATTACCCAGTACACTGGGATAGAGGACATAAAAGATAGCACACACCACAGGGAAATAGTCATCACGGTACTTATGGATGGTCTTAAAGACAATCTAAAGACCAGGGTTCAGACCTCACATCCTGGATGGAGGGGAATTACGGTAGACACCCTCAGGGAAACTGCTATTGAACATGACAAAAACATCCTCAGGAAGCGTGAAACACAGAGTGAGAAGCTAATGGCTGTTAGCATTCAAGCTCTTGAAACAATGCATCTACAGCCACCAGACACCTACTCACCTGCGCAGCTACAAGTTCTCAATACACATCATCCTGCACAGTCACAAATCACACAGCCATACCACACATATCACACTCGACAACAAAACACATCAACATACCTTGCCTCAGAACACATTCCACACACAGCCACAACCCCCATATCCACATCCCCAGCCATTGTATTTCCACACTCCCCAACCCACACAACAACAATCTTTCAAACCATACCCACCACGAAAGTGTTATAACTGCAACCAAAGGGCACACTTAATTAAGGACTGTAAAGCAAGGAAACAGGGACCACTTAACCAGGGAATTCCAAACCATCCCCAGAATGCAGGAAACTTTCAGCAATCGCCTGCTCGCATAGTGGCAGTAAATGCTTTATTGGAGCAGGACAGTCAACTCTAGGGGTCAGGTCACACCTGTAGTCTACAGCCAGTCAGGTTAACTCGGGAGTACTAGGGAAGAACCTGTAATGACATTTGAAGTAGCTGGTACTAAAGATACTTTTCTTGTAGACACAGGGGCGACCAGATCACTGTTAAAATCTCCATCTAATTTACAGGTGAACTGCAAGACAGTACCAGCTATGGGTGTAACGGGTAAAGTGCAGCATTATCCTTTAACCAAATCTGCAGAGGTTACTATCGGGCCATTGCATACCAGGCACTCCTTTCTCCTGGCAGCGGCAACTCCTACTAACCTACTGGGAAGGGATTTGTTGTGTAAAATGGGATGTGTCATTTATTGTACCCCTGATGGTATATTTTTAGATATCCCAGAGAGAGTAGTGCACGAGGTAAGGGATATATTGGACACTCTACAAAGGTTAATGCTTCACTCTACCATCCTAGAGCAAAGTCCATCACAGGTAAAGGAGATGTTATCTCAAATACCGGGTTCCCTTTGAACCAAAGATGGACAGGACACTGAATTAATGGCAAATGTAGCTCCTGTAATGATCAGCGTAAAGGTGGGAAGACAGGCTCCAAAAATCCCTCAGTACCCTTTAAAACCGGAGGTGGAGCTAGGGATGTATCCCATAATTGAGAGATTACTCCAGCAGGGGATTTTAGTCCGTACAGCTAGTGTAGCCAATAGTCCCATCTTTCCTGTGAAGAAGAGTGGAGGGAGGGGTTATAGGCTAGTACTGGACCTTAGAGGGGTTAATAAGGTAGTTGAGAGCCAATTCCCTGTAGTGCCAAATCCAGCTGTCATTCTCAAGCAGATCCCATCAAATGCAACCCATTTTATTGTCAATGACCTCTGTTCTGCCTTCTTCTCTGTCCCTCTTCATCCTGACTCAGTATTTATTCGCCTTCACATACAAGGGGGTACAATACACATGGACACGGTTGCCCCAGGGCTTCATAGACAGCCCCAGTATCTTCTCTCAGGCCCTACATGACGGTTTACAATCTTTTCAACCTGCCAATGGATCTGTTCTAATACAATATGTAGACGATTTGTTGTTGTGCTCTGATTCATTTATGTCATGTTTAAACGATACTAAACTACTGTTGCTTCATCTCTCACAGACAGGACACAAGGTTGCTAATGACAAATTACAGCCATGCCTGACCAGGGTTAAATACTTGGGACATTGTCTAACCCAGGGCCTATGACATTTGACAAATGACAGAATACAGGCCATACAGACCATGACACTGCCGCAAAACCAACAGCAAATCCATACCTTCTTGGGCATATGTGGATACTGCAGATCATGGATCCCAGGTTTTTCTATTTTGGCTTTACCATTGCAGGACTTAGTTTCTTCCTCAAAACCCGACCGTGTCACATACACTGAGGAAACAGAGCAGGCTTTCCTTAACCTTAAGGATAGTCTAACAAGAACACCTGCATTGGGAATACCAGATTACAAAAAACCTTTTGATATATATTGTAGGGAGGCTAATGGCTGTGCTGCAGGTGTCCTCACACAAAGACTTGGGTGATGCCATTAGACCCATAGCATACTACAGTGCACAATTGGACAGTGTGGCAAGATCACTCCCAACATGTTTAAGAAGTGCAGCAACTGCTCTTTTGGTCAGTAAGAGTGAGGATGTAGTATTAGGCCATGATATGATTATTTGTACACCCCATGCTGTATCTGCTTTGCTGAATTCTGCCCAAACCGGACATGTTTCCTCAGCTAGGTTCACAAAATGGGAACTAGTTCTAATAGCACCTGCAAATATCACCATTAAATGGTGCAGTACTTTAAACCCAGCAACGTATTTACCATATGTGCCTCAGGATGCACAAAGGGTGGAGAGAGGTGAGTTGCTGGTGGAAGGTGAGTTCTGCAGGTATACTGATGCACATGACTGTATGGAATATTTGAATCAGACCTTTACTGCAAGACCTGACATACGTGATATACCTTTAGAAAATGTAGATGTGACGTTTTACACGGATGGGAGTTGTCATAGACAAACTGACACTGGAGAGTTATGTACAGGTTATGCTGTTGTAAATTATGAGGATGTTATAGAAGCTGAACCCCTTGGTCCACCTCACTCAGCCCAAGAAGAGCGTGTGAGTTGGCAGCAGGCAAATATGCTAACATATACACTGACTCTAAGTACGCCTTTGGGGTCGTACATGATTTCGGAGCTCTATGGCATCTTAGAAATTTTATGACAGCAGCAGGCACACCAGTAGCACACTCAAAACATATAAAAGGACTATTGACAGCAATCCAAATGCCAAAGGCAGTGGCCGTCATTAAGTGTAAAGCCCATACATGTGAGGATGATCCGGTGTCACTGGGCAATAATAGAGCAGATGAAGCTGCCAAATGGGCAGCAGGGTTAAGAGTTAACATACCAGTTGATCAAATGATGATGTTTCAAACTATTGATATGCAGAAATTAATTGAGATGCAAAGTTTGTGTTCCATTCAGGAAAAGGCAGTCTGGAGATCCAAGGGATGTGGTCAAGAGTCCTCTGGACTCTGGAGAGATGGACAAGGTAAGCCGGTGGCTCCCAAGGCAAACTACCCAAGCTTGGCTGTGGCAGCGCATGGCCTGACTCATCTGGGTAAACAAGGTATGTGCAAGTTGGTGAGGGCGCACTGGTGTGCACCAGGTTTTTTTTCTCAAGCGGAAAAGAGGGCAATGTCCTGTCTGACCTGCTTGAGGAAAAACGTTGGAAAGACAATACCAACTGAACCATCTCACATCCCTCCAACAGACGGACCTTTTCAGGTAATACAAATTTATTTCATCCAATTACCACCCTGCAGGAATCTCAAGTATGTATTAGTTTGTACCAATGTGTTTTCTAATTGGGTTGAGGCATATCCAGCTGCCACTAATACTGATGCATTTACTGCTAAAAAGATTGTTCAGGAATTTGTATGCAGGTAAGGTATCCCTAGAATCATAGAAAGTGATAGGGGTACTCATTTCACTGGTGATGTCCTCCAGAACATGTGTAAGTTGATGGGTATTAATAGTAGACTTCACACCCCCTATCGACCACAAGCCAGTGCCAAGATGGAGAGGGTAAACGGTACTATTAAGAACAAACTGAGTAAGATCGTGGCTGAAACTGGATTAGGTTGGCCAGAAGCCTTACCGCTAGTCCCTCATAGCATCAGGACAACTCCTAGACCCCCTCTTAATTTGTCCCCCTTTGAGATACTGTTCGGGAGACAACCTCATCTGATTGTAAGTCCACAGGAAGATTTGAAGAGTAACAACGAGGTTACTATAAAGTATCTTATAACAATGAGTAAACAGTTGAAACAGAAAGAGCAGAAATTGAAATTGTTGTCACCTGATATGCCTGAAACAAACTGTCATGATGTTGAACCTGGAGAATTTGTTATGATTCAAAATTTCTTACATTCAGGTTGTCTGACAGATCGGTGGGAAGGTCCATATCAGGTGCTGCTGACAAGTACAACATCCTTGAAAGTGGCAGAGAGAGATACCTTGGTCCATTCCACTCACTGCAGTAAGGTCAACTATCTGGTGGAGATACAAGGCGGAGTCGAGGCGGATAACGCAGACCTGTCAATTGCGAAGTTTTTCCAGGAGAATTAAAGACTGCAGTGAGATACCTGAGCTAGGGAAATTTACAGCCCACTAATCCAGCAATGGAGTGGCGGGCTGGGGTTGCGTTCCAGAGTTCTCATCATCCTTGTTTGGTTCTGTAATGGTGGGCAGATGATGGAGGGAGAGGTTGATGGTGATACCGATGGAGTGGAGTCGGGAGAAGGAGCAATACAGTCACTAGGGTGGTATCTGACCAAACTCAGTACAGTAATTAAGAGATCTGTCATTCTAGAAACTCGGAGTCAGTGTGAAGGTCTATTGTCTGAGGAATACTGTATGTGTGCAAACTGTGGATCTCTAATTGATGAAAAGTGCATCCAGCAATGCCAGTCAAAGAATAACCTGTATTTGGGCTAGCATACTTTAGAGGATTACCATTGCATAGTGGGTAAGGTCTTAAACCAGACAGAGTGTTGGGTTTGCACTCATGTGCCTCAGGGACAACATAATGTAGATTTAATACCACTCCCGTTAAATGTCTCTGAGGTTCTTGGATTACTTAAGGGGAAAATGCTGGATGGGAAATTCGTGAAGTCCAAGCCTCCAAATTTTAAGCTCCATCAGTACCACGTGAATAGATCCCTGTTATGTTTAAACATCACCAATTCCAATAAACCAGGAAATTGGGAGGTGTCCGGGAACAATCAGATAATGACCTTCTCACACAGAGCTGATAATGAACCAGTAGATGGTGAACTTATACGCAACATTACTACCAGTGGGAGATACTTCTGGTATAGGTATAAACTTAGTTCTACCAAGGTAATGGTTGGCAGAGTACCAGAAGGGTACTGTGCAGTTATTGTACAACCTAAAATGTGTATCAGCCAGATAGGAAAATCTGGGGTATGATTATTTGTTGTGCCCGATGATAATGATGCATTCTATCCCTTATGTACTCCCAGACGATGTGTATTTTATCTGTGGAAGGAAAGCGTACAAGTGGCTCACTCTGAGTTCTGAAGGTTTATGTTATCTGGGAAGGGTACTCCCAGAGGTTATGACCCTTACACATGGTGAAATGCTTGGTATTCATAAAAACACACCATCACCATATCTTGACATACAGTATGAACACAGAGACAAAAGAAATATGATAACTGGTGATGTACATACAGCCACACAGTTGATTAGCAAAACAATTGGCTTCAAAATTTTGGTAGCATTAGATCCCACCAGGATCGCTCGGGGTACTTTACATTTTAGATACATCCAAGACCTTGCTAAATTAATAGATATCACTGAGATGTATGATGACACATTCAGGTACACTGGTAAGGAACTACAGGCCTATAAAGAACTTGTGCAACATAGACTAATATTAAATTATTTAACAGCTGTTACTGGTGGATACTGTGTGACTCTGGCCACCCAAATTGGTGTGAAGTGTTGCACTCACATCACAAATAATACTGGCGATCCCAAGGAGGTGATAGACCGGAAGATGGATGAAATTCTGCAGCTGAAATGGGAATTTTCGAAAGAACCATAGTGCCTCATTGACTGAGGTAGAGGAAAAGGTAGAAGAGTGGTTCTCTTGGTTGAACCCTGTAAAATGGTTATCCGGTCTACGAGAGTGGGTCCAGGAAATGGTTGCTATTGTAGGCAAACTCCTGATCCTCATATTGGTTGTCATCTTAATAATTGGCTTATGTGTCAGATGTGTTCCTGCTGTGTTGAAGTTGTTGAAGTGTGGAAAATGTAATGCTAAAGTAAACCGGGGGAATGAAATTATGATGGTAGTTAGTAGTAATAGTTTGAATACTAAGGTAAATGAAGAACTGCATTACAATCCTGAACTAGAATGTACCATCAGATGATGTATAGATTTAGCCATACATGAAATGTGTTATTAAATGTTATTTTAAACATCCTAAATAATGTAAGTCCCTATCCCCTTCAAGACTTCCTTTATACTGTAGGTTAGGTGCATCCCAACATCTTTCCCATGATCTTCCAAGATCCGCGGTGTGTGTATAAGGGTAGTTTTATTTCCCTCTCAGGGACAAATCATTGATGGTTTAAAGACCAAATTGTGCCAGCCCCTAATATAACTTTAAATAATATTTCGTAGTGTATGACTGAATAAATTTAAGACCACAGTGTGATCGCGTATTGTTTGCTATCAAAGGGTGGACTGTCAAAGCTGGATGATTGGCTGAGATCAGATCTTTGAAAATATCTGAAGATGCCATGTTTGCGTAGTCTGCACGACGCCATCTGGCGTAGTCAGTATAATATCATTATATACGGCGCTATTTAGCGTTGTGTACATCTGCCGTGTTACTGCACACTGTTAAAGTCTTTACATAATAAATGCGCACAAATACACATATGTATTTAAAAAGACTTCATATATATTTAAAGATGCAAGGTTTGGCCAGTGCTGGGAGACAAGCCCTGTGGACATGTCTGTGACTAGTAATTGAAAAACACACACATATTGTGAGGTGCAGACAAGTGTTTGAATGAACCATTGTCTTTAAGTCTGACTATCATTTTATGCCTAAAGGAACTAGCATTTACCTTCCAAATAGGCTGGAGAGAGGCCTTTGATTACATTGTGATTCCATCAAGTATCTGTTGGCCATCTCTGATCAGAATAACTCCATTGTCTGTCATTTTTGAACTTAGTTCAGACAGAAGTAATATACTGAATAAAGCTAGATATATATATATATATATATATATATATATATTAATATATGTATATGACACTGATGCACATTTGCACACACACACATATATATATATATATATATATATATATATATATACATACACACACTTAAACAATTGCATGTGTATACTCAATGTGTGCACATATATACACAGTTGCTATTGTAAATATAAAAACACACACAGCGCATGTTTGCGCTGTACACAACCCCTGCACACAGCGCACCTTTTACGCTACGTCTAGATGCACAACGCATACTTACATATAATCATAAATATACACTCACTCATAAAAGGTTCCTTTACATTAAACGTAATATTAGAGGTTTTTGTAGCATATAATTATGTTGTGAAATGAATGTATATGATATTTAAGGTATACAACATGGTAGACATGGCATGTTTGGTACTATACTGACACCCTGTTTATTTCCAGATATTCGAGTCTATCAGCGAGGGAGTCGCATCTTGCGTTTGATGGTTATGAATCATAGGAAATTATTGGTTAGAATGTATACTCTGTATGTAGTGTCTTAAACCAATTAAAGAAAGACAATGTAATCTCAAGAGACTGTGGAGAATTGGGACATACCCCTAGTGAACTGTCCTATGAACTACAGCATACTACAAAGACCAAGAGCAAGAACCAATGGAATTATGTTTGTCTGTCTACATTGTTGTTATCATGATCTGTTAGGGTATATAACCTGTGTCCCGGTCCCAGTCAGTAGCCATTCTCTTTGGATGACCACAGGCTTCTGGACTGATGACTGTATGCTGGGACCGGTGCGCATGCTTATGTATTGGGCTGAATCGTATATTCTGTATTTAATTGTCTTTGCACTAATTGTGCTAGATCAACCTTTCTTTTTATTGCAATAAGAATTTTTGTGCTTTGGAACCACAATTATTGTCTGGACAGCGATTATTTCTCTCTAGCAATTAAGGGGTATTCAGAAGACTTTAAGGGCCATATATAGTGACATCTTACCATTACTGTCCTTGTCTGCTTGCTAAAAACTGACAGTTTATTATTTTATTACATTGTCATACATTTCACGATTTGTTTAATGGACAATTTAATGTTTAGCCAGATATTTTCTTCTCTTTAGATGGTAGAGATGACACAGAAATGATCAAACGATGTGGAAAATCCATTGAGTGCAGGAGATCTGGGATAATACGAAGTTTAAACAAGACCATTCTGATGAATACCACCTGTTGTAATAATAATTTATGCAAGGCTCCATTACCAACCTGTAGGTATCACTCTGCAAAGTTCTTTTAGCCATTTGTCAAAGTAGATCCCAGAATTTATTATAAAATCATAACATTAATCTTTTATTCCTTCTAGACCTCAATGATTTACCCATCTGTCTATCTTATATGTAGGCTTCTCTGATCTGCTTATGCTTATGTCTTGTTGTTAACACTTCCTTTGTGGTCACTGCTCAATATATTCTTTATATTGAAACAACAACGGCCGCACTTGACAGCAGCCTGCACCCCCCGAGATGCGGTGTCGTTGCCGGCGCTTGGATGCCGTGGCAACAGCAACAGGCACCCCTACAGGCTAATTGGATTGCCCCCTAAGAATACGATTCATTTTTTGGTGAATAGGGGTTCATACATTTTGCATCCAAAACATAGCCATAAAAGAGCCAGAAAATTGCAAAAATAAGTATTTAGTTTTGTGCACGCAATGGGCCGTATTCAATTAAAGGCTAAAAGCCTTTTTCGCCTGTTTTTTGGTGAAAATATCACCTAAAAACTTTTCGCCTAATTCAATTCCAGGATAATTTCGCCTAAGCGGAAACTCGATGCATTGAATTCGGCAAAACAGGTTCTCCAATGAATAGCAGGTGAAAAGAGGTGCAAAATCTTTATTTTGGGGTGCAAACATGGAGAAGCAACTCAGAACCCTTGGGACAGCCCCTCAAAAGACATATCTGCAAAAAAAATAAAACATTTTGGGGGTGAAAATGTAAAAAGTGGGGGTACAAGCATAAAAACTAGTGAAATAGGCTTCTTGGGGGGCTGCAAGGATGGGTCAGGTGTTTTGGGGATTGCAGGTGCACGCAGCAGGTGGATTTTTCATGTTTTTAAAAAGTTCACTTTAGAGACATAAAAATATATTAGCACCCATTTTCAGGCACCCCAAATTCGACTACTTATTTTCACCAAAAAATACAGCTTTATGCCATTCTCCACCACTTTTACAAAGACACTAATAGCAAGCAATTTACACAACTTAAGTACCCAAAATAGTTTTATTAGGGCTATTAGTACACATCTATACTGATTCCCTATGTTAGTGCTTCTTTTTCTGGGGTACAGACTGATTTTCCCAATTCTTTAAGTACTTTTCACCTATTCCGCGTTCGCCTATTTCCGTTTTTGCCTATTTTGCAATTGAATTAGGAGAAAAGCGGGGACGCGCACGGAATGAATTTGCCTCTGAAACAGGCGAATGAGGTGGATAGTCGGACAGGCGAAAACTTTCCGATTTTTTGCCTCTAATTGACTACGGGTCAATGTGTGAGCAATTACAGCTGACATACATTGGCCCCATAATGCATAATAAAGTGATGCAACTGGATTAAGTATCTACTATACCCTATATACAGTACATATATTTTTTACAGGAACATGTACAGTAGTTACTTTCATTATTATTTTGCATTCGGATCATTCCATGTCATTTGAGCCAGGAGTCCCCATTTGACCATCACCAATTTTGACAGTTGCACCCACCTCCACTTTGAGGGCCATAGTTTTGCTACTGTTGCATATTGTGAACTAAATGTTTCCCAAAGTCAGTCTGACCTACTGTATATGCCAATCGTCATATAACATTTTTATCAAACTTGATAGATGATCAGATAGGGACAATCTTCAAAATTGGTTCGACTTGACATGGAATAACCCATTCCAAATACTTGAAAGTTTATACTTTCTATGGTTTCCATTGATGAGTGTTATCTAATATACCGGTATAGTAGGGTAATCAAACATGTTATATGTACTCAATTCTGACATACAGTGCTTCCGGAAAGTATTCACAATGCTTCACTTTTTCCACATTTTGTTATGTTACAGCCTTATTCCAAAATGGAATAAATTTATTTTTGGCCTCAAAATTCTACACACAATACCCCATAATGACAACGTGTAATAGGTTTTTAGAGGTTTTTGCAAATTTAATAGAAAAAACCCCCCACTAAGAAATCACATGTACATAAGTATTCACGGCCTTTGCTATGAAGCTCAAAATTGAGCTCAGGTGCATCCTGTTTCCACTGATCATACTTGAGATGTTACTACAACTTAATTGTAGTCCACCTGTGGTAAATTCAGTTGATTGGACATGATTTTGAAAGGCATACACCTGTCTATATAAGGTCCCACACTTGACAGTGCATGTCAGAGCACAAACCAAGCATGAAGTCCAAGGAATTGTCTATATACCTCTGAGACAGGATTGTCTTAAGGCACAAATCTGGGGAAGGGTACAGAAAAATATCTGCTGCTTTTAAGGTCCCAATGAGCACAGTGGCCCCCATTATCTCATCCATAAATGGAAGAAGTTCGGAACCACCAGGGCTCTTCCTAGAGTTGGCCGGCCGTCTAAACTGAGCTATCGGGGGAGAAGGGCCCTAGTCAGGGAGGTGACCAAGAACCCGATGGTCTGTCTGTCAGAGCTACAGCATTCCTCTGTGGAGAGAGGAGAACCTTCCAGAAGGACAACCATCTCTGCAGCAATCCACCAATCCGGCCTGTATGGTATAGTGGCCTGACGGAAGCCACTCCTAAGTAAAAAGCACATGGCAGCCCGCCTGAAGAACTCTCAGACCATGGGAAACCAAAAAAAAAGAACTCTTTGGCGTGAATGCCAGGCGTTATGTTTGGAGGAAACCAGGCACCGCTCATCACCAGGCCAATACATCCCTACAGTGAAGCATGGTAGTGGCAGCATCATGCTGTGGGGATGTTTTTCAGCGGCAGGAACTGAGAGAATAATCAGAATAGAGGGTAAGATGAATGCAGCAATGTACAGAGACATCCTGGATGAAAACCTGCTCCAGAGCGCTCTTGACCTCAGACTGGGGCGACGGTTCACCTTTCAGCAGGACAATGACCCTAAGCACACAGCCAAGATATCAAAGGAGTGGCTTCAGGACAACTCTGTGAATGTCCTTGAGTGGCCCAGCCAGAGCCTAGACTTGAATCCAATTGAACATTTCTGGAGAGATCTGAAACAGGCTATGCACCGACGCTTATCATCCAACCTGATGGAGCTTGAGAGGTGCTGCAAAGACGAATGGGTGAAACTGCCCAAAGATAGGTGTGCCAAGCTTGTGGCATCATATTAAAAAAGACTTGAGGCTGTAATTGCTGCCAAAGGTGCATCAACAAAGTATTGAGCAAAGGCTGTGAATGCTTATGTACATGTGATTTCTTATTTTTTTTTTACTAAATTTGCAAAAATCACAAGAAAACTTTTTACACGTTGTGATTATGGGGTATTGTGTGTAGAATTTTGAGGACAAAAATGAATTTATTCTATTTTGGAATAAGGCTGTAACATAACAAAATGTGTAAAAAGTGAAGTGTTGTGAATACTTTCCAGATCCACTGTATAATGCCTAGATAAGGAGATTATTTTAACAAACCGGTGGTGCTCCCAAGAGTAATGAAACAATTTGAACAATGTATGAGAAAGAGAACTCTATTTGCTGGTGCACTCTTAACCATACTGTACTGTAGTATAAAACGTAACTTTTATTAATACATAGGGGACTCACATTTCTGACAGAACAGAACATAAAAAACACACATTTACTTTATGAATTGTTCATATTTTCATTATATTTTGAAACAAATCAATTGCTGCTGAAACTAAATGCCTCCAACAAAATAAGAAAAAGCAGATACATAAAATTATAGCATCGAGTATACAGCCAATAAATATATTCCTTACTTCTATATAATTAGAGAAAATCCTTGACACATGGTATCATCAGGATTAAGATAATTAGTACTTTCCCGTGAGTTACAGTTCAATATAATCATTCACATATAAATAAGCAATAAAAGTAAATATTTGACATTTAAGTATCACCTGCTCAGAGTGAAGAGATAGAAAGATGGAAATAACACATGTGTGTACCAGGTTTCTACTATTAACCATTTGTCATAGACATTAAACGGTTAATGAGAGCACCCTTTGGGTACACATAGGTATGTATAAAAGGGTATGCAAAGGGAAGTAAGATATATTATGAATACATTTCACAGTGCATTGGAAACGTGGGAACCTGGAATAGACTTACAGGGGTATTCAATTTGGGAAGCAATCGGGAAGCCGACTGCCTAAATACCGGCAGCCGGCTTACCGACTGTCAGATCCCGGCAAGGGTGAAATGCTGGGCGTCTAGATGTAGACGCCCGGCATTTCCCAGACGCCGGGAGACCGCCGCCCGGCATCCCGATCGTAGTGATGCCGAGCGCCGCGAGCGGACAGCAGCGGGGGGGGGGAGGGTTAGGTTTAGGGCGCCCGTGGGGGACTTAGGGTTAGGCACCCCCCCGGGAGGGTTAGGGTTAGGCTAGGGGGAGGGAGGGTTAGGGTTAGGCACCCCCGGGGGGGACTTAGGGTTAGGCACTTGGGGGGGAGGTTAGGGTTAGACACCCCTAAGGAGGGTTAGGGTTAGGGGTGTTAGGTTAGTTTAGACAATACTTACCTATCCACGATCAGGATTTCCAGCGCTGTCGGGCTTCCGCTGCCGGGATCTCTGCTGATGTCGGCCTACCGCTGCCGGGAATCGAACCGCCAGCCATGCGTCCGGCGGTATGGCATACCAATTCCGTATAAAAGTAACTCTGTATCTGCTTTTAACTTTAGTGCATTTCAAGTTGGGAGAGCATATCTAGTTAATGAAGGTAGAGATGAAAACCTAATGTATATAGTGAGGTTGACTGCAGCAAGAACTGATTTGGAAGTGGGCAAATTTTTAACAAAAACATAAATAGTCATTGGTGCAAATACTGTACCTATTTTCTATGAAGCGTACCACTGTACTTATACTTTCACAATTGTATAGGCTGTTATTCTTTTATGCACGATTTTTGTTAGGTTTAGAAAGTATAGAAAAGGAGCTCTTTAATACATGTCCAGACATTGAAACGGTCAATGAGAGTGCCGGAGACATTATAGAGAGTGGAGATGTGATACCTGAATTGGTCTGCTCAATCCTTCTCAGGAAGCTGGTAAGGGACCCTGTATATGCATTATAAAGATCCCATTTGTGGTGATGAACTGTCAGACATGCATTTTGCTGTGGTGGACTGGCTTTATCACAAGTATTCCAAGTCAGATCTATATAGTTTTAGCTCTGCACATGGGTTAAGGAGAAATTAGTTCAACATATGAGGATCTAATACTGCACAATACTGTATGACTAAATCAGAGACGCACATAACCTGATGGTTTGCGTAAATCTCTGATGGTGGGGCAACTGCACATGTGCAGGACCCATCCTGAGCATGTGCAGAACGGATCCTGCATCGTTGCATGCAGTGCCCCCAATTAGGCTCCGCCCCCTTTCTCTGCCCTCGGCTATAGAGCTGCGAGGGCCAATTTGCAGGGCTGTAACTAGGGTGGTGCGACCTGAGCCATGGCACAGAGCACCGCAGGGCAGGGGGCGCTGTTTGGGCCTGTCAATTTTCTCTTTATTATCATTCTCACTTGTAGCTTCCTCTTCTTTTATCCCCAGCATCTCCTGGCCTCCCCTCTCTCTTCCCTGGCCCTGGCCCTTCCCTATGAGGCCACGGCCCTTTTTTGGGTGTGCGTCTTATGTCCCTATTTGATAAATAGGGGAAGGGGAGATGCCAATGCTCTTTCTGGCACAGGGCATCAAAAAGTCCAGTTACGGCTCTGCCAATCCAAGTGACCTCAGGGTTACAAAGATGGCCGATAGTGTCTAAGACGATCCAATTCTGCATCTTAGGATGCAGTACTCAAATCTGCAATGCTGTCAGTAGGTATGCTGGCATCGCTGCTGCGCCCAAGGATGCAGCGCTAACAGCGTCCATCTCTAAAGCAGGCCGAAAGCCAGAAACGCACACTGTTATACGGTAGTTAAATAAAGGGTATGTTTTTTGCACATGCATATTAGGATATTGAGTTGGATGGATTTGGATGGATTTGCTACTGCATTACGCTCATTGAAATACATTTGCACCTTTGGCTGTATACAGCATTGTATGCATGTTATGAGGGGAGATTTATCAAAGCTTGGAGAGAAATAAAGTACCAACCAATCAGTTCCTGTCATTTTTCAAAGGCAGCCTGTAACATGACAGTTAGTAGCTTATTATTTGGTTCTTTATCTCTCTCCACATTATTTCTCTCCAGGCATTAATAAATCTACCCCAGATGAGCACATCTCTTATTCGTAGGCTTGATCTAATTCTTGTCCTCATGCTCTGTGTGCTGTAACGTATACTGGGCCTGATTCAGCACGGATCGCATGGTTGCGTTTGCACGCACCCACTAGCTGCGAAAATATGCTAATGAATGCAATTGCATGGCAACCGCAGTACTATAGCAAGCCGCCCATCACTGTATAAAGTCGCCCACTTCTCATGACATGCATCGCATTCGCAGGGGCTTAATTATGCACGCCCCTGTAACAGTGTTCAAAAGCACTAACATGCCTGCGTTTTGCAGACCACTACCCGTCGCCACCCCCAAATGGTCACTTCCTGTCAATCACTATGCATTTGGACTGCATTCTCACTGCAATCGCTTTCCGGTTCGCGCATGCACACTGTGATGCATAGGCATAGCACAAACATTGACCGGCTGCGAACGCAGCCGTGCGATCCAACTTAAATAAGCCCCACTTTACGTAGTGCACATGAAATGTATGGAACATGCACGGAAACATATATCTGTATATTGCAGCTCTGCATTGCCGATAGTTCCATTGTCACAGAGCTTTGCTTACATGAGAACACCCTATTATACAGTAGCTCAGTTACTCCTCTTCAGTCACTTGTCATCTAAATGCATACGACTCTACATCTACCCGCCTTCAGTACGATCAGCTCCGGAGCATCTGCAGTTCAGGGGTGTAGTAGGTATTACCACCGGCCGCATGGCAAGGGTGAAGATCCCGATCGTCCCTAAGGTAAGTATCGCTAAACTAATTCTACCCTCTAACCCTCCCTTGGCACTGCCTAACCCTAACCTCCCCCTCAAGTGCCTAACCCTAATCCCCCCTCTAAGTACCTAAACCTAAACCCCCCTTCCCCGCTGCCTAAACCTAAGTCCCCCAGGGGGGTGCCTAACCCTAACCTTCCCCTAGGGGTGCCTAACCCTAAACCCCCCTTCCCCTAGCCTAAACCTAACCCTCCCGGAGGTTGTCTAACCCTAAGTCCCCCAGGGAACCCTAAACCTAACCCTCCCCCCCACAGCTGTCCACGCCTGGCACCCGGCTTACCTTTGTTCGGTATGCCGGGCGTCAGTCTTCCGGCGTATGGTTAATGACAGGCATCGAGTTTTCGCCGCCTGTCATTAGTACCATGCCGAGATTCTGGGATCCAGAGAGTCTGGAAGCCGGAGGTCGGCATTTAGACCATCGGCTTCCAGACTACCCCCCGCAGTTCAGAAACACACAATCATTAACTGCATCGGGCCCATTGTGTGCAATATTACTAAGTTAATTTACAATGGCTTAGGGTAACTCCAGTGGAGATCAATAAGTAATTTTCCCTTATTCATTCTCAGTACCATCCATCAGCGATGAGGACAATGGACTTTTTTGCCCATCCTGCTTCGTCCCAAACTCAGATCGTTGTCTGGGGAGAAGCAGTTTGAAGTGCACAGGGAATGAAAACCGCTGTATTCACTACATGAGAACTGATATACAAGGTATGTTCAGGAAAACTTGCAGTTGAGTTGGCGTTCTATGTAATATATAGAATATATGGAAAAAGTGCACAAATGTTCATCTCTTACTGAGCAGTAAAATGCTACATTTTATTTTGTGAATACTTTTTATATATCTACTAGAGCGGGATACATGAAGCATTACATTGGGGATGCATCCCGTCAATCTTTGCATGTATGCTTGTGTTGGTAACGCCGGTATGCATGCCGATCACCGCCAATGACCACTCTCTCAGTAAGAGCGATGGAGGGACTTCTGGGTCTATGACCCAGAAGCCCCTCTTGCGTCCTTCTGCACATGTGCAGAAGGACGCATGCCCCGGGGGGGGGGGGTGTTGGGAGGGTTCAAATTGGATCCCTCTCTCAGCACTCTTCCGATAGAAGCCCATACGCTTCTATGGGTAACACCATTTTCCTCATGGCATTACCCACAGCAACCAAGCCCCAGAGTTCATCGAATTCCGGGGCTTGGTGCATATGAGAAAAACGGTCAAACATGCATTTTGGGGGTTTGACCGCATTTCTCCCTTTGATGCATCCCGCCCTTAAAGTGAAATGATCATAAAGCTACTTTTACATAAATCTAGGCTGACAATAATGTGGTTGTGGCTTTGGGTTTACAATGTGAATGGTAGTGTGACCGTTGCTGGGAATGTGTGTAACAATGTAATTGGGAATGTGTAATGTGAGTGGTGATATAGCTATGGGTCACAAACTCTCGGATAGATGGTATGGATGCTGACCGTACAGTATGTTAGGAGTTGTTAAATACCCCAGATAGAGGGGCAAAGTCCAACATACCGGTAACCTTCACCTGTGCCCTATATGCAGATTGTTTGTAGGGTTCCAATGAATGGACTGGTGGTATGAAGAAACTGAGAGCAGGCATTGAGTGTGACCACACAACATGGGGGCATTCCACGAGTCATGGAGACATGTCCTCACAGCACACCCCAGTCTCAGCATGCCGGCCAAGCACAGTGCCTTGAGGCGGAGCTGCTCGGCCAATCATTCAGGCTGCTGAACTGGTCCATCAGGCGATCGGCCCTTCTGGAATTTACAATTGGTATTCTTCTGTTTTGTGTCTGCTGAATGTACAGCGTTGCCGAATCTTTAGCTCTTTCTGACTCAATAGAATGTGTGAGGCAAGGATATCATTGTTGAGCTTTGAGCAGTTTAGTGAATGTGTGATGAGTGTCATCCATATAATAAGACTAAAAAAACCTAAATTCTTTCATGACGTATGCAAAATTGTGACACAGTCTACTTGACCCAGTAATATGTTGTATGAGCGCGCTATCATTACCTCATAAATGGTCAAATATTTCCAAAAGTAAAGTATACCCAAAAGCTAACAAATATTGTATTGCGTCCATCTTAGGTTGAACCTAATGTAAGACATATACTAACTGTATATATTTATTACAGATGGTTACGCAATGACAGAGGACTTACACGGCTGTTCCACCAATGACATCTGTGAAGTTGAATCCAACATTATATATTCATACTTAAATAAGAGCAAATATATAAAAACAGATATCATGTGCAATGGTTCCATAAGCTGGATAGCTACTGGCAGTGTCATGGATGTTATAATTCCCATCATTAGCATCATGCAAATGTACATATGTAACATAGCAGGAGATTATATACCATAGGTTCAATTATCTAACTGCTGTGTTCTTGGGTATCAGTTATAAAATACTGGTGCAAATATATGGAAAGTGTATTATTAAACTATATTCACAGCAAGCGGCTATGGTCTGGTACTTTGAAAATCCTATTCCCTAATTATATTTATGGAACATATTCAATTGTTTGAGCCTGGTAATACTATACAGCTTCACACAACAAAGAATCAGATAAGTATCTATATTATGATGCACTAGAGACGTTTGGGTATGAAATCCCAGCTGTCGGGATGTTGCTGGTCAGAATACCAACAGCGGCATCCCAACAGCCAGAATCCCGACACCCATAGGAACTAACGGTGAGTGTTTTCTTAACCCCTACCTTAACCTCTACCCTAACCCTAACCCTCCCTCCTCGGTGCCTAAACCTAACCTCCCCCCTAGTGCCTAAACCTAACCTCCCCCTCCCTGCACACTAATCCTAACACTCCTTCCCCGGTGCCTAACCCTAACCCTCCCCCTAGTGCCTAACCCTAACCTTCCCCCCTAGTGCCTTATCCTAACCTCCCCCTCCCTGCACCGTAATCCTAACACTCCCTCCCCAGTGCCTAACCCTAACCCTGCCCCTAGTGCCTACCCCTACTCTGCACCCTAACCTCCCCCTAACACCACGATACTTACCTTTGGGATGCCAACGGTCAGGATACTGGTGCCGGGATCCCGTCCAGTCAGGATTTTGGCGCCAGCATTTAGACCGTCGGCATCCTGAAGGCCGGGATGTCGACTACATTCCCTAGAGACCAATAATGATAACTGACTAGCTCACAAGCCGAACCCAGTGATGCTCCTTACATTTTTTTATTGTATTAGCATTACATTCCTTAAAATATTTTTCTTACTAGGATCCTAGATAGAAAGTAAGATGTTTAAACCCAAATTAAAGAAAAAAATATTAGAATATTAGAGAGAGATATCAAACCCCCCCTCTCACATACACAAATCTCTCGTTCACCACTTTAAAACTCACAAAATCCATGAAGCAGGTTCTCTTTGCTCCAAGTAGCATCCAAGGCATCTTGTTAAAATAACAAAGCGACACAGACTTGCCGCGTGAAGGGCCACACCCCAGTATGTCCGGGTCATTCCAAGACACTCCATAGAACTGAATGAGGTAGCACTGATTGGCTGAGAGTGTGGAAACGGCAATCTCAGCCAATCAGCTCTTCTCTATTCATTTCTATGGACCGATCTGTGTGTGTCTGTGTCTTTATTTAAATTTTTTTTTATAGGCAGCAGGTTCTTAATGTTTAGGCATGCTAGCACTTGTGGTTCCACATGTGCCATCATGCTGGGGCAGGCTTGCTGGGACTTGTATGCCATCTGTAAAAAAAAAACTAGTACATTTTATATAGAATCAATAATGTTAAAACTCCCTTTTTAACAATACTTTTTGCCAAGGCTCACTCTGCTCTAAAATATGCACAAATGCAAAAACAAAACATAATAGGGATATGTACAATATCTAATAATATTTTTAAACCATTATCATGGTTTACGTAAAATTTAATCCAATATTGTGGTTTTAAAATACGCAAACCTGATGCGGTTTATTGCAAATAGAACAAACATGCAGTGTATAGCATCAATCCAAAACACTTTGTTTCAGATTTAAAATGAGCCTTCATTTGCTGTTTAAGTTTGATGAATTGTAGGGATTGAAAGTTGCACAAAAAAAAAGATTAATTTGAAATTGTAATTGGAAAACTGAACCATTCAATGTGTTGTGATTAGTCTAACGGGTCACACAATGTTACTGAATGATTAGTCCAACATGTCACACATTAATGGTGAACCACAGCCCCCTGTATATTTGTGCATTTGCAACTCCTAAAATTATGACTGATGAACAGTAATCCAGAGGGTACCCTTTTTTTGAAAAGAGATGTATTCAATGTACCCCATAATATATGTACATGATATTCCTCGTGCATTTAAATTTTTGATTTTTTTTTTTAAAAAAATACACCTTTAGTTCTGTGTACAATGCTTTTCTCTTTACTAATAAAATGAAGGGCTTATTTTAGTAACGCATACTAAAGATTGTGAGCCTGCAGTAGGCTGTATGGTTCTGTATCTATGATCTGCCAGCTGCTGTATCAGCACCTTGCTGGCGTGATAACACAGCACTGTATTTACTGTACCCTATCATTTCACACCTGTCATTAAAGTCACATAGAGATAAAAAGATGGAAAGTAAGGTGACACCAACATGTGTCTACAAACAGAATGAGCTTCATGGAAGAGACAGTAAGTACATTAACGCAGAGCTGATATTTGTACTTTAAATCAGAAAACTGAATCTCCTTTGTTACAAATTAATTTTTTTCACCACCCTCGAAAATACTCATCGGAAATAATCGTATGACATGCCATTGTGTTTATTTACTTCTCTATGGCGGTGATAAATATCCCTGCTTGATAAACAGGGCCGGCTCCAGGGGTCTGAGCACCCTGTGCCGGCCTGGTACATAGCGCCCTGTAATAGCGCAAGGCCGAAATTGGGGGCGCTGCCTCAGTTGCATAGGCCACGCCCCCTGGGTGCCGTTATTTGGAGGCGTGCCCGCATGGCACGCCTCCAAATAACATCAGGCTGGGGGTAAAGCCTAGCCATCCATCACTGGCTGGGCTTCCCCCTGCCCTCTGCCGTCAATGAGCTTCATGGAAAAGACAGTAAGTACATTAACGCAGAGCTGATATTTGTACTTTAAATCAGAAAACTAAGGCCCTCATTCAGAGCTGCTTGCTAGCGGCCGTACGCTCGTTCCGAGCGATGTTCACACATCTGCGCATGCGTACGGTTTTTAGTACGCATGCGCGAACCAGTCAGTGCGGCCGAAAATCGTTTGTACGCTATATAGCGAGTGCCTGCTATTTTGAGTGACAGAATGAGGCATATGTGGGTGATAACAGGGGAAGGTGCTTGTAAACGGGGGAGTGGAATTCGAACGCAGGCGTGCTTAAAGGTCAAAACGGGCGTTTTAAGGGAGTGCATAATTAATACAGCAGCGTCATTGACCACGTCACTTGGTTTTTTTTAACTCAGAACTGCTCGCAAAATAGCGGTTGAAAAAACCAACCACAAGAATAGCGAGCAGTTCATACGCTGTACGATGTACTCGATTAATCTAATAAATAGCGGACATGACGTATGGTGCGAGCGGCCAGGGGGCGTTTTTATCAAATAAACAAGCGTATGTTTTGCTCGCTCGTTCAGAATTAGAGGTGTGAACAGACTGCAATTTGCAAACGGATTATTTGAATAGCCACCCCTTGTTTTTGAACGAACGACCGCAAATAGCGAACGGCTCTGAATCAGGCCCAAAATCTCCTTTGTTCCAAATTACTCTTTTTCACCACCCTCGAAAATATTCATTGGAAAATCTTATGACGTGCTATTGTGTTTATTTACTTCTCTACAGCAGTGATAAATATCCCTGCTTGGTATATATACAAGTAGGGTCTAGAACAGAGGTTCCCAAACGCAGTCCTCAAGGCTCCCCAACAGTTCAGATTTTAGAGATCTGCATGGCTGAGCACAGGTGACTTAATTAGTGCCTCAGTCAATTTGATTAAACTATCTGTGCTCAACCATGGATTTCTCTAAAACCTGCACTGTTGGGGAGCCTTGAGGACCGCGTTTGGGAACCTCTGGTCTAGAATATTGAAATCACTACTGGTATTACTCAGAATTGTCCCTGATATATGTGTTTCACTTCTCAGACATATATTGATAATGGTTATTAAAATCATAATAATATGCCAATAAGACCTCCAGGACATGGAATATATAACTGGGCCAGCTTGTGGTAAGTCGAGCTACACAGGTGGATCTCAAACTCGGCCTTCAATGTACCCCAACAAATCCATGTTTTAAGGATAGCCATGCTTGAGCACAGGTGGCTTAATTAGTATCTCAGTCAATTTAATGTTACCATCTGTGCTCAAAGATGAATAGCCTCAAAACCTGGACTGTTAGGATGCCTTGAGGACCGGGTATGGGATCCAGAGAGCTTTAAAATTCACAGAACCTCTTCGATTCAGGGATTTCAAATCAATTTACAAACCATATTGCACAAAGGTTGCTCCTTGCTGATTATTTGGTAAATTGTATGTCTTGTTGTACTAGATTTAAATGTGGCTTTTTACCCTTGTTTATCTTTTGAACCACCATTATCTGTTTGTGACAGGAATACAAGCAGTGTGCTAGAACAACATATTATATATTATGGATATATAAATAAATATATATATATATATAATTGTTTTTTTTCCATACATAGGAAATAACAGAGGGCACTCACCATAAGTACAGTGCCCTCTGTTATTTCCTATGTATGGAAGAAACAATTGAATATATATTTTGACCATTTCTATGGTTTGAGGATTGCACCCCGCAAGCTGAAGCTGATAGATATGATGTGAGTGCAGGCTATGGATTGATATATATATATATATATGTATTATAGATATTTATATATATATATATATATATATATATTAGGGGTGAGCGGGTTCGGATTTCTGAAATCCGAACCCCCCCGAGCCCCCCCGATCCGAGGCCGATCCGAGTCAGGCTCGACTTTTCCCGCCTGACTCGGATCTGGAATCGAGGCAAAACGTCATCATCCCGCCAACCCGGTCTCGCGCATTTTGGATCCTATATAAGGTACCCGCGTCGGCGCCATTTTCTCACTCGGCTGTGGACAGTGAAGAGGGAGGGTGGGAGTTAGGGCTGGCTGGGCTGTGCAGTGTAGTGTAGTGCAGTGTAGTGTTGTGCTGTGCTGTTGTTGCCATAGGGGCTGTGTCCACTATTTCAAAGTCCATAGGGGCTGGCTGGACTGTGTTGTGCAGTCAGTTGTCCATAGGGGCTGTGTCCACTCCAAGTGCAAAAAAAATAAAAAAATTTCTGTGTTTGTGAATTGTGTGCACTGTGGCTGCACGTGCATCAACAAAGGAGCAGCGCCAAGCGTGCGCCAGTGTCCCATAAGTAAAAGGCCGGTTGGCTTGTCCATTAAAGGGTGCTGTAACCAAAAAAGGGCACTCCAAACAAAATAAAAAAAAATATTTTTTTGTGTTTGTGAATTGTGTGCGCAGTAGCTGCACGTGCATCAACAAAGTAGTGCCAAGCGTGCGCCTGTGTCCCATAAATAAAGGGACGGCTGGATTGACCGCTAAAGGGTGCTGTAACCCCCAAAGGGCACTCCAAACAAAATAAAAAAATATATTTTTTTGTGTTTGTGAATTGTGTGCGCAGTAGCTGCACGTGCATCAACAAAGTAGTGCCAAGCGTGCGCCTGTGTCCCATAAATAAAGGGCCGGCTGGCTTGACTGTTAAAGGGTGCTGTAACCCCCAAAGGGCACACCAAACAAAATAAAAAAATATATTTTTTTGTGTTTGTGAATTGTGTGCGCAGTAGCTGCACGTGCATCAACAAAGTAGTGCCAAGCGTGCGCCTGTGTCCCATAAATAAAGGGCCGGCTGGATTGACCGCTAAAGGGTGCTGTAACCCCCAAAGGGCACTCCAAACAAAATAAAAAAATATTTTCTGTGTTTGTGAATTGTGTGGGCTGTAGCTGCACGTGCATCAACAAAGGAGCAGCGCCAAGCGTGCGCCTGTGTCCCATAAGTAAAGGGCCGGCTGGCTCATTTCTTAAAGGGTGGTGTAACCCACAAAGTGCACTAGTCTCCAACAAAAACAAAAATTATTTTCTGTGTTTGTGTGCGCCTTAGCCGCACGTATATATCTATATAACATAAATGGAGGACCAAACTTTCTCCGATAAAAATAAAATAGGGAAAGATCAAGAACCACTTCCTCCTAGTTCTGAAGCTGCTGCCACTAGTCATGACATAGACGATAACATGCCATCAACGTCGTCTGCCAAGGCCGATGGCCAATGTCATAGTAGAGGGCACATACAATCCCAAATGACAAAGTTCAGGAAAATTACCTTGAAAAAAACATTTAAATCATCTGAAGAGAAACGTAAACTTGCCAACATGCCATTTACGACACGGAGTGGCAAGGAATGGCTAAGGTCTTTCCCTATGTTCATGACTAGTGGTTCAGCTTCACATGACGATGGAAGCCCTCCTCCCACTAAAAAAATCAAACAAGTTAAGCTGGCAAAAGCACAGCGAAGAACTGTGCGTTCTAAGAAGATTTCACAAATCCCCAAAGAGAGTCCAAGTGTGGTGGTGGTTGCGATGCCTGACCTTCCCAGCACTGGACGGGAAGAGGTGGCTCTTTCCACCATTTGCACACCCCCTGCAAGTGCTGAAAGGAGCACCCACAGTCCACTTGCTGATATGCACATTGAAGATGTCACTGTTGAAGTACAACAGGATGAGGATACTGGTGTAGCTGGCGCTGAGGAGGAAGTTGGCGAGGAGGATTCTGATGGTGATGTGGTTTGTTTAAATCAGGCTCCGGGGGAGACAGTTGTTGTCTGTGGGATGAAAAAGCCCATCATGGTCATGCCTGGGCAGAAGACCAAACATTCCACCTCTTTGGTCTGGCAATATTTCTATCCAAATCCGGACAACAACTGTCTTGCCATATGTACCATATGTAAAGGTGAAATAATTAGGGGTAGGGACGTTAACCACCTAGGAACATCCTCCCTTATATGGCACCGGCAGCGCGTTCATAAAAAGTTGCTGTCAAGTTCAGAAACTTTGGCTAAGACCATAAGCAGTCCAGGGACACCTAAATCCCGTTGTCCTGTTGTATCCAAGCGCCTGCAAACCACACCGTCAACTCCCTCCTCGTCAATTTCCTCCTTTGTCAGGATCGGAAGTAGTCCTGCAGGCCATGTCAATGGCATGACTGACTCTCCTATCCGGGATTCCTCCGGAGGATCCTGCATTGCTACGCCTCCTGCTGCTGCTGCTGCTGTTGCTGCTGCTGGGAGTCGTTCATCATCCCAGAGAGGAAGTAGGAACACCACTACTTTTACTAAACAATTGACCCTCCAACAGTCCTTAGCGAGGAGGATGAAGTACGACAGCAGTCATCCTGAAGCAAAACGTATAACTGAGGCCTTGACTGCTATGTTGGTGTTAGACGTGCGTCCGGTATCCGCCATTAGTGCAGTGGGATTTAGACAATTGATGGAGGTAGTGTGTCCCCGGTTCCAAATCCCGTCTAGATTCCACTTCACTAGGCAGGCGATACCGAGACTGTACAGAAACGTCAGAAAAAGTGTCCGCAGTGTCCTGAAAAATGCCGTTGTACCCAATGTCCACTTAAGCACAGACATGTGGACAAGTGGAACAGGGCAGACTAAGGACTATATGACTGTGACAGCCCACTGGGTAGATGTATCACCTTACGCAGCAACAACAGCAGCGTCACCAGTAGCAGCATCTCAGAAACGCCAGCTTGTTCCAAGGCAGGCTACGCTGTGTATCACCAGTTTCAGTAAGAGGCACACCGCCGACAACCTCTTAGAGAAACTGAGGGAAATCATCGCCCAGTGGCTTACCCCACTTAGACTCTCCTGGGGATTTGTGATATCTGACAACGCCACCAATATTGTGCGGGCATTACATCTGGGCAAATTCCAGCACATCCCATGTTTTGCTCACACAATAAACTTGGTGGTGCAGAATTTTCTGAAAAGCGACAGGGGCGTGCAGGAGACGATTTGGGTGGCCCGAAAAATTTCTGGCCACTTTCACCATTCAGCGACTGCATGCCGAAGACTGGAGCGCCAGCAAACACTCTTGAACCTGCCCCGCCATCACCTGAAGCAAGAGGTTGTGACGCGGTGGAACTCAACCTTCTATATGCTTCAGAGGATGGAGGAGCAGCAAAAGGCCATTCAAGCCTATACATCCACCAATGACATAGGCAAAGGAGGGGGTATGCACCTGACTCAAGTGCAGTGGAGAATGACTTCCGTGTTGTGCAAGGTTCTCCAGCCCTTCGAACTTGCCACATGTGAAGTCAGTTCAGACACTGCCAGCTTGAGTCAGGTCATTCCCCTCATCAGGCTTTTGCAGAAGCAGCTGGAGAAAGTGAAGGAGGAGCTAAGACGGAGCAATTCCGCTTGACATGTGGGACTTGTGGATGAAGCCCTTCATTCGCTTTGCCAGGATTCCAGGGTGGTCAATCTGTTGAAATCAGACCACTACATTTTGGCCACCGTGCTCGATCCTAGGTTTAAAGCCTATGTGGTGTCTCTCTTTCCGGCCGACACAAGCCTGCAGAGGTGCAAATACCTGCTGGTGAAAACACTGTCAGCTGAAGCGGAACCTGACACGTCAACAGCTCCTTCTTCATTTTCTCCCGCAACTAGGGCTGCCAGGAAAAACTTAGGTATCCTAAGCAACCCGCTGGCGGTGATGCAGGGCAGGCAGGACCAAGTTTGGACATCTGGTCTGGACTGAAGGACCTGGCAACAATTTCTGACATGTCTACTGTCACTGCATATGATACTGTCACCATTGACAGAATGGTGGAGGATTACATCGGTGACAGCATCCAAGTAGGCATGTCAGACAGTCTGACATGCCTACTGGCTGGAAAAAGAGGCAATTTGGAGACCCCTGTACAAATTGGCTCTATTTTACCTGAATTGCCCCCCCTCCAGTGTGTACTCCGAAAGAGTGTTTAGTGCAGCCGGGAACCTTGTCAGCGAAAGGCGTAGGAGGTTGCTTCCACAAAATGTGGAGAAGATGATGTTCATAAAAATGAATTATCAACTCTTCCAGAGAGACCAGCCTCCAGAACGTACAGAGGGACCTGTTTTTGTGGATTCCAGCGGGGACAACATAATACTCTGTGAGGATGAGGATGTACACAACACTGAAGAGGGTGAGGAATCGGTGGATGAGGAGGATGAGGACGACATCTTGCCTCCGTAGAGCCAGTTTGTGCAGGGACAGATTAATTGCCAGCTTGTTTTGAGGGCCCAAACGAACCTATCATTTCAGCCACAGTCATGTGGCAGACCCTGGTGCTGAAATGATTGGTTTGTTCAAGTGTGCATGTCCTGTTTATACACCATAAGGGTGGGTGGGAGGGCCCAAGGACAATTCCATCTTGCACCTCTTTTTTTTCTTTGCATTTGCATTATGGACAGTTTGGGGCCTAGTTTTTCAAACTGCCATCCTGTCTGCCACTGCAGTGCCACTCCTAGATGGGCCACGTGTTTGTGCCGCCCACTCGTATCGCTTAGCATAGTCATCCAGCTACCTCAGTGCAACCTTTTAGACATAAAAACACTATTGTGAGGTGTGAGGTGTTCTTAATAGACTGGAAATGAGTGGAAATTAAGGTTATTGAGGTTAATAATAGAATAGGAGCAGAAAAACCCACAAATTCTGTGATTTTAGCTGTTTTTATGCTTTTTTAAAAAAAAAATACACATCCAAAACACAAAACCCAGAACCCAAAACACGGAAGGGTGGTTTTGGCAAAACCAATCCAGATCCAGAACACGAAAAAAGACAAAACCACCCTTCCGTGTTTTGGGGCAATCGTGTCCATGTGTATTGTACCTGTAAATACTGGCTGGAAAAAGAGGCAATTTGGAGGCCCCTGTACAAACTGGCTCTATTTTACCTGAGTTGCCCCCCCCTCCAGTGTGAGGGGAAGGGCATTGCACAACTGTTTACAATCTTTTAAACCTGCCAATGGGTCTGTTCTAATACAATATGTAGATGATTTATTGCTATGTTCTGATTCGTTTATGTCATATTTAAATGATACTAAACTTTTGTTGCTTCATCTCTCGCAAACAGGACACAAGGTTGCTAAGGACAAACTACAGCCGTGCCAATCCAGAGTAAAATACTTGGGACACTGCCAAACCCAGGGGTTATGACATCTAACTAATGACAGAATCCAGGCCATATAGAACATGACAGTGCCACAGAACCAACAGCAAATTCGTATCGTCTTGGGAATGTGTGGATACTGTAGAATGTGGATCCCAGGTTTTTCTATTTTGGCCTTGCCATTACAGGACTTAGGCCCTCATTCAGAGCCGTATGCGCACGCTCTGAATGAGGGCCGCCCTCCATAAAAATGGAGCGTACTCCTGGACGCTCATATAGCTGTGGGTCACCACCCACAGCCTATACGAGCGTGCAGTTTGATGGCCGCGATGGTCGTGACCATCGCGACCATCGAAACTGCGAGCCGGAGCCTGCGGTTGAGGTTTTCAACCGCAAGCTCTGGAGTGATTTTGGCTCTATCAGAGCCAAAATCACTCCCACTGACATCACTAGTGATGTCAGTGGGCCGGCTTCTGATGGGAGGGGTTCCCATGGGAACACCCCCATCAGGGAGGCACGCCCCCGGCATGCCCACCAAAGGGGGCGTGCTGTCAATCAACATCGACAGCACGCCCCCTTTGATCAGACACAACGAGCGAAGGACTTTCCTTCGCTCGTCGCATCTGGCGCATGCGCACGACGGAGCTCCCTCCGTCGTGCGCATGCTCAGTGCAGAACATCAACCCACATGCGAGCGGACAGCCGCTCGCGAGTGGGTCTGAATCAGGGCCTTAGTCTCTTCCTCAAAGCCCGACCGTGTCATACACACAGAGGAATCAGAGAAGGCTTTCCTTAATCTTAAGGATAGTCTGACAAAAGTGCCTGCATTGGGAATACCTGATTATGAAAAACCTTTTGATTTGTATTGTACGGAAGCCGATGGTTGCGCTGCAGGTGTCCTCACACAAAAACAAGGTGATGCCAGTAGGCCCGTAGCATACTACAGTGCCCAATTGGACACTGTGGTAAGATCACTCCCAACGTGTTTAAGAAGTGTAGCAGCAACAGCTCTACTGGTGAATAAAAGTGAGGACATAGTATTGGGCCATGATATGATTGTCTATATCTGCTCTGTATCTGCGCTGTATCTGCTCTGCTGAACTCTGCCCAAACCAGACACATCTCTTCAGCTAGATTTACCAAATTAGTACTAGCTCTAATAGCACCTGCAAACATCACTGTTAAACGATGCAATACGCTGAACCTAGCATGATGTACAAAGGGTGGAAGGAGACGAGTTGCTGGCGGGAAGTGAGTTCAGCAGACATAATGATGCACATGATTGTATGGAATATCTGAACCAGACCTTTACTGCAAGACCTGACATACGTGACACACCTTTACAGAATGTGGATGTGACATTTTACATGGACGGGAGTTGTCATAGACAAACAGACACAGGTGAATTATGTACAGGTTATGCTGTTGTAAATGACACAGACATCATAGAAGCTGAACCCCTTGGGCCTCCTCACTCAGCCAAGGTGGCGGAGTTAGTAGCACTAATAAGAGCGTGTGAATTGGCAGCACGCAAATCTGCTAACATTTACACTGACTCTAGGTATGCGTTCGGAGTGGTACCCAATTTCGGAGCTCTATGGCATCTGAGAAATTTTATGACAGCAGCAGGCACACCAGTTGCACATTCCAGACATATAAAACAATAACTAAAAGCAATCCAACTGCCCAAAACGGTGGCAGTAATTAAGTGTAAAGCACATACATGTGAGGATTATCCGGTGACACTGGGCAACAACAGAGCAGATGAAGCTGCAAAATGGGCAGCAGGGTTAAAAATGAATATACCAATGGAACAAATTATTAGGGGTATTCAATATGGGAGCGAAAACATCATTTTCGTCATTATCGCAGGTTTTGCTTTTACACTGTATTCAATTTCAAACACTTTTCGCAGGTTCGAAAAGTCTTTGAGAAAAAACGGGGATAACTTTTCACCACTGAATAGGTGGCGAAAAAAAGTGCAGAATTGGGGTTTAGGGGTGCAGGCTTAAAAAAAATAGCCTGCACCCCTGGGAATGACATTTAAAAGATAACTGTGTCAAAAAAAGTTTAAAAAAAAATAGGGACACCCCAAAAAATTATTTAAAAATTGGGGTGAAAAAAAAAAAATGGGAAAAAATTGTTTAACAATAGGGAAATAGGTTCAGGGCTATTCTGCAAGTATGCGGCTGGTGTTTTCTAGAATAGATTTATAGCGGCAGGTGCACAAATGCAGAATTTTTAAAAACCTACTTTAGGGATATCAAGTGCTCTTCTGCAACACTTCTTCAATGTCGGGAAAAAAACACCTGCTGCGGCTATTTAAATCCCTGACTTTCATTTACAGGCTAAAACGGGGGTACCCATAGTGACCTCCCATGTTTTTACAACTTTAGGAGGGTCCTACAATTTTTTTAAGGAAAATTTCGTAACTTTACGCAAATCCCACTTCGCCAGGTCCCGTTTTCGTTAATTTCATATTGAATACGGGGATAAGCAGGAGCGCGCCCGATACTTTATCCCAGGTAAAAGCTCCGATATGAAACATAAACTTCAACAGCGAAGTTTACGTTTCATATTGAATTCCCCTCTATGTCTTTTCAAACAATTGATATGCTGAAATTAATTGAGATGCAAAATTTGTGTTCAATCCAGGAAAAGTCAGTCTGGAGGTCCAAGGGATGTGGGCAAGAGTCCTCCGGGCACTGGAGGGATGGACAAGGTAAGCCAGTAGCTCCCAAGGCATATTACCCCAGCCTGGCTGAGGCAGCGCACGGTCTGACTCACTTGGGAAAGCAAGGTATGTGCAAATTGGCGAGAGCATACTGGTGCGCACTGGGTTTCTCTTCACAAGCAGAAAAGAAAGCATTGTCCTGTCTGACCTGCTTGAGGAAGAACATTGGGAAAACTATCCCTACCGAACCAACCCACATTCCAACGACTGACGGACCTTTCCAAGTAATACAAATTGATTTCATCCAATTACCACCCTGCAGGAGTCTCAAGTGTGTATTAGTGTGCACTGACGTGTTTTACAATTGGGTTGAGGCATACCCAGCGGCCACTAATACTGCTGCATTTACTGCCAAAAAATTGTACAGGAGTTTGTATGCAGATACAGTATCCCTAAAATTATCGAGAGTGATAGGGGTACTCATTTCACAGGTTATGTTTTTCAAAATATGTGTAAACTGATCGGTATTAATTGTCGACTTCACACCCCCTACCGACCGCAAGCCAGCGCCAAGGTAGAGAGGATGAACGGGACTATTAAAAATAAGATAAGTAAAATCATGGCAGAGACTGGACTAGGATGGCAAGAAGCATTACCGTTGATCCTACATAGCATACGGACCACTCCTAGACCCCCTCTAAATCTGTCCCCCTTTGAAATACTGTTTGGTAGACAACCTCATTTGATTCTGTCCACAGGAAGACTTGAAGGGTAACAACGAGGTAACTGTAAGGTATCATATCAATGAGTAAACAGTTAAAACAGCAACAGCAGAAACTGAAATTGTTGTCACATGATATGCCAGAAACTAACTGTCATGATGTTGAACCTGGAGAATATGTTATGATCAGAAATTTCTTGCATTCAGGTTGTTTGACTGACTGGTGGGAAGGTCCGTACCAGGTGTTACTGACGAGTACCACATCTTTGAAGGTGGCTGAGAGAGATACCTGGGTCCATTCCACTCATTGCAAAAAGGTCAACCAACCGGTGGACAAACAAGGTGGAGACAAGACAGATAACTTGGACCTGTCGATCGCGAGCTTGTTCCGGGAGGATTAAAAGGTTGTACTGAGATACCTGAGCTTAAGAAATTTGCAGGTCCTTGCTGCTACGATGGACTGGCCTGCTGTGTTCATTTTCATATTCTCTTCCAGAGTTTTCATCATCCTGGTTGGTTCGGGGATTTTCTGGTTCCTGTGACGGGGGACCAATAGAGGAGATGGGAACTGATGGCAGTGCTGATGGAGTGGAGTCAAGAGGAGGAGTGTTATGCCAATCAGGGGAGTGTCTGACCAATCTTAATGTTAAGAGAGCTGCTATTCCGGATACTCGGGGACGGTTTGGAGGTTTATCGTCTAAAGATTCCTGTATTTGTGAGCTTTGTGGGTCCCTAGTTGATGAGAAATGTACCTCTAATTAGAGGCGAAAAGTCAGTTGCCGGACTTTTCACAGTCATCTGAGCTTTTCTTGGGGGTAAAGTATCGGGCGTGTGCCCGCGTATTGCCAAATTCAACTTGGAATCGGCAAAAACGGGACCCAGTGGAAAGGTCCATAGTTGAAGACTACCAACCAAGTCCCCACATTCTGTGGTGGTAGATGGTTCTCCTGAATATAAGGTGGAGAATATTCTTGACTCCAGGAAAGTGCAACATCAGGTTCTGTATCTTGTTCACCTGGAAGGCTAGTGATCTGAAGAAAGGTCAGGGGTTCCTACCACAGATTTCCATGCAGAGAAATCTCACTAGTTATTTCCAGATGCTGTAAAACACTGAAGGGTCTATTGTGCTAGTGTGTTTGAAGATTATTGTTTAAGAAGAAGAAAGAGAAGTTTACTTTACATTTTACATTTTTCAACATTTTTTATATTCATCTGAGACTTTTAAGGACTAAAGACATTTATGTGACTCTACCTCATGAGGAGGAGCGCTTGAGATTTTGCTTTTTTCATAGGTAAACTCCTGATCCTTATACTGGTTGTCATCAAAGTAATTAGCATATGTGTCAGGTGTGTTCCTACTGTTTTGAAGTGTGGAAAATGTAAAGATAAGGTCAACCAGAAGAACAAAATTATGATGGTGGTTAGTAATGACAATATGAATACTGAGGTAAATGTAGAATTGCATTACAACCCTGAACTAGGAAATACCATCATCTAATGCATTATATTTAGACATGCATAAAATGTATTATTAAAATGTTATTTTAAAACACCCCAAATAATGTAAGTCCCTAATCCCCCTCAAGACTTCCTTTATAGGGTAGGTGCATCCCCACACCTTTCCCATGATCTTCCAAAATCCGTGGTGTGCTTATAATGGTAGTTTTATGTCCCCTCTTAGAGACCCATTATTGATGGATTAGGAACCACCTTGTGCCCTCCCATAATAACATTAAAATTATATGTCCTAATGTAAGCCTAAATTAAATCTAAGATCAGTGTATGATAGCATGTTGGTTGCTATCAAAGTGTGGACTGTCGAAGCTGGATAATTAGCTGAGACAGAATTAGTTTAAAATTAGATTGGAACGACACCATCTTGCGAATGGCCACAAGACACCATCTTAAAAATGAGATCTGCACAACGCCATTTTGCGAATGGTCGCCCAGCGCCTTTTTAGAGAAACTCACACTTAAGTACATACGGCAATGCTATTATTAGCATCATGCAATCGCATATTTCACACATTAAATACACACAGTTGCGCTGTTAACATGACGCACATTAGTGAATGCATAATATCCTGCATTTGAACGCTGTTTATTAGCTTCATGCGTACGCATCTGCCCCAAGTTAAATAGCATCTTTTCCCAAACCCCTAATACTTACACACTGCACACTTATGTAAAAGGTTCCATAGCTTCAAAGTGTAATATTCAAGGTTTATTCATAAATTACTAATGTTGTGAAATAAAGAATATTTAACATCTAAGGTTTAGTACATGATAAGCCAACCATGTTTGGTGTTGTACTGATCTAATCTGTCTCAACAGCTTTCCGGTATCATCGGTGAGAAGATTGCAACATGCATTCTCAACTTATGGACTGTAGAGAGCTAAAACACTGAAATGTACTTTGTAATGTTAGCAGCTTAGATTTGCATGCATCGGGAAAAAGGAGACAAAAGGCTGTTGGAGGCTGATCTGTGTCCATTTGAATCGACCTGTTAAATGTCCTGTAACAGAAGCACTGTGATGGAGAACCAATGGGATCACAACAAACCTCCCTATTGTATTGTCTATTTCTGTAAGGGTATATATATGTGTGTTCTGACCCCAATCTGGAGTCTTCTTGCTGATGCTGTTGATGGAGGTTTCTTGTTGATGCCGGTAACTGGTCCCAGAGCACGTGCGTATGTATAACAGTACCTTGGGTCTGTATAATTTCTTTGCGCTAAATTGTATTTAGATCACAGCGTGTAACTATCTGTATTTTTCTTGAATAATAACCTTTGTGCATTGGAAACACAGTTCAAAGTCTGAAGGCATTTATTTACTGTATGACTGCATGCACAAATAGCGACAATTTTAGAAGGTATAGGTAGGATTTAGAAGGTATAGGCAGGAGCGTATAGAGGTTTAAATTAAGAATCCTTACTATGGAGAGTCATTTTTGTAAATATAGCAATATATGCTTTACTAAAATAATAATAAAGCACTATAATATGTGTGGCCAGTCTTAAACAGAATTATTTGGTGTATAGCACTCCTTACACTATAAATGCAAAAGCACTGCACAACTCCAACTCTCATAAGCCTAAACATAAGTAACGAAACAATCACACATACAATAGGGTGCATCAGTAGCTGTATATATTATTATTATTATTATTATTATTATTATTATTATTAGTAGTATTATTATTATTATTATTATGCAAAATATTTCATACATTATTACTTTATTCAGCTCCTTGAGACATCACATACTTATTTCATCTATTTCTTTAGTTGTGTGATAGCAAACTGTTTGGAGCACCTTCAAAATGACTATATTGACAGCAAGGCACCTTATAACAGTAATTGTTGCCGTAGTTTACCAGAATCAGCCTAACCAGATTATCAGGGGGTCTAATTACCAGCTGGGTTCACTTACAAATTGCTCCAATCCTCCCTGGAACACTAACCATGAACCTAGTTTGCCATGAAAGGACCGGTGTTAATAGACGTAGCCATAATATTACTCTCACTGAGTAAAGGGGGGAAATGCATTTGGTTTTCTTTCAGCTTTAACATTATTATGGATAATTTACCTTGGATGACATTCATTTTTTAATTAACATTTATTTCATCCTTGGTAATTGGCTCAAAGGAGTGCAGCATTTTTTGTTATTTATGCACTTTTAAGTGTCCAATTCTTGATTTGTATTTTAAATCCTGAAACTTTTATTATATTTTCTTAGTCTTTACACTGTTAAGGGGTAAGTCTAATGTAAACTCCTGACTCTGCTACGATACACGGCAGTACCATTCTTCCTCCAGTGGTTGTGCTCTCCCAGGGCGGGATGCAGCAACATGAGACTTTGGTGAAACCCCAAAAATGTGGTTTTGACTGCATTTCTCACATGCACCAAGCCCTTGGATGAGGTGTTACTTTGTAGAATCCTTCGGGCTTCTCTCCACAGAGTGCTGTGAAAGGGATCCAATCAGATCCCTCCCAGCACCTCCTGCGACGTGTGCATCCTTCTGCTGTTTGTGTTATCATTTTCTTGTGTAAACCATGGTATCTGTCTTACCCACAAGTGTATAATAAACCAGGTACTTTCATTCCACTTATGCATCACTTCTTTGAAGTAGACATTTCAAAGTCTATCTAAGATGACTCATGACCAAGTGAGTCCTACAACATTAAATTAATAGTATTCACAATTAATAAATGAGCCTATTTCTCCCAACCAGCACTGACAATAAACTAATAGTATTCACATTTCATAAATGAGCCTATTCCTCCCAATCCACCCTGACAATAAATTAATAGTATTCACATTTCATAAATGAGCCTATTCCTCCCAACCCACCCTGACAATAAATTAATAGTATTCACATTTCATAAATGAGCCTATTCCTCCCAACCAGCCCTGACAATAAATTAATAGAATTCACATTTCATAACTGAGCCTATTCCTCCCAATCCACCCTGACAATAAATTAATAGTATTCACATTTCATAAATGAGCCTATTCCTCCCAACCAACCCTGACAATAAATTAATAGTATTCACATTTCATAAATGAGCCTATTCCTCCCAACCCACCCTGACAAAAAAATAATAGTATTCACATTTAATAAATGAGCCTATTCTTCCCAAACAGCCCTGACAATAAATTAATAGTATTCACATTTCATATCTGAGCCTATTCCTCCCAATCCACACTGACAAAAAATTAATAGTATTCACATTTAATAAATGAGCCTATTCTTCCCAACCAGCCCTGACAATAAATTAATAGTATTCACATTTCAAAGCTGAGCCTATTCCTCCCAATCCACCCTGATAATAAATTAATAGTATTCACATTTAATAAATGAGCCTATTCCTCCCAACCTGACAATAAATTAATAGTATTCACATTTGATAAAAGAGCCTATTCCTCCCAATAGTATTGATATTTAATAGATGAGCCTATTCCTCCCAACCTGACAATAAATTAATAGTATTCACATTTGATAAAAGAGCCTATTCCTCCCAATAGTATTGATATTTCATAAATGAGCCTATTCCTCCCAACCAGCCCTGACAATAAATTATTAGTATTCACATTTAATAAATGGCCCTTATTTTCTCTAAACTAGCCTTATATTTATTTAACATATCCCCCAACAACCCAACTATTAAACTGGTCCCACTATGACACCACCATTAATTAACACCTACCATCACTCCCAATAATATAATAGCTCACAGCCATCATTAAATATATAGCACCCCCTCACAACTTAATACAATTCATAGTGCAAAGCCTGACCCCACTGTTCTTTGATTGGGTATAATTTGTTGCTTATTTCTTTCCTACCTATCCACTTAGGTGCTTGCTCCATGTAACTCTCAGACAGTGATGATGGGATTTGGGATACAGGAATGAAGCAGCGTAAACAGAGGGGAAGAAAGAGATGTGAGAAGAGGTAGGCTGCACACACAGAGAAGAGGGAAGTGAAGGGAGCTAAGGATAATGTTGACCTGTTCACACAAACAATATAATTGCTGGTCCTGTAGGAGAGGCCATCCACAAGGAATTACAACTATGTCTGGGCTGACCCCTAAAGGGCCATGTATGTTCCTTGGAAAACTAGTCTTGGCCAATATGACTCTGCTGTAATGTTGGAAAGGCTTGTATGATTTATTTATATTTTTTGTTAAAAAAAATGAGTGAACAATTTATCTTTGCTTTTAATTAGGTTGCATTCAATTGAAGTGGCCTTTAAAGTGCTCTACATCTGCTTTCTGCCTACTCCCAATTGGCAGATGATTACAACTTTGTAGGTGCATAGCGGATGTGAACAAGGAGGTTAGTCCACATTTTGATTCCAAACCAGAGTAGGATTTATTCAATGTAATAGAATACACGTGACAGAAGATAAACAGAAGTCAAATACGATAAGGTATCAATCTTTCTTGGGCTAAGTACTACACAGTTGTACAGCACTGTGAGGCTGCAAAAACACAGTGACAGACTTGTGCACATGCAGATTCTTTTATAGAGCCAGGTAAACAAGTCTTGCACCTGGTATCTACTCAGTCTGACCTTTAAGTCTGGTACAGTAACTCAGACATTGAGGTAGATGAGTCATGTACAATAATATAAAGTTAAGAGATGGCATGTAGTGATTAACCATTTAACTACATATTAACACCCCCTCACTAAGAAATCTCTATTGTTACGAATTCTACATATGTTAAACTTTCTTGAAATCTTCCTATAATGAAACATAATAAAACATCAAGAAATAATAATAGCAAACATTATTAATCATCACATTTCAGCCCACATCTTTTGTGACATGCACTAAGCACTTGTGATGTAAGTCCTTTAGTAAGTACTGTATATTGGCAATATTTTGCTAACTTATGATATCGTTCACTATAATTAGCTTATTCTTAAGAATTTCTGTAATAAAATTGTGTTTGATAGCGATGTGCTTTGATCGGCCATTGTGCTTCGTACTAGCAGACAATCTATAGCACCTTTATTGTCGCATAGAATGTTGAGAGCTTCTTTAGGTATTAAAATGTTTATAGTACTTTTAATCCAAAGTGCCTCTTTTTCCATTTCAGTCAAAGCCATATATTCTTCTTTATGCTAAAGACAAAGTAACTTTTTTTTGTTTCTTACTTGACCAGCTTATCACTGCGCCTGCTATATCAAGTAGATATCCATTATAAGAACATCTGTCTTCTTCATCTGCTCCCCAATCTGCATTGCAGATTACTTTAAGTTTTAAAGTTTTAGTCCTTGATAAATCTTAGTTTTAATAAGCTAGTATCAGTGACATATCAAGGAGGGGGTGGTCGAGCGGGACACGTGCCCTGGGTGCCATCAAACAGGCAGCACGGGGGTGTGTGTGTGTGATTGGGAGTGGGGGGCGCCACCAGCCACGGTCCAGGACACTGGAACACACATACTGCCGCCCACACCAGGTAGTACACTAGAACTACCTGGTGGCAGTGTGTGTTTTCAGCGCCCACTGCCGGAGCCGGGATGAAGCTTATACATGAGCTCTGCCTTCCAGCTCCCGCAGTGGGTGATGGGAGAAACATTGTGATGTTTCTCCCATAGTGCAGAGTGGGTTGGGAGGACGGAGGAGCGGACAGTGGCGGGCGTGGCAAGAGCGGGGATTCAGGTAAGTGCTGTGTGTGTTTTTTGTGTGTGTCTTATATATGTAAGGGGCACTGCATGGGGTGAAACTACTGGGGGCAAAATATAAGGGTCATAGCATGGGGGGGCACTACTGGGGGCACTATATAAGGGGCACTACTGGGGGAACTGCTTTGGGGGCCACTACTAGGGACACTATATAAGGGGCACTCGATAGGGGGGACTACTACTTGGCGCACTGCTTAGGGGGGACTACTGCCAGGGGCACTGCATATGGGGGACTACTACTGGGGGCACTGCATAGGGTTGACCACTACTGGGGGAACTGTATAAGGGGCACTTTTCAGGGCACTGGAAAGGGGGGCTACTACTGGGGGCACTGCATAGGGGGGACTACTACTGGGGGCACTATATAAGGGGCACTACTGGGAGCACTGCATAGAGTGGACTACTACTGGAGACATTGAATAGCGGGACCCACTACTGGGGGCACTGCATAGGAGGGACCACTACTGGGGGCATTGCATAGGGGGAACTAGTGGAGGCACTGCATGGGGGCCACTACTGGAGGCACTATATAAGATGCACTACTGGGGGCACTGCATAGGTAGGACCACAACTGGGGGCACTATATAAGAGGCACTACTCAGGGCACTGGATAGGGGAGACTACTACTGGGGGCACTGCATAGGGAGCACTACTAGTGAGGCACTGCATAGGGGGGACCACTACTGGGGGCACTGCTTTGGGTTGACTACTACTGGGGGCCCTATATAAGAAGCACTACTGGGGCATTGCATAGGTGGGACCACTAGTGGAGATACTGCATTGGGGACTACTACTGGGGGCACTATATAAGGGGTACAACTGTGGGCACTGCATATGAGGGACTACTACTGGTGGTACTGCATAGGGGGGACCACTACTGGGGGAACTGCATGGGGGGACCACTACTGGGGACACTATATAAGGGGTACTACTCGGGGCACTGGATAGGGGGGCTACTACTCAGGGCACTGCATAGGGGGGACTACTACTGGGGTGCACTTTATAAGGGGCACTGCATAGGGGGACTACTACTGGGAGCACTGGATAGGGGGACCAGGTACTGGGGGCACTGCAAAGGGGGGATCACTACTGGGGGCACTGCACAAGGGGAACTACTACTGGGGCCACTGAATATGTGAGACCACTACTGGGGACCCTATATAAGGGGCACTAGTTGGGGCACTGCATAGGGGGGACCATTACTGGTGGCACTGTATAAGGGGCATTACTGGAGGCACTGTAAAAGGGGCATTACTGGAAGCACTGTATAAGGGGCACTACTGGGACACTGTATAAGGGTGCATTACTGGAGGCACTGTTTAAGGGGCATTACTGGAAGCACTGTATAAGGGGCACTACTGGGGGCATTGTATAATGGTGCATTTTTGGGGGCACTGTATAAAGTGCCACTGCCAGTCACACAGTGTAGCCAGTGTAGTCACGGACTGCACTGACTACACTGAGGTGGTGGGTTTTACTGGGGGAGCTGCAGGCTTGCTTCTCCTAGGCAAAATCCACCACTGATTACTACCAAAGTCTAGTACAAATAAAACTTCTTCAATAGCTGCTACTACAGTTTTGCTTTGGTTTTTAGGTTTACTGTAATTGTCACAACTTTAGATGAAGTAAGGAATTTGTCCCTGATTCTTCTCACTGTAATGGGTTCACATTCACTAAATGAGTTGAACCATTTTACATGCAACTAAATTGTCTAGTGACCCCTGAGTCCATATACCACCAGTCTCTCCTATGACTGTCTGCTATGTTCAAAGCTGAATTGCTTTTGTTATAGCTCTTTTTCTGCATACCACTACTTACTTTGTGGCAAATAAAGCATTTGTACTTTGTTATTCAAACTTAGTGCTCTTAGTATGCAGTGTAAGGCAGATTTACCAGCAATATTGTCCACAAGTATCCACTTCTGGAATTGTAGCAGCTTTGCCCTCACAATACTATCAGTTAATGCCCTAGTATTTGACTCCAATTCCATTACCAGAAAATTTTATTCTGGGGTCAGGTTCTGCAACATAGCCATAGCAACCTCTTCATTGTCTACCAGCACTCCAGTGGATGCCAATTGCTGGTTGATGGACAACAGCTTATCAATGTATTTATTTATATCCTTACACTCACTTAGTTTACTCTTGTACAAAGTGCACCTGAGGCTTATTATCCTCATAAAACCCTAATCTTCCTAAGCTGTTTGCAGGGTTACCCACATGTCCTTTGAGGATACTTTCCCATTGATGAATGTACTTGTTGTTCTACAGCTAAGCCGATAAATCCAATGGCTCTATCCAACTCTTCAGTATTTGGGTTGTCTTCTGGATCAATCATGACATTCCATAACTTCTCGCACTTAAACTGCATTTCTATTGTAAATTTCCAAGTAAAGTAATTCTCTGAGCCTGTCAATTTTATGAAGCTCATACTTGTGCTTGGAGTATAAATTTCACATTCATACGAAGTGGTTATCTCATTGAACGTGTCCTTCACAGCTGCAATGCTATGCCCATAACCTATTGGCAGATGCCTACAAGTTGGTAGGTGCATAGTGGATGTGAACAAGGAGGTTAGTCCTTATTTTAATTCCAAACCAGAGTAGGTTTTATAGAATATAGCAGGATACACATGATGGACTATAAACAGCAGTCAATACAATCACACTTGTAATAAGTACAGTACAACCATACAGCACTGTGAGGTTCTAACAACAGTGACACATGCAGATCCTTTTATAGAGTAATGTAAACAAGTATTGCATCTGGAATCTAATCAGTCTGACCTTTAAGTCTGGTGACTTATACATGCAATGTTATTGAGGCGGATGAATCATGCACAATAACATACAGTTAAGAGATAGGACATAGCAGTTAACCATTCAACTACATACAACACTCACCGATGCCTGATACTGACACTGCTCTGCAGGAAAGTTGCATAGTGATAGGTGGATGAATGGCCTGATCACTTTGTGCATGGGGCTCATTTACTATACAGATGTAGGAGGTGAAGCAGGAGTGCCTCAGATGACATCTGGGCTACAAATGTCCATTAAATAATACCAGGAATGTGCTTTCAAGGAGAGAATATACTGTATATTTTTTATATTATTGTTGGGCAACAACATATTTACTGAACAAATGTGTACTGTACTGTGCAAAATCTCATAGTTGTCTTTTAAATTAATACAGTATATAAATGGTATGTTGTTTAAAGAATATATAGACTAGCAAATGCCCTATTGAACTGGGATCGGTATTCAAATCCCTACAGGAGAAGCCCGACAGTAGATGATCCCGATGCTGGCTGGTAAGTACCCAAACCCTCACCTCCCCCCCTAGCCCTCCCTTAGGGGTGCTTAACAGTAAAACTCCTGGGGGTGCCTAAACCTAACTCCCCCCCTTCCCGCACCCTAAACCTAACCCTCCTGGGGGGGTGCCTAACCCATTCCCCTAGGGGTGCCTAACCCTAACCTCCCTCCAAAAAACCTAACCCTGCAACACTCCCTAAACCTAACCCTCTATCCCCCTGCGGTAAACGCTAAGGACGCCCCAGACTTACCTAGTTCGGGCTGTCGTCCTTCGGCATTTTGGCACTGGGATTAAGATAGGCATTGGTATTTTGACACCTATCTTAAGTCCCCCGTCGGGCTTTTCCTGTCAGGATAAAGACCGTCAGCATTTAGTCTGCCTGTCTATAAACTGCATCCCTTGAAACCACCCTGTAAGATATGTTATGAATACATTTCACAGTGCATTGGAAACGTGAGAACCTGGAACAGACTTACAGGGGTATTCAATTTGGGAAGCAATCGGGAAGCCGAATGCCTAAATACAGGCAGCCGGCTTCCAGACTGTCAGATCCCGGCAAGGGTGAAATGCCGGGCGTCTAGATGTAGACGCCCGCATTTCCCCGACGACGGGAGACCAGCACCCGGCATCACGATCGTAGTGATGCCGGGCGCCACGAGCGGACAGCCGCGGGGGGGGGGGGTTAGGTTTAGGGCTCCCGGGGGGGACTTAGAGTTGGGCACCCCCCCGGGAGGGTTAGGGTTAGGCTAGGGAGAGGGAGGGTTAGGGTTAAGCACCCCCGTGGGGGACTTAGGGTTAGGCAACCCCCCGGGGGACTTAGTTTTAGGCAGCGGGGAAGGGGGTGGTTAGGGTTAGGCACTTATCGCCGATGACGTCATTTTAGCTGATTTCAATTATCCCCCGTATTCAATTACAAAGACTTTTCGCAGGTTTGAAAGTCTTTGAAAAAAATCGGGGATAACTTTTCACCACTGAGTAGGTGGCGAAAAAAAGTGCAGAATTGGGGTTTAGGGGTGCAGGCTTAAAAAAAATAGCCTGCACCCCTTGGAATGACATTTAAAAAATAACTGTCCAGAAAAGTTTAAAAAAAATAGGGACATCCCATAAAATTAATTTTAAAATTTGGGGAGAAAAGGGCTATTCTGCAAATATGCTGCAGGTGTTTTCTAGAATAGATTATTAGCGGCAGGTGCATTTTTGCAGAATTTAAAAAAAAACACTTTAGGGACTTAAAAATATGCTAGTACCCATTTTCATGTACCCCAAATTTGATAAAATATAACCTAAGTGCTCTTCTGCATCACTTCTTCAATATCGGGAAAAAAACACCTGCCGCGGCTACTTAAAACCCCGACTTTCATTTGCAGGCTAAATTGGGGGTACCCATAGTGATCCCCCATGTTTTGACAGCTTTAGGGGGTCCTACAATTTATTCCAGGGAAATCCCGTTTTTTTTCGCCGATCCTATTTCACCGGCTCCCGTTTTCGTAGCTTTTTAATTGAATACGGGGATACTTTATCCCAGGAAAAGCTCCAATGTGGAGCGAAAAGTCCAGAATGGACTTTTCACTCCCATATTAAATACAACTCTTAGAGTAGAGATAACACAAAATTAGTTCTGATTTTGCTGTAAAATGATTTAGCTTGTTCCTTCCAATGGCTGTTGGAGTCGTGCAACCACTTGTATTACAGCAGATGGGTATGATGACAATACTTCTTGTGAGGTCGCTGATGATAAAGGTTTGACCACACTCACTCGATGTCCCACACCTTTTTATAATTTCGCTGTTACCGGAACCTATAAAAGAAATATATATTTAATGTGAGTGGTACTATAATATAGAGCCTCTCTCCCTACATCAGTGCATTATCTGCCTTTAAGGATTCCTTTTGGGATTTTATCCATCTCAGGTAAAGGCCAAGTGGGCCATCACATATGTCAAAACGACTACAGTGGCTCTCTACTATAGATAGAAGTATTACTTGTAGATTGTACAGTAAATCCACCTCCAGATCTAATGCAATAAACAATGCTTTGCAGGACTTCCAATCAGCAGGTAAATAACTACCGTTCATGAAAGATAATACAAATAACTCCTTACTCGCAAGATAGGTATTGCTGCCATCCTTCGTATAAGATAAAAGTGTTAAAGCATAATTTAATCTATAAATAGCTTTAAGGGAAGTTGTGGACACTTGTGGACTATGGCCCTGATTCAGCAGCTGCTTACATGGTAGTAGCTGCGATAGCTCTAATATGGTAATGCTCCAGGAGGATTCACATCTCCTGCATGCATTAGTGATCCGAGTTGCATTCTAGAACACAATATCATATCATCTGCAATACCACCAGCCGGCTAAGTGACCTAAGGGGTCACGCAAACTGGCCGCCACAGGTGCTGAAAAGAGGCCAGGAAAATTCCATCAGCCGATCCTGGCCTCGTCACTCCCTGATAACGGCGGCGACAAGCCTACATTTTGGAAAAAGGATGCTGACTGAAACGGCAGTGCAGCACGGGTCCGGCGCATGCGCAAATTCCTGAACATCGGTAATCTGTAAAAAAAACTAAGCTGCTTCCGCAGCTGAATCAGGCCCTATCACCATTAAATTGAGACCCTTGATATTGATAATTCATTAAAAAGTATTTACCAGTTGTAACCTTAGTAGTCTCTAATATACAGACATCCTCATTGGGTAAACATAGATAAGGACTGTAATTCTGGGCAAAGGCCATCGATGTCACACTCTTGTGACAGTATAGGATATGACCTAGAGAAAAATAGAACAGATTTATTCATTTCTGAGAAAAAAATTCTGACCTGGTTCCATGAACGTTTTATCGAAACAATATTGATATTTGTGGAGTGTATTTTACAAATACGAAAGGGAACTAAGGGCCTGATTCAGAGCCTCTCGTAAGCGGCCGCTTGTTCGCTCCGAGCGATGTTCGCACATCTGCGCATGCGTATGGGTTGTAATGCGCATGCGCCAACCAGTCAGTGCGGTCGGAAATCGTGTGCTCGCAAAATAGCGAGTGCCTGCAAATTTGAGTGACAGAATTAGGTGTTTGTGGGTGGTAACAGGGGAAGGTGCTTGAAAACGGGGATTGGAGATCCGAACGCAGGCGTGCCAAACGGTCAAAACGGGCGTTTTAAGGGTATGCATAATTAACAAAGCAGCATCATCGACCACGTCACTTGGTTGTCTTTTAGCATAAACTGCTCGCATGATTGCGTTAGGAAAATGCTACCACAAGAATAGCGAGCAGTTCATACGCATTTCGATGTACTCGGTTAATCTAATAAATAGCGGAGATGACGTATGATGCGAGCGGCCAAGGGGCGTCTTTACAAAATAGCGAGCGCATGTTTCGGACGCTCGCTCAGACATAGAGGCGTCAACAGACCGCAAAGAGCGAGCGCTCAATTTAAATAGCCAGCCCCTTTTTCTGAACGAGAAACTCACCGTGAGGGCAGTAGGGTGCTTGGGCACCTAAGCGGTGGTGGTACAGCGTAGGTAGACAGCCCTTCTGACTGTAGCAGGGTACAGGTAGACTGGGGTGCATCCGTGGCTAATTTATGCCAGAGGGGAGACCCGTGTTATGGCGGTGCATGCAGAGTTTTGCACGATGGACCTTCTGTGAGATCTGTGGCGTGTCCTAGTGCCCACCAGCTCTGTACTATTTGACAGAGGTGGTGCAGAAAGCTGCTCTCCCAAGAGCTTTGACTGTCGCTTCTCAAATGTTTTGGGAGGTGAGACACCCACTTGCTCCCCCCACCCCCAGTATTGACGCCTATGTGAGTGTTATGAAATCAATAAATCAATGTTGTGTTTTAAAAATATTTTCCGCTGTTTTCACATTTATGTATGAGAGTGTACAAACTGAACTGAGTTTCCTACAGTACCATAAAGTGTTTTGGTCATGCACTTACTGTATTATATAGATATGAAAGATACTTACTTGGTTTTTAAGGAACTTGTTGCGTTTGAGTATTTTCTGTTTGCAGATGATTTAGCAAAAAACAAAGCAACTGAGCTCACTGAGAAGGATGTGGAGGCACAGCCAGTCATATTTTCAAATCTCCCAGCTGCAATATAGAATATCATATATTTGTGTGTTATATTTTACTAGGAAATATTTTAATGGATTTGTGGTGTCATTCACTACTCGCTTCTGGGGCATCCAATTAAGTGCTGATATTAGTTGCATTCCCAAAGCTACATAGAAGCTAAAGGCTATCAGATCATTCAGTGGTTCAAGGGAACAACAGAATCAGATACCCCAAGACTAGAATAGTTTGTATCAACAATCTCACAAAGAACGGATCTAATGGATGCACTGCCATTGATTTTGCAATGTGCATGTACCACGATGGTCCTGTGACAGTGGTTGCAGTAAGTGTTCATTCACATGCAAGAGATTGACAGACAGAGACCATTTGTGGGCGACGACAGGAGGGGTGGTGACTCAAACATACGGGCGTGTCTCAGATTACGACTGCAAAGGCCGCAGTCAAAATGCGATTTGCGTCCATCTTTGAATCAGGCACATCATGTGCAGTATGGGAAAAAAAATTGGTATGTTACTTTGTAAAAGTGCACAGATTTCCAAATGTCATTAAACAAGTATTGTAGAGATCTCTCTTTCTCTTTCTCTCATAAAAAAAAATATGTTAACACGTCAAAAATCTGCAGTTTTCAGCAAGTCATATGGTTCCCAATATGTATTAAAGTGGAAATACTCTATCCACTGTGGATCGTTGGCACTTCAAGCCCCACAGAATTCTATGGGGCTACGATGTACCGGTAAGCAGCAAGCTCCTTGAAAGTTTTGCCTATAGAAGCCTATGGGCTTTTTTTTTTTTACAGAAGTCCCTGGAGAGGTGTGTTTCAGTGTGTATTTCTGTTTGACCCTTTGTGTGCCAGACCCCAAAGTATATGTGTCACCATATTCATGTCTGTGTGTGACTCTTGCCCGTAGGGGCCTCTCTGTCTTCAATGTCCTGTGCCACCCAAACCCTTATTCTAGCTCTGGAAGAATGTAGATGTATACTATGGAAGTAACATCACTGACAGAGGTGTGGAGGGGTTAAGGTCAACTGTTATTACATTCCAAAGTGATGATATAATTTTTATCAACAGTCAATTTTATTATATATATTCTGTTTGTTTACATGATCACAATATTCAGAAGCTATTCTAAAAAAATGTATTGGTAAAACAAAAGAATGACCTCTACTGACTCAAATAAGGTGGTCATAATGAAAATAAACAAAACCTATAATAAGAAGTATAAGGGCCTGATTCAGTAAGGAACGCAAATGCTAATGAAATTGCTTATACGCACGCAGTTCAACTGTGAAAGTATGCTAATCCATTGCGATGCTATGCCATCGCAGCACTACATAAGGACGCCCACTTTACCTAACACACATCCGTAATACTCAGCATAATAGTGAAACCATCTGACACATGGAGTACCATAGGCCCCTCACGCACATTTGCAGTAGGGTAGACCTTATTCATAAATTGCTAATCTCAGCACATGCTATGAGTTCTCAGGCTGCATATACCATCGCATTTGGTAATTTATGCACGCCCCTGCAACGGCGTTCACATGCCTTGGCACGCATGCATTACCCTGACCACCCTCCCTCCTCGTCACCCTGCTACGATCCTCTAGCAATTGCTAGGACCGAGATGGAGGTGTTGGAGATACGTGGCACATCGAATAACAAACACAAGAAGTATAGTTAAATCATGGCAGTTTACTAAATAAATGATATGATGGACCAGTCAAAACACAAAATGTCAATGGTGCAATAAGGAGCTGAAACCATAGGACAGTCAATAGAATATACTGTAGGTTTACAGTCCAAACTAAAGTTGTTAAATGGCCAGGAGGCCTAGCAGACAGCAATGCTTGAAATGTGGTGAAGAAGCAGGATTGCTGGATGACCTGGAGGGCCTAGCAGGCAGCGATGCTTGAAACCTGGTATAGAAGCAGGATTGCAGTATGGCCTGGAGGGCCTAGCAGACAGCGATGCTTGAAACCTGGTGTAGAAGAAGGATTGCTGTATGGCCAGGAGGGCCTAGTAGACAGTGGTGCTTGAAACGTGGTGTTGAAGCAGGATTGCTGTATGGCCTGGAGGGCCTAGTAGACAGCGGTGCTTGAAACGTGGTGTTGATGCAGGATTGCTGTTTAGTCTGAAAGGCCTAGTAGACAGCGGTGCTTGAAATGTGGTGTTGAAGCAGGATTGCTGTATGGCATGAAGGGCTTAGTAGACAGTGTAGTTAGAAACGTGGTTTAGAAGCAGGATAGCTGTATGGTCTGGAGGGCTCAGCAGACAGCGATGCTTGAACCGTGGTATAGAAGCAGAATAGCTGTATGGCCTGGAGGCTCTTTTGACAGCGATGCTTGAACCGTGGTATAGAAGCAGGATAGCTGTATAGCCTGCAGGGCTCTGTAGACAGCGATGCTTGAACCGTGGTATAGTAGCAGGATAGCTGTATGGCCTGGAGGGCTTAGTAGACAGCGATGCTTGAACCGTGTTATAGAAGCAGGATAGCTGTATGACCTGGAGGCTCTGTAGACAGCGATGCTTTAACCGTGGTATAGAAGCAGGATAGCTGTATGGCCTGGAGGGCTCTGTAGACAGCGATGCTTGAACCGTGGTATAGAAGCAGGATAGCTGTATGGCCTGGAGGCTCTGTAGACAGCGATGCTTGAACCGTGGTATAGAAGCAGGATAGCTGTATGGCCTGGAGGCTCTGTAGACAGCGATGCTTGAACCGTGGTATAGAAGCAGGATAGCTGTATGGCCTAGAGAGTCTGTAGACAGCGATGCATGAACCGTGGTATAGAAGCAGGATAGCTGTATGGCCTGGAGGCTCTGTAGACAGCGATGCTTGAACCGTGGTATAGAAGCAGGATAGCTGTGTGGCCTGGAGGCTCTGAAGACAGCGATGCTTGAACCGTGGTATAGAAGCAGGATAGCTGTATGGCCTGGAGGGGCCTGCAGACAGAGTTACTTGAAATGTGGTATAGAAGCAGGATAGCTGTATGGCCTGGAGGGCCCTGGAGACAGTGTTGCTTGGACCCAGGGTACTTGGGTCACTTAAAAGCCGGTGAGCAGAATACATGCAGCATGTAGAAAATATAGCTGGAAGTCTGGATGCACAGAGAGCAGCTTGCATAACCAAAAGTTCCACATGAAAACACTATAGCCGACAGGGTAGCGACAGTCCAGGAAGTTCAAATAGGATCAGCTGCCAATCAGGCAACACTAGGAGGAAACATGTGAAATCCTCTGACGTCTGGGTCTCCTAGCAACCGGCAACCTAGAAGCATGATCAGGAGCAGGAGGAATACTGGCAGGAGACAAGTCCTAGACTGGACTTGTAACACACCCCTCACAAATGGCACTTCATGTCAATCACTCTGCGATGGGTCTGTGTAGCCTCTGTGATAGCAAGCCCGATCGCAGTGGCCAGTTCGCACACTGCGATGCATACGCATGCGCAGTATGCAACAATCGGTCGATTTCGTGCATATTATTGACTGCGTTCCTTGCTGAATCAGGCCCCTATGTTACACAGATTCTAAGAGACAGATTTTTGCAGTAAGCTTAAGTTGATAATTGTGCATCCAATTACTCCCTTTCTGCGTATATATGATTATTGTAATGTGTATGCATTGCAGTATGGTTATCTCTGGCACTGGAATGATCCACAAGGGTAATTTCAACTGTCAAACTCTGATAATGTATATGTATTAGCCCTGGATTCAGGGTTAAGGGAGGAACGTGTTCCTTATTCACTACTACTGACCTATTTAAATATACAGAATTCCCATTCCTTCTTGAACGAAGTTTTCTTTATTAAAATGTTGCCACAAAGTATTTCAAATTGAGGTGTATCTTTTATATATAATATATAAAACAAAAGTATAACATAAAATAAATGTAAAAGGCAAATAAGTGTCACTGGATGAATTTCGTGACTTAAGGTTAGCTATGTCTGGTATTGAGACAGTGATGTTGAGGCACCATTTCAATAAACAAAATATTTAGTATTCATCATCTTCATCAACTTACACCAGACCTATGGGACACAGAAATATATGCCTTTAAACTGTTGCATTTAAAAGATAAGTCAAAGAAAACAATTGGCACACATCTATGCAGAAATCAATGTTTGCCTCCATGCCCTGCTGTACTGAACGTGCATGTTGTCCTTGATTGTCTCTCCAAGTGATTTCATGCTCTGAAGGGAGATGGATTCCATACATCCCTGTAGTATATGAATTTGCTCCAACTGTTGAACAGTCAGCTCCACACTTGTCCTTTTCGACTAGTCTGCTGCATGATAAGGCTAGGTATGGCCAGCTTGACATCCAACATTAAACAAGGCTTTTTCCCTGAACTTTAGATTTTGAATTACTTATTTTGCCTTGTGCTTTGTCTTATGTTTCTGAATGTGTACTACCTCTGCTGACCTGATTCCTGACACTGGTTCAGCTGACCTTGCTTTCCCTGCCTAATGTCTGTCACCCAAGCTAGCTGCCTTTGTGTCACTCACAACTTGCCTCTCAACTTCCCTTGCCCTATCCTGCCACCCTCAACATTTCTAAAATATGTTTCTTCTTGTCACCAAAAATCATGATCCACTCCCTCATCATCTCCTACATAGATTACTGCAATCTCATACTAACTAACCTTCCCTATTATCTGCTCTTCAGTATCACTCTAGAATCCACCCTAAATGCACGGTTGATTTTTCTCTCATACCACTCCACCTCAGCTAGACAACTCTGTAAATCCCTCCAGTGGTTATAGATCTCTAACATGATCCAATTCAAGCTTTTAACACTCACCAGCAAACCCACCCCCCCTCCCCCCATTTGTTTGTAAAATTGTCTTAAGATAAACTTTGCATCTCCTTAAATACCAGTAAGGGCTACTAAGTATGTTTACTGACCAAAACTTCAGGAGTGCTGAGGCGAAGGGGAACTTGACCTTAGTATTTTGAATGTACATGCTGAGGATTAGTTATACTCATCCTTAGCACTGAAGAGGTTTAATTAAGTTTTCAAACATGCCACAATCACTTTGCTACTATAATACTCTGTGAATTTAACAAAATAAACTGGGGTGTAGTTTTGCTTACCACTGTAGTCACCGATACATTTCTTAGTCTGTCATGTAGTATAAAAGAGAATCACTTAGTGGTTACTAGAGCTACTGTAATATATTTTTGAGACTATCTATTTTAGATTTCCATTTTAACATCCTAATGAATGTGTAAAGGTAACTTTAATAAGTGAAATTAGAAATACATAGATGAATGCATTAGGAATGTCTAACTGATGTATAGATTATTACATTACATATACAGTATTTGCACTTACCACTGCCGTTCTCTATATATATGATGCACTTTGTCTCATTCCCAGTACATTTTATGTTGTACTCCAGGGGGCAGTCAATAGTATCAGATCTGTAACAGGCAGGGCATAGCAGGCCATTCTGTGTAGTGTTTATTGGAGGCACTGTGGGAGATCAATAACATAGACAAAACTATTGATACTGTAGAATTAATCAATTTAGTGAAACACATTTGTGTGAAGTGTGAACAGTCTCAATCTATACTTTATAAAGCTGCCGCTTGTATGATATTTTACCTTATTCCATAGTAAAAATATGACTTTGTGCCAATGGTATGAATAGGGTTGAAATGTAAAAGATGTACTGTAAGAAGGACAACATTTTTGTAATAGAATTGACAGTTGCCCTAAATATCTATAATTATAAAATATATTTTAAACTGTGATGACTTTACTTTTATATATTTAATTGTAATCTAGTAAAATTTACCTAGTATTACTAAAAATTTGCCGAAATGTTCTTGCACTGCTGGCTGTGGAGGTGGGGAGGGTCCTGTCTGGGGACCATTGGCAGCTCCAGAGGTGGGTCTGCAGCGCAGTCCTAAATCGAAATAGGGGAGCCACAAAAACTGCCACTCCAAACATCGCTGGACAGGGCTCTCCGGCAGTTGGTGTTGCCCTCCTATGAAATGTGGACTGTGCTGCAGCCCCACCTCTAGAGCCGCCATTGGTGGGGACCTCAGGTATTAATGATCTAATGGCATGTCAGTGGTGGCAGGCATCACACATTGCATCCAAGCAAAATACAGAAGGATGTTTTGCTCCTTCCAGGTTAGGTCAAATCAATAATTGGAGATAGTGTATGTAATTGGGCTCATTGGATAGATATTTTATCTTTAAATCTGTACAGACAATTGCACATGATGGTTGATTTTAATGTACTGAATTGCATTGGGTAGTTAATGGTAATCTGCAATGTTTTTCTATACCGGGAAAGGACATTAAATGGGGCTATTTATTAACAAAGAAAAAAAGTGTTAATGTACAGTAACCCATAACAAGCAATATCCAATTAGCTTTCATTGATGCGATAGCCATTACTATTATGTTCTGGGTTGCTTGTGGACCCGGGGTGGTAGCAGGAGCGATCACAGAAGCAGATTTGAAAATAAAACTAGGATTTTTAATAAGTGCTTGAGTAGACATATAATGTGGCAGTATATAAAAGTCCAGGAAAATATAAATGTGCACAAGAGTTCTGTGGTGGGAGCAAAAGGGTTAATGTCCAGGTAGAAACAATTAGAGCTGTGCAGGTAGTGAAACTGAAAATAATCAAGCCAGGTTTGCAGGTAGTGAACTGAAAATAATCAAGCCAGGTTTGCAGGTAGTGAACTGAAGCTAAGGATGTCAGCAGGCTCAGGCACTCAGGTAAGGGCAAGGGTGATGGAGGAAGCGGGGTAGTCCAGTGGGAGCTAGGAGCTGACAGGCAGACTGGCAGACAGCAAATTCACAGGAACAGGAAAGCACAGAGAACTCCCTCTCAGCTAGGCTGAGATACACGTTGCACTGGCAAAGAAGGAAGGCACTGACCCTTCCTAAATACCCCATGCCGTGCTGTTACTGGCCGGAGGGAACATGTGACTCACCAGGATTGGCCAGCCGCATCACATGGCCAGAAGGCAAGATGGCGGCGCCCATGCCAAACGGAACGGAGACGCCGCCAGGCCTCACCAGCACAGAGTGACAACAGGGCCGCACAACAACGCGGGCAGCCAAAGCCCCCCGCCAGACACCAGCTCCGCCACCACACCCGCGCCACAACGACCTCACAGGTAACACCCGCCTAGCGCCATGCTGAAATACCCTGGCCGTGACAGTACCCCCCCTTTTGGGGTGGTCTCAGGACACTCACCAGGCTTCTCTGGATGGGCAGAATGGAATCTCCTGATGAGCGTGGGAGCATGGACATCATGAGCATCGGTCCAGCAACGTTCCTCTGGACCGTAACCTTTCCAGTCCAACAAATACTGAAGATGACCTCTGCGCAGACGAGAGTCCAAGATCTGGGCGACTTCAAACTCAACTCCTCTCTCCATCTGGACTCGAGGAGAAGCAGGTAGAGCATTATGGAACTTATTCAGGACTAGGGGCTTTAATAAGGAAACATGGAAGGAATTGGGAATTTTTAGGTATGGGGGTAACTGTAAATGGTAGGCCACTGGATTAATGACTTCTGTTATGGTGAAGGGACCGATGAATCGGGGTGCGAATTTCATAGACGGAACTCTTAGACGAAGGTTCTGAGTAGACAACCAGACCTGGTTTCCTACTTGCATGCATGGAACTATTCTACGCTTCTTATCGGCCTGGGTCTTATAGCGAGAGGATGCCTTCAACAAATCAGACCGTACTTGAGTCCAGATGGCAGCAAAATTCTGCACCGTGTCCTCCACGGCCGGAACATCGAAAACAGGCAGGCTTCGGAATTCGTGAACTCGAGGATGAAGGCCATATACAACCTGAAATGGCGTTTGGTTAGTTGACGAGTGGTAGGAAGCATTATGTGCAAACTCAGCCCACGGCATCAAGGCAGCCCAATTGTCCTGGGAAGATGACATAAAAATTCTTAAGAAAGTCTCAAGATCTTGATTAACTCTCTCGGTGGAGCCGTTGCTTTGCGGATGGTAGGCCGTGGAAAAGTTTAACTTCACTTGAAGAACAGAACACAAAGCCCTCCAGAATTTTGCAGTAAACTGCATACCACGGTCAGAGACAATTTCAGCAGGAAGGCCATGTAGACGAAATATGTGTTGGACAAACAACTGTGCCCCGTCAGGGGCAGAAGGTAACTTCTTCAAACGGTATATAGTGGACCATCTTAGAAAATCGGTCTATTACAACCCAGATAGTGTTGAAACCTTGAGAGACTGGCAGGTCTGTGACGAAATCCATGGAGAGATGCGTCCATGGACGTGATGGAGTAGGTAATGGAAGCAATTCCCCAGCTGGAGCTTGTCGTGATGATTTATGCTGGGCACAGGAGGAGCAGGAAGAGATAAACTCCATTATATCTGCCTTCATAGAAGGCAACCAATAGTGTCTTTTCAGGAACTCCAAGGTCTTCCGAGTGCCTGAGTGCCCTGCGAAGCGAGAGGAATGTGCCCAAGTGAGAAGCTGCTTCCTTAATTCCGGGGCCACAAATGATTTTCCCGTAGGAGGCTGAAGTTGTAATGCGGCGAAAACTCTTGATTCCAAGACAGGGGTATTGCTTTTATTTTCAGATTGATCATCACAGAGGAGAGATCTCGATAGGGCATCAGCCTTCTGATTAAGTGCTCCAGACCGGAAGGTCAGGGTGAACTGAAACCTGGCAAAGAATATTGCCCAGCGGGCCAAACGAGGACTCACACATTGGAGGTTTTTGAGAAATAGGAGATTTCTATGGTCCGTAAATACAGTAAATGGAAACTTGGCGCCTTCTAGCAAATATCTCCATTCCTTCAACGCCAACTTTACAGCTAGTAGTTCTTGCTCACCTATGGCGTAGTACCTTTCGGCAGGTGAGAATTTTTTAGAAAAGAACCCACATGGATGGACTCGGTTGTCCTCATAACGTTGAGACAAGACTGCTCCCACAGCTTCAGATGATCCATCTACTTCCAACAAAAAAGGCCTGTCCAGATCTGGTTGTCAAAGAACTGGTGCTGAGATGAAGGCCTGTTTTAGAAGATGAAAGGCAGACTCTGCCTCAGGTGACCATTGGGCAGGATTAGCACCTTTGCGGGTCAAGGCTGTAATGGGAGCCAGCAGTGTAGAAAATCCCTTAATGAAGCGTCTATAATAATTGGCGAAGCCCAACAATCTCTGGATGGCCTTCAGTGTCTGAGGTCGGGTCCAATCCAGAATTGCTTGTACCTTCTTGGGGTCCATTTCTAAACTGGAGCCAGATATTACATAGCCGAGAAAAGGTACACTGGGCACTCCAAAGATGCACTTCTCCAGTTTGCAGTAAAGGTGGTTTTCTCTCAAACGGGTCAGAACTTCTTTAACATGTTCTTGATGTTTAGCCACAGAAGGTGAAAAAATCAGTATGCCATCCAGATAGACAACAACCGAAACATATAACAGATCCCGGAAAATCTCATTAACGAAACTTTGAAAGACAGCAGGGGCGTTACACAATCCAAAAGGCATTACTAAATACTCAAATGTCCATCTCTGGTATTAAAAGCGGTCTTCCATTCATCGCCAGCTCGGATACGAATGAGGTTGTAAGCCCCTCTTAGATCTAATTTCGAAAAAATGACAGAGCCCTTGACCCTATCAAACAACTCAGTAATCAGGGGAAGAGGGTATCGATTCTTTACAGTAATGTCATTAAGGCTTCGATAATCGATACATGGTCTTAGACCACCGTCCTTCTAGCCAACGAAGAAAAACCCAGCTCCGGCAGGTGAAGTAGAGGGCGAATGAACCCCTTTGTCCCGGATGTATTCGGTCATGGCTTGAGTCTCAGGCAAGGACAGCGGATAGGTACGACCACAAGGTGGTATCTTATCAGGTATCAATTCAATTGGACAGTCCCATTCCCTATGAGGGGGTAAGATATTTGCTTGTTGTTCAGAGAAAACATCGGCGAACATCTGATATTCCTTGGGAATGGCAGAAGAAACTAATGGAACTGTCTTTCTCACAGGTCGAATTTTTGGAAGACAGGATTTCTGACAGTCCATACCCCATGACAGAATCTGCATAGAACTCCAATCAATCCTGGGATTATGTTGACGTAACCAGGGTAGATCAAGAACAATTTCTTGAGAGGCCTCTGATATCACCAGGAATTTTAAGGACTCAGAATGAAGTGCCCCAATTCGGACCAATACTGGTTGAGTCTCTTTGGTGACTATCCCGTTAGTTAGAGGGCGTCCGTCTATAGAGGTCAGAGAGATGGCATGGTTGAGAGACAAACAAGGAATCTGAAATTTATCTATGAAACTAGACGTTATGAAATTTCCGGCTGCTCCCGAGTCGAGTAGAGCAGTAGCAAAGACAGGTTTGGGTTTAAGATCCAAGGCTAGGGTAATCGTGAAATCTTTAATTTTTGGAGATGGGTTCATAACTCCTAACTTGATGTCTCCAGGGTCAGTTAGGTTTTGGCATTTCCCGGTTTACGGGGGCAGGAGATCAGCAGGTGACCGGACTCTCCGCAGTACAGACAGAGGTTCTTTTGCATTCTTCTCTGACGTTCTTCTTTAGAGAGGTGTGTATGATTCACCTGCATAGGCTCCTCTTCAGTAGGGGAAGGAATGGGATGGGTAGAAATGGAGGGGGTAAATGACCTATGCTGGTCAGTTCTGTTTTTTTCAGCCTGACGTTCCCTGAAGCATAGGTCAACTTTGATACACAATGAAATCATGTAGTTCAGATTAGTAGGAAGCTCTCGAGTGACTAGATCATCCTTTAGTCGGTCTGACAACCCATGCCAGAAGGTCGAGGTGAGGGCTTCCTCATTCCATTTGAGCTCTGATGCTAAAATTTGAAATTGCACGGTATATTGACTGACAGGACAGACCCCTTGTCTCAGTGTCATGATGTTTGATGATGCTGATACAGTACGCCCAGGTTCATCGAAAATCCTCCTGAAGGATGACACAAAGCCTGCGTAATTATCCAGCAGCGGATCTGAGCGCTCCCAGAGTGGGGAAGCCCATTCCAAGGCCTGGCCGGATAACAGAGAGACTATATAAGCCACTTTAGTTCTTGCAGGTAGAAAGTTGTCAGGCTGCAGGGTAAAATGTATGTCACACTGATTTAGGAATCCTCGGCAGAGTTTAGGATTGCCGTCAAATTTATTTGGTAAAGGAAGACGTAAGCGGGGAGATGATCTGCCTCCTGTATTCCCAGACGCTGATGCGGATGTAGATGCTGGTACTTCAGGAGTAGAAAAGGAAGTTTGCAAACTATCCTGTCACTTGGACATCTCTTGCAGAAATTGAGCCATCTGATGCTGCATGTTTTCCAGATTTTCTAAACGACCAGAAATGCACCTGAACAAATCCACTCCTGACTCCTGATCCATGGCCGGCTCCATGGGGCCAGTGCAAACTGTTATGTTCTGGGTTGCTTGTGGACCCGGGGTGGTAGCAGGAGCGATCACAGAAGCAGATTTGAAAATAAAACTAGGATTTTTAATAAGTGCTTGAGTAGACATATAATGTGTCAGTAAATAAAAGTCCAGGAAAATATAAATGTGCACAAGAGTTCTGTGGTGGGAGCAAAAGGGTTAATGTCCAGGTAGAAACAATTAGAGCTGTCCAGGTGTGCAGGTAGTGAAACTGAAAATAATCAAGCCAGGTTTGCAGGTAGTGAACTGAAGCGCAGGATGTCAGCAGGCTCAGGCACTCAGGTAAGGGCAAGGGTGATGGAGGAAGCGGGGTAGTCCAGTGGGAGCTAGGAGCTGACAGGCAGACAGGCAGACAGCGAATTCACAGGAACAGGAAAGCACAGAGAACTCCCTCTCAGCTAGGCTGAGATACATGTTGCACTGGCAAAGAAGGAAGGCACTGACCCTTCCTAAATACCCCATGCCGTGCTGTTACTGGCCGGAGGGAACATGTGACTCACCAGGATTGGCCAGCCGCATCACATGGCCAGAAGGCAAGATGGCGGCGCCCATGCCAAACGGAACGGAGACGCCGCCAGGCCTCACCAGCGCAGAGTGACAACAGGGCCGCACAACAACGCGCGCTGCCAAAGCCCCCCGCCTGACACCAGCTCCGCCACGAGACAGCCCACACCACAACTACCTCACAGGTAACACCCGCCTAGCGCCATGCTGAAATACCCTGGCCGTGACAATTACACAATGAAAGCAAAGGTCTGATTGGCTACTGTGGAATACAATGATCTTCATCACTTGCTTCAATGTTTTTAGCCCTTCATCTTCCATCATATAACCCCTTTATCAATACACCCCTCCATCAACATTCCACTCTTCCATCATCCTCACTTTCATCATTCTCACCCTTCTATCATTAACCTTTTCACAATCCCCCTTTTGCCCATTTATATTCCCCCCCTTCTTTCACCTTCCTTAGTCATTTACCCCTTTTATCATTCACCGTCCCTTTATAATCTCCCCTTTCTGGCCACTGCAATGTGTACAGGGCACAGCTGATTTGCAGTGAGACATCGTCATCAGAGGAAATGAGTCAGCCCTCTGTGAGCAAGACAAATATCCTACAGAGCCAAACAGAGCCAAACTAAGCTCCACACTCTGATGAAGCTGACGGCCACCCAGCACTTTCTTCTGAGTTCAGAACACAGGTGGAGCAGGATTGACTACATAAGAGTTAATTCTGAGTTGGATGCAAAGTGGCTGTGTTTGCCCGATGCCATGGAAGCCCGATTTACTACCTTAGGCTAATGAGAGTTTCCATAGGGGAAATTCATCTGGCTTTGAGCAAGAAACTGCTCCGCCACTGTTTTTCTGTCCACAACAACGATCGTCATCAGGGCCATCTTTTGGGGCGTTCGACCATTGTGGTCGAACAGGGGCACCACCCCATAGAGGACGCAGTCCTCCCAACCGTCTTGATTTTAGTGGGACAGTCCCATTTTCAGCGAGACAGTCTTAGTTTTCGGGCACTGTTCCGCTGTTCAAACCACGGGCCGACATGTCCCGTGGGTGGTCGGGAGGTTGGGGACATGCTCCGCCACAGCTCTTGTTTGCTAAGCAGAGAGCAGCGATGCCAGTGAAGCTGAATGGATGTCACGCCCATGCACTAGCGTTTCTTAACCACTCAACTGGCAGCATCGCATGGCTGCTGACAGACGGGATTCCTTTGACATGGTCACATCCTATGTGACCGTGCACTCTGCTGCGTCCCCACTATCGAAAATAGTATATCAGATCTGCACAAGTGCATAACTGATTTCTTTGTGCTGGCCCTGCCCCCCGGCAGTGATCTAGTGGGCTGTGACTGCCAACATCACTGCTGGTTTTGTACCAGAGAATGCTGTGTGAACAGCATTCGGAAGCACATGCGCCTGGCAGTAAAAGTTAAAATCCAGCACAAGGAGGGGAACTGAATTTCCCCTTTGAGCACTATAAACGGATCTCTACACTCCAAGTGCAGAGATTAGCTGGGGACAGTGGCATCACTAGAAGGCAGGGTCAGATTAAGGATTGTGGGGGCCCCAGGGCAACTTAGTAGTGGGGGCCCCACCCAGGGCTCGAAGGGAGCTGGTATACAGCGGTATGTCATACCGCCACTTCAGCCGGTGTCCAAAATCCCACTTGGCAGTCGGCGCTGGAAGCTGAAGATCAGCTGCAGCATTATGTAGAGATATCCTGCCGGAGACACATCTTTGAGCAGCGCTGGCGTGACCGAGCAACGGGTAACGGGTCCTGGCACCAGGACAGAGGTGGCAACACTGTACAAATCCAGCGCCAATCACTGTTTGTGGACCGGCAGCCAATCAGAAGCATCCACATGGGTACATCTGATTGGCTGCTGGTCCGTGCCGTGATTGGTTCACAGCCGCTCGCGGGCCAAACTAGGTGACATTATCTGAGGGGGTGACATTATCAAAGGGGGTGACACCAAAATAGCAAAGATGCTCTGCTATTTTGGTTTTGCCCTCAGGTGGTGTCACCAAACGTTGAGCAGTGGTGATAGATCACTCATCATCTACTGTGCCGGTAAAGAGAAGGGGGCTGCCCAGTGGCTCCTGGAGTGCTGTGCAAGCTCCCAGCATGTTCAAGAATGGGAACGTGACATGCGGTCATGCCCCCAAAACATCATGCATCAGCGGGCATGGCTTAATTGGCACAAGGTCACTCCCCTTTTGCAAGCATTGCTGATATGCCAGAGGAGGGGTCACAGGCAGGATGAGTGCAGCTCACTGGTTGTCACCAACTCCAGTGACGCCACAGGCTGGGGGACTCTGCTGCACTCCACAAGAGGGGTGAGGTAGGTGACCTGCGGCGATACATCAATAGCCACAGGGAGGGATTAACAGTTAGAAGGGGGGGTGAAAGGTTAATATCACAAGGTGATTTATTGCCACTGGGGGGAGGTTGGTCACTATAAATACCTGATTTTTTTGTCACTGAGGAGGACTGCAAGAGGAACCTACTGTACAGTCATTAAAGTTGTCGGGGTAAAACCACGGGGAGATCTACTACTATTAGTGGGATGGGGGATAACACCACAGGGGGGATCTAAGAGTACATGTTAATCTATTGCCACTGTAGGAATCAGGTTCAATGTTTCAAAATGACCTATGGACATTTTGTTTTAATACAAATTGTCATTTAAGTGGTTAAATTTTAATAAGAAACATTACCTGGGTTGCTAATTTGCATAGAGCATGGGCACTTTAGTTTTACTAAGTTAAGTAAGGTGCCCTTAAATCATTCTCTGTGAGTGATGAGTGGCACCTGTCAACTGCCCATATCATTATACTGCACAGTCCCTCAGTCATCGTCCACAACAGCTGTTATAAAAATTTGTGGCTATTTAACCACACTCTGTGCAGTAATGGTATTGTGACTTTCCATCCCTGTGAGTGGTTTTATGATATTCTTCTATTGTTTTTTTCTTCTCTATTTTGACATATTTTTTATATGTCCTTTTTCTTTGTTATTTTTGATATTTTATGTTTCAATATTTTATGTAAGTTTTGTCTTCCCTTTGTCTGGTTGCCATGGTTGTTGTTACTGTATAAAAAAATTCTGATGTTGCTCTTCATATAATCAGCACAGGACCTTCTGCGATATCCTATGTAAGTACTGTAACATATCATTGACACTAAAATATCAATGACTGAGTGTGAAAACTGTAAGGGCGCACATCCACTGACTAGGTGATATTAATGAGCGATTGCATGATTACAACTTCGTAATCGTGCAATCACACATTAATCGTGCACTATAATGTTGGAAACTACCAGTGATGCGCGCTCCCGCTGGTCATTTCCGACATCAATCATCGCCCGAACATGCCGGTCAATCTGCCGATAACGACAGATTGACCATGTTCGGGGATGAGGGAGGGTGCCTACACTGAACGACTAATTATTTAGGCACTATAGGGGATGGGGAACGATGGTACGATTACGATGTCATAATCGTACTGTCTTTCGCTAGTCACGTAGTGGATACGTGGCTTCAGGGATAAAAAAAAGTAAGATAGTAAAAGAGAGAGAGAGGTTCCTCATTTAAATATGGCCTAAACATAAGATTTTCATTTAGATACTTACAAACTGGATCAGTCGGAATACACTTTTTTTTGAACAACAGGAAGTTGCCACGAGTGTTCTAAAATGCAAATCTGTCATTAAGCTCTGCTGGCTGCACTCACTACTCGCCCCGCACTGTCTTTTAAAAATAGTCTTTGGAGTATATCCACATTCTAAAACAGGGAGACAATAAAAATATCTATATATTATTTATATACTGTATATAAAACATGGCAAATATGCACAGGTCCTAATGCTTTCATCTCCATTTCTATTTAGACTTCTGTAAACGTCCTTTAGCTATTTAAGTTTTACCTGATTAGTTGTTTAAATAAAAAATGTGATTCTGCATCTAGTACTGGTCATTTTTTTTAACAATACCACAGAGAACGATAACGATATCGTCTGAAGAGTCTGCAGGAGTATCAAGAAAGAAAAACCGTGTTTGGGGGCACAAACTTCAAAAACATAATGTAGACATTATCTGTAGATAAGTAAAACTTAACTTTTAATATATCCTGCAGACTCTTCTCTCATAGTAGGAGTATACCTTTGACATGTGTTTACATTACTGTTTTAGGGAGCACCACCAACACAAATTATTGATACATAGGGGGCTCTCTCCATCATGATTTAAAATTGTTGTTAAAATCATTTTACCTTTTGTGATCTATTCTTCAGAATAGTCTCAGGTTCTTGTACAGGATCCTTTTTTCTTGTTAGTTAGAATAATCAGCCAAATTTCCATACTAACTAAGGACCTAATTCAGACCTGCTCGCTAGGATGCGATCGCTCATTGCTGGGCGATATTTGCATTCTGCACATGCATATGCATCACAATGCGCGTGTGCGAACCACTGCGACAGATCGGGAAGCACTCGCTCGCTCAACATAGACAGCCCAGTTGAATGAGTGACAGGAGAGGCTGTTTGTGGGTGGTAACAGGGGCAGGCCACTAGAAACAGGGGAGTGGAAGTATGAACGCAGGTGTGCCTGTGTGTTTCAACGCCGTTTCATAGGCGTGCTTAATTAACAGGCAGCGTCATTGTACACTCTGAAGGGATCACAGTGCTTGTGGCCAGGTATATAGTCAACCTCAAGCGCTGCGAGCACATCTGATGGTGCTCGATGTACCAATGTTTCATGCACTTCCTGGAGATGACGTGCACAAGTGGGCATCTTATGAATGGCTGGTGGGCATCTGCATACACAAAGTGATCGCTCGCCAAGACATATGGGCATGCTAATGCCTTGCCATGCGATTGCCTGCCTTGTTGGGCGTGTGCTGAATTTGCATACGCTGGGAGCGAGCGATCACATCTAGCGAGCGCCTCTATATCAGGCCCTAAGTTTGCTGACTTGGCTCCCAAAACATCTGGGGAAGTCCAGGTGGGAGGGGCTGTGGAACTATGAAACGCATAACTGTCGGCCCATCCTGAGACAGAATACATCAAATCACAGGAATATATCATGGGGGCGGATCGCAATGATGCAATTCATAGCAAATATTGACATCACATTCCCCGCTCACTCCACGTCTGTATATTCATGTTGTTACTCCAACCATTGTATATGGAACTGTGTTTACTTACTGATGGTTACCATGCGCATTGTCTCATGAGTAAAATTTCTGTTTTATGTATGAATAACAATGAATTAAACAAAACCAGTTGGCCCTAATAATCAAAAGGTGTAATGGGACTAAATAATGAGACTGAAAAAGCTGCTGTTCCAAAAGAAACTCTGTGGTCACTCCCAAGAAAATAATAACCATAAATAAATATATGGAGCTGCGCTAAATCAATCAACATATATAGGTAATCATAAAAATAAAATATTTAATATGGACATATAATAATCACATAAATGCATGGGTCCCAGCATAATAAAATAGGGGTGTGCACCGGCCACTTTTCGTGTTTTGTGTTTTGGTTTTGGATCTGGATCTTTCTTCGTGTTTTGGATCTGGATTGGTTTTGCCAAAACCACCCTTCCGTGTTTTGGGTTCTGGGTTTTGTGTTTTGGATCTGTATTTTTTTTAAAAAAAGCATAAAAACAGCTAAAATCACAGAATTTGTTGGTTTCTCTGCTCCTATGCTATTATTAACCTCAATAACCTTAATTTCCACTCATTTCCAGTCTATTCTGAACACCTCACACCTCACAATAGTGTTTTCATGTCCAAAAGGTTGCACCGAGGTAGCTGGATGACTATGCTAAGCGACACGAGTGGGCGGCACAAACACGTGACCCATCTAGGAGTGACACTGCAGTGTCAGACAGGATGGCAGTTAGAAAAACTAGGCCCCAAACTGTACATAATGCAAAGAAAAAAAAGAAGTGCAAGATGGAATTGTCCTTGGGCCCTCCCACCCACCCTTATGTTGTATAAACAGGACATGCACACTTTAACAAATCAATCATTTCAGCGCCAGGGTCTGCCACACAACTGTGGCTGAAATGATTGGTTCGTTTGGGCCCCCACAAAACAAGCTGGCAATTAATGTGTCCCTGCACAAACTGGCTCTACGGAGGCAAGATGTCATCCTCATCCACCGATTCCTCACCCTCTTCAGTGTGTACATCCTCATCCTCACAGAGTATTAATTCGTCCCTGCTGGAACCACAGGTCCCTCTGTACGTTCTGGAGGCTGGTCTCCCTGGAAGAGTTGATAATTCATTTTATGAACATATCTTCTCCACATTTTGTGGAAGCAACCTCCTACGCCTTTCGCTGACAAGGTTCCCGGCTGCACTAAACACTCTTTCGGAGTACACACTGGAGGGGGGGCAACTCAGGTAAAATAGAGCCAGTTTGTACAGGGACCTCCAAATTGCTTCTTTTTCCTGCCAGTACAGGTACGGACTGTCTGACATGCCTACTTGGATGCTGTCACCGATGTAATCCTTTAACAGACAGACGCACGCTTGTCGCTGCTGCTTTGAGGATTCAAGTGCGGCTACAGCCCACACAATTCACAAAGACAGAAAAAAAAAAAGAATATTTTTATTGTTTGTGGAGCACACTTTGAGGGTTACACCACCCTTTAACAGACAGACGCACGCTTGTCGCTGCTGCTTTGAGGATGCAAGTGCGGCTACAGCCCACACAATTCACATAGACAGAAAAAAAAAGAACAATATTTTAATTGTTTCTGTAGCACACTTTGAGGGTGTCACCACCCTTTAACAGACAGACGCACGCTTGTCGCTGCTGCTTTGAGGATGCAAGTGTGGCTACATCGCACACAAGTCACAAACACATTAAAAAAATAGTTTTTTATTTTTTGGAACACTTTGAGAGTTACACCACCCTTTAACAGACAGACGCACGCTTGTCGCTGCTGCTTTAAGGATGCAGGTGCGGCTACAGCCCACACATTTCACAAAGACCGAAAAAAAAGAACAATATTTTAATTGTTTGTGTAGAACACTTTGAGGGTGTCACCACCCTTTAACAGACAGACGCACGCTTGTCGCTGCTGCTTTAAGGATGCAGGTGCGGCTACAGCCCACACAATTCACATAGACAGAAAAAAGAAGAAGAATATTTTTATTGTTTGTGTAGCACACTTTGAGGGTGTCACCACCCTTTAACAGACAGACGCACGCTTGTCGCTGCTGCTTTAAGGATGCAGGTGCGGCTACATCGCACACAAGTCACAAACACATTAAAAAAATAGTTTTTTATTTTTTGGAGCACTTTGAGAGTTACACCACCCTTTAACAGACAGACGCACGCTTGTCGCTGCTGCTTTAAGGATGCAGGTGCGGCTACAGCCCACACATTTCACAAAGACCAAAAAAAAAAGAACAATATTTTAATTGTTTGTGTAGCACACTTTGAGGGTGTCACCACCCTTTAACAGACAGACGCACGCTTGTCGCTGCTGCTTTGAGGATGCAAGTGTGGCTACAGCCCACACAATTCACAAAGACAGAAAAAAGAACAATATTTTAATTGTTTGTGTAGCACACTTTGAGGGTGTCACCACCCTTTAACAGACAGACGCACGCTTGTCGCTGCTGCTTTAAGGATGCAGGTGCGGCTACAGCCCACACAATTCACAAAGACAGAAAAAAGAACAATATTTTAATTGTTTGTGTAGCACACTTTGAGGGTGTCACCACCCTTTAACAGACAGACGCACGCTTGTCGCTGCTGCTTTAAGGATGCAGGTGCGGCTACAGCCCACACAATTCACAAAGACAGAAAAAAAAAGAACAATATTTTAATTGTTTGTGTAGCACACTTTGAGGGTGTCACCACCCTTTAACAGACAGACGCACGCTTGTCGCTGCTGCTTTGAGGATGCAGGTGGAATCTAGACGGGATTTGGAACCGAGGACACACTACCTCCATCAATTGTCTAAATCCCACTGCACTAATGTCGGATACCGGACGCACGTCTAACACCAACATAGCAGTCAAGGCCTCAGTTATACGTTTTGCTTCAGGATGACTGCTGTCGTACTTCATCCTCATCGCTAGGGACTGTTGGAGAGTCAATTGTTTAGTAAAAGTAGTGATGTTCCTACTTCCTCTCTGGGATGATGAACAACTCCCAGCAGCAGCAACAGCACTAGGAGGAAGAGGTTCTTGATCTTTCCCTATTTTATTTTTATCGGAGAAAGTTTGGTCCTCCATTTATGTTATATTGATATATATACGTGCGGCTAAAGTGCACACAAACACAGAAAATATTATTTTATTTTTGCTGGAGAGTAGTGCACTTTGTGGGTTACACCACCCTTTAAGAAATGAGCCAGCCGGCTCTTTACTTATGGGACAGAGGCGCACGCTTGGAGCTGCTCCTTTGTTGATGCACGTGCAGCCACAGTGCACACAATTCACAAACACAGAAAATAATTTTTTTTTTGGTTTGGACTGGAGTGTACTTTCGGGGGTTACAGCACCCTTAACGGTCAAGCCAGCCGGCCCTTTACTTATGACACAGGCGCACGCTTGGCACTACTTTGTTGATGCACGTGCGGCTACTGCGCACACAATTCACAAACACAGAAAATAATTTTTTTTTAGGTTTGGACTGGAGTGTACTTTCGGGGGTTACAGCACCCTTAACGGTCAAGCCAGCCGGTCCTTTACTTATGACACAGGCGCACGCTTGGCACTACTTTGTTGATGCACGTGCGGCTACTGCGCACACAATTCACAAACACAGAAAATTATTTTTTTTGGGTTTGGACTGGAGTGTACTTTCGGGGGTTACAGCACCCTTTAACGGTCAAGCCAGCCGGCCCTTTACTTATGACACAGGCGCACGCTTGGCACTACTTTGTTGATGCACGTGCGACTACTGCGCACACAATTCACAAACACAGAAAATAATTTTTTTTTAGGTTTGGACTGGAGTGTACTTTCGGGGGTTACAGCACCCTTAACGGTCAAGCCAGCCGGCCCTTTACTTATGACACAGGCGCACGCTTGGCACTACTTTGTTGATGCACGTGCGGCTACTGCGCACACAATTCACAAACACAGAAAATAATTTTTTTTTGGTTTGGACTGGAGTGTACTTTCGGGGGTTACAGCACCCTTTAACGGTCAAGCCAGCCGGCCCTTTACTTATGACACAGGCGCACGCTTGGCACTACTTTGTTGATGCACGTGCGGCTACTGCGCACACAATTCACAAACACAGAAAATAATTTTTTTTTAGGTTTGGACTGGAGTGTACTTTCGGGGGTTACAGCACCCTTTAACGGTCAAGCCAGCCGGCCCTTTACTTATGACACAGGCGCACGCTTGGCACTACTTTGTTGATGCACGTGCGGCTACTGCGCACACAATTCACAAACACAGAAAATAATTTTTTTTTTGGTTTGGACTGGAGTGTACTTTGGGGGTTACAGCACCCTTTAATGGTCAAGCCAGCCGGCCCTTTACTTATGACACAGGCGCACGCTTGGCACTACTTTGTTGATGCATATGCGGCTATTGCGCACACAATTCACAAACACAGAAAATAATTTTTTTTTTGGTTTGGACTGGAGTGTACTTTCGGGGGTTACAGCACCCTTAACGGTCAAGCCAGCCGGCCCTTTACTTATGACACAGGCGCACGCTTGGCACTACTTTGTTGATGCACGTGCGGCTACTGCGCACACAATTCACAAACACAGAAAATAATTTTTTTTCTGGTTTGGACTGGAGTGTACTTTCGGGGGTTACAGCACCCTTAACGGTCAAGCCAGCCAGCCCTTTACTTATGACACAGGCGCACGCTTGGCACTACTTTGTTGATGCACATGCGGCTACTGCACACACAATTCACAAACACAGAAAATAATTTTTTTTTTGGTTTGGACTGGAGTGTACTTTCGGGGGTTACAGCACCCTTAACGGTCAAGCCAGCCGGCCCTTTACTTATGACACAGGCGCACGCTTGGCACTACTTTGTTGATGAACGTGCGGCTACTGCGCACACAATTCACAAACACAGAAAATAATTTTTTTTTTGGTTTGGACTGGAGTGTACTTTGGGGGTTACAGCACCCTTTAATGGTCAAGCCAGCCGGCCCTTTACTTATGACACAGGCGCACGCTTGGCACTACTTTGTTGATGCATATGCGGCTACTGCGCACACAATTCACAAACACAGAAAATAATTTTTTTTTTGGTTTGGACTGGAGTGTACTTTCGGGGGTTACAGCACCCTTAACGGTCAAGCCAGCCGGCCCTTTACTTATGACACAGGCGCACGCTTGGCACTACTTTGTTGATGCACGTGCGGCTACTGCGCACACAATTCACAAACACAGAAAATATATTATTTTTTTAGCACTTGGGGGGAGCACCCCTGATGGACAGAGCACCCCCTGGACAACACTTCAGCACCCCTTTAGGACTGGGACACTGCACAGGACTTTGGAGTGGACACAGCCCCTATGGAGAACTGACTGCACAACACAGTCCAGCCAGCCCCTATGGACTTTGAAGTAGTGGACACAGCCCCTATTAACAACAGCAGCACAGCACAACACAGCCAGCCCCTATGGACTTTGAAGTAGTGGACAACAGCAGCACTACACTACACTACACAGCCCTAACTCCCACCCTCCCTCTTCACTGTCCACAGCCGAGTGAGAAAATGGCGCCGACGTGTGTACCTTATATAGGATCCAAAACCCGCGAGACTCGGAAGGCGGGAAGATGACGTTTTGCCTCGATTTCAGAACCGAGTCAGGCGGGAAAAGTCGAGCCTGACTCGGATCGGACTTGGATCGGGGGGGCTCGGGGGGGTTCGGATTTCATAAATCCGAACCCGCTCACCCCTATAATAAAAACATAGACAATATTAGTATATAATGAGCATGACAAATTCTTGACAGAAAATTATAAAATAAACAAGTATAATGAATGATGTGTCCTGTGAGAAAAAATGTAGCTGATAAAAAAAGGGGGGGCGGGGTTTCAATAATCCAATGCTGATAGTTCAGAAAATCCTCTGTTGTGGGGAATATTGTGAAAGTGTTCTAATATGTAGCTGAGAAAAATATATAAAGTTGCAGGCTATGATGATGAGTAAATGCAACAGTGTCTCTATTATGGGGCAGAAGTGGTATTCATAAAAAATCCCAGGCTGTTATGCCAATCGAAAGTTAGAGTGGTTGAGCGTTGTTTATAGCAAGCAGCATATGTGGTATAAGGCTAATGAGTAATTCCAATGTTGATAAGCTCACCCGTAGGTCCTTGCTGGATACCGAAGTCTCCACACACCTCGTCAGGTGAGACCGGCGTCTCTAGCGGGCGAGGGGTGGTATCCATCAGGCATGTCACAGCCGGAGCCCCCGTCTTTCTGATGCGTATTACAGGGAGGCAGGGGAGCGGGTGGATCTCTATAGGCTGAGTGCTGTATCCACTGCTAACTGCAGTCAGCAGCAAATGAATAACATATGTAGATGTAAGCGAGTATTGCAGACTTCCTTATCCTTATAATGGCAAACAGGCAGTAGAGGATTTAGCAGTCTTCCTTCTCCTACCGCGTTTCTTTACTACTAGTAAATTACTAGGAGTAAAGAAGAAACGCGTTAGTTATGAATTATATTATTAATATATAACTAACATATAACTAACATATTATAACTAACACTAATATAACACGAAAAGTGCTGTCGGTTTTGGGGAAATCAGCCTGACACCCCCAAAAGATGCACTGACATGGGGGATCAGTATGGATACCCCCGAATAGCCCTGTTGAAGGTATTTGGGGTACTTAAATGGTCTCAATAGGTGCTAATTAGCGTATTTGCATAAGGGGTGAAGAATAGCATTTAGCAATAATTTTTCAACAAAATAACTAGTCCCAGCAAATTTGGGGTACCTGAAAATGGGTGCTAGCATATTTAAAAGTTGCTAAAGTGAAGTTTTAGAAATCATGGAAAATCCATCTTCCGCAAGCATCTGCAAAGTAAAAAAAACACCTGGGGCATACTTAGGGGGCCACCTGGAGTCTTTTTCGCTAGTTTTTAAGTTTTCCCCCTAACTTTGCACTTTTTCACCCCAAAATTAAAGTACTTTTTCAGGGTGTTCTAAAGTTCTTTTTAAACTTTTTATTACGCAGTTAACCTGTGTGGGACTGTCCTAACACTGCACGTGGGTTCCTGCAACTTTGCACCCCAAAACCCCAAAAGCTCTCCCTATAAGAGCTGTCCTTTGTGATAGAGTGATTTCCAGGTTTAACACCCTGAATTCCCTCTGACACCCTTCTGCACATGCGCAGAAGGATGCACATGCCACGAGGGGAGCTGGAAGGGATTCGATTGGATCTCTCTCAGGAGGTATCCCGAAAAGAAGCCTATAGGCTTCTATTGGGTAACACCATCTAAAGATGCGTTACCCACTGGGATGAAGCGCCAAAATACATTGCATTCCGGTGCTTAGAACATTTGAGCAATTTGACCTTGTTGGTAACAGCCATAAAGCAAGTGGGGTTCAGAATGGGCTTGTCCTCCCTTACTTCCTCAACTTCAGTAGAACTGAATGCTCAGAACAGGGCATCAGCCTTCATGTTCTTATTACCCAGCTGGTAGGTAATCACGAGATTGAACTGATCGAAAAATAATGACCATCTGGATTGACGTTAATTTAGGCAGTGGGTTGTCTTAAGGTATGTCAGGTTCTTATGGTTAGAGTAGACTGTCACCGGAAATTTTGCTCCCTCCAACAAGTATCACCATTCCTGAAGTTCCAACTTGATGGCTAGTAGTTCTTTATCGCTGACAGCATAATTCTTCTCCAGAGCAGAGAATTTATGGGAGTAGAACCCACAAAATACCACCTGCCTTCCCTTCTTCATCCTTCTGCGATATCACTGCTCTAACTCCAACCGCGGAGGTGTCCAACTCCAGGAAATAAGGTTGGTCACAATTTGTTTGTTTCAGAATGGGTGCTGTAAGAAAACACTGCTTTAAAAGGACAAAAGCTTCCTCTGCCTCAGGAGGCCACACTCAAGTGTTTTGACCCTTTTTGGTAAGAGCAGTGATGGGGGCTGGGATGGACAAGTAGTTCCTGATGAACTGGCAATAGAAATAGCAAAAACCCAGAAAGTGTTGTATCTCTTTAATATGAAGATGGGCGGTAGAACTGCGCTCTCGTTGACCAAGGGGTGGTGTGTTGTGGTTTCGGGGTGCTGCACCTTTGTGTGGGAGTACCTTTCCCGCACTGAAATTGTATGGGGGTAGGTGCGCTCTTCCTGCTAGTAGTGGTGATGGTGATGACTTGTGTGTGTTTGTGAGTGGTGTTAATTAGAATGTTTCTTCTGGTGGTGGTGGCATTTTGGGAGTGAGGAGGGTGTGATTGGATATGGAGTATAGTTTGGAGTAATGTGAAAAGGAGAATGGAATAGGATCAAAATGAGGCCAGCGAGACACAGTAATTTGGGGCAAAATCTTTTATTGAGTAGTCACAATGCTGCTCTGTTAAGATCCCAGGCAGGTGGGTGGGGTTCAGTGATGAGTGGTGATGAGACTGGAGAGGTAGGTGGATCTTTTAGGGGGCTCCTTCTCGTGCGGTTCAGTGACCTTGCACGTCACCCCTGCTGGACCTATGGTCGACAGTCTAGGAAGTCTCGGGGGGTGGGGGGATTTGCAGAGTGGGTTGGAACACCTGTGCGGCATCCCGCGTGTTGGTGTGAGTCTTGGCAGTACTTACCTACCGGTAGGTTTTTTGTTATGGTGATGTAGGTCGATGTTGCGGCCGTTGCAGATAGGTTGGAAGCTGCAGGTTTGTTGGTGAGCTGGATCAGCGTGTTGCTGGTGTGCTGCAGGTGCATGGCTGTTCTGATTGGTCTGCGGAGGTCAGCGACCGGAGTATGCAGCTGAAGTTGGCTCTTGGTCGTGCTGCTGGTGGTGCGGAGCCAGAGGTGTGGATGGGTGAGCCGCTGGGATGTTGGGTTGCAGCGTGTGTGCTGGGACCACCCCTGGGGGGTGGTCTGCCCGGGATACTGATTAAAAAAAAGCCAGGGAGGAGGGGGGATGTGGAAAGTGTGACCGGGATGGAGCTGGTCACTGGCGATGTTGGCTGGGTGGACTTGCGGCCTGATGTGCGGGATGCTGTTATCACTGACGGTCCTTATTGGAAATGGGGATCGACGGTGGAGACACCCCTGGCCAGAAGTGAGTTGCTGAGCACGCCTGGGAGCAGGGGGGGAGAGAGGCTGGTCCAGGGTGGAGCCGGTCACTGGAGGTGTGAGCGGTGCGGACCAGCAGGCGGGTGGGCTGAGAGCTTTCTTCACTGGTGGTCCCTGGTGAGGATGGGGATCTTTAGTGGAGGTCAGCCTGGATCGGTGTCGGGTTTGATGTGAGGGTTTCCAACGCGTTTCGGCACAGGTGCCTTCTAAAAGGACAAAAGCTTCCTCTGCCTCAGGAGGCCACACTCAAGTGTTTTGACCCTTCTTGGTAAGAGCAGTGATGGGGGCTGGGATGGACAAGTAGTTCCTGATGAACTGGCAATAGAAATAGCAAAAACCCAGAAAGTGTTGTATCTCTTTCAACCCAATTGGATGGGGCCAATTGACAATTGAGGCAAGCTTCTCTGGATCCATTCGAAGGCAAGAACCCGAGATGATGTATCCCAGAAATATCAGTTCTTTTTGCTCAAAGGAGCATTTCTCTAGCTTGCAAAAAACCTGATTGGCCCAGAGTCATGTTAATACTTTGCATACATGTTGGCGATGCTCACTATATCTTCAGAGAATATCAATATATCATCCATATACAGTATATGACAATGAACTTATATAATGGGTCCTGGAAGATATGATTCATGTATTTTTGCAAAACAGCTGGGGCGTTGCTTAATCCAAAGGGCATGACCAAATAATCGTAATGACCATCTTGCATTTTGAAGGCTGTCTTCCACTCGTCCCCAGATCGGATTCTGATTAGATTGTAGGCCCTGCGAAGGTCTAGCTTGGTGAAAATCTTTGCCCTTTTTATCCGATCAAAGAGCTCTGAGATCAGAGGTAAGGAAAACCGGTTTTTGATTATAATGGAATTCAGGCCCCAGTAATCAGTACATGGTCTTAAACCTCCATCTGTCTTTAACAAAGAATAGACCAGCTCCAGCTGTTGATTTGGACTCCCTGATGAACCTGCACTCCAGATTCTCTTTAATGTATTCTGACACTGCCTGGGACTCAGGAAGTGAGAGAGGGAAGACTCTTCCATGAGGAGGCATTTTCCCAGGTAACAAGTCTATAGCGCTGTCTTACTCCCGATGAGTGGGAAATGTCTCAGCTGCCTTTTTACTGAATACATCCTTGAAGGACTGGTAAGGAGCTGGAAGCCGATCTACTGGAGAAATGACTGAATGGCACAGAGTGGAGGTTTGACAGATGACAAACGTGACCCATGGCATTGATGACCCCTCAACAGGATTTGAGGTTCACTCCAATCCAAAATGGGAGCGAGCTTGGAAAGCCATGAAAGACCCAAGATAACTGGACTCTTAGCTGACGGGAGTATATAGCACACTATCAACTCCCAATGGAGAGCGCCCACTGGCATGGTAACTTCTGTCATTCAGGAGTGGACGGTAGCCTAGGGGAGCTTATTCCCATCCACTCCAATGATTCAGAGTGATGTTTGTAGTGGTACACTAGGAACTTCTAGCTCCTGAACCTTTTTTGCAGTAATGAAATTGCCATCAGCACCCGAGTCTAAAAAGGCCTTAAGGCTTTCAGAGGATTTTCCCAGGACCAGAGTCACATCAATGGAAAACTGGGAGGCAACTTTATCTTTTGGGGTTGTGTTGAAATGCACCTAATCTGATCACCCATCAAACACAGTTAGGCCTTCTCATTTCCTGGACATTTTGAGCAGCCAGAGAGAAGATGACATGTTTCACCACAGTGCAGACACAGCTTATATTTGAACCTGCTTTCTCTCTATGCAGCTGGAAGGCATGTCTTCCCGATTTGCATGGGATCTTCTGGAGGTTTAACTGGTGCTGTGAAATGCGAGGCAAGCTTAAAGCTAAAGTGACGAGACTGTTCCCTCACTCATACTCTCTCTGTATGGTGAAGATCTACCCAGATACACAAGGAAATCCGGTCATCCAGAGAAGTTGGCAATTCCCTTGCTCTGACAGCCAGGGGCGGATTGGGCCACCGGGAATTCGGGACATTTCCCGCTGGGCCGGTCAGCACTGGGCTGGTCCGGGCTGAGCTGATCACATCCTCACCCCTCTCCAGGGGCGGATTGGGCCATCGGGAATTCGGGACATTTCCCGCTGGGCCGGTCAGCACTGGGCTGGTCTGGGCTGAGCTGATCACATCCTCACCCCTCTCCTCCCCCTTGCCATTCCGCGGCCGATTCACAGTTACTGCTATTGAACACAGCTGCTTTCGGGCAGCATGTGCAGAAGAAGCTCAATGCAGACAGAGGCAGAATAATCAGCGGTCAGCTTAACTGCTGACCACACTCCACCTTTACATTATAGCAACTGCAATTACTGCACTGCAGACATGGCCCACGGCACCTTCACATTCATTTAATTCATTTCACACAGTGGCTGGCTTCTCCTCTTCCTGCTCCTCCTCTGAGTGACAGTGACTGCCTGCCGGGTTCCTGAGCTGCCTCCCTGCCCTCACTACAATGTCCTGGCTCCCTGCTGGAGCTACTTACTTTTTACAGTAAGAAACAAGAAAACCAGGTACCATGGGGGTGCTATGTTGGGCCTGGGGTCTGCAAATACTGGACTGTAATATGTGGGTGATGTGTGTATTTGGGGGAGGGGGGCTGTGTATACTGGGCTGTAATATTAGGTTCTGGATGTACTGGGTTGATATGGGGAGGAGGGGGGCTGTGTATACTGGGCTGTCATATGTGAGTAATGTGTGCACTTGAGGGGTGATATGGGGAGGGGGGGCTGTGTATACTGTGCTGTAATATTAGGTTCTGGATGTACTGGGTTGATATGATGAGGGGGGCTGTGTATACTGGACTGTAATAATATGTGGGTGATGTGTGTATTTGGGGGGGCTGTGTATACTGGACTGTAATATTAGGTTCTGGATGTGCTGGGTTGATATGGGGAGGGGGGCTGTGTATACTGGGCTGTAATATTAGGTTCTGGATGTACTGGGGTGATATGGGGAGGGGGGGGCTGTGTATACTGGGTTGTCATATGTGAGTGATGTGTGTACTTGAGGGGTGATATGGGGAGGGGGGGCTGTGTATACTGGACTGTAATATGTGGGTGATGTGTGTATTTGGGTGGGGGGCTGTGTATACTGGACTGTAATATTAGGTTCTGGATGTAATGGGTTAATATGGGGAGGGGGGCTGTGTATACTGGGCTGTAATATTAGGTTCTGGATGTACTGGGGTGATATGGGGAGGGGGGGCTGTGTATACTGGGCTGTCATATGTGAGTGATGTGTGTACTTAAGGGGTGATATGGGGAGGGGGGCTGTGTATACTGGAGTGTAAAATCAGGGCGCTGTGTGCACTGAAAGGTATTATGGTGAAATACACTGTGTAGACTGAGTGGTATAATGGGGGGTGCTGTGTATACTGAGTGGTATTATATGGGAGGTTTGTGTATACTGAGTGGTATTATGTGTGTACTAAGGGGTACTATGGCAGTGATGTATATAATTAGAAGAGGCTATAAGAGGGCAAAATTAAAAAAAGGGTTTCATACAACATGAGCTAGTCCGACCACATACTGGGGGTGGCGAGCAAAACACAGGGGATGTGTCTCCGACTGCAAATTAATATGCAGCTGTAAAGACCCCGGCATCTTAGCGACGCTGTCAGTGGGCATCTCAATACAAATCCCCACTGCTGTGATAGATCCTGCTGCGTTCAATTTGTCAATAGTGATGGAATTTGTGTGCATTTCAGGCCGTAAGGGTCGAATTTACGAAGCAACGACTTCTGTAAACTGCTACTTCCCGGCGGGTTGCAGTCTATATTTAAAATGTCATCTGCAGTCAGTGTAAAGCTTGGCGTGCTTAACACTGACTGCAGGTGACAAAGCCCGGCTGACTGCGGGTATCGTTTTGAATACTCACTTACAACCCGCCGGGAAGCGACAGCATACAGAAGCAGCTGCTTCATAAATTCTCCCCTAAGTGTCTTTTGCACAGGGGAGGTTGGGACTTTGGGGGCAATTAGGACCAAGCATATGTTTGCTCCAGAGCCCATCAGTCACTTGTTCCGACTCATTGTATAGTATGAGTGAAATGGCCAAGAGGGACCTGCTGCGCATGCCTAGCAGCAGCAATTCCTCCCATGAGCCTTTGCTCAGCTCCACGAGTCACTCCTCATGGCTCCAGCAGCAACACTGAAGGTGCCTACACACATAGCGATCTGCACACGATCCCACAATGTGTGCGATATCCCCTGAACTCTACCCAGGCAGCTCCCCGACAGTCCTATACATGATTTGGAGTAAAAAATTGCCAATCTGACTTAAGATCTATCGTGCATCCAGTGCATTGCGTCCCAGATTGGCAGATCTGAAGATGCGATATACGACGAGCGGGGACATGCATTGGCATCGTGATCGTGAGTGGACACTCACGATTTGGGCATATTTTACACAATTTATCATCATGATTCGTCAAAATCGGGCAAATCGTGTAAGATATCGCTATGTGTGTATGCACCTTTAAGGTAAGGTGCAGCTGGCCCTGCTGTTCTGATTGCATCATACAGAAGTGACACAGGCAAAAGAGAAGACCCAAATCAAGGGAAGTTCAGGCGCCAATGGTGTTGTTGTTCTAAAGCAGCTGCTGAAAAGCTGGAGAAGTCAACTCCAGTACACAATATATTATATTTATATATATTATAATAACTTTATATATTTAATTTATTCTTGCTTCTCCACCTGAGGGTCTGTAAATTTGTACCTGATATCAATTCATTTTTAATGTTATAATTGTGCATGTATGTACAATATTTTTAATATTTTTATCAAATTACATTTGAATGAATTTCTATTATGGTTACATCTAGATTGCTATATATGCAAAGATATTAATTATAATCTAGCACTGCTACTTTGTTTCTTTATAATAGAAGTGACACAGGGCATACGTCACAGTCATACTGCACATGGGCAGCGATTAGTTAGTGACAACAGTTGTAGTTAGGACTTAATCGTGAAGTGATTGACAGGCAGAGGCCTTTTGGGGGAGTTAACGGGCAGTGGAAGCAAAAATACATGCGTGTCATAGCTGTTTTTGGGGCATGTTTTACCCTGCAATTCCATACACAATGTATTTGGCACCTGCATCTTAGAAACAGTGGCCAAGCTGCGCAACTATAGATCTATTCAGAACTTTGATCATCGACTAATCTGCAACAGATGCTGCATCTTCGTACATCTCCCTCGGCCATCTAGTTCCTGGGATTAGCAAAGCCTCCGGTGGACGTCTCAATACAAATCCAGGCGGCAGCACCACTTGCATATTTTTTCACAGCTGTGTACAAATTTGCAGCTGCGACTGCATTAAAGTACATCTCTGAAGCAGGCCCAAAGGCAGTAAAATATGACAATCTAGTAGATTGTAATAATAATTAACATATATGAATATATCTATATATCTCAAATACAAAAATAAACTCGGCACAGATAGTGTAGAATGTTAAAAACACAATGGTTTATTTAGGAATCATCAAATGTACAGCAGAAAAGTTAAAAACTGGCAAATCAGGGGCATACAAGCCAGTCAATAGAAATTACCGTGGTTCTGTTTTCAAACCAGAAACCAGCTTCTGATATCGTCTGGACTCGCTTTCTATTAACAGGTTTGTTTGCCCCTGATATGTATGGCAGTTTTTAACTTTTCTAGCAATGGGCTTGTGCAAGATTGACTGACCGATGATGGAGTATAAAGATACACAAAACATGTTTGCAACATCTGTAGACATTGAGAGTGGGCCTCAGTCCTCACACCTTCAGGTGCATGGCTGTGCACCAGGGAAGGGCTTTGTAGCGGGTTTAGCTTAAAGTCCCAAACTCAACTGCAGCAATAGGTGCAAGGAAAGCCGTGACTGCCTTGACTCACTGGCCTGATGAGGAGTGTCCCGCCTCCTCCACAGACCCCACCTCCTCTACAGACCCCACCTCCTCTACAGACCCGCTCCCATTAGGGCTGCTTTCAGAAATTTCCCGGGCTGGTTTTCCATCCCAATCCGCCCCTGCTGACAGCCCTTGCATGAATGCAGCGACCAAGGCTTCATTGTTCCACCCTAACTCTAAAGCAAGGATTTGGAATTGCACAGTGTCAGGGACCAGTACCCAGTATCGCTGACGTGGGGGGTGCACCTCTGCTATAGAGAGAGTGCCGTAATACAAATACCTTACTTACCAAACTGCCACCATTGATGGAAATGATTTAAAGAGGCCACTGGTCCTCTATTGTCCCAATAATTGCACAGGCTCAGCAACAAGATTCCCACGCAGTTAATGTTTTGCCTTACCTCTCCACAATTGCGCGGACTCGGTGTCCCAGATGAACACACAGTTCATTGAGACCAACCCTCTGCTTCCCGTACTTAACAATAGGTGTAGCATCACCCTAGCGGACTAATAATCTCTTCAAAGACTAGGTTTCAGAGCATATATGAAATAAACTAATAAAGAACACTTTATTTACACAAAAGGTAGTACAATGCTTAAAAATTAATGTTACAGAGAAAATAGTGGTTACAAAGGTACATACAGCAATATAAAATAAAAATGGGAAAAGTAGAAACTTACAGAAAACACGCATCGTTAGAAAACACGCAGCGTTCTGCCCAGGAGGAATGGTAAGAAATGCAAGGAATGCAGGTTAAACTTAAATGCGACATATTGATCCCCCAGTTTGAACACCGAACACAGGACTTCAATCCCTTTTATCGGAAGAGCATCAAACCTAGGGTGATGTTGTACCCGTCCACTCTGATTGGTGGATTAGATAATTGGAGGACAGGAACCTCCCAGCTAAGTTTAAATCCCTTTAAACTTATAACAGAATAAGCCTAATAACTTTCCCTGTGGATGGACTACCTACAATATGGGGTGTTCATTATACTGGTCCATATTTTATCTGTTATAAAAATGTAAATATGATGTGGTTGTCATAGTGCATTCCTGAGATATCTCATATCTTCAAAACTGTATGTCTCAGTGATTTGGGAATCGCACACAACCTGGATATGGAGTCCCGTTATAGGTATATAATTTTCCAAACTTCCAGCTATCACTGATGCATCAATTTTGTCACATAAACCATCCAAATATGACTGCTCTTTGATCTGCTATATCTTAACACACCTGAATGTCAGCCTGGTTACTATTTGCTTTACCCCCTATGGTGCTGTCTATAGATGAAGACACAAAGGCTGAGCAATACAGGTGCCCTGGTGACAATGTTACCATAATTGAGTGGACCCACAGATGGGCTCTAAGGTAGACAAATCTGTGTAGTATTTCCTTACTTAATTAACAGGCTAGTGGGAACCTGTTAATTTCATTACCTGGGCAAGACTCTAACCTAAAAGGCTTCCTGCAATGTACACTTCCAAGAATAATTATCATGTGAGTCATATGACATTTAACAATTCTTAAAATTAAGCTGTGGCTCCGAAATGTGAAATTAGGCCCTTTCAGGAAAATGCAGAGCTAGGTTCCATTTGCATGTCAAATGGTTAGCTTTCCATCTTTCCTGCCGTTCATTAACCTTTAACAGGACTCAAAGGTTACATGACCTAATAAAGACAGTCAGCTCTCCTGCTCTCACATTTAGATAACCAGTTATTCTATGGCTTTTAAATTACCACTCTGTTATGACATGAAACTATAATTTACACTATGTGCCATATCGCTATATTCCTCACACACAGCATATTGTCCTGCAGATTGGTTGCCTTGCTTCAACTGCAGAATAGCCAACACTGCAGAGGATACTCGCCCAAGCTCATTAAAGACCTTCTGGAAGGCTGCCAAGTAATCAGTGCTGTTATTAACCAGAAGGTAATTTCTTTCCCATAACGGAGAAGCCCAAACCAATGCCTGTCTGGACAGTATCAAGATGACATACGCCACTTTTTCCTTTTGGAAGGGAAATTCGCCACCTGGACCTCAAACTGAATTAAGTACTGATTCAGAAATCCATAACATCCTTTGGGATCCCGATCATACTTTGAGGGACTCAGAATCCATAATGGCACGAAAGCACCTGCAGCTTTAACTGCAAGGAGCTGATTGTGCCGGAGATGGCTAAGCAGCACCAACTCATTGCATTAGCGTTTGTAGGCACTGCATAATTTGGGCCTGGTCTTGTTCTTGCTTTTTGACTCTGGTGAGGAGGTTCTCAAGCATATCACGTGGTGAAAATTTACCCGCAGCTTACATGTTGGCCAGAGTATTCTGTCTAACACAGAATTAGTTATGATATTTACTGTATATAATAATGATTTAGCTTGTTCCTACCAATGGCTTTTGGAGGCGTGCATCCACTTGTAGCAGGTGGTGTTGGTGGCAATGTTTCTTGTGAGGTGGCTGATGATAAAGGTTTGACCACACTCATTCGATGTCCCACACCTTTTTATGGTTTCTCTGGATATGAGTACCTGCAACTAAAACAGATATACATTTAATGTGATTGACACTATAAGAAAGAGGGGTCTATTTACTAAGCCTTGGATGGAGATAAGGTACCAGCCAGTCAGCTCCTAACTGCCATCTTTCAAACACAGCCTGTGATATGGCAGTTAGGAGCTGATTGGCTGGTACTTTATCCAGGGCCATCTCTTCCATTGGGCTTGTTGGGCAGTTGCCCAAGGGCCCGGGGCTTGTAGGGGCCCACCAACCTGCCCCCCTGCAGCCGCGGCCTGTTGGTAAGTTTGTGATATTTTGATAAGACGGCGGCCGGTGCTCTGTATTCTGATCTAACCTCCCCCACCCCATTCCCCCCTCCCCCCCCGTAATGAGTACTCACCTCAGTCCCATTTTCACTTCATCAGCCGGCTTCAGACCAGTCAGACAGAGTCTCTCTGCATGTGTGGGAGGTCTGATGGGCCTGCAGGAGGGTTTAATTTAATTGACCACTTACATTTTTTTCCCATGAATGGGTGGTTAGGTGCCCCAGTTCATTGCTTTGCCCAGGGCCCACACTGCTGTTAAGACAACCCTGACTTTATCTCCGTTCACTTTATGTCCATCCAAGGCTTAGTAAATAGACCACAGAGCCTCCCTCCATACTTCAGTCCAATTTCTGCCTTTAAGGCTTCCTTTTGTGATTTTATCCATCTCAGGTAAAGGCCAAGTGCGCCGTCACATAGGCCAAAACCAGTACAGTGGGCCTCATTCAGAGATTTACACAATGCTGATATTTACGCAGATCGGTTGATTGTTTGCTATTGCACATGCATGTATGTCGCACTGCACTCGCGCAGCGATTGTTTTGCAATTGTGCTCGCACAGAGGATTAATTCTCAAAGTGAGTGACAGGTGCTCAGCATTTGGGAAAGGTAACGGGCAGGTGGCTAGGCAAATTCAGGCATGTCTGACCATTTAAATGCTGTTTCATGGGCGTGCATAAATTAGTAATTGCGATCAGGATTAGTCATTGCGTGGTTGGCCATTCTGCATTGATGTTACCGATGTTTATGCTAGTGGAACATCATCAGACTGATATGAGAAGGCAGCAGTATATGTCCCTATGCTTGGGTAAGCTTTGGAGACCTTAGCATATTTTCGCAGCTGTGTTCCGTGGGAAATTGCAGCTGCAATTGCATAAGTGAACATCTCTGAATCAGGCCCAGTGTCTCCATTAAAGAAAAAAGTATACCACTTATATAATGCAAGTCCACCTACAGGTCTAAAGCAATAAACAATGTATTATAGTACTTCCATTTAGTAGGTAGATACAGGGCTGGATAAACAATGGGGCAGAGCTGCAAAATAAACCTATCATCATTGCTGTACTGTTGTAGCCAGCATCCACCTGACTGAGACTCAGCCCACTGAAGACCTGGTGCCACCCCCATCCCCCAGCTGCCTGTGGGCTCATTGATAATGTCTGTCCATCCCAGTTCTGACAGTTCCTGCAACACTGCAGTAATCAGCAGGGCACAGGCATGAACAGGAGCCCTTTGTCTCTCCATCATCCCCAGGCAGCGGCAAAGCGTACGTGATATTATGATGTTGTGCCGCTGGAGGGCTACAAAGGAGCCATGGAGAGAAGGGAAGCAGCAGGTAGAAGAAAACCAAAAAAGATAGGGCTAGAGTAACATGGGTGGAACTGGACCTAGAGTGTACCTCAGCAAGCTGGATTGACATGGTGTGACTGGAGTGTCACAGTGGGGGGGGTGACACAGGAGGGAGCTGGAGTGATACAGGGGGTAGCTGGAGTGAAACAGGTGAGATGGAGTGAAATGGGACATTGGGTAGCTGAAGTGACATAAGGGGAAGCAGGAGTGACATGTGGGACCCGAAAAGACACAGGGGGAGAGCTGAAATGATACAATAGGGGAGCTGGAGTGTGACACAGGGGGAAGCTGGAGTGACACAGAGAGGAGCTGGAATGATAGAGGGGGAACCTGGATTGACACAGGGGTAGAGCCATAGTGAATGCTTCACTAGCCTCCCCTGTGCCATGTAGTTTCTCAGGGTGGCACCACCTCTGCATCATACATGTGCTTCTACACTACCATGCCCAAAAGCAACTGAGCTTCTGTGAGTCCTGGAACCTCAGCATCAGTGTCTATAAATGGAAATCAGCAACTGACATAAGATTTTATATATATATATAATATATATATATATATATATATATATATATATCCCAATCAAACAGAGCGGCACTCACAGACTATGTACTTGTGAAGAAAATCTAATGCTTTATTGTATTAGTGCGACAACGTTTTGGGGTCCATCCCCATCCTGATTGTATAATTGAAGGTGGTGATTTGGATGTTTTTTGCGTTCCACTGGATGGAACGCAAACAGAATCTGTTGCCTAGGATTAAGTCACAAGCGGAGCTCATGCAGCGTTACTTCCGGGTGACCGGAAGCGTCGTGCGTTCCATTGAATTGAACACACGCACAAGATGCCAGACGCCGTTATAGGAAGCTCTGTGGATGCGGAGATGATGTCAATATACATAATCTCCACTGAGCGCTGCAGGAAGCCCGCCGCAAGCGGTATGCATTCCAGTTAATGGAACGCAAACCGCTAAACTATATTTGGATGATAATTATAAGGTAGATCTGGGGAGAAGGATGAAATATCATTTCAGTAGGTGAGACACAGTTGGATTATAGGTGATGATTGTGTCCCTAAGGTAGTAAATCAGGATCATTGGAAGATGGACCAATGGGGTACCTTAGGGTATTTAAGGAAGTAGTATATGGTGGTTAATATACACCTTGAAAAAGGCTCTATATGAGCAGAAACGCGTTGGTGAGAAAGGAGCTACATTGAGAACACCAGGAATAGGGGCTAGTAGACGAACCACTGCCTTATAGACACCAGGGGGACCACACGAACCTATCCCGGGAGGTGACTGTTTATATCCCTGTGTATGCTATTTTGGGTGTGTATTGTCCTACACCCCTATATATCTGGTACGCAGTTACCTTTATGTGTTTTGTTGATGCTTTTATGTTTTGAAATAAATTGTACTTCACTATATACTGCTTTTTAAAAAAAATTTGAGGAATTTTGGCATATTCACTGGCTGAATCGTTTGAAAAGGAATATCATAGGAATCCATTCCGGGGAAATTCTGTCAACAATTAACTTTTCCTAAATCTGACATTTACTCCAGAGGAGTGCGGGAACTGCAAGTATTGTATTTATTGAGGTCTACAGGGTGTAAGTGGCCACCCTAGCATTTCCTGCAGCACCATTGGATTGGTGCGCTTATTTCATTACAAATCATTTATAATGATACATCTGTACTATACTATTACATTTATGTTCTAGTACATATTACCATGCACCATACAGCACAACAAGGTTCCCATCCACACACAGGGCCACAGGTATAATGATACATCTGTACTACACTATTACATTTATGTTCTAGGAAATATTACCATGGGCCATACAGCACAACAAGGTTCCCATCCACACACAGTGCCACAGGTATAATGATACATCTGTACTACACTATTACATTTATGTTCTAGGTCATATTGCCATGGACCATACAGCACAACAAGGTTCCCATCCACACACAGTGCCACAGGCATAATGATACATCTGTACTACACTATTACATTTATGTTCTAGGACATATTACCATGGGCCATACAGCACAACAAGGTTCCCATACACACACAGTGACACAGGTATAATGATACATCTGTACTACACTATTACATTTATGCTCTAGGTCATATTGCCATGGACCATACAGCACAACAAGGTGCCTGTACATTTTCATGTTATGCTTTATCAGTTTGTGGTTATTAGGGATAAAATATTCTGAAAAAAAAATACACTTAGAAACTGTAAGTTTACAATTATTACCAAACTTGAGCAGTGATAACCCCATGTGATATATGTCCTATATCACAGTCTCTCAGTCATGCTGTTTTTTATTGCATGTTACATGTATGTGTGGTGTGAAGATTGTTATTACATTGCTTTCAGTGCACCTAGTAATGTACATATCTTTAGAGGTGCAAACAGAAAGTGCATCCCATAGAAGTATAGGATGAGACTGAAGCAGCGCCTCCTCTGTGTATAGTGACAGGACTGAGCATCCATACACACAGTCACCCAAAATATACACCTCCTGTACCCCTTTATCTCATTCCAGTAAATCTCGCATCACATATAAAATGCTGTAACAAAATAACTGACCCTTTTGCGCCTTTTCCTAAATCTACCCGGAATACCCTTATTGTACCCAACCATCTCTGATTTCTGTATGTCCTGCATCAGGCAGGTATCTCAAACACATGTTTGTGTTTGTATGATATTTGTGTTTTCAAACACCTGTATCCTTAGTGTAATCTGTATTTACTGCTACATGTGATTTATATGTTTGTTTTATCTATTTACATAAGACCTTATTAAGGGGGCTGATTGGGAAAGAATTCTGAAAGTGTCCTCAATTAATTGGAACTAAATCACCTGTTGGTGCAGCCAAAACAAATGTAGCTGGGGTTAGCAAACTGTTATTATAGTTATGACTTTACAAAGCATAGACCCACTTAGTGACTGCAGTAAAGTACAAAGAACATCCTAGTGACTGCCATACAATATAAAACGCATTCTAGTGACTACAATACAATACAGAGAGCTTCCCAGTGATCATCATAAAATACAGAGTGCACCCTGTACACCATGTAGTGTTTAACAAATATAATAATAATCATCATAGTGACTGCAATTAAATATAGAGTGCATCCTGTACACCTTGTGGTGCCTAAGAAATAATAGATAATAATGGTCATAATGACTATTCTAGTGACTGCTATACAATACAGAAATTATGCTTGTAACTGCAATACAATAAAGAGAGAAAGAATCCTCCCCTTGTCAGACATTGTGCCAACAACACTTTCCTTATCATACATTGGTGGTGATTCAATTCAGAGTGATTTGAACAGCGCCAGGAAGGACTTCCCAGAGCTATTCAATTGGCTGCACTGTGCCCTACACTTAGTCAGGAGATGCCAGTAATTGCGCCTTAAGTCGGGTGTCACGGTTACCGGCGTTATCTGACTTAAGTGCCAGCTGCGATGCTATCAGCGCACGTGCTAAGCCAGGAAACAGAATCACACCCCTGAGAGGGTGCAAGCACAAATGCTCTAGTCAGGAGTTTTCAGCGCAGTCAATTGAATAGTTCCGGTAACTCTTTCCCGGCGCTATCTTTATTGCACTGAATTTAAATGTCCCCATGAGATGTATTAAGCATATAATTGCTAAGATACAGTTAAACAATCCGGGTCGCATCAAGGAGTCTCTGTACCAGGGGTCCCTGACACTACATGATAATAGCACCTTTGGGTCACTGTTCTGAGAGGCATGGATGGACCAGCATTTAGAGGGTGTGCTGGTTCCTGTAGTGCCATTTGGAGGAATTTGGTGTGCCTCCAGGTAAGTTGGCTCTCAACTTAAACATATTAATGTAAGTGCTATTTTCATGTGGCATAACAGTATGCAATTATATGACCCAAAGTGCGTGCTATTATCATGTAGCGTTACGAGGAGGGGTACATTGCACTGCAGGACTGACTGCTGCAATACAGAAACAAGTAAAGCAACTTTTTTTTTCTGTTCCACAAGAAAATGGCTGCAGCTTAACTTCTTGGGGTCTATTCACTAAGCCTTGGAGAGAAATAAAATGGAGAAAGAGAAGTCCCAGCCAATCAGCTCCTAACTGTAATTTTTCAAACACAGCCTGTAAAGTGAAAGTTAGGAGCTGATTGGCTGGGACTTCTGTCACTTTTTTATCTCTCTCCAAGGCATAGTGAATAGACCCTCTTATTATTAGATCCCAGTGGATACAAGGGTCTCTGCACCTTTATTTATCAATGAGGAGTTGAGGGTATGAACTTACTTGCCACTTGATAATGTGCCTTCTGTAATTGGCTGTGCATGGGCAACACAATTTGGCAATGTGTCACTTACCAGCACTGTCCCTGCTGACAGCACTGGATGCAAAGCATTATATACTGTATGTACAGAACTGTATTTCTACAGTATATTCCTGCTCCTTGTTACAGTATAACTCATATGTATATTTCCATCATTCTTCTCTGTGGCTTTTCTTGCCCAAGTTAGGTTTCCTACCGGGGCTGCCATCAGAAATGATGGGGCCCGGGACTACCAAAATAGGCAGGGCCCCCCTCCCCACGACCCCGGACACTTAACTAAGTTACCACACTCTTCTTATTATTACGTTCTAGCTGCTCCCCAGTCCTCACATGCTGCGGCTCCTCAGTGGCTGGCAGGAGAGATAAGTGACTGGTAGATTTAGTGTGAGATGGAGAGGTAGTGGGTGACAGGAGAGGGAGAGGCAGAGGGTGACGGGGATAAGCAGTTGGTGATGCCAGGGAGAAGGTGACAGGGAAAGGCAGTGGGTGACGCCAGGGACAAGGTGACAGGGAAAGGCAGTGGGTGACACCAGAGATAGTGTCAGGGAGAGGTAGTGGGTGACGCCGAGGATAGGGTGATAGGCAGTGGGTGACAGGGAGAGGCAATGGGTGATGACAGGTAGAGGAAGAAAAGGAAAGGCAGTGGGTGATGCCAGGTAAAGGGTGAAAGGCAGTGGGTGACAGGTAGAGAATAATGGGGAGAGGCAGTGGGTGATATATAGGGGGGCACTGGGCTGGATGGAAAGAGGGCAGTGAGATGGTGGTAGGAGGGGAGAACACTAGTCTGGAGAAGGGGTACACTGGGCTGAATGATGGCGGGACACTGTGACTAGACTGGCTGGGGTTCTTGCTGAGGGGCAGTTAGATGGAGGCAGTGGACTGGTTGGGCAGGGAAGGGGGTAGACACTGGGATGGGGGAGTCAGTGAGATGGTGGGGGACACTGGGCTGAATGGGGGTGCACTGGACAGGAAGAGAAGGGGGATCACTGTCACTGGACTGTTTGCATAGTACCTGCTCCAAATAGAATTGCAAATGGTACATGTGCTGGGGTTTTGGAATTGCAAAGAGAGAACAGAGCAACGATCTGCAGCACAAAACGTGTAATCTGTAGAACTGCTTTTCCACATGTTTTGTTTTGCAGCTCATCGGACTCTCTCTCTGCAATTCCGAAATCCCAGCACATGTACTATGTGCAATTCTAATATATTTGGCACAGGCACAGCATGTGCATATGAAATAAAAAATACACCTGACCTTACCTGTATGGTGGTTTCTCTGTGATGGGGAACCTCTGAAGAAATTGATCCTCACTGGGCAGACGGTGTCTTCAGTCGGTATTCACTATTCATGTAGGAAATCCCATTGTCCGGAAAATGCCTGTTTGTGTAGGAATATAACTAATGTCATTATTATACAACAAAGGTTCAACCAGACCAGCCACTTGTGTCCCCTCCGGCCTCCTGCCCATGTGTCACTCCGGCCTCCTGCTCCATGTCCTATCTATCCCCTTGTCTTTCCAGCTACATACCCCATGTTATCTCCAGCCTCCTGCTCCCTGTGTCACCTCCAGATCCCTGCAACATTCCAGCTTCCTGTCCCGTCTTCCCTCCAGATCCCTATGTCATTCCAGCCTCTCTGCCCTGTGTCATCTCCAGATCCCTGCACCATTCCAGCTTTCTGCCCACTTTCCTCCCCATCTTTCAAGCCACCTACCCCCTTGTCTTTCCAGCCTGCCATCCCCTTGTCTTTCAAGCCTTCTGCCCCATCTTTCAAGCCACCTACCCCCTTGTCTTTCCTGCCTGCCGCCCTCTTGTCTTTCCAGCCTTCTGTCCCCTTTCCAGCCTTCTGCCCCCTTTCTATCCCCATTTTTCCAGCCTTCTGCCCCCTTTCCACCCCCTTGTCTTCCCAGCCTATGTCCTGTCTTTTACCTTTTGCATGATCCTCTGTTAGCTGGTCCGGGTCTCAGTCCCATGCGGCCGGCAGCTCCTCTCTTCGACAGGGAGCGCGATGTGACATTATGAGGTCATCGTCATGCTCCCAGCGGTCCTTCAGGTAGGAGGAACTGTGTCACAGCAGGAACTGCTGCTGCGCTGCCGAGCAAGACCATATAACTCGGCGGCGCAGCGGCAGTTCCGGCTGTGACACAGTTAATAATAGTGATGGATGTATGGCATGGGAGGGCTGGTGGCGGTACTAGGAGCACCGCGGGTAGGGTCCCCAAAGTGTCCGGCTGCTGCCATGGCTTGTGCAGCAGCAGGGCTTAGCAGCAGGCAGGCCCCTAGAGTGTCTGGCCGCGGCTGTTAGGGTGCAGAGCAGGAGGACTTTCCTGGGCTTGGGCTGCAGCGGACGGGCGGGCCCCCCAAGAGTCCGGGCCCGGGATTCCAGTCCCGGCAGCCCCCTCCTGATGGCGGCCCTGTTTCCTACCACTACTAGAACCCCTCCTGGGGCTACAGCTGTAATTGTCATATAACAACAGCTCACAGTAACAACATGAGATTGGCCGGAGTTTGATATTTGGATTTTTCTCTTCCAGCTCTCCTCAGTCTGTGGATAAATCTGACCAGTGGGATGATCAATATTCAGCTGATCCCTCAGTATCCAGTGATCCAGGAATCTGTCACCCTGAGTGTTGCTGGGGTCACTGGGATGATTATGTCAGTTGCTTGGTATAAAGGACTAAGCAGAAGTGCCAGGGATCAAATCCTTTTATATATTCCTGGTGATACTTCCACATTACTTCCTAGACGTCTGTACTTCCTTCGGGCCAGTCCTTTCCCTAATGGCTCATTACTGATCTCAGTTCTCCATATAACAGATAGCGGTGATTACACAGTAAATGTACATACAGAGAAACCAGCAGAACAAGCCTCTGTGACCCTGACTGTCTATGGTGAGTAACATGTTATATCACTGTGCCAGGCAGACGTGTGATGAATAATGACCGGTGTCTCCTTGTGTGCGGCTGCCGGGTACAGCGGTAGCTCCATCTCTGAATCTATCTCCCATCAGCCCTTGTTACCAGGCTGGAACCCATAGGATGTGCCCAGTAATGAGGAGTGATTATGTGTGATAGTGATTATGATGATGACCTGGTTAAGAGTCTGCTGTATTTGGATGATGAATCTGCATGGACTGTGTATAAGACGCTGGTGTGCAAGCATTTGTTCAGTTTACACTAAGGGGTACATTTACTAAAGTGAGAGTTTTTAGAAGCGGAGATGTTGCCCATAGCAACCAATCAGATTCTAGCTATTATCTTCTAGAAGGTGCTAGTTAAATGTTAAGTAGAATCTAATTGGTTGCTATGGGCAACATCTCCACTTCTAAAAACTCTCACTATGGTAAATATACCTCTAAATGCCCATAGACTGACCCTCTGCAAATGCTAGAATAAAGTGAATTTAAAATCAAGATTTTGTTAAAACAGATGACTTTAATTTGTCACAGGCTGCAATTGCCAATGCATATTCTTAATGATAGCAAACAGTATCACAATTTGTATTCCTGTGGTAATAAACTGATTATCAAAATAATTCACAGTTAATTATTCAGGGGGTCTACATATAAAGCCCTTTTTTACTTAAATCATGCAGGAACTGCAGTACCGGGGCTCTGTAGCAACAGCCTAATGCAGGAAATAGCATAGAAATTTCCGGAAATGGGGTAATATAGTTGAAGACCACAGTCCCCATTACTCTTAATGGGGACTGCTGTCTGTCCCTATGTACCAAGCTCCTAAAACAGTCACTTTATAGAGCTTGGACACGTATGTTAAAGCCATATTGTGATATCCGCTTTATGTCTATGGAGTCACTCTGGAAGGACAGAGATCTTGTGATCACTCACCCGCACTATCCCTGCGATAATGTGCAGTGTTAGAAGGTGTGGAGGAGTCTTGTGCAGGGACAGATGGTTCTCACAACTGATAAGGATTGCTGATAATCAGGGCCGGATTAAGGTCTGTGGGGGCCCCTGGGCAACAAACTTGTGGGGGCCCGTATTAAATGTGACGAACTTGGGGTATGCACAGTGGGGATCTCTGTAGTGTCTGTGCCCACAGTAGTGGTGCCCTTTATGCAATTCTCCCATTAATAGTGCCCCAAGTAGTAATGCCCCAAGTAGTTATGCCCCCTGTATAAATACCCCCAGTAGTAATACCACTGTAGTTGTGCCCCCAATAGTATTGTCCACCAGTAGTCATGCCCCCTATGTGTGCCCAATAGTAATACCCCTGTAGTTGTGCCCCCTGTGGTAGTGGCTCCAGTAGTAATACCCCCTGTAGTAATGCCCCTGTATTAGTGCCCCTAATAGTAATGCTCCCTCTGTAGTAGTGTCCCAGTAGTATGCCCTGCCTTCAAGTAGTAATGCCCCCAGAAGTGGTGCCCCAAATATTAATACCCCCTGAGTAATGCCCCCAGGTGTAATGCCCCCCCCACCGAGTAATGCCCCCAGGTGTAATGCCCCCCCCCAAGTAATGCCAGTACAAAAGCCACTTGCACTACAAAATAAAAAAAGAGCTATTACTTACCTTAAGCCCCGCTTCCGCTGACCCTGCAGTCCACGTCCACGCTGCTCGGCTGCTCCTCTGCACCATGGGAGAGACGTCATGAGTCATGACCTCTCTCCCATAGTACACTGCGTGAGCCGGAGCCTGGAGCTCACGAGTGAGCTCCAGTCTCCAGCTGCCGCTGCGGGGAGGGAGCCGGGCGCCCGCTAATTACAATCTCAGCGGGCGTCTGGCAAATGGTGCCTCTCTGCGGCACCGGGGTTGGGTTGGCCGGAGGAGGCTGAACTAGTTCCATCTCCTCCGGTTCACTTTAACCCGGATTGGTGTGGGGGCCCTTCAGGTGTGGGGGCCCAGGGATGATCGCCCCTGTCGACCCCCCCTTAATCCGGCCCTGCTAATAATTGTGGCACTGCTGTGGTTGTTACTACATTGCCCAAAAGTGCTTGAAAATACAATTCACAGATCAGTTTAGTATGATACGGGAATCATACACAGGTGTTGGTACAGTACTTTATGCATAGAATTAGCTTTATCAATTTTATAAAGGAATTTATGAAATTTCATCTATCTAGCTGTCTTAACACTAAAATGTTATCATAATTACATATTAAACACCAAACTACCACAAATATATATATTATCACATTTAGCGAATACTGTATATAGGTTCTTCATGGAACATAGAGCCATAATTCATAATGTAACATATTACCAGTGGCATATTTCTTTTAGTAATGCAGTGATACTAATGAATATGCCATTGGTATTCATCATTACCCCCCAGCGAGGTCTGGCAAGGTCCATCGACGATGTCCCTCCTCAGTGGCTTACTCTCTACTGCTACCGGCAGCCAAGCTGCCAGCAATGAGCTTCTGTGTCATGCGCATGCGTATGACACTTTAACCCGATGGGGACCCACCAATGTTTGGAAGGCTTAGCTGAAACCAGAATGGCTGCTGCCAAATCACCAATTACAGCCAATAGGGACCACAACGTTCTCGCCATCTATAGATAGTGAGAGTGATGCAGTGACAAACAGCAGTAACCTTAGATTACTGCAGTTTGTTAAATATTGAAAGTATTAGCAGTGCTAAAGGGGTTATGTAATGTTGATAAATGGGGCCCTTAGTTGTTTTGTTATATATTTTTTATTTATTCATAGATATATATAGTCTGAGATAGGACTCACAGCAGTGTGATAAGGATGGTGCATGGTCCATAAGCAAAAGTACAGCAACAGTCACCTCTTACCTTACAGACAAAGTGTACGACTAACACTCACAGTTTCAGTAGATAAAAGAAGGCTTTATTCAGTATAGCATCATGATACAGGCAATGACAGGGGGCAGATGTCCAACAGCCATTTCAACTGATCACCATCAGTCTTCCTCAGGGGCCTATGCAAACACTGGAACTCATTCAGACCAGCTCGCTAAGATGCATAGTCTTGCTGCTGCTGATGGTATGCATTGTGCATGCATTGTGCGCATACCTTAGCGAAAGCTCACAATGTATTCGCTCACTGTGCATAGACAGCACAGCAGAGTGGGTGACAGTGGAAGCCGTTTTTAGGTGGTAACAGGGGCTGGCCATTAAAATGGGGGAGTGGAGGTGTAAACGCAGGCGTGCCTGAGCATCTCAACAGCGTTTTAGAGGTGTGTACAATTAAAAGACAGCGTCATAGTACATGTCACCTGGCTTGTTTTTACACTGAAATGCTCGCAGTGCTTGTGGCAGGGAATGGTCAACCACAAGCGCTGCGATCACATCCGATGTACCGATGGTTGCATACACTTCCTGGACATGACGTGCACAAGTGGGCATCTTAAGGCTGGTGGGTGTCTGCATACACTATGTGATCGCTCTTTAAGAAATACTGGGAATGCTAATGCATTGCTGTGCGACTGCACTGCCTACGCAATTTGCATACACATCGAGCGAGCAATCACATTCAGCGAGTGGCTCTGAATCAGCTCCACTAAACAAAGAATCCAGTATATATAGCAAAAGAAGAGCAAAAACAAGTCAATTACCTCCAAATTGCCCACAAGCTGGGAAGCTCCAGCCAAGCCTGCCACAATCTTATTGGCTGTGGCCGCATCTCCTGTCTCAGGACCCATGCTTCAATCCGGATCTGGCCCATCTCACTTTGACGGGTTGGCTCTTGAGACATCCGTCCTGAGGGCCAAGGGTTATTCCAGGTCGGTTATTCATACCATGCTCCATGACCGCAAACCCGCTTCGGCTAGGATTTAACACCGGGTTTGGAGAATTTATTCTCTTGGTGTTTGGCCAGGGGCCTTTACCCTAGGTCCTTTTGTACTCCTGGGTTCTCTCTTTCCTAAAAGTGGGCCTGGATTTGGGTCTTCAAATTTCAACCCTGAAGTTTCAGGTTTCCGTCCTCTTGGTACTCTTTCAGAGATGTATTGCGTTGTCGCCTGACGTCAGAACTTCTTCCATGTGCAGCCCCTTTTGTTCCTCCAGTGGCTCCTTGGGACTTGTCTTTAGTGCTCCACTCTTCTCCCTTCGAGCCTTAGGAGTCGATGGACATTATCTGGCTCACATGGAGGATGCAGAGAATGTCAGACTTGCGCACTTTCACTAGGACCGGACTGTGCAGACATATTTAGGATACCTTTCGAAGGTAATTTCTCGATTCCACATCAACCAGGAGATTGTGGTTCTGGATTTTTTGCCAGGGGAGGACTTTTTGGACGTGATGAGGGCCCTCAGGATTTATATAGACTGCACTAGGGATATCCATAAGTTTGAATTCCTTTTTTGTGCTATATGGCTTTCACAAATGGGGCTGGCCAGCTATGAAGTAGACCTTGGCCCGCTGGCTCAGTTTGACCATCTGCCATGCATACAGCAGCAGACCTCCCTGCATCGGCCGTGGTGACAGCTCATTCCACCAGGTTGGTAGGTACTTCTTGTGCAGCCCACGAAGTGCCTCAGCGAAACAGCTTTGCAGGGTGGCCATATGGTCTTCTGGTGATATGTTTATCTGTTTCTATTCTTTTGACACCTTCGCCTCCGCGAACGCAGCATTTGGGCAGAGAGTTCTCAGAGCAGCTCAGGAGTGTCCTCTCCCTTAGGGGAAATGCTTTGGGATGTCCCAATGATGTCCCAGTATCCCCTATGGTAATGTGGAAGAAAAGGAGATTTTTGTCTTACCTGGTTAAATAAGTTTCTTCGAATTGTAGACACTGGGCACCCAGCCTGATGCACCTGGCTTGTGACGGTTTGTTTTGTTTCTGGTTCCACTGTCCATCTGTGTGGTGTGTTTGGATCTGTGTGTGTGCTGGTCTTCCTTCTCTTTTCACACTCCTGCCTTGGGCTTGCTAACTTAACTGGCCTGCCTGGGGCTTGGGGAAGGCTATAGGGAAGAAGGGGCTGGGCTGCCCTGATGTCAAAGATGATTAACTATTTTGTGCCTAGTCTTTCTGCACAGTCCTATACTCCAGCGTTGTACCTGTGTTCCCTATGGAATTCTAAGAAAATTATTTAACAAGGTAAGACATAAATCTCCTTATCTTGATTTTGTTAAAAAAAATTAACAACAATCTGGCAACTGAAAAATTCAGCTTTTTATTGATAATTGCAAAAATACTGTGGTGAAGGAAAAATGCCCTGTTGATCAGTGACTACGCGTCTTATGCCACGAGACATCAGCAACAACTTGCAGACCAATTACCTTTGATAATGACAAGTACAAGGCTACCAACTCCCATGCCAATACACATAAAGGCCCAACCAGGCAGTTGGTACTGCTGACCCTACTGTAGTTGGGTAAATCAGGCTACTCAGTGCATTGAAGGGAAGTACACCTACGTAGAGACTATAATGCAGTGAAATGGCCAACGGATTGCCGTTCTTTCCTATCCAATTAAAAAGGCTGACAAACAACTTAGAAAAAAAGAGAGGAAGGGAATCTCAACATAAGAGGCAGCCTGTAGCTACAGTAAGAAGATAATTGCCCACCCCTAAACACGCCCCCAGTGAAACTCATTGGCTAGGACAATTGTGATACCCCAGGAGTGTTTTCCTGTTTCAGATAATATGATATAGGAACATAATTTATTGAATATAATGATATATGTGTGTTGTATTGGGGAAGTAGAGACCCCCCTCCATTAAAAGGTCATGATACTGTCCTACATATTCAGTTTCCCCACAAAGCCAACTAGCACAAGCAGGACTGTGCAAGGAACTACCTAAGCAGGGGAGAACTTGCTGGCAATGCCGGGAGGCTGGCGCGTGTCTCGAGCGGGAAGCCTAAGCCGGCTCGCGCTGATTGCGCAGTGCTGTGAGGCCGTTGAGGAGATAAGAGACCTCGCACTGCCCTGTACTTACTGATAGTAACGGCGAGGTTCCTCCATGACAGCTGACAGGAAGACGCAGTGGTAGTCACTTCCGGGGACAGCTGAATAGGCTCCGGTCCTGGCTGAAGATTGACAGCAGCATCATGATTGACAGCTCTGGAGGCCCGGGCGGAACTGCAGAGGAAAGAGCCGGAGTGTGAAATTAAGCAGGAGGCAGAGAGGTGGTATGCTAGAGGGGTAAGGAACATTTGACAACACCCTCATACAAGCACTCATCGAGCCTAACGTCCATTAGATAAACAATCTCAGTTAAAAGCCATTAGAGACTCACAGTATTAATTCCACCTGGCTCTCTGTTAGTACTGCGCATTATCTCATCAGAAAGGGATCAGAGGCAGGCCCTCATCGAATTAGAGACAGTATAGGATTATATCCTCACGAACAAATAGCAACAACCCCTGCAGTAATTCTTCGGAGCCTAAAGATTGAACTCATTGAGTCCAACTAAAGCCTAGATCCAGTATATGAGAGATCTTGAGTAAAATAGCTCACATCAGTATTTGTATATCAGACTCAGAGGGGGGAATTCAATTGTTTTATCACTGTGTTTTTACACGTGATAAACATGTGTTTAGGTGTGATAAAATTTAGTCGCTATTAGGGGTGTGCACCGGCCACTTTTCGTGTTTTGTGTTTTGGTTTTGGATCTGGATCTTTCTTCGTGTTTTGAATCTGGATAGGTTTTGCCAAAACCAACCTTTCGTGTTTTGGATCCTGGGTTTTGTGTTTTGGATCTGTATTTTTTTGAAAAATAGCAGAAAAAAAGCTAAAATCACAGAATTTGTGGGTTTTTCTGCTCCTATGCTATTATTAACCTCAATAACATTAATTTACACTCATTTCCAGTCTATTGTGAATACCTCACATCTCACAATTGTGTTTTTATATCCAAAAGGTTGCACCGAGTTAGCTGGATGACTATGCTAAGCGACACGAGTGGGCGGCACAAACACATTGCCCATCTAGGAGTGACACTGCAGTGGCAGACAGGATGGCAGTTTGAAAAACTAGGCCCCAAGCAGTACATAATGCAAAGAAAAAAAAGAGGTGCAAGATGGAATTGTCCTTGGGCCCTCCCACCCACCCCTATGTTGTATAAACAGGACATGCACACCTTAACAAACCAATCACTTCAGCGCCAGGGTCTGCCACACGACTGTGGCTGAAATGATTGGTTCGTTTGGGCCCCCACAAAACAAACTGGCAATTAATCTGTCCCTGCAAAAACTGGCTCTACGGAGGCAAGATGTCGTCCTCATCCTCCTCATCCACCGATTCCTCACCCTCTTCAGTGTTGTGTACATCCTCATCCTCACAGAGTATTAATTCGTCCCCGCTGGAATCCACCACCACAGGTCCCTCTGTATGTTCTGGAGGCAGGTCTCCCTGGAAGAGTTGATAATTCATTTTAATGAACATCATCTTCTCCACATTTTGTGGAAGCAACCTCCTACTCCATTCGCTGATAAGGTTCCAGGCTGCACTAAACACTCTTTCAGAGTACACACTGGAAGGGGGGCAACTCAGGTAAATTAGAGCCAGTTTGTACAGGGGCCTCCAAATTGGCTCTTTTTCCTGCTAGTACAGGTACGGACTGTCTGACATGCCTACTTGGATGCTGTCACCGATGTAATCCTCCACCATTCTGTCAATGGTGACAGGATCATATGCAGTGACAGTAGACATGTCAGATATTGTTGCCAGGTCCTTCAGTCTGGACCAGATGTCCAAACTTGGTCCTGCCTGCCATGCATCACCACCAGCGGGTTGCTTAGGATACCTAAGTTTTTTCATGGAAGCCCCAGTTACGGGAGAAAATGAAGAAGGAGCTGTTGACATGTCACATTCCGCTTCAGCTGACAGTGTTTTCACCAGCAGGTCTTTGCACCTCTGCAGGCTTGTGTTAGCTGGAAAGAGAGACACCACATAGGCTTTAAACCTAGGATCAAGCACGGTGGCCAAAATGTAGTGGTCTGATTTCAACAGATTGACCACCCTGGAATCCTGGCAAAGCGAATGAAGGGCTTCATCCACAAGTCCCACATGCCGAACGTAATTGCTCCTTCTTAGCTCCTCCTTCACTTTCTCCAGCTGTTTCTACAAAAGCCTGATGAGGGGAATGACCTGACTCAAGCTAGCAGTATCTGAACTGACTTCACGTGTGGCAAGTTTGAAGGGCTGGAGAACCTTGCACAACCTTGCACAACACAGAAATCATTCTCCACTGAGCTTGAGTCAGGAGCAAACCCCCTCCTTTGCCTATGTCATAGGTGGATGTATAGGCTTGAATGGCCTTTTGCTGCTCGTCCATCCTCTGAAGCATATAGAGGGTTGAGTTCCACCACGTCACAACCTCTTGCTTCAGGTGATCACGGGGCAGGTTCAAGAGTGTTTGCTGGCGCTCCAGTCTTTGGTGAAAGTGGCCAGAAATTTTTCGGGCCATCCAAAGCGTCTCCTGCACGTCCCTGTCGCTTTTCAGAAAATTCTGCATCACCAAATTTTTTGTGTGAGCAAAACATGGGACGTGCTGGAATTTGCCCAGATGTAATGCCCGCACAATATTGGTGGCGTTGTCAGATATCACAAATCCCCAGGAGAGTCTAAGTGGGGTAAGCCACTGGGCGATGATTTCCCTCAGTTTCTCTAAGAGGTTGTCAGCGGTGTGCCTCTTACTGAACCGGTGATAGACAGCGTAGCCTGCCTTTGGAATGAGCTGGCGTTTCTGAGATGCTGCAACTGGTGACGCTGCTGTTGTTGCTGCATAAGGTGATACATCTACCCAGTGGGCTGTCACAGTCATATAGTCCTTAGTCTGCCCTGTTCCACTTGTCCACATGTCCGTGGTTAAGTGGACATTGGGTACAACCGCATTTTTCATGACACTGAGGAAACTTTTTCTGACGTTTCTGTACAGTCTCCATATCGCCTGCCTAGTTAAGTGGAATCTAGACGGGATTTGGAACCGGGGACACATTACCTCCATCAATTGTCTAAATCCCACTGCACTAATGGCAGATACCGGATGCACGTCTAACACCAACATAGCAGTCAAGGCCTCAGTTATACGTTTTGCTTCAGGATGACTGCTGTCGTACTTCATCCTCCTCGCTAAGGACTGTTGGAGGGTCAATTGTTTAGTAAAAGTAGTGGTGTTCCTACTTCCTCTCTGGGATGATGAACGACTCCCAGCAGCAACAGCAGCAGTGGCAGCAGTAGGCGTAGCAATGCAGGATCCTCCGGAGGAATCCCGAATAGGAGAGTCAGTCATGCCAGTGACATGGCCTGCAGGACTACTTCCGATCCAGACTAAGGAGGAAATTTGAAGAGGAGGGAGTTGACAGTGTGGTTTGCAGGCACTTGGATACAACAGGACGAAGGGATTTAGGTGTCCCTGGACTGCTTATGGTCTTAGCCAAAGTTTCTGAACTTGACAGTAACTTTTTATGAACGCGCTGCAGGTGACGTATAAGGGAGGATGTTCCTAGGTGGTTAACATCCCTACCCCTACTTATTTCACCTTTACATATGGTACATATGGCAAGACAGTAGTTGTCTGGATTTGAATAGAAATATTGCTAGACCAAAGAGGTGGAATGTTTGGTCTTCTGCCCAGGCATGACCGTGATGAGCTTTTTCAACCCACAGACAACAACTGTCTCCCCAGACAGTGCTGGGAAGGTCAGGCATCGCAACCGCCACCACACTTGGACTCTCCTTGGGGATTTGTGATATCTTCTTAGAACGCACATTTCTTCGCTGTGCTTTTGCCAGATTAACTCGTTTGATTTTTTAGCTGGATGAGGGCTTCCATCGTCATGTGAAGCTGAACCACTAGTCATGAACATAGAAAAAGACCTTAGCCGTTCCTTGCCACTCCGTGTCGTAAATGGCATATTGGCAAGTTTACGTTTCTCCTCAGATGATTTAAATGATTTTTTAAGGTCATTTTCCTGATCTTTGTCATTTGGGATTGTATATGCCCTCTACTATGACATTGGGCATCGGCCTTGGCAGATGACGTTGATGGCATGTTATCGTCTATGTCATGACTCGTGGCAGCAGCTTCAGCACAAGGAGGAAGTGGTTCTTGATCTTTCCCTATTTTATTTTTATCGGAGAAAGTTTGGTCCTCCATTAATTTTATATTGATACATATGTGCGGCTAAGGTGCACACAAACACAGAAAATATTTTTTTATTATTGTTGGAGACTAGTGCACTTTGTGGGTTACACCACCCTTTAACAGACAGATGCACGCTTGTTGCTGCTGCTTTGAGGATGCAGGTGCAGCTACTGCACATACATTTCACACACAAACACAGAAAAAAAGATTATTTTATTTTTGTTGGAGCGCACTTTGGGGGTTACACCACCCTTTAACAGACAGACGCACGCTTGGCGTTGCTGCTTTGAGGATGCACGTACAGTGCACACAATTCACAAACACAGAAGAAAATGTATTTTTTTTTTTGGAATGCACTTTGGGGGCTTACACCACCCTTTAAGAGATGAGCCAGCTGGCCCTTTACTTATGGGACACAGGCGCATACTTGGCGCTGCTCCTTTGTTGATGCATGTGCAGCCACAGTGCACAGAATTCACAAACACAGAAAATAATTTTTAGGGTTTTTTTGGAATGCACTTTGGGGTTACAGCACCCTTTAATGGACAAGCCAGCCGCCCTTGATTTATGACACAGGCACATGCTTGGCGCTACTTTGTTGATGTATGTGCGGCTACTACGCACACAATTCACAAACACAGAAAAAAAAAAAAATTGGGAGTGCAATTTGGGGGAGCACCCCTGATGCACAGATCACCCCCTGGACAACACTACAGCACCCCTCTAGGACTACTGCCTTTATGGGACACTGCATAACACAGTCCAGCCAGCCCCTATAGACTTTGGAGTGGACACAGCCCCTATGGACAACTGACTGCACAACACAGCCCAGCCAGCCCCTATGACGGCAGCACAACACAGCCCAGCCAGCCCCTATGGACAACAGCAGCACAACACAGCCCAGTCAGCCCCTATGGACTGAGTGGACAGAGCCCCTATTGACAACAGCAGCACAATACAGCCCAGCCAGCCCTAGCTCCCACCCTCCCTCTTCACTGTACACAGCCGGAGTGAAAAATGGCGCTGACTCGGGGACCTTTTATAGAATCCAAAACCTGCCAGACCCAGAAGGCGGGATGTTGACGTTTTTCCTCGATTTCAGATCCGAGTCAGGTGGGAAAACTGGAGCCTGCCTCGGACCCGAGTCATTAAACATACATGTGTTGTTTATATACAACATATCCAAAACTCGCGAGATCTGGAAGGCGGGATGATGAAGTTTTGCCTCGATTTCAGATCCGAGTCAGGCGGGAAAAGTCGAGCCTGACTCGGATACGACTCGGATCGGGGGGGCTTGTGGGGGTTCGGATTTCAGAAATTCGAACCCGCTCAACCCTACATTAAATAGTTTAATTAGTTTAAAATTAAATAAAGCTGACCTTCCTTTCCCCTTATATAAGTCTCTGTGTCATTATTTCATTATGACTATGGTTGATGATTTACCCTGCACTGTTAGGAGAGAACACTCAGGCGATGGGGAGTTTAATGCATGAAAAGGTGTTAGACTATATTGAATAGTGTGTTTACTTACCTGGGAGAGTGATATAATAAACCAGCAGTCTTATTATACTAAGTAAAAGAGAAAAAAAACTATTTATCCTATAGATAATCTAGTGACATACCATACACTATATAGTAGGGGTATTACTTACAGCTTTTATTGGGTTTACCCAAGCAAGCCCAAACTATATATCCGTATACTGTTAAGCTTGGGCTGAGGCACAGTAATATAGTGACCTATAAGAAAAAAAGTGGGGAATCTGCGCTGTCTTTATATGTGTATGTATTATGTTTAACTATTAAGTGAACAATAGCACAAGCAGATGGTAAATATGAGCATAAATCAATGTTAAATTTAATGCATGTTAAAATACACAACAATATCAATATACATAAGAATAATAAAAAAAAATTAACAAATATAAAAATGAAAAAAAAAATTTTTTAAAACAAGATTGTGAGAATTATTTCACCAATCAGATAATAAACAATAAAAATAGTTGCCAGTGACCGTGATTAAACACCTTTCCAGTCTGACCAAGTAAAATAAAGTGACTGATGAAATCTGGTACCTAGTAACAATGTTTCCACTGAAAGGTAATTGTTACTATCAGTGTCATTTGAAGCGTATGAAAAATTTGCAGTTGGTGTTGATCTCCAGTAGATGCAACTAATGCGTATTTGTATATAAAAATGATGTCACAGTTCCTTAGAATAACAGCAATTAGAAAGTTTATCACATTTAGCTGTGAAGCTCATACAATATTCCGACCTCAATGGTAGCTCTGATACAGGACTTATATAGAGTAGATATCGTGTAAGCCCAAAATGATCCCAATGTTTTTTTAGGGAGCCAAATCTTACTGTGTTAAAAACACATGAATAGCCGCTAAGCTGCTAACATACGTGGACGGTCATCCAGATCAACTGTACAGCACAATCACAGCACCGCTCAGAGTACTCACGGACCAATAACCGAATAATATGGGGGCCCCCCTGGTTTCCAATGCAGTCCGTTGTGCCTGGTGGCCGAGTTGAAAGCTGCCAATGCAGTGTATGATGATGCTGCGGTGTGCCTCCATGTGTATACGGGCAATGTGCTAAGTCCAGCCGGATCCTGCTGGTGCTGGTCAGTATTTAATTGAGAATCCACTTGCTGCATATAAATGCCATCCAGGTTACACAAGAAATATTTATACACTTAATCATTCAAAAAATCATCCCAGATAACACAAAAAAATATATAAAGAAATAATGAAATAAAAATAAACAATCTATATATAAAAAATATATATATAAACCAATGCATATACGTTTCTACATTAAAACCAATTCTTAATAGGGGCATCTTCAATCTGTCCTCTAAGACATTATCTAATGGTGAGATCAGTCTTTTGGGCCTCAAGTTTGCACCATCACGGGATCCTAATTTTTTGGATTTATTTGTTGATTTAAATAGGTATATTAGAACACTCTGTAGGAAAAAATACTTTGCCATGAAACAACTGCGATCTAAAGATCAATTAGAAGACAGTGGGAATATTATTTTGGATGACGGTGATGGGGAGGCTCTTGAGGCCCTGAGTCAATTGTTGAATGAGAACACACATGACACAATAGATATAGAAGGGTCAAGAATGAGTGACATTCAATATGAGAAAATTTATGATATTAACAACATACACAGGAAAAGATTATTCAAGAATAAATCACAATTCTTTCCCACACATGTTAGGAGTGCACCTATCGACATATTCTATAAAAAAACATTAAATGATTTTAAAAATGTGTACAATAAACAAAAAAAGAAATCTAGATATAGAGATAATTTGATGGTGAGAGAGAGAAGGGCATTGAGGACTCTGTCTGGCGATCCCTCCATCATTATCAAACCGGCTGATAAGGGTGGGGGGATCGTTATTCAAGATGTTGAGGATTACATGTCCGAAGCCATGCGGCAGTTGGATGATAGATGTCAATATATGATATTACAGGCGGATCCAACTAGCTCTTTTCAAAAACAACTTATTCTTCTATTGGATAGAGCCCTTGGGGAGGGAGTGATAACGAGGGAGGAGAGAAGTTATCTGATATTGAATCATCCTGTGATACCCACTTACTATCACCTCCCTAAGATCCACAAGACACTTATTACACCACCTGGGTGTCCAATTGTAGCTGGTATTGGGTCCCTCACTTCACATCTTTCACATTTTATTGATTTTTTTCTTCAACCTTATGCAACAGCACTTAAGTCACACATTAAAGACAAAAATCATTTTTTGCACTTAATTAAAGATATTGATTGGAAGGACACTTATCTATTTGTCACATGTGATGCCCAAGCCCTCTACTCAAGTATTCCCCATGATCGGGGGATTAAAGTGGTGGAAAATGTATTAAAAGGGGATGCTGGAGTCACTTGTGTCAGAGAAAGTTTATTTTGGACTCAATTGAATTTATCCTTACACATAATTATTTTATTTTTGACCAAATATTTTATTTGCAAGCACTTGGGACGGCTATGGGCACGAGGTTTGCACCGTGCTTTGCTAACCTCTACATGGGGGCCTTTTAGGAGGCGCATGTTGGGGTGGGGAGCTTGGCGCGAATCTCGTGCTCTATGGATGCTTTATCAATGATTTATTTTTTATTTGGGATGGAGATTCACATTCACTGTCACGTTTTATAGCACAGTTAAACACTAATGATTTTAATTTGACCTTCACCAGCACTTATCACCCTTCTTGTATCTCATTTTTGGATATTTCTCTTTATGTAGAAAATTATATGATTTTCACTAAGACTTTTAGAAAAGTGGTGGACATGTATAATTATTTACATTTTAACAGCTCACACCATAAACCCTGGATAAATAATATTCCTTTCGGTCAACTTAGGAGGATACGTCGTAATTGCTCTAGTGATGCAATTTTTGAGAGTCAAGCGACAGAGATCATTGAAGCTTTTAGAGAAAGGGATTATCCTGATGCCCTTCTCAAAAAGGCACTTGAGAAAACTAGATCACTGGACAAAAATGATCTCATGGAAATTAAACCAAGGAACATAGGCAGTTTAGACCATCCTAAATTTATTTTAAAATATAACAACTGTTCACAAAATTAAAGGGATTGTAAGGTCGAATTTTCAGATATTATTATCTGATAATGTATTAAAAGACAATATTCCAGTCAATCCACTGGTTGTTTTTAAAAAAGCTGACAACCTGAGAGATATATTGGCACCAAGTTTTTTTAAAAAAACAGAATTGTACTGCTGATATAACCAACAGTAAAAGTAGTTGGCTAAGTAATAAGCCCAAAGGTAGTTTCAAATGTGGATGTCCTTCATGCATCACCAGTGAGTATGGTTAATAGATTCAAGGAGATAATTTCCAATTATTCAAATGAAAAATTTTCTATTAATAGTTTCATTAATTGCAACACAGCATATGTGATATACATGTTGGAATGCACCTGTGGGACTCAATATATTGGGAGAACTATAAGACCCCTTAGGTGTAGATTCCTTGAGCACAGGAGACTAATTATGAAAAGCAATATCCTACATAGTGTCCCAAGACATTTTACATGTATCCATAGGTCTAACCGTAGGGACATCAAGGTTATAGGTATTGAGCATATCCCACAGACAGTAAGGGGAGGGGACAGGTATTCTAAATTATGCCTGCGTGAGAACTTTTGGATACATAAAATGGGCACATTATCCCCTGATGGCTTCAATGAAAAGATTGAAATTGATTTGTAAAATGAACTGAATATTATAACTTGTCAATTGTTCTTGAATATGGGTGGGTATAGGATTCGACGTCAGGGAACCCCAGTCCAGAGGGATCTGAGGTCTACTTCCATTTCCATGCATGTTCATTAAACTAATAGTTTACATATTAATTTTATTTATATATCATGGTTATAAATATTAGTTTTTTAGTAATCATGTCATGGGTTCTCTTTTTTTGATCTTTTTAAAATGTTATATTTTTTGGTGTATGTTATCAGATACTGTTAATATAGTTATAATATAGCAAAATATTGTTTATACACATTTATCATGGCTATTAGTCGTCTGATCATGTTCTTATGTAGGTCAATTATTTTGGTCCATGTTGATAAAGGTCAATTTGTGTTATATTCTTGTGTTCAATATGTGTATATTAACATATTTATATTCATCATCCATTAACTTTGTATTGTAACTGGTAAGCAGATGTGTAGATTGTTCTATGGATTTTTTATGATCAATATCATATGTATTATGGTGTTTTATTTTATCATTTAATTATATGCATTGGTGTATAAATATATATATGTTTTATATATAGATCGTTTATTCGTATTTCATTATTTCTTTATATATTTTTTTGTATTATCTGGGATGATTTTTTCAATGATTAAGTGTATATATATTTCGTGTGTAACCTGGATGGCATTTATATGCAGCAAGTGGATACCCAATTAAATACTGATTGGTTCCTTTGAGTCACCTTCTAAAAACACCTGTGGTACCAGGTATATATAGGTCTCTAGTGCTTCACATCACTACCTTTGAAAAAGTCACATGATCTGTCACGAAACGCGTTAGGCAGGACCTATTCATGATTGAACACACTGTTGCCAGCTGACACCACTCCGACATTTGGTAGTCTCTATTCGGGACCCTGATAGCGCACCAGCAGGATCCGGCTGGACTTAGCACATTGCCCGTATACACACGGAGGCACGCCGCAGCATCGTCATACACTGCATTGGCAGCTTTCAACTCGGCCACCAGGCACAATGGACAGCATTGGAAACCAGGGGGTCCCCCATATTATTCGGTTATTGGTCCATGAGTACTCTGAGCGGTGCTGTGATTGTGCTGTACAGTTGATCTGGATGACCGTCCACGTATGTTAGCAGCTTAGCGGCTATTAATGTGTTTTTAACACAGTAAGATTTGGCTCCCTAAAAAAACATTGGGGTCATTTTGGGCTTACACAATATCTACTCTATATAAGTCCTGTATCACAGCTACCATTGAGGTCGCTATTGTATGAGCTATTGTATGAGCTTCACAGCTAAATGTGATAAACTTTCTAATTGCTGTTATTCTAAGGAACTGTGACATCATTTTTATATACAAATACGCATTAGTTGCATCTACTGGAGATCAACACCAACTGCAAATTTTTCATACGCTACAAGTGACACTGATAGTAACAATTACCTTTCAGTGGAAACATTGTTACTAGGTACGATAAAAGTTCTTCATAGTACCAGATTTCATCAGTCACTTTATTTTCCTTGGTCAGACTGGAAAGGTGTTTAATCATGGTCACTGGCAACTATTTTTATTGTTTATTATCTGATTGGTGAAATAATTCACACAATCTTGTTTTAAAAAAAATTTTTTTTTCATTTTTATATTTGTAAAATTTTTTTATTATTCTTATGAATATTGATATTGTTGTTTATTTTAACATGCATTAAATTTAACATCGATTTATGCTCATATTTACCATCTGCTTGTGCTATTGTTCACTTAATAGTTAACCATAATATATACACATATAAAGACAGCGCAGATTCCGCACTTATTTTCTTTCTGATCTCTTTTTCAAACTAACACAGTTTGATATCTGCAGCAGGCTTTTATTACTGTATTGGACTATTGAGTTTAGCGCCAGAACTGTCTATTCTCTAGTAACCTATAAGGGAGGGTTACATAAGTGGCCGTCAGGCAACAGCACTGCTGCTGACATAACGTGCCGACCAGCCGCAGCGCTTGCTTTCACTTGTGATAGCTAGCCAGACCAGCCAATCGCCCACCCCCTTGTTCTGTGTACTTTTCCTTTTGCTACGTCTCTCCTCCTCTCAGAGACTAGGAGCAGGGAATGGATGCTCCTGGGTAGAGAGTGGTACCATCAGTGAGGCAGCGCTGCCAGCCTGTGGACTGTCTGTAATCAGCAATATGTAATATATTTGATATTTATTAACAGAGCCGGCCCTAGGCATAGGCATACTAAGCAAATGCCTAGAGCATCAGAATGCCTAGGGGCATACCATGGCTCTGCAGTTCTTCCCCACCACTACCACAATCGGAACTCAGCTCCGATCGGGTAGTGCAGTAGTCAGACAGAATGAGCTTCTGAACAGAAGCTCATTCTGACTACAGGGGACAAGGAAAATAGCAGCGGCTGCAGGAGGGCATACTGCGCATGCCGAGCCGCGGCCCCTCCTCCCATGGTCCTCGGTGTAGCAGAGCCGTGAGTGACTCACGGCTCCGCCTCCGCATTTGCCGCCCGCCGCCAAGCGCTCACCGCCGGACTAAGGCACCTCAGTGCAGCACAGCCCAAGCAGCATGGTCCCAGCGACTCCCACTCCAACCATGCTAACCACCTACAGCAACAAGCGTCAGTCCTCTCAAGGTAAATTAGTTTAGGTTGCACTCACTAAGCAGAGAGTGGTGCAGGCTATGTGTATATATATATATATATATATATATATATATACTGTATATATGTGTATGTATATATATCTATATATATATATATATCTATATATCTATATATATATATATATATATTAGGGGTGAGCGGGTTCGGATTTCTGAAATCCGAGCCCCCCTATCCGAGGCCGATCCGAGTCAGGCTCGACTTTTCCTGCCAGACTCGGATCTGAAATCGAGGCAAAACGTCATCATCCCGCCTTCCGAGTCTCGCGGGTTTTGGATCCTATATAAGGTACCCGCGTCGGCGCCATTTTCTCACTCGGCTGTGGACAGTGAAGAGGGAGGGTGGGAGTTAGGGCTGGCTGGGCTGTGTAGTGTAGTGTAGTGCAGTGTAGTGTTGTGCTGTGCTGTGCTGCGCTGTGCTGCTGTTGTCCATAGGGGCAGTGTCCACTCCTCCAAAGTCCATAGGGGCTGGCTGGACTGTGTTGTGCAGTCAGTTGTCCATAGGGGCTGTGTCTACTCCAAAGTCCTGTGCAGTGTCCCAGTCCTAAAGGGGTGCTGTAGTGTTGTCCAGGGGGTGCTCTGTCCATCATGGGTGCTCCCCCCAAGTGCAAAAAAAAATATTTTTTCTGTGTTTGTGAATTGTGTGCACTGTGGCTGCACGTGCATCAACAAAGGAGCAGCGCCAAGCGTGCGCCTGTGTCCCATAAGTAAAAGGCCGACTGGCTTGTCCGTTAAAGGGTGCTGTTACCCCCAAAGTACACCCCAAACAAAATAAAAAAATATATTTTTTTGTGTTTCTGAATTGTGTGCGCAGTAGCCGCACGTGCATCAACAAAGTAGCGCCAAGCGTGCGCCTGTGTCATAGGTAAAGGGCCGGCTGGCTTGACCGTTAAAGGGTGCTGTAACCCCCAAAGTGCACTCCAAACAAAATAAAAAATATTTTTCTGTGTTTGTGAATTGTGTGCACTTTGGCTGCACGTGCATCAACAAAGGAGCAGCGCCAAGCGTGCGCCTGTGTCCCATAAGTAAAGGGCCAGCTGGCTTGTCCATTATAGGGTGCTGTAACCCCCAAAGTACACTCCAAACAAAAAAAATATATATTTTCTGTGTTTGTGAATTGTGTGCACTGTGGCTGCACGTGCATCAACAAAGGAGCAGCGCCAAGCGTGCGCCTGTGTCCCATAAGTAAAGGGCCAGCTGGCTTGTCCATTAAAGGGTGCTGTAATCCCCAAAGTACACTCCAAACAAAAAATATATATATTTTCCGTGTTCGTGAATTGTGTGCACTGTGGCTGCACGTGCATCAACAAAGGAGCAGCGCCAAGCGTGCGCCTGTGTCCCATAGGTAAAGGGCTGGCTGCCTTGACTGCTAAAGGGTGCTGTAACCCACAAAGGGCACTTCAAACAAAATAAAAAAATATTTTTTTTTTGTGTTTGTGAATTGTGTGCGCAGTAGCCGCACGTGCATGAACAAAGTAGTGCCAAGCGTAGCGCCTGTGTCATAGGTAAAGGGCCGGCTGGCTTGACCGTTAAAGGGTGCTGTAAACCCCAATGGGCACTCCAAACAAAATAAAAAAATATTTTCTGTGTTTGTGAATTGTGTGCACTGTGGCTGCACGTGCATCAACAAAGGAGCAGCGCCAAGCGTGCGCCTGTGTCCCATAAGTAAAGGGCCGGCTGACTTGTCCATTAAAGGGTGCTGTAGCCCGCAAAGTATACTCCAAACAAAAAAAATAGATATTTTCTGTGTTTGTGAATTGTGTGCACTGTGGCTGCACGTGCATCAAAAAAGGAGCAGCGCCAAGCATGCGCCTGTGTGCCATAAGTGAACAGCCAGCTGACTTGTCCATTAAAGGGTGCTGTTACCCCCAAAGTACACTCCAAACAAAAAAATATATATTTTCTGTGTTTTTGAATTGTGTGCACTGTGGCTGCACGTGCATCAACAAAGGAGCAGCGCCAAGCATGAGTCTGTCTGTTAAAGGGTGGTGTAACCCCCAAAGTGCACTCCACAAAGAATAAAAAATTCGTCTTTTTTTTTCTGTCTTTGTGAATTGTGTGGGCTGTAGCTGCACGTGCATCAACAAAGGAGCAGCGCCAAGCGTGCGCCTGTGTCCCATAAGTAAAGGGCGGCAGGCTCATTTCTTAAAGGGTGGTGTAACCCACAAAGTGCACTAGTCTCCAACAAAAATAATAATTTTCTGTGTTTGTGTGCGCCTTAGCCGCACGTATATATCAATATAAAATAAATGGAGAACCAAACTTTCTCCGATAAAAATAAAATAGGGAAAGATCAAGAACCACTTCCTCCTAGTGCTGAAGCTGCTGCCACTAGTCATGACATAGATGATAACATGCCATCAACGTCATCTGCCAAGGCCGATGCCCTATGTCATAGTAGAGGGCACATACAATCCCAAATGATAAAGTTCAGGAAAATGACCTTGAAAAAAACATTTAAATCATCTGAAGAGAAACGTAAACTTGCCAATATGCCATTTGTGACACAGAGTGGCAAGGAACGGCTAAGGTCTTTCCCTATGTTCATGACTAGTGGTTCAGCTTCACATGACGATGGAAGCCCTCCTCCCGCTAGAAAAATCAAATGAGATAAACTGGCAAAAGCACAGCGAAGAACTGTGTGTTCTAAGAAGATATCACAAGTCCCCATGGAGAGTCCAAGTGTGGTGGCGGTTGCGATGCCTGACCTTCCCAGCACTGGATGGGAAGAGGTGGCTCTTTCCACCATTTGCACACCCCCTGCAAGTGCTGAAAGGAGCACCCACAGTTCACTTGCTGATATGCAAATTGAAGATGTCACTGTTGAAGTACAACAGGATGAGGATACTGGTGTAGCTGGCGCTGAGGAGGAAGTTGGCGAGGAGGATTCTGATGGTGATGTGGTTTGTTTAAATCAGGCTTCGGGGGAAACAGTTGTTGTCCGTGGGATGAAAAAGCCCATCACGGTCATGCCTGGGCAGCAGACCAAACATTCCACCTCTTTGGTCTAGTAAGATTTTTATCCAAATCCGGACAACAACTGTCTTGCCATATGTACCATATGTAAAGGTGAAATAAGTAGGGGTAGGGACGTTAACCACCTAGGAACATCCTCCCTTATACGGCACCTGCAGCGCGTTCATAAAAAGTTACTGTCAAGTTCAGAAACTTTGGCTAAGACCGTAAGCAGTCCAGGGACACCTAAATCCCATTGTCCTGTTGTATCCAAGCGCCTGCAAACCACACCGCCAACTCCTTCCTCATCAATTTCCTCCTTAGTCCTGCAGGCCATGTCACTGGCATGACTGACTCTCCTATCCGGGATTCCTCTGGAGGATCCAGCATTGCTACGCCTCCTGCTGCCGCTGCTGCTGTTGTTGCTGCTTGGAGTCGTTCATCATCCCAGAGAGGAATTAGGAACACCACTACTTTTACTAAACAATTGACCCTCCAACAGTCCTTAGCAAGGAGGATGAAGTACGACAGCAGTCATCCTGAAGCAAAACGTATAACTGAGGCCTTGACTGCTATGTTGGTGTAGACGTGCATCCGGTATCCGCCTTTAGTGCAGTGAGATTTAGACAATTGATGGAGGTAATGTGTCCCCGGTTCCAAATCCCGTCTAGATTCCACTTCACTAGGCAGGCGATACCGAGACTGTACAGAAATGTCAGAAAAAGTGTCCTCAGTGTCCTGAAAAATGCGGTTGTACCCAATGTCCACTTAACCACGGACATGTGGACAAGTGGACACAGTGTGACTGTGACAGCCCACTGGGTAGATGTATCACCTTACACAGCAACAACAGCAGCGTCACCAGTAGCAGCATCTCAGAAACGCCATCTCGTTCCAAGGCAGGCTACATTGTGTATCACCGGTTTCAGTAAGAGGCACACCGCCGACAACCTCTTAGAGAAACTGAGGGAAATCATCGCCCAGTGGCTTACCCCACTTAGACTCTCCTGGGGATTTGTGATATCTGACAATGCCACCAATATTGTGCGGGCATTACATCTGGGCAAATTCCAGCATGTCCCATGTTTTGCTCACACAATAAACTTGGTGGTGCAGAATTTTCTGAAAAGCGACAGGGGCGTGCAGGAGACGCTTTGGGTGGCCTGAAAAATTTCTGGCCACTTTCGCCATTCAGCGACTGCGTGCTGATGACTGGAGTGCCAGCAAACACTCTTGAACCTGCCCCGCCATCACCTTAAGCAAGAGGCTGTGACGCGGTGGAACTCAACCCTCTATATGCTTCAGAGGACGGAGGAGCAGCAAAAGGCCATTCAAGCCTATACATCCAGCTTTGACATAGGCAAAGGAGGGGGTATGCACCTGACTCAAGCGCAGAGGAGAATGATTTCCGTGTTGTGCAAGGTTCTCCAGCCCTTCGAACTTGCCACACGTGAAGTCAGTTCAGATACTGCCAGCTTGAGTCAGGTCATTCCCTTCATCAGGCTTTTGCAGAAGCAGCTGGAGAAAGTGAAGGAGGAGCTAAGATGGAGCGATTCCGCTCAGCATGTAGGACTTGTCAGCTGAAGTGGAACGTGACACGTCAACAGCTCCTTCATTTTCTCCCGCAACTGGGGCTGCCAGGAAAAAACGTAGGTATCCTAAGCAACCCGCTGGCAGTGATGCAAGGCAGGCAGGACCAAGTTTGGATATCTGGTCCAGACTGAAGGACCTGGCAACAATTTCTGACATGTTTACTGTCACTGCATATGATACTGTCACCATTGACAGAATGGTGGAGGATTACATCGGTGACAGCATCCAAGTAGGCATGTCATACAGTCCGTACCTGTACTGGCAGGAAAAAGAGGCAATTTGGAGTCCCCTGTACAAACGGGCTCTATTTTACCTGAGTTGCCAACCCTCCAGTGTGTACTCCGAAAGAGTGTTTAGTGCAGCCGGGAACCTTGTCAGCGAAAGGCGTAGGAGGTTGCTTCCTCAAAATCTGGAGAAGCTGATGTTCATATAAATGAATTATCAACTCTTCCAGGGAGACCAGCCTCCAGAAAGTACAGAGGGACCTGTGGTGGTGGATTCCAGTGGGGACGAGTTAATACTCTGTGAGGATGAGGATGTACACAACACTGAAGAGGGTGAGGAATCGGTGGATGAGGAGGATGAGGACGACATCTTGCCTCCGTAGAGCCAGTTTGTGCAGGGACAGATTAATTGCCAGCTTGTTTTGTGGGGGCCCAAACGAACCAATTATTTCAGCCACAGTTGTGTGGCAGACCCTGGCGCTGAAGTGATTGGTTTGTTAAAGTGTGCATGTCCTGTTTATACAACATAGGGGTGGGTGGAAGGGCCCAAGGACAATTCCATCTTGCACCTCTTTTTTTTCTTTGAATTATGTACTGTTTGGGTTTGGGGCCTTGTTTTTCAAACTGCCATCCTGTCTGCCACTGCAGTGTCACTCCTAGATGGGCCACGTGTTTGTGCCGCCCACTCGTGTCGCTTAGCATAGTCATCCATCTACCTCGGTGCAACCTTTTGGACATAAAAACACTATTGTGAGGTGTGAGGTGTTCAGAATAGACTGGAAATGAGTGGAAATTAAGGTTTTTGAGGTTAATAATAGCATAGCAGCAGAAAAACCCACAAATTCTGTGATTTTAGCTGTTTTTATGCTTTTTTAAAAAAAAATACAGATCCAAAACACAAAACCCAGAACCCAAAACACCGAAGGGTGGTTTTGGCAAAACCTATCCAGATCCAAAACACGAGGAAAGATCCAGATCCAAAACCAAAACACAAAACACGAAAAGTGGCCGGTGCACACCCCTAATATATATATATGTATGTGTGTATGTATATAAATGTAGGTAGAAACATGTGTATATATATATATATATATATATATATATATATATATATATATGTGTGTGTATATATATATGTTTATAAATGTATGTATATATATATGTAGATAAATGTATGTATATACATGAGTGTGTAGATATATATATATATATGTATATGTGTGTGTATGTGTGTGCATATATATATATATATATATAAAATGTACTTTTTATACATGTGTATATATATGTGTGTGTGTGTGTGTGTGTGTGTGTGTGTATGTATGTGTATATATATATATATGTGTGTCTCTATGTCTCGAATGCTGAGATGTCAAAAATATCCTGTACACACAATATGTCCGTGAACAAAGTTGTTCACAGACTTATGGCGTCAGCTGTGCAGCACAGCCGGTGCTGTGTGTAAGGGCGTTCAGCCGATCGCCCTTAAACTCGCTGCAGTGGCTGGCAGAAAGGGGGGGTGGCTATGTGTCGTCCGGCTAGCGGGGCCGCAGATGATGGTTGTTCAGTGTGTATGAACAACCATAATCTGTAGATATATCCGTCAGCTGTGTACCCAGTTTAAGATTGGTGGTGGATTATGTTCTAGGGGGCACCAGCCAAAATCTTGCCAAGGGCCGCCCAATTGGCTAGGGCCGGCCCTGTTTATTAACAAGCAATGTAAGTTGTGTATGTGTGTCAGTAAGTGTAATATACTGTCCACAGCACAATGACACTTACTGACACACAACACAACAACATACATTGCTTGTGTTATTATATATGTAATAAACTGTATATTATTAGGGGTGTGCACCGGCCACTTTTCGTGTTTTGGTTTTGGATCTGGATCTTTCTTCGTGTTTTGGATCTGGATTGGTTTTGCCAAAACCACCCTTCCGTGTTTTGTGTTCTGGGTTTTGTGTTTTGGATCTGTATTTTTTTGGGAAAAAAGCATAAAAACGGCTAAAATCACAAAATTTGAGGGGTTTTCTGTTCCTATGCTAGTATTAACCTCAATAACATTAATTTCCACTTATTTCCAGTCTATTCTGAACACCTCACAATATTGTTTTTAGGCAAAAAGGTTGCACCGAGGTAGCTGGATGACTATGCTAAGCAACACAAGTGGGCGACACGACACGTGGCCCATCTAGGAGTGACACTGCAGTGGCAGACAGGATGGCAGTTTGAAAAACTAGGCCCCAAACTACATAATGCAAACAAAAAAAGAGGTGCAAGATGGAATTGTCCTTGGGCCCTTCCACCCACCCTTATGTTGTATAAACAGGACATGCACACTTTAACAAACCAATCATTTCAGCGCCAGGGTCTGCCACACGACTGTGGCTGAAATGATTGCTTCGTTTGGGCCCCCACAAATCAAGCTGGCAATTAATCTGTCCCTGCACAAACTGGCTCTATGGAGACAAGATGTCGTCCTCATCCATCGATTCCTCACCCTCTTCAGTGTTGTGTACATCCTCATCCTCACAGAGTATTAATCCACCACCACAGGTCCCGCTGTACTTTCTGGAGGCTGGTCTCCCTGGAAGAGTTGATAATTAATTTTTATGAACATCATCTTCTCCACATTTTGTGGAAGCAACCTCCAACGCCTTTCGCTAATAAGGTTCCCGGCTGGACTAAACACTCTTTCGGAGTACACACTGGAGGGGGGGCAACTCAGGTAAAATAGAGCCCGTTTGTACAGGGGCCTCCAAATTGCCTCTTTTTCCTGCCAGTACAGGTACGGACTGTCTGACATGCCTACTTGGATGCTGTCACCGATGTAATCCTCCACCATTCTGTCAGTGGTGATAGTATCATATGCAGTGACAGTAGACATGTCAGAAATTGTTGGCAGGTCCTTCAGTCCGGACCAGATGTCCAAACCGGCTCTTGACTTATGACACAGGTGCACGCTTGGCGCTGCTACGTGCAGCTAAGGTGCACACAAACAGATAAATATATTATTTATTATTTTTTTGTACACTTTGGGGGTTACACCACACTTCAACAGACCAGCCGGTCCTTGACTTATGACACAGGCGCACGCTTGACGCTGCTACTTTGTTGATGCACGTGCAGCTAAGGCGCACACAAGTCACAAACACAGAAAAATAAATAGTTTTAATTTTTTTGTGCACTTTGGGGGTTACACCACCCTTTAACAGACGAGCCAGCCGGCCCTTGATTTATGACACAGTTTCACGCTTGGTGCTGCTACTTTTTTGATGCACGTGCAGCTACAGTGCACACAATTCACAAACACAGAAAAGAAGAATTTTTTATATTTTTTTGGGAGTGCACTTTGGGGGTTACACCACCCTTTGGGGGTTACACCACCCTTTAACAGACTTATGACACAGGCGCACGCTTGGCGCTGCTCCTTTGTTGATGCATGTGCGGCTACAGTGGACACAATTCACAACACAGAAAAGAAGAATTTTTAATTTTTTTTGGAGTGCACTTTGGGGGCTACACCACCCTTTAACAGACGAGCCAGCCAGCCCTTTACTTATGACACAGGCACACACTTGGCGCTGCTCCTTTGTTGATGCACATGCGGCTGCTGCGCACACATTTCACACACAAACACAGAAAAAAAGAAGAATTGTTTATTTTTTGTGGAGCGCACTTTGGGGGTTACACCACCCTTTAACAGACAAGCCAGATGGCCCTTTACTTATGACACAGACACACGCTTGGTGCTACTTTGTTGATGCACGTGTGGCTACTGCGCACACAGGCCCTGATTCAGAGCCGGACGCTCTGACAGAGCGCTCGCTCTGAATCAGGGCCGGGCTTTTGTTTTTTTAGAATGGCCTCCTGGCTGCTCGCATAGCTGTAGGTGACCACCCACAGCTATAACGAGCGGCCATGATGATGGTCACGATGGTCAAGACCATCGCGACCATCGGGCTTGCGACGAGACCCTTGTGGTAGGATCTCGTGGCCGCAAGCCCCAGAGAGCTTTCGGCTCAAATTGAGCCGGAAGCTCTCCCACTGACATCACTTGTGATGTCAGTGGGGCCGCCCCAAACGTTAGGCGTTCCTTCGGGAACGCCTCCGTTTGGTCGGTCATGCCCCCGGCCCGCCTACCAAAGGGGGCGAGCTGTCACTCACCATCGACAGCTCGCCCCCTTTGTTGCGAGACCTGGAGTGACGGAGTGCCCATCGCTATCTGGGTCTCGCGCATGCGCACGAATTTGCCAGCTCCGTCATGCGCATGCCCAGTGGACCACCATCGACCGGTTGCGAGCGTTTAGTGCTCGCGACCGGGTCTGAATCAGGCCCACAATTCACAAACACAGAAATTTTTTTTTTCTTTTGGAGTGCACTTTGGAGGTTACAGCACCCTTTAATGGACAAGCCAGCCGGCCTTTGATTTATGACACAGGTGCATACTTTTCTCTACTTTGTTTATGCACGTGCAGCTACTGTGCACACAATTCACAAACACAGAAAAAAAAAAATTGTTTTTTTGCACTTGGGGGGAGCACCCCTGATTTATGGGACACTGCACAACACAGCCCAGCCAGCCCCTATAGACTTTGGAGTGGACACAGCCCCTATGGACAACTGACTGCACAACACAGCCCAGCCAGCCCCTATGACAGCAGCACAACACAGCCCAGCCAGCCCCTATGAACAACAGCAGCACAACACAGCCCAGCCAGCCCCTATGGACAACTGCAGCACAACACAGCCCAGCCAGCCCCTATGGACAACAGCAGCACAACACAGCACAGTCAGCCCCTATGGACTGAGTGGACACAGCCCCTATGGACAACAGCAGCACAACACAACACAGCCCAGTCAGCCCCTATGGACTGAGGGCATGATTCAGACCCAGTCGCAAGTGCTGAGCACTTTCAACCGGGTTGATGGTGGCACACAGCGCATGCGCATGACGGAGCCGGCTCCATCGTGCGTGAGACCCGGCTAGCAACGGGTACTCCGTCGCTCCAGGTCTCGCACCAAAGGGGGTGAGCTGTCGATGTTGAGTGACAGCTCGCCCCGTTTGGTGGGCGGGCCGGGGGGGTGGCTGCCCAAACAGAGGCATTCCCATGAGAATGCCTACCATTTGGGGTCGGCCCCACTGACATCACAAGTGTTGTCAGTGGAGAGCTTCCGGCTCTGTTAGAACCGAAAGTTCTCTGGAGCTTGCGATGGGCGAGACCCTACCACAAGGGTCTCGTCGCAAGCCCGACGGTCGCGATGGTATTGACCATCGCGACCATCAATCTGGCCGCTCGCAATAGCTTTGGGTGGCCACCTACAGCTCGTCCCTGATTCAGAGCGAGCGCCTCTAAATAAGGCCCTGAGTGGACACAGCCCCTTTGGACAACAGCAGCATAACACAGCCCAGCCAGCCCACACCCACCCTCCCTCTTCACTGTCCACAGCCGGAGTGAAAAATGGCGCCGACGCGGGGACCTTTTATAGAATCCAAAACCCGTGAGACCCGGATGGCGGGATGATGATGTTTTGCCTCGATTTCAGATCCGAGTCACGCGGGAAAACTCGAGCCTGCCTCGGACCCGATTTGGATCCCTCCGATTTCAGAAATCCGAACAAGCTCATCCCTATATATTATATATATCAACATGTATATTGAGTCATTAAACATACCGTACATGTGTTGTTTATATATAACATACTGGTACTGGGGGAGGTAGGGGCGGTATTTTGTAGCTTTGCCTAGGGTGTCTGGAAACCTTGCACCGGCCCTGAATAAACGATCAATTAACATGGTTTTCTATTAAGGTTCTTAGTACATGTTTGGCCAAAGATGTTTGTCCACCTACCACTTCATGGTGACCTCATCAGGTGGCTCCCTAACATCCCTAATACTGACACATTGTATACATTTATCTAGGACGTACCTGTTATAGTGCCCATTACATGTGTGTACTATAATGCACAGGACCCATACTATTTAAAATCACCTGGGGCAGATATGAGGAATTCTAGCCCAGGAGAAGGGGTCTCGCCTTCAAGTGTACCTTAAGTATGCACATACTGTACATAGAAAAAAAGGGGAGGGGACTGGGCTGCACATCCTAAAATAGAAATAGACTTAGGGCCTGATTCAGCCTCGTCGCTCCTGGGCTCACTACAAGATTGGGTGGCTGTCGATGTTGATTGACAGCTTGCCCCATTTTGTAGGTGGGGAGGGGGGGTGGTTGCACAAACGGAGGCGTTCCCGAAGGAACACCTGCGTTTGTGGGCGGCCCTACTGACATCACTCGTGATGTCAGTAGTGGACTTCCTGCTCTATTAGAGCAGGAAGTCCACTCGGCTTGTGAGAGCCGAGATCCTACTGCAGGGTCTCGCCGCAAGCCCGATGGTCGTGATAATCGATAATCGCGTCCATCGCCAGGCCGCTCGCACAAGCTGTGGGTGATCACCCACAGCTGTGCGAGCGGCCTGGAGACTGGAAAAAAAAAATAGAACGCCCTGATTCAGAACGAGCGCCTCTGAATCAGGCCCTTAGTCTGGCAAGACTCTTAACATTGCAGACCAACATGGCCGATGACTTGAACATCACTCAGCTGTTCCGGTGACTTTTCTTTATATAAATAGTCTGAAAAATAATGTTTTCTTTTGCCACAATAAAATGTGTTGGAGATGTCCTAATAATCAGACCTCTTAGGTTGCATTATATGTTATACAGTACGTGTATTTATTTTAGGTGATCCAATTCCTGCTTACTATCGTTTTTATTTTATATCTTTGATAAAGAAAATATCTATTGTGAAGCACAATGTTATGTAAGTCTGAGCATACCATCAGCTAGAAAAGCATGCTGGGACTTGTAGTTACACCATACTTGCCGACTATCTGGCTGCTCCTTCCGGGAGGGAGTAGCCAGATCGGCAGAACAGGGGGCATGGCTGGCAAAAGGGGGCTGATCCAGATGAGCTGAGGTCGGTATGCAGGCGTGACAGGGGGTGGGCCCACGTGATCACATCATTTTAGCCCCGCCCCCGCTACACAATGCCGAAAAACAGGCATTGTGAGGCAGGGGGCGGAGCCAAAATGACGCGAATCACGTCAGCGCCCCCCCCCCGCTGCGCGGGTTTATCATGTAATGGGGTGGGGAGGGTCGGGGGATCGGCGGCAGGCGGGAGGCTTGCCTGCCTTTCCGGGGGGGCAGGAGCTGTACCCGTTTATCAGGAGGCTCCCGCCCGAATCGGGAGGGTAGGCAACCCTGAGTTACACAACAGCTGGACAGCCACAGATTGGCCAGCTTGAACTACTGTACAGTGAAATCTTGTACACTACTTTTGCATTGTCTATGGTCTATGAATATTTTCCTCCCTCCCCCAACTCTTGTATATAAGTATGGGACTGTATATCACGTCGACATACAGAGTGTTCAGAATGTGGACATGTGAAATGTCAACATTCACAATGTCGTTACTCAGCATGTCAACAGTAAGATTTGCCATTCACTGGTAGTCTGAGTCTAACCGTAACTCTAACCCAGGCTTGCCTACCCTCCCGATTTGGCCGGGAGCCTCCCGATTTTCGGGTGCCGCTCCCGGCCCCCCGGAAAGGAGGGCAAGCTTCCCGGAAGTTTTTTTTGTTTCCCTGAAAAAAACAGAAATACCCGCAGCGGGGGGCCCGGTTACGCGATTCGCCTAGAATCGCGTCATCGTGTCCCCGCCCCCTGCTTCTCAATGCCGAAAATCACGGCATTGTAAAGAGAGGGTGGAGTCACGATGACGCGATCGTGCAACTCCGCCCCCAGTGTGACACAAAATGGCCGCCCCGCCCCCAGCTCTGCCCCCTTCTATTAGCCGACAATCAGCTCCCTCCCGGAAGGCTGGAGCTGATTGTCGGCAAGTATGCTCTAACCTAACTGCAGCGTAACCCTAACCCTTAGATTGTGTGTTAACATTTTTGAGTATTGACATTCTGGCCACGTTGACATTCTGAATGTCGACCACTTGACTCTGTACCCTTGTTCATATTATGTTTTTCTTCCCCTTTTGAATCCAGTTATTTTAAAAGATTACAAATTTACTGTACTTTAATTCCCAGAGACCTATCTATTTGAGAACTAACAGTATTTTGAGTAATTACGGAAACAAATCACAGCAGCCCTCTATGAGGTTTACCTCTCTGCCGTTTCCTATAAACAGTTCAGTATTTTCTATTTGTCAGACAGTTTGCTGATTCTTATTCAGAAAACACTTCTCCCCTGAGTGACAGTCATTATTTCCCAGCTGCAGGAGGCTGAGCCACCTGTTCCCTGACTCCCACAGTCTACTCTACAGTATGGAAAGTTGCCACTTGTGTATCGTATGCTGGAACCATGAGGGTGACACTCGTTGCTGTATGTGCAATTTCTGCGCTTATATCCACAGGTGGGTGACCAGATTTATTACACTACCTATTGATACAAACTGATAACGTGTATGACTTAAGGGATTAGTGATCACTATCTACCAACTTTCCTATCTTTACCCCAATACAAAATGCTCTGTTCTGGAACTTCCCAATTACTTTACTTTACTAGTGCAGTTATCTCTACTGAATCCAATAACTCATGTTTAATTAAACCACTAAAGCTGCATACACACACACAACAATTTTGTTACCAACGATTTTATGAATGATTTTATGAACGATTATCTAACAGATTTTTAATCGTTCTCATTTTAACTCAGAAAGTGAATGATTTTTTTCAATGATTGAACGATAAACGATAATCGTTCAAAAAATCTTGTGTGTGTATGCACCTTCACACTTAAGCTGCATACACACACAACGATTTTGTTACCAATGATTTCATGAACGATTTTATGAACAATTTTCTGTCAGATTATCTGTCTGACTTTTTAAAGTGTAATGAACGATTTTTTGAACTACAAATGATTTTTGTAACTTCCCTTAATGAAAATCGTTCAGTTGGTCAGTCAGAATGAAGTACAAACTACAAACTACAAACGGGAACGCGCATGAACGATAATCGTTCATCATTATAACTCAGAAATTGAACGTTTTTTCAATGACGTCGTTATAGTTAAATCGTTCAAGAAATTGTTATGTGTGTGCACCTTAAGTCATTCATTCATCCATTCATCACAGGTAACTGCCTGTGTAGATTACTTTCCGGAGCAGAGCATTTTGCATTGGATGCAAAAGGAAACCTTAAGCTGGGTAGACACTGAACTGATATATCTGCATATGATGGTCGTTCATACACACTGAACGACCATCATCTGTTTCTGGCCGCAGGTCCCGCTGGCCGGAGGGGCATGTCGCATCCTCCTCCATGCGACACACTGCCCGATGCACAGATATATCTGCCATTGGCTGTGCAGCAGAGCCGACGCGACATGTCTGCAAACGACGTCGTTCACAGACATATCACTGGTACACATTGGCCGACGTGCACCCTACATAGTGGCCGATCATTTGGTATATCTGCCAGTGTGTACCCAGCTTTAGCAATCAGTTTATTACAGCACAGACGGTGTAATGGTAGCATTACTGCCTCACAGCACTGAGGTCATGGGTTCAATTCCCACCACAGCCCTAACTGTGTGGAGTTTGTATATTCTCCCTGTGCTTGCGTGGGTTTCCTCCGGGTACTCCGGTTTCCTCCCACATTCCAAAAATATACTGGTAGGTTAATTGGCTCACAACAAAAATTAACCCTAGTGTGTGTGTACATGTGATAGGGAACATAGATTGTAAGCTCCACTGGGGCAGGGACTGATGTGAATGGACAAATATTCTCTGTAGAGCGCTGCGGAATATGTGTGTGCCATATAAATAACTGGTAATAAATATTACAATGAGGTTAATGTAATGTTTTGTGTATATTGTTTAGAGATATATGTGTTCCCTCTGTTTATATTGATTTAATTAAATCTTTATCTCATATAAATAAATGCATTTCTTATAAAGATACTTCAGATGTAATTTTTTTTTCTTCAACTTTTTAAATTAATTTGAGCATTTGGTGCAATTTAATTTTTAATCTACATGCAGACACAATTGTGTGCTGCTCACTGTAATACAATAGTACATACTGGTCCTGAGTCTGAATTGTACGCTAATGCAAATGCATTTGCAAATTTTGCCGCTTAGTGTGATACCCCCATATTTATGGGGTTACCCCTTAGTAAATCAGGGAGACACTTGGTTGTTCTTTAGCCCCTGTCATTTTTATATATATATATATATATATATACACAAGATCATACAGCACCATTTGCCCCATAGGATAATACAGTGAACTTTTGCTGACCTTTCTCCCTCGGACCTTACTGAGCATGTGCAGACAGGGAGGTAGAAAGTGCCCCTTGGTCAGCGACCCATTTTTGGAGGGAAAATCCTGCCCCATTGATTGGTGGCCTAGGTGTCCAGGCAGAGATTCCTGTAGGTGGCCTATTGCTGGGTCCCCTCTGTCCACTCATAGATGCCGGACCGACAGGGAGGAGTGTGAGGGAGAGCTTATAAAATACCTTCCTCAGGGCTGTCAGTGCTGAGTCTGGGAGGAATTTCTGAAAAAAGGATTGTCTGTGAGGAGTTGCTGTGGAGTTTCCTTGGATCTGTAAAGATAGGGGATAGTATCCCCCTGTGTTACCCTGGATTACAAATACTGCACCTGGTGCTGTCTGTAAGGAATCAGTGGACTGCCCTTGGAGCTGTAAAACTAAGGATGCTATAACTTTTATGTTTTCCCTGGATTACAATTACCAGACTCATTATTAGCCCGGAAGGCTACCTATCCAATCTGCCAGGAGAGTTGCTCTGATGCTGGATGTGAGTCCCTGGAGGAAGCTTGCCTGGGGATTTGCATAGAGCACCCTGCTTTGGAAGAAGCCCCCTCTGAATAAAGGACTGCCTCCCTAAGTGCCTGTTATCAGGAGTCACTGCATATGGTAGTCTGCGCATGCTGGGAGAGAAGAGGAGCTGCCTGGGAAGGAGGTCTCATCGTTCCATCATCGCAGATGAAGCCCCAGCTGAGGAAAAGGTCTCACCAGTGATGAAAACCCTGCTGGCACCTGCACTGGCAGAAGAAAAGACAGCCCCAGAGGAAGAGTGCCTCAAGACCCCTCCTGCTGCTGTGCTTGTTTGCTGGACAGAGCCCTTGTGGAAAGGGATTTTGCACCTGTTGCCCCTTGTAAAATACCTGCCGGAGGTCTGCAGCTGGGAGCTCTGGTGCAGTGCTGCGCATCCCAGAGTTGCCCTGGACATCGGAGGAGGCTGAATAGCCACTGCCAGGGGTGAGATCATACCAGAACCTCCTTATACTCTGTCCCTCCACAGCTTATATCTTCCCTCCATTAAGGCCCTGCCTCTCTGTACACCTATCCTATCTGGGTTCCCTGGGTTTATTGCATTATCCTTTACCTTGTGGCTAAACATGATTAGGCTGGGAGACTAGGTTTTGTGTAAAAGCTGGGACCGGGAGTTAGTCTCCCACACAACTCAGTATATAAAGGAGTCATAGTGTTTTAAATTAGGTAAAGTGTGGGTGTAGTGATGAAATAGGGGGGAAGTAAAAGATAGGTCACCCCCTCTTTTCCCCAAGTATTGTATTGGTGGTCATTTTCTTTCCTGTGAACCTCTGGCTCATGTCCAGGAGGGGACGTGACTGATGGGCGTCGGCTCATGTCCAATGCCACTGTGGGTGATGTATAAAGGATTTTATGTCTAGCTTTAAACTAAATGTAATGCCATGTGATATGTATTTGGCTCTGTTTACTGTTTGACTCATGTGTTAGCTAAAGTGGTTGATAGTGGCCCTCCGTGGCCCTTTATCTGTTATAGCACTCTGTAAAGCTGTTCACTGCTCGCTGTGTTATTATTGTCAATGCTGATTAATATTTTGCTTGCATGAAATGTTTGAATCTTTACTGATATTGGGGTTACTGTAAATTGTCTTTTATACACTGCTTGGCCCGGTATCCATTTCAAAGTCCATTCATGCTGAAGTAATTTATACTTGTGCTGTCATCTCATTAGCAAAAGGTGTATGCTTACTGTGAATCTGTTGCTTTGTCAATTCCCGTGATGTAATGTACATTACTTGTTTATTTAGCCCTGTGTAACCCCAGCTGGCAATTCTGGTAGTAAAAGTTGCATTATTGTGCTTGGGCCATTTACTCTGCGTGAACTGTTAGCCGTTACAGCTGGAGAACTACAAGTAGCAGCCTAACTTGCATGTGCTTTATTGTGCTTGGGCCATTTACTCTGTGTGAACTGTTAGCCGTTACAGCTGAAGAACTACAAGTACCAGCCTAACTTGCATGTGCTTTATTGGGCTTGGGCCATTTACTCTGCATAGACTGTTAGCCATTACAGCTGGAGAACTACAAGTATCAGCCTAACTTGCAGGTGCTTTATTGAGCTTGGGCCATTTACTCTGCATGAACTGTTAGCCGTTACAGCCGGAGAACTACAAGTACCAGCCTAACTTGCATGTGCTTTATTGAGCATGGGCCATTTACTCTGCATAGACTGTTAGTCAATACAGCCGGAGAACTACAAGTACCGGCTTAACCTGCATGTGCAATATTAAGCTTGGGCCATTTACTCTGCATGAACTATTAGCCGTTACAGCCGGAGAACTACAAGTACCACCCTAACTTGCATTTGCTTTATCGAGCTTGGGCCATTTACGTTGCATGAACTGTTGGCCGTTACAGTCAGTGAACTACAAGTACCAGCCTAACTTGCATGTGCTTTAATGAGCTTGGGCCATTTACTCTGCATGAACTGTTAACCGTTACAGCTGGAGAACTACAAGTACAAGCTTGGCCTGCATGTGTTTTTTTCCCATGTTATTCCTCAGCAAAAGGGGAGCGTTAACACAGACTGTATTTTTAAACTATAGGCTGCTGGTGCACTACTGATATAAGCCTAACCTGCATGTGTTTTTCCCACGTTATTCCTCAGCAAAAAGGGAGCGTTAACACAGACTGTATTTTTAAACTATAGGCTGCTGGTGCACTACTGATATAAGCCTAACCTGCATGTGTTTTTCCCACGTTTTTCTCAGCAAAAAGGGAGCGCTAACACAGACTGTATTTCACAGCTATAGACTGCCGGAGCACCATTGATTCAAGCTAGACCAGCAGGTTTCATATTTAGGTCTCTCATTTGTTTTTTTGTTAAAGTTCTGCAGGAATTGTGGTTCTTGTTGGTTTCACATTCTTGCCAGCTGGGGTCACCGGTAAATGACTGTGAGGTAATAAATAAATACCTTGTCATTGAAAAGTGTAATTAATATCATTCCATCTGTAAATGGTAAATATCTCCTGTCATTTGTTGTTAATTATTAACAAATAATGAAATTGCATTGCACCTTCCCTCCTGACTGGTCATTGTGTCTGCAAAAGGGGAATTCAGGCTTGCCTCTCTGTCACGGTGTGTCCTATGTTAACACGGGGAAATCGGCCACCGAAGCAATCCGAACACAGCTGAACCTGGTGCTAGTGGTGCAGCACTGTACAAACCAGTCAGTACATCACATTAGCAATTGCTGAAATATGCAGGCGGAATCAGCCAGCGGAATTTGTATTGAGATGCCCACTTGGCGCCCTCACAGCTACCCGCAAATGCGTACACAACTGCAGCATTGTACGCATATCAAGAAAACATTGACTCCTTTAGTGAGTCTATGACCATGGTAACTGAGACGGTGGAGCTTTGTTCTCTGCATGCGTGATCGCAGACGCTGGCTATTACATGCCCAGAAACGGCCCCAACATGCCTGCACTTTGGCCAGAATCCCCCATAACCACCCACAACACATTCTCTTCCTGTCAATCAATTGCAAGTTAATCCTCTCAGCGACCTCAATTTCAATTCATATGTCGCAGGTGCGCAACACAGCTGTGACGCATGCGCAAGCCACCGATATCGCTCAACTGCGTGAAAATTGGGATAGCGTTCAACTCTAACTAAAGCCCAAAGTACAATGGTAATGTCAGTGGGCAGTTCCTGTACAGAGTAATTTATACCAGGGGAAAGGGGTCACACTGGAAGGTATGTTCCAAATGTGAGTATTAGAATATTGCATGTTTTTTAACCATGAGTAAAGGCCCATATACATCAGAGATTGATTGCAGCAATCTTGCAATTTGCAATCGATTGTGTATAAAAATCTTTCCCTTTTTCAATCGATTGTGGCAATTCTGCAATCTGCAATCGATTGAAAAAGGGAAAGATTTTTATACACAATCGATTGCAAATTGCACACTTGCTGCAATCAATACCTGATGTATGGGGGCCTTAAATCTTCCACATTTTGTATTGAAAAGAAACCAAGAAGCATTGTTTAGGCGCAGATTTAATAAGCTGAGAGTTGGCTGAAAATTACTTAACATGGGATAAAAACCCGCAGCCGGCAATTTTTCCTATTATATGACAAATCTGCATTAAAAGGACGAGTGGGCGGAGGGGTATTTTAGCACGCACCTCCAGATCCAAATCCTTATTTTAAAGCATAAAGGAGCTCATTCAGAGTCGGTCGTGAGCGCTGAGCGCTCACAACCGACTCGATGTTGCCCCACAGCGCATGCACACGACGGAGCCGGCTCCGTCGTGTGCATGCGCGAGACCCGGCTAACGATGGGCACTCCATCGTTAGGGATCTTGTAGCAGACAGGGTGAGCTGTCGATGTTGATTGACAGCTTGCCCCGTTTGCTGGGCAGGCCGGGGGCGTGCCTGGCCAAACGGAGGCATTCCAGTCGGAATGCTTGCCGTTTGGGGGCTCCCCACTGACATCATTGCTGATGTTAGTGGGGAACTTCCTGCTCAAACAGAGCAGGAAGCTCCATGGGGCTTACGAGTACCCAGACCCTACCCTAGGGTCAGGTCATAAGCCCCGATGGTCACGATGGTCTTGACCATTGTGACCATCACCCATGTCGGTCGTTAGAGCTGTGGGTGTTAACCCACAGCTTAACGATCGACAAGGAGGTGACCGTTCAGGATGCAAGCGGCCGCCCTGATTCAGAGCGACCGCTTGCATCTAACGACCGCCTCTGAATGAGGCCCAAAATGTCATGACACATTGCAGTACTACTAGGACATCCCTCCAAAAAATGATAAGGTAGTTAGAGGTTTTTAAATAGTAAAAAATTAGCAATAAACACAGGTAATATTTTATGAAATTATGTCTAATAAGCAGAAGGATGAGTGTGATGTATGACATGTATGTTGAGGTGTTGTATTCAAGGCAAAGGGGTTTCTAAAATTGAAGAGGGGAGTTGCAAGTGTTTTTCCTCACTTTTTAGACACTTGTTTACATACATGTAAAAATCGCAATAGAGACATTTTAATGTCCCCCACAATACCCTACACATTTTTATTTGCTGAAAAACACTCGCAGGCTATAATTTTTCCAGCATTTATAAAAGTTGCTAAAATCATTTGACACTATTTAACAGCCTCCAAAACTTAGCTTATGGACACTAACAGCCTCCAAAACTTAGCTTATGGACACTAACAGCCTCCAATACTTAGCTTATGGACACTAACAGACTCCAATACTTAGATTATGGACACTAACAGACTCCAATACTTAGCTTATGGACACTAACAGACTCCAATACTTAGCTTATGGACACTAACAGACTCCAATACTTAGCTTATGGACACTAACAGCCTCTAATACTTAGCTTAAGGACACTAAAATCCTCATACCCTGTCCTTCTACCGTATTTCCCACTTTTTTGAGGTTCATAATGATTTTCTCATTCTTCACTTAGGTCTCACACTGCAGAGAAAATGCATGACATTGAAGTAATGTCATTTCTAATTGAATTGTGCAAGAATACGGAGCGCGAATCATAAAAATATAATGCGAAATGTGCAATAATGTAATGCATATTCTCTATTTTATTGTTGAAAAGTACAAATGTTTGAACTTATTTACCTACAGTACCTAAAGTATGATGCCGGAATGTGAATTGTAATTTTAATTAATAAATTATTGGCAGCTCCTTGTACTATCAAATCTGGAGGAAAAGTTCAAACACCCACTAAATGGTTGTTATAAAAGTCCAGTAGTCATGTTGGGCCTGATTGAGAGTTTTTTTTTAAATCGGGCATAGACTGCTGGAAACTATTGGCAGATGCCTGCAAGTTGGTAGATGCATAGTGGATATGAGCAAGGAGGTTACAGTAGTTCACATGTTGATTCCAAACCAAAGTAACAGTATCCAGGTAATAGAAGATAAACAGCAGCCAATACGATAAGGTAGTAATCACTCTTTGGCTAAGTACTATACAGCTGTACAGCACTGTGAGGCTCTAATAACACAAAGACAGGCTTGGGCACATGCAGACCCTTTTATAGAGCCAACTAATCAAGTCTTGCACCTGCAGCCTAATTGTGTTGACCTTTAAGTCTTTAAGTAATGCACAATAGACATGTGATGTTATTGTAGCTGAACAGTCATGCTCAGTCAATAACACATCCATGTGATGTTATTGAGTCAGATGAGTCATACACAGCTAGGAGACAGCTTGTTGCGTTTAACCCATTAACTATACAAGGTCTGTCTAAAAAGTTTGGTGAATGGTCTGGTATATCTGTATGCAACGCTTGCAAAAGGTCGCTCATGTGCCCTGACATGCATGGACATGTCTGGACTTTAGTCGAGGTCGCCACCGCACTGCCATTGAATTCATTTCAACAGAGTGTCACGAGCAGTGTGCGTCGAACAGCAATGGAGCAATGACACAACATTAAGTTCTGCTTCAAATTGGGTAAATCGGTATCAGGTTGCGGCCTAGGATTGGCCGTTACTCACCGCTTTGCCAGCTTCCCCTGATCCCTTGGGTGGTCAGACACCGGGTGCAGCAGCGAGTGACACGCTGACCATTATTCTTAGAGCCATGTGGACTTCCATGTGTCGTTCCGTGCCTTGGTTACTGTGGTCACCGTCGTGGTCGCGGCCATGACAGTTCATATCACCTGACTGCCCTTTACCCAATGGTAGCATGTTAGTGGTCAGCTGACGCTGTCCACCTATGATCTGCTACCTTAGGGTATAAAGTCTGCCTCCAGACGGAAGGCAGTTGCCTGAGCAATGTTGTCGTTTCCATTGTCTACTGATGCTATCTTGTTCCAGGTCCTATCCTTGTGTTTACCAGAAACGACTATAGTGTGCAACAGTATGTCCTGAACATCCCACCTGTGTGCGTAGCCATTGCCACCTCGTTGTGCAACAGTGCATTCTGAAAATCTCGTCTGCGTGCAAAGCCATTGCCACCTCGTTGTGCAAAAGTGCGCCCTGAACATCTCGCCCATGTGCGAAGCCATTGTTACCTCGTTGTGTAAAAGTGTGCCCTGTACAACTCACCTGTGTGTGGAACCATTGCCACTTCATTGTGCTAAGTGCGTCCTCCGACATATCATATTTGTGACGAACACCTGCTTACTCATTGTGCCACCGTGCATCCGGAACCTCTCATTAGTGTACTTTACAAGTGCCAATCCTCAGCGCCACTGAGCCTCATAGATCCTCTGGTGTATACATTGGAAGCTATACAGAGGTATAGCATATTTCTGGTAGAAATAGCCTCTATTGTCACTGTAGCAGGATTCTCTATTCCCGTGAGTACCAGACACCTGACCAAAGGACCGCGACCTGCCAGCTGGATGCAGCTAAACCCGTATCCCGCTTGGAGGGGTCACTGGTGAACACCTCCTGGCTGGTTAGACTCTGCACCTTTGGTCAGGTCTCGCCAACGTCTGGTACTCCGCAAGAGGAAGATTCCGTCTTCAGCCCAGAACCTCAGCTTGCACCCCTCAGCAGGGGATACCATACAGCCGGTCGTGACAATCGTCGACGGAGATTGTTTGCACACTTTCGCAAGGATGAGCCACATTCGGGCCAGCCGTACACACATTAGTCCACACATTTTCTACTTACAGCACAATGCCCATACACTTTCACCAACATTTTGTGCGTCTCTGTCACCGATTTACCCAATTTTAAGCAGAACTTAATGTTGTGTCGTTGCTCCATTGTTGTTCAACGCACGCTGCTTTGGACACTCTGTTGAAATGAATGCAATGGCAGTGCGGTGGCGGCCTCGGGCAAACCCAGACTGGGGGAAAGTCCAGACATGTTCATGCATGTCAACGCGCATCAGCGACCTTTTTGTAAGCGTTGTATACAGTTGCATAGACTGCATGTATGTATTCCAATGAGTACACAATTCTGTGAATTAGCAGCTCCACCATATTGAGAGTGACAGCAATCTCATTCTGTGAGAGTGCTGAATCTGCAGTTAACCACATGGTGTCATGGCATACCATATCTGTATTACGCAAGGAACACGTCCGATAATTGGTCAGCCTTAATGATCTTAATTTCATCGCTTTTTGGAGTTTGAGTGGCAGAAATAAAATAGGTTTTGTGAATTTTCAGATCATGTCCTAGCAGCCTTAATGGCACATGTGACACCGTAAGGTTTTTTGTCTATGGAATATATATATATATATATATATATATATATATATATATACTGTACCCCCCTATAACAAACATCTAGCTCCATATTAAGGTCCAGCCTTCCCTAGCCTATGCCACCCCTCCCACCATGTCTAGCCATCCTTGCAACCCTAAATAGGTCCGGCCCTCCCTACCTTACACTTCCTCTTAGTATAGCCCTCCCTGCCCTTCATCCTTTTTGGTCAAGCCTTCCCTGCCATGTTCTTTTTTTTAACTGGTTGATGCCCCACTCCCGCTGTAGCTTCTCTCACATTATCCACAGCTCCTCCCACATCTGTAATCCCATCTCACCATGGTAGTGGGGGGGCACCTAGTACCGGGCTCCACAATTTCTGATGGCAGCCCTGCATGTGGAAATGTGACTGCATCTGTGTGTGTACTTGGCTTGCTATTAAAGTCATCACCCTCAGGGCCTGATTCAGAGGTGCATGCTATGACTGTGTCTGCATGCTAATGCTGTGGCCAATTTTTTTTTTCCACCAAGATGCCAATCGGCTGTGGAGCTAATCCGCCACTGTGCATATTAAGACGCACCATCCGTCTCACTATTGGAGATTGCACCAGTAATCAGACCCTCAATGTGCACTTGCACCTTCACTATACTTAGTGCAGAAAATATGCATCCAATCCAAACTGGCATAACCTCTCTTATAGCCAGGTCTGCATAGCCTGTAATAACGTAAACACCCCACTGGTTTGCCTTGGTGAGACCACTGCTTTGTAACTCAGTTCCGCCTCTGTGGTACAGTACAATTATGTGTGACTCTGTCTCTGTATTGTCTGCAAGCGCCCACTCTAGGAACATGCCCAGTGACAATTCACTAAAGAAATTCTACCAAATGGGATTAGGCTGAAATCTGCCCTTTAGATTGAAGTCAACACTGGTATCATCTCAGGATCTCATGATGTCTCTTTTTTTTATTGCAGTTTCCACCCTGCGATGCAGAGTCTGCGATTCGGTTATATATGATGTGGGACAAGCAGACTGTAAAAACACTTATAAATATTGCCCTGATGAGATGGTCTGCGCCTCCGTGTTTGTGTCAACAACAAACTGTGAGTTCTACGTACAGTAAACAGTAATTTATAGGGGAAAACATGTACAATAATATAAAATGATGTTACTTTTCTATTGTGGAAATTCAAATGTAATCATTCAGTAGATTCCAAACAATTGTTCCATAGCCTTTGGCCATGGGTAGCACTCCTACGAACATTTGATTATATTACATTAATTATGTATTATAATTAGGGGTGAGCGGGTTCGGATTTCTGAAATCCGAACCCCCCCGAGGCCCCCCCTCCGAGGCCGATCCGAGTAAGGCTCGACTTTTCTCGCCTGACTCGGATCTGAAATCGAGGCAAAACGTCATCACCCCGCCTTCCGAGTCTCACGGGTTTTGGATCCTATATAAGGTACCGCGTCGGCACCATTTTCTCACTCGGCTGTGGACAGTGAAGAGGGAGGGTGGGAGTTAGGGCTGGCTGGGCTGTGTAGTGTAGTGTAGTGCAGTGTAGTGTTGTGCTGTGCTGTGCTGCTGTTGTCCATAGGGGCTGTGTCCACTCCAAGGTCCTGTGCAGTGTCCCAGTCCTAAAGGGGTGCTGTAGTGTTGTCCAGGGGGTGCTCTGTCCATCAGGGGTGCTCCCCCCAAGTGCAAAAAAAAAAAAATTCTGTGTTTGTGAATTGTGTGCACTGTGGCTGCACGTGCATCAACAAAGGAGCAGCGCCAAGCGTGCGCCTGTGTCCCATAAGTAAAAGGCCAGCTGGCTTGTCCGTTAAAGGGTGCTGTAACCCCCAAAGGGCACTCCAAACAAAATAAAAAAATTTTTTTTTGTGTTTGTGAATTGTGTGCGCAGTAACCGCACGTGCATCAACAAAGTAGTGCCAAGCGTGCGCCTGTGTCCCATAAATAAAGGGCCGGCTGGATTGACCGCTAAAGGGTGCTGTAACCTCCAAAGAGCACTCCAAACAAAATAAAAAAATATATTTGTTTGTGAATTGTGTGCGCAGTAGCCGCACGTGCATCAACAAAGTAGTGCCAAGCGTGCGCCTGTGTCCCATAAATAAAGGGCCAGCTGGATTGACCGCTAATGGGTGCTGTAAACCCCAAAGGGCTCTCCAAACAAAATAAAAAAATATTTTCTGTGTTTGTGAATTGTGTGCACTGGAGCCGCACGTGCATCAACAAAGGAGCAGCGCCAAGCGTGCGCCTGTCTCCAATAAGTAAAGAGCCGGCTGGCTCATTTCTTAAAGGGTGGTGTAACCCACAAAGTGCACTACACTCCAGCAAAAATAAAAAAATATTTTCTGTGTTTGTGTGCGCCTTAGCCGCACGTATATATCAATATAACCACTTCCTCCTAGTGCTGTGGCTGCTGCTGGGAGTTGTTCATCATCCCAGAGAGGAAGTAGGAACACCACTACTTTTACTAAACAATTGACCCTTCAACAGTCCCTAGCGAGGAGGATGAAGTACGACAGTATCCGCCATTAGTGCAGTGGGATTTAGACAATTGATGGTGGTAGTTTGTCCCCGGTTCCAAATCCCATCTAGATTCCACCTGCATCCTCAAAGCAGCAGCGACAAGCATGTGTCTGTCTGTTAAAGGGTGAAGTAACCCTCAAAGTGCGCTCCAAAAACAATAAAAAATTATTATTTTTTTTTCTCTTTGTGAAATGTGTGGGCTGTAGCCGCACCTGCATCCTTAAAGCAGCAGCGACAAGCGTGCGTCTGTCTGTTAAAGGGTGGTGTAACCCTCAAAGTGCGCTCCACAAACAATAAAAAAATTCTTCTTTTTTTTTCTGTCTTTGTGAATTGTGTGGGCTGTAGCCGCACTTGCATCCTCAAAGCAGCAGGGTGGTGTAACCCTCAAAGTGCTCCAAAAAAAAAAACAGGACAGAGATGGCAGTGGATACGCAGATCCATGGCAGAGTGTTGGACAGGAAGTGACTTTTGCGGGTGGTGATGGGGGGGGTCGGGTTAACGACATTGCATTGGCATGCATAAATTATCCACTGTGATACCAAATGCCGCCTGAGGCCTCATAGCGTGCGCTGAAGTAAGCAATTCCTGAGTGAGGTCTGAGCTTCATTAACTGTCTGATGTTACTCGATGTTACCGATTGTTACTCTAAGATACGGATGTAAGGGGAAGTGGGCGTCCTTATGTCAGGCTGCGATAGCAAAGTGAATGCAAACATGTACATGTCACCTCTGATTTTAGCAACTGTGGGTCTCATTCAGACCCGCTCGCGAGCGCTGTACGCTTGCAAGTGGGTCGATGTTTCCCAAATGTGCATGCGCACGACGGAGGCGCCTCCGTCGTGCGCATGCGTGAGACCCGAATAACGACGGGGTAGCCGTCATTATGGGTCTCGCACCAAAGGGGGCATGCTGTCGATGGTGAGTGACAGCATGCCCCCTTTGGTGGGCGGGCCGGTGGCGTGACTGCCCAGACAGAGGCGTTCCCATGGCAACACCTACCGTCTGGTTCCTGGCCCTACTGACATCACTAGTGATGTCAGTGGGAGTGATTTTGGCTCTGATAGAGCCAATATCACTCCAGGGCTTGCGGCAGATGAGACCCTACCGCAAGGGTCTCGTCGCAAGCCCGATGGTCACGATGGTCTTGACCATCGCGACCATCATCATGGACGCTCGCATAGCTGTGGGTGGTAACCCACAGCTGTGCGAGCGTCCAAAAGGCCGCTTTGCTATTAAAAAAAAACACGCCCTGATTCAGAGCGGGCGCTCGTTCAGAGCGTCCGGCTCTGAATCAGGCCCAGAGTTGCGTGCATATAAGTAGAATAGAGATCAGTAGTGAATCAGGCCCTGTGTCTGCATTTCAGACTTTAGCTTTGCCCTAAGTCAGTACTCTGTGGCTGGAGGGTGGCATATTGGCCTTCAGAGTCTGGCTTTGGATCTTGCAACATTATTCTGCCCATTTGTAGGTTGACTCACCAGCAATGCCACTAGCATGGCCTTCCTCCCCACTCCCTGATAGTGCAGAGGTGTCTGGCATGTTTCTGCGAGATACCCTCGTGCCCGCACAGATGGCTACCTCCATTCCTCCTCCCACAGGATGTGTCCTACACTCACTCCTCAATTTGTTAGTTCAGTCCCCTTACTCTTCCATTATGGCATCAGGTAACATAATCTTCCCCACTCACTGAAGGAGTGCTGTCCCTCATTCATCTGTAAGGACATTTTATCTGGCCCCCCTCTGATTGGTAACAGCTTTATATCCAGGGGCTTCCTAAACCAACATGCTCTCTGTGCCTCACTATTCAACATTGGCCATATAAGAGTTCAGGGTCTGAAGATCCCAAAGGATATACTTTGCTTTGGTGCTACTCTTACCTTTCAGCTCCAACCACTGGCTAGTATGGCCCACCTCACACCGTTTCGGTTGATTTATATATTTTTCCCAGGATAATGACACTGCACCCACCATGACTGGTTAATTTGTCCATCAGGCCGCATACCTCATGCCCCGTGCCTTCCACTTCCTTACCCATGGCAAATCTTCCTTTTGCTGTGCAAGTCTCCTTTTTTAGAGCAGAGCCTGGTTTTGTCTCCTGATGCATTTCCTGTTCAGCAGCAAGCTGAATGTATTCTAGATGCTGTTGTTTCAGAAGCTATTAAACAAATGTCCAAAGGTCCTTTATGAACTTGTGAGTATAAACTTATTTAGGAATTCAGCATTTATCATTAAAGTAAGGTCTAGGAAGACAGTGGGGGGGACAGGCAGACATCACTTGCAGTGGATGTTGAGGATCACACAAACATAAAGCCAAGATTGGGTTCAATAGCTGCTATAGATGCTGGTGGTGTGAGAGAGGACATACATTGCTGTTACAATAATTGGTTTTAAGGGTTGTTTGTGTTTGTTACCTGCTACTTAGATGCTCAACCTGGTGAGTCTAAACCTGCTGAAGTACATGCACATTGTGCTTGACGCATCTATAACGAGTTAATAGGGATAAAGACTGACTAACTGACTGTCTGTCTTACATGGTTGTTGAGCTGGATAAAATGTCAGTGCTCTGCTGCTTACCTACTAAGACAGTGCAACGAGTTAATTTTTTCTTGTGGGAAAATGGAAAAAGTTTCAGCAGATTCAGTGCTGCAACCTAGTGTCATAACATAAGGGGAAAGGAGCCACTAGGGGTGAAATTGTCTCTGATCATTTTTGGCGGCCCTCCATAGGTGTCACGACCCAGGTTTCGCGGTGTGGAGATTTGCAGCCCTTACCGGTGAGGGCACTGTGGCGCGGTCCTTCTGGCAGGGGAGCTGGCGTTGGAGATTGGCATTGCATGTATGCAGAGGTCTGCCAGCGTTGGGCCATCCTGACAGGGGTTAGACTAGTGGTGTCTCCGAGTCGTGGCTGTCTGGGCTCCATCGTGTTGTCTTTGGCCATGTGACATAGCAGGCCAATCGTCTGTGGGTCACCTGCTCTCTCTGGCCTATCACATTCTGTTGCTGGGTATTTAAGGGTGTTTGGAGCACCCTGTAGTTGCCAGTGCAATGTGTTTCACAGTGTCAGCTGTGAGAGAGAGTTCTTGCACTCCTGAACCTGAGACCTGTGCTCCGGTGCTTGCCCTAGCTCCTTGTCTGCCTTCGGCTCCCTGCAGCCTGCACCACTCTGCCTTGTCTTGCACTCTGATGAAGATCGACCTGCACCTTCCACCAGACCCACTCATGCCTGAACCTGTCTCCACAGTTAACCCATTACTGTACATCCATCATCATAGCATTACTTGATTCTCCTCTCAGCCATCATCACAGTATTTCCGGATTCTCTCTTCAGCCATCATCACAGCATTTCCGAATATCCCACTCAGCCATTACTCTGCATACCCAGATAACCATTTCACCTTTACAGTCTATCTGGATTCACTTTATTCATCCGTGTCACCATGCTCGACATTTGTTTATTCCCACTCACTTCAGTTTCCTCCTGCTACATTTATTAGTTTGTTATTACTGGACTTTAGTTATCTTATTGTTCATGTCTACCAACATTCACATTAAACAACTTACTTTTCAGTTTAAACCTGTTCAGGTGTTTACTCCTGTTACCAACCCGGGTCCACAATAAACACAGCCTCTAACAGGGACCTGTCACCTTCAAATAGTCACACTCTTCCACCTCCCCTGCCATGCTCTCCTCACTGCTGATTGCACACCGTCAGGTCAAATTGCTGGCTACTAACGGATATTGTGACACCTGATCCATAATGCAACTGGGGCAGACAGTATGTACACTGAGTTCTGTGGATTTATTGACGAGAAGATAAATTGGATAGAGAAGGAGTATACACAGTAATCAAGGTTCGACAAAAGACCAAGAAAAAGAATGATGAAAGAGGGAGGAGAATGAAGGATTGAAAAGGAGCAAGCAGGATGATAGAAAAGAACAGAGGAGGAAGAGAAGGAAGCAGGAGTATAGAGAAAGATGTAGGAGAAGAGAAAGCAGGAGGATAGAGAATTTGGGAGTAGGTGGAGGAGGACGCAGGAGGAAGTAGAATGCTAGAAAAGGATGGAGGAGGAGGAAGAAGCAGGAGTATAAAGAAATATGGAGGAGGAGGAAGCAAAAGGATAGAAGATGATGGAGGAGGTGGATGAAGCAAGAGGATAAAAATGATGGAGGAGGAAATGGGAGGATAGAGAAGGATGGAGGAGGAGGAAGCAGGAGGATAGAGAATTATGGTGGAGGAGGTGGAAGCAGTAGGATAGAGAAGGATGGAGAGGAGTAGGAGGAGAATGAGGAAGCCAGAGGATAAATAATTATGGAGAAGGAAGCAGGAGGATAGAAAAGTATGGAGGAGGAGGAAGCAGGAGAATAGAAAATGATGGTCGAGGAAGCAAGAGGATAAAGAAGGATGGAGGAGGAGGAATCAGTAAGATAGAGAAGGATGGAGGAGGAGGAAGCAGGAGGATAGAGAAGGATGGAGGAGGAATCAGGAGGATAGAGAAGGATGGAGGAGGAGGAATCAGTAAGATAGAGAAGGATGGAGGAGGAGGAATCAGTAAGATAAAGAAGGATGGAGGAGGAGGAAGCAGGAGGATAGAGAAGGATGGAGGAGGAAGCAGGAGGATAGAAAATGATGAAGGAAGAGGAGGAAGCAGGAGAATAGAGAAGGATGGAGGAGGCTGAAGTAAAAGGATAGAGAAGGATGGAGGAGGAGGAGGAGGAGGAGGAGTAAGCAGGTGGATAGAGAAGGATTGTGGAGGGTGAGGTAACAGAGAAATAGAGAAGGATGGAGGAGGAAGAAGCCGGTTAGAGAATGATAAAAAAAGGATGGAAAAGGAGGAGAAGGAGAAGTGTAACATCTCAATACCTAATGTATGACTGGAGCACCATCTATGGTGCAAATGCAAGAATAATACAGACTGATCTATTGTTTGGGGTGAAGAAGCTGAGGTGAAATTTGGTTGAAGAAGAGAGAAAAGGTGGCTGTATTCAGACACCTTGGTAGGTAATAGCTGTGTGGATATATAGCTAGGATGCTTTCTATATTGTATGGCGGTCTGTATGGTCTCTCTGGACCTGATTCAGAGATGGACGATTGCAGAGCCACGCACAAGCAGCTGTGTAATTCTGTCTATCTCAAATGCAAATGCAGCGGGAGGTGTCTGTAGGAAACCGACACCTCCTTGCTGCAGCTGCGATCCCGGCACTGCAATCGAGGCCGCAGCCTGGGATCACCATCGCAGTCACCAGGACTGATGGTCACAATGGTTGCTCTTTTGACCAGGCTGTGGTAGCTGGAGCTTACTACAGCCTGGCCGGGTCCTGGTAGCTTGCAAGGTCAGAAAATCTGCATTCACTGACGCAGACCTTGGCCTCATCCCTCCCGGAAAACGGGAAATACTAATATAATGTAAAAGGATTATTTTTTGTTATTTAAGGACCAGATTATTTCACTCTTTTTGCTGTTTAGTAATTTGGGTCACACAACCTGTACGCTCTGATTTTTCCCTTTCCATTTATACTTAGCCACATGTCTTATTGTTTGGGTTCGCTTTTAACTATTTTTTTTAATTGGTTGCTGGGTATAGTGCATACATTTTATGCAGTGTTCTTTATTTTAAATTTTTTTACATAAATTTTTACTTTCATTCTAAGAATGGAGTAAGTGCCTTTAACTTATGTTAGACGAATGTCCTGGTGGGCCCAGCACTGCACAGCCTGCACCCAGATCATAGCTACCAGCAAGTGCCAGCAAGTTGGTTCTCCCTCTTAGCTGGCACATTTTTTCTAGTGATATATTCAAAAAGATGGCATTGGAGAAAGCAAAGACTCTGCTATCTTGTGCCCAAGCTCCATCTTCCTGAATATCACTGGGAAGACTCCAAAACAGAAAAGGGGGGGCCCATTTACTTGCACCAGGTATGATGTGGAGAGGCAGGATAGCCTACCGCACACTGGCCCCCGCAGGTGTTAATACGCCCCTGTATTTTTCTACTGAACTTTTGAAGGTTAGTATAGCACCTACCATTTCTATAATGCTTTCAGTGTTTACTAAGTCACTGTCTATGGAGAGCATTCAGACACAGAATTAACCTCTTCATATGCAGCATTAAATCATAATATGTATTGCACAAAGGCTAGGGACTCGGTATTGGCAGGGTATTTATGAGCAAAAATCATATAATGTACTGTAATGGTGCGTACACACGTAGCGATTGAAATGATCGATTTAAACAATAACGATATTGATATCGTTACCGTTATCGTTCAAATCGGTCATTTAAATTGTCCCTACTAATTTACCATTGACCATCGATGCACGGCCACATATGGACGATAGCGATATCGTCCATCGGCCGTGCATGCCGGTCAACTTGCTTGATATTGAGCAGGTTACTATAGGGACCCACGATCAGTAAGTATGTGGTGTACTGGGTGCTCAATATAGATCATCCAGCACACCAGGGAGGATGCATGATGATCAGCCAGCGATATTGTATCTCTGGCTAATCGCTACGTGTGTATGCACCATAAGAGTTTTGTATATGTATGCACTGGATCCTGATTAGTTTGCCTGTTGTATGTCAAAAATAATTCTTCCATACTATATATCAGTGGTCCTCAAACTCAGGGTCTCATTCAGGCCCGCTTGCAAGCGGGTCGATGTTTGGCTGTGCGCACACGCAGCGGCCGCACTGCGCGTGCGCAAGCCCCGGAGCGAGAGAGAAATTCTTTCAGTCTGGGGCTCACTACAAAAGGGGCGGCTGTCGATGTTGATCGACAGCTCGCCCCGTTTTGTAGGCATGGCGGGGGGTGGCTTCACAAACGGAGGCGTTCCCAAGTGAACGCCTGCCGTTTGAGGGTGACCCCACTGACATCCCAAGTGATGTCAGTGAGAGAGCTTCCGGCTCTATTAGAGCCGAAAGCTCTCTGGGGCTTGCGGCAGACGAGACCCTACCACAAGGGTCTCGTCGCAAGCCCGATGGTCTTGACCATTGCGACCATCATCCTGTCCGCTCATTAAAGCTGTGGGTGGTAACCCACAGCCTAGTGAGCGGCCAGGAGGCTGGAACATTTTTTAGATGTGGCCGCCCTCATTCAGAGCGAGCGCTTGCATTTTTCAAGCGCCTCTAAATGAAGTGCTCAATCCTCAAGACCCCGCACAGGTCACATTTTCCAAGTCACCCAGCAGCTGCACAGGTGTAAGCATTACTCACTGACCCATTTTGAAAGATCCACAGGTAGAGTTAATTATTTCACTGATTCTGTGAGGAGACCTGGAAAACATGCACTGTTTGGGGTCCTGAGGACCGAGTTTGAGAACCTTTGCTATATATCAATATGTGCAGTCAGTTTTTGGAAAACACTGTGATCTTGCACATGATAGTATGAAGAATAGGAACTGGGCTGTGCCGCATTGACTCTACCAACAAACAGCCTGAGTGTAGCATGCCAGGCTCATGAGGCAAGAACAGGCTTGTACCACTGTTTTCAATGAATCACGCTCCATCTGCACTGTTGTCACTGCACAGTCGACAAACACGAGAAGAGCAGCTGCAGCATACCTGTGTGCTGAGGAGTAATCCCCAGGGAAGTGTGTTATACCTGTAACATGGGAATGTAAGTAGTCAGTCGCTTCAAGAGTGTAATCAGCAGCTTCTGGTATTGTTTTCATCCACAAAGTCCTCCTTACAGCCTCAGTTGTAGGGCAGAAGAGTTTTATCCTCATTCAAGGACAAGTTGACTTTTGTGGGTTATATATTTGGGGGAGGGCAGTTGGGAAGTTTTAATGTACAGTACAAAGTAGATGTAATAACATATATAAGGTACTGTACATGCTTTGGTTTTTCTTAATTTTACATTTTTGGTGAACAACCATAAAACTTGTAAAGATGGATTAACTAATAACCTAAGTAACCATGTTTATTTGTTTGTTTCTTTATAGATGATCAGACGAACGAGCTCTATTTAAGCAGGAAGTGTTTGGAACCACAATACTGTAATAAAAGTGGGAGCTTTACAACACCAGCATTTAACATATTATACAGTAGTAGATGCTGTGACACAGATAACTGTACACCTGCTGTTGCAGTTTGTAAGTGTTACTGATGGCAATCAATATGCAATCAACTAGTATCAAATAATGTCATCTATATGCAAAACATCTATATGCGTATCCACTTGCCGACTGAGGAACGTTTACGACATCATAATCGTTCAGTCGTTCCTCATCCTGAAGGTGCCACACTGAATGATATGTCGTTCAGTGCAGGCACCCTCCCTCATCCCCGAACATGCCCGATCTGTCGTTATTGGCAAATTGACTGGCATGTTCGGGCGATGATTGATGTTGGAAACGACCAGTGAGAGTGTGCATCGCTGGTCGTTTTTGACATTTTCATGCCCGATTCATGCATGATTAATGAGCGATTGAATGATAACGATGTTGTTATCATTCAATCGCTCATTTTATTCGGCAAGTGGATACACGGCTTTAGTTGAAGAATAAAACAGAAAATCTTTTTTTGTGGGTTTATATATAATGGCATTTATTATATATAATTTGTTATTGAAAAAATAAAATGTGGATAAATGTAAATTAGCTTATCAAATACCTTCAATTTTATACTAGTTTTGCAGGTTTCTTGTTTAACCAAAATAGCCAAAATTAACTAATTCTGAACCAGTTAAAAATATTTTGCTCACCTAGTCACACATTTAGGATACTTTTAATACTAGTTCACAGGTAACTGCTATAGGAGGAACTACAGGTAACAGTTTCCTTAGCACTTGCTGATGAGGCCCTTGGTTCCCAGTGCAAAATTTGCATCAAGGCTACTAAACCACCATTGCCCAATCTATAATGCAGCCTCCATCTGAGATTCCCATTTGAATAGAGTGTCTGTTGCACAGAGAGTGCACCTCTGCGCAGACAGAACCTCTCCTCTGCAGACAATTGCCCAAAGCATTATGAAGTCCAGCCTGAGCTCCCCATTTGCACGGAGAGAGTCGCCTCAACTGATTCCCTAGCAGAGTATGAAATAGCTAAGTGGAGGTTCAAGGTCAAAAGTAGACATTGCACATCAGAACTGATTATCGGGACCCTCTGCCCTTTTTGTTAGCAGTCAAGGAGAGGAACCTGCAGTCAGGTCCATAGCAGCGCTATAATACTCCTTTGTCCGCCAGGAACAGGAAGAAGTTGAAGAAGTTCTTAAAGATACACTGGTCGACTCTACGGCAGCTCTCTATCCTGCAGGGTCCCAGTTCCAGGCACTCTGCAGGCCTAATACAGGTGTGACTGGGCAGCAATGGTGCCAGTCCCAGAATCGTCTCCCTGGGTGACAGCAGCAGTCTCTTGCCCCTAATTACAGCTCCATATAGTAAGTGGTTGCAGTTGGCATTATGCATAAGGCTTTCAGCACATTGCAAGCATGACTTTCCCTTAATACAGGGGTAAGGAACCTTTTTTCTGCTGAGGGTCATTTTGATATATATAACATTATTTGTGGGCCCAGTGCAGGCCACGCCCCCTCCGTGTGATGTCACAAAGAGACGGGGCCACAATCGCCAGTGATTACAACAATGCCTGGAGCATCTTGAGGATGCTCCAGGGAGCTTTAAGGGCAGCGGTGTGAATGCCTGAAGCATCCTAAGGACGCTCCAGGTGGCACTGCTGCATAGATTCTGGCTGCAGGGTGCCAGCAGAAAAAAGCTCCGAGGGCCAGACCAAATGATTCCGGGGGCCTTATACGGCCTCCAGGCCTGAGGTTCCCCATCCCTGCCTTAATACAATGCCAAGAGGAACCACTGAGTGTCCCCATTCTATGAGAGTATATTAATATAATGAGAAAGACAATAAAAAGCATATCATATAAATTGATCGAGACACCAAATATGAATTTACTATGTGAAATTGGTATCAAAGAACTCGTTCCTACAGTATATAATTATACATAAACTGTACTAATACATTACTTGCTAACAAATATATGAGAGACTACTGTAAGACTGTTTTATTATTTTAAAATTGTAGTTAAATTGTATGTATTAGCCATGGCATGTAATATATAATACTTACTGCAGATCTGTGATTCATTGGTTTCATTGAATTACCATACTGTATGTCTGATATTATTCCTTTAGTACCAGCAGAGAATAATACCAAGAATGGGGTTCTGTGCCCAGCCTGCTATTCGTTTGAAGTGAACAACTGTCAAGCTAAGTATGCAATGGAATGTACAGGACAGGAAAAATACTGCCTGGATTATCAAAGGCAAACTCTTTATGGTAATTATAGATTAATATATTTATCAATATAAATGGGAGAAAGGGAACATGAATACATTAGGGGACTTTACCAGGCAAACGCAGGAGGGGTTTCCAGTTGCCTGGAAACTCACCTCCCCAGCCCACACCATGACTACAATAGAAATCGTAATAGAATAGAATTTTACTAGTGCTGCATGTTCTTCTCAGTATCGCAAATGAAATACTTAGAACCACCTGTGGACCTTTTAACATGTGTCAGCCAGTAATAATTACATCTGTGCACCAACTTTGAGATCTGGAAACATGCACTGTTAGGGGAGCATTGCTATAGACAACTCGGTCCTCAGGACCCCACACAGTTCACAATTTTCACGTCACCCAGCAGGTGCACAGGTGTATTCATTACTCACTGACACATTTTAAAAGGTGGAGCTAATTATTTCACTTGTTATTCTATAGCTGCATACACACTTAACAATTTTGTTAACGATTTAACTATAACGACGTCGTTATCGATCAATCGTTGAAAAAATTGTTCCGATTCTGAGCTATAACGATTATCGTTCATGTGCATTCCCGTTTGTATTTCATTCTGACTGACCAACTGAACGATTTTCATTAAGGGAAGTTACAAAAATCATTTGTAGTTCATAAAAATTGTTCATTACACTTTAAAAAATCTGACAGATAATCTGACAGAAATTCGTTCATAAAAACGTTGGTAACAAAATCGTTGTGTGTGTATGCAGTTTTAGAGGAGACCTAGAAAATATGCCATGTTTGGGGTCCTGAGGACTGAGTTTGAGAACCTGTGCTATAGAATATCAATAGGGTTAATTAATAATACTGTTTAATAATACACTATCAAGTGCATAATGAGACCAATATGTATTGTACAAGTATGTCCAGGACCAGGGCCGGAATGGCCATCGGGCACTTCTGGCATATGTCAGAAGGGCCGACTTGAGGGGGTAGGAAGGAAGGAAGTGTTCCCCGCCCTCCACCCCATGGCCCCGGCTTCACTATGATCTCACGGAGATGGAAGGGGTGGAGGCATTAATGGGCCGGCAGTGTTCTGTACTGGGCTGGGAAGAGATGGGGGAGTTCTGCAAGGCCCCCGTGACTTGTGGCACGCCCCTTTGATATAACCACGCCCCCCCCCTTCACAAGCGAGTGCACCTAAGGCGCAGCCCCTGTCCGTCCCTGTCCAGGGCAGTGCTAGATTCTTCTGCTGCTCCCCAGACTCCTGGACTTGCTCCCATGCCCTGGAATGGTGCCCACATCTGAAATAAAAACGTTCAGCTCAGGCAGAATGGCCCTACTGCCACATCTATGGCTTACTGTGATCACTGGTCCTGTATATGCTGGAATTATGACATACAATACACTTTGATGTATATTAAAGCTGGATAAATCCTAATTATGCTCTCTACATGGACTGGCCACACTCACTCTTTAATCAAACATTTGGAAAATCCCCCCTCTAGATATCCTGTGTTTGCCACTGGCTTTCCAATGTATACAGAAATGTAAAATGAGGAGAGGGCAGTAAGGAGCAGTGGGTGAAGCAAAGAAACACTAACAATTATATTAACACAATATTAGGCCTGATTCAGAACTGTGCGCAAATGCTCCTGGAGCTGTGATTTCCATAGCTATGGATGTGCAAAAATATACAAATGCAGCAGCGGCCAGGACTTATACTGAGATGCCCACCTGAGCCATCGCAGCTGTCCGCAACTGTCTACAGATATGCAGCATTGGACGCAGATCATGCAAACATCGACTCTACCTGCTTCTCACCACGCCATGCTTCCTGTTCTCACCACGCCATGTTTCCTGCTTCTCACCATGCCATTCTTCCTGTATCTCACCACGCCATTCTTCCTGCTTCTCACCACGCCATTCTTCCAATTTCTTACCACGCCATTCTTCCTGCTTCTCACCACGCCATTCTTCCTGCTTCTCACCACGCCATTCATCCTGCTTCTCACCACGCCATTCCTCCTGCTTCTCACCACGCCATTCCTCCTGCTTCTCACCACGCCATTCCTCCTGCTTCTCACCACGCCATTCCTCCTGCTTCTCACCACGCCATTCCTCCTGCTTCTCACCACGCCATTCCTCCTGCTTCTCATCAACACCATTCCTCATGCTTCTCACCACGCCATTCTTCCCGCTTCTCACCACGCCATGTTTCTTGCTTCTCACAACGCCATTCTTCCTGCTTCTCACCACACCATTCTTCCTGCTTCTCACCACACCATTCCTCATGCATCTCGCCACACCATTCCTCAAGCTTCTCGCCACACCATTCCTCAAGCTTCTCGCCACACCATTCCTCAAGCTTCTCGCCACACCATTCTTCCTGCTTCTCACCACGCCATTCTTCCTGCTTCTCACCACACCATTCTTCCTGCATCTCACCACGCCATTCTTCCTGCATCTCACCACACCATTCCTCATGCTTCTCGCCACACCATTCTTCCTGCTTCTCACCACACCATTCTTCCTGCTTCTCACCACACCATTCTTCCTGCTTCTCACCACACCATTCTTCCTGCTTCTCACCACGCCATTCTTCCTGCATCTCACCAACGTTAGTCCACTTGCGTCCCTTCAGCACCATTCTCCCATGCTACTGAAGAATGCCATAACCCTGCATTTCTACAGCGACATTCTCCCTGCTTCTTATGAGCACCATTCCATCTTTTTCTCCCCAGCTCCATTCCTCCGATTCTCACCAGCATCACCCGCCCTGTGTTTCATCAGTACCATTCCCCCTTGTCTATCCAGCTCATTCCCCTGAATCACCCAGTTCATCCCTCTACATCACTTCAGGTCACCCCACTGTTTGTCCAGATCGTGGCCCCTATGTTTGTCCAGCATCAGACAATTTTAGCCCCAATCACTAACCCAACCCTTTAAAGTATTTCTTATTGAATTATTACCCCCCTGCCCCCCGCTTCATGTATATTTATTGAATTGTTCAGCCACAGTCACTGCCCTCCTGACCACTCACCAAAATCCACCATTATTTTTTTTAAATCACTAGATGTCACTGCCCAAAGCGCTGACAAACCAGTTTATATCAATGCTGCAGCCGCAAACCAGTCCCCACAGTGTTGGTCGGTGTAAGAAGTGTCAGCTCCATCAGTTACCCATCAGGGAAGTTCCTCTGAGCAGGAATGAGACAGCTGAGAAGTATCTAATTCCAGTCACAGGTGGAGAAGGAGGCACTGTCCACATCATTTACTGGGCAGTGCATGGTGGGCGCTCTGTGACTCTTCTGACAGGAGTCAATTGATTGGCAGCCAGTGGGGATGGGGCACTTTAACCCCTTGGTTTCAGAGAGGAGGGGAGAGGCAGGGAGGCAAAGGGCCCTCTTCCTCTCCTCCTCTTTATTCGTTATGGCATGTGGCCAGCAGCAGCATACTGAAAATGAGTTAGTCTGACTTATTATTAGTACTGCTCTAATAATGCAGCCAGCAGCAGGCCCCCTTCATTGTGATGGACCCTGGTGCAATGCACCGACTGCACTGCTGATAGTTCCGCACCTTACTTCAGTGTACTCCAATGGTCTTCACATGACCAGATCTTTGGTGTGTGGTGTAATGGGAGATTCATAGCATGAATGTGCAGCTATAAAATCTGCAGCAATAGTGTGATGCTGTCATGTCAACATGAACCAGTATCTCTAAGGAGTCTTTTCAGCACTTTGTTTTATCTATGCCACAAAAAATGTAGGCTGTTTTGGGGGGTGATGGATGGTCCTAGCCAGTATCAGAAAGGTGTACCTAATAAAGTGACTATTGAATGTTAACAATGAGTTTTAGCATTCCTTAACTGTCCCAAAATGTCATGCTGAGGGTTGGAATCACTGCTTGCAAACACTCAGGACTTGTCCAGTTCATGCGTAGAAAGTGTCCTGCACATGCGCAGACCCACAAACATTGTATATGTACTTAACCATCGGGTTTGTGTACATCTCTGAATCAGCCCCTATATGTATATGGCATGTTAAGTGGCTAGTTTATATTAACTAATAAACTCTGCTCTCCATCATTAACCTGACTGACAAATACGTACAAAGTGTCGGGTATTATATTAATGCACTCTCAATCTAAAATATAGGGGTATATTTACTAAAGTGAGAGTTTTTAGAAGTGGAGATGTTGCCCATAGCAACCAATCAGATTCTACTTAACATTTATCTAGCACCTTCTGGAAGATATTAGCTAGAATCTGCTTGGTTGCTATGGGCAACATCTCCACTTATAAAAACTCTCACTTTAGTAAATATACCCCTTAGACTTAATAAACAGCTTTGACAGGAGAAACTTAAACAAAATTGCTAACATTTATGTTTTCCAAGTGTAGAACTTATATAGTTATTTCTACAAATGTAACATACTTCTGATTGAATGCTCTATGGACACTTACTAGTTATTTTTAGAAATAGGACAATTGTATCCCTATTTGAATTGCTCTGAGCTGCTAAAACTACATATATGTAGTGATATCAGAACAAACAGTATTATTCTGACCTGCTGTTAATCAGTAACATTGTGTACTATATTGTAACATTTTGGAAGATATATTTTTTAACATTTTATGGATTGCTATTTTATTCCAGTAGATACTACAGGTTACTGACTGAACCAATTTAGCAGTTTTACCATCACTATACTGTACAAATGCTGATATACGTTGCAGGGGATTGTACAAACTACTGTAGCTCTATTTAGCTTATTAATTAACACCCATAAATGACCTTTATTGGAGTCTGAGCATATTTTGCAACATATTACAAGTTGCTAATTTATTACAATAAATGTAACATATTACCGACTGTGAACTAATTCAGCAGTATTACCAGAATGGAATAATATCCCGGCAGCTCAATAGCCTCTTGTTCTAATCCCGACGCCGGAAGCCCGAAGTGTGAAGATTCCGACATGGGGGTTAAGTACCCTAACCCTCCCCCACTAACCCTAACCCTCCCTTAGTGGTGACTCACCCTGTCCTCCCTGGGGGTGCCTTACCCTAACCTACCCCCGTTGGTGCCTATTTTAACTACATCCCATCTTACCATCAGTATACCAATATAGGGAGTTATACAAATAAATTGCAGCTTTATCGCTTCCTAACTATTCCCTGTGTATGGTCTCCATTTTTGGATAGGAAATATAAATATATATAATTTACACATGATATTGGAATAACAGGGTAACCAATATTTGAAGATAAAACATATTATATGTATTATTTTATGAGAACACTATTAATATTGAAACATGTGTGGTACAACATATATAGATGTAAGAGCACAAGTTAAATGGTATGCAGTCAAGAATGCTGACGGTCTAAATGCTGACCATCGGCATCCCGACTGTCTAATCCCGGCAAGGGTCTAATGACAGGTGTTAAAATCCTGATGCTTGTCATTTTACCTACGCCGGGAGCCCAACGGCCGGTATCCCGATCGAAGGTAAGCCGGGCACGGACAGACGCGCGTGGGGGGGGGTTAGGGGCTCCCGGGGGGGACTTAGGGTTAGACACCCCTCCGGGAGGGTTAGGGTTAGGCTAGGGGAAGGGAGGGTTAGGTTAGGCACCCCCGGAGGGAGGTTAGGGTTAGGCACCCCCCCAGGAGCATTAGGTTTAGGCAGCAGGGAAGGGGGGGTTAGGTTTAGGCACTTAGAGGGGGGTTAGGCACTAGGGAGGGAGATTAGGGTTAGGCACCCCTAAAGGAGGGTTAAGGTTGGGGGGATTAGGTTAGTTAGTACTTACCTTTAGCGTAATTAGGATCTTCACTGGTGCCGGTCGTCCGGCATCGGGATTTGAACTGATCCCACATTAGTATCCCACATACCAATCCCACTTTAGTATGTTGTATAATTAAAACTTATAGTTTATTATTGCATTTTATTGGATGCAATAATAAACTCCAGTCATAGACTCCTTTTATCTCTTTTGAGCTGTTCTATACCATTTTTTTGTCTATGGTAGCACCCCATTCTCTGTTATCCATGGAGATTAGATACACCCCTGCTGCCGGCAACCCCTGCTGCCGGCACCATCGCTGCCAACACACCCACTGCTGACACCACTGGCTCCCCCATGCTGCCGACACTGCCGGCACCCTGCATTGAAAACACCACTGCACTGCCGTCACAGTCAGCAAACCTGCTCTGAGGACACTGCTTGCACCCCCACTCTGCCGACACCGCCGGTACCCTGCACTAAGGACACTGCCAGCACTCCCACACTGCCATTCCATATACTGAGGATACCGTCAGCAACCCCTGCACTGCTGACACAGCCAGCAAATCTGCACTAAAGACACCACTGGCACTGCTGACATCTCCTGTACCCTTCACTGAGGACACTGCCATCACCGCAGCATTGCCATTCCATGTACTGAGGACACCATCAGCAACCCCTTCACTGCCGACACAGCCAGCAAACCTGCACTGAAAACACCGCTCTGCCGACACTGCTGTCACAGTAAGTGCACTATTGGTGTATCCAACCCACACTGAATTACACACTGTATCCATGTTGGAAATTGGAACCTGAACTGCCACATATTAGTGCCGCCCACTGTGTCACTTAGCTTAGTCAGCTAGCTGGATGCAAGCTTTTGACCTTAACTAGATGAAAAAAATAATATTGTGAGGTGGTCAAAATTGATTTGAAATGACTGGAAATAAATGTTATTGAGGTTATTAATACTGTAGGAACAAAAAAGGCCCATTTTATGTGATTTTAGCTGTTTTTTTTATTTTTTAAGAAAAAATCCAGAACCAAAACCAAAACCCGAAAACAAAACACGGAGGTGAGGTTTTGGCAAAACCAATTCAGATCCAAAACCAGGGGAAATCCAGATCCAAAACCAAAACACGGGGGTCGGCGCACATCCCTAGTATTTATTAAGTCCAAAAGATGCCTGCCAATTCAATGTAATGTAAACTGTGTGTGTCTAAAATAAATCTTTGTAGTCCCACAAATATGTGTGAAAAACCTATTCACAATTGCTTCACATGTTTAAAAAAAAAAAAAACACTAATATTTTGAAGGGCTCTGTAGGAGAAATCAGAATTACTATAAAAGTAACTCATGTATCTGTCTCCTCTCTCACAGACATGCCTCCTATTTCTAGTATGGGCTGTGCAACTAAAGATATTTGCAGTCACAAAGAAGCATTGCCTATTTTCAAACACGAAAGGAATACAGACGTAATCTCGTGTACTGAAATTAGCAGCAAGCATGAGCTAAAAGCAAGTAAGTTAAAATGTACTTTCTGGATTCCACTGTATAGGCTACTAATGATGGTATCACCACTGATGGTGTTATCTCCATAGGCTACTAAACATGGTATCACCACTAATGGTGATATCTCCATAGGCTACTAAACATGGTATCACCACTAATGGTGATATCTCCATAGGCTACTAAAGATGGTATCACCACTAATGGTGATATCTCCATAGGCTACTAAAGATGGTATCACCACTAATGGTGGTATCTCCATAGGCTACTAAAGATGGTATCACCACTAATGGTGGTATCTCCATAGGCTACTAGATTATATTGAACTAATCAAAATGGGAACAATTTGAAAGAACTCAGTTAGTTTTATGTTTTTCATTTATTTAATGCAAAGATCAATGGATGAATGTAATGTATAAATATATTGTTTTTGTAGGAATTGTAGGGAGTATGTTTGCAGAGAATTCAGTGTTCCACCAGAGTTTTCCTGTGAATCTTATTGAGGCAGAATAATCCTCACACATTTGCTTAATGGGTTTGGCCTAATGAAATCACTGTCTGCAGTTGAGATGAGGTTACGACCCTGTTTGGAAATGCCAGAAAATACGAAACAAGAAATAAGGCAAAGATGGCAGACAAACCAAAGTTTTATCATTGCCCATACTCATTGCTGTCATCAGGGGAATATTGATGCAAGGGGCCGGACTAGACAGAATTCCTGGAGTGAACATTGTACTGTCCACCAGTTGAAGATCCCGGGCACATGACTTCTAGGCAGAGCCTTAACTAGACTTTTTGGTGCCCTGTGCCAGAAAGAGCTTTGGCGCCCCCCTCATTTTTGAAAGGGACATAATGCACCCAAAAAAGGGCCATGGCTTCATGGGGAAGGGCCAGGGAAGAGAAAGGAAAGGTCAGGAGATGCTGGGGATGAAATAAGAGAAAGCTACAAGCAAGAATGATAATAAACAGAAATTTGACAGGCCCAAACAGCGCCCCCCTGACCTGTGGTGCCCTGTGCGATGGCACCGTCCGCACTACCCTACCTACGGCCCTGCTTCTAGAGTATAACAGCCATGACCCCAGGATTGCATAGTCATGCCCCTTGCAGAGTGGAAAGAAACCCCTGGCATTTGCAGCAGGTATGGGCACATTCCCTACCCTCCTCAGCACATGACAGAACAGCTCTTGTACTAGACACAACTCGGCAAAAAACAACTGGGAAGAAGTATAGTCCTTTATCACTATCACTAAACATGGGTCTTGTTGTGATGCTGAAATGCAGCGTTAATTGAACTAAACCACCTTTACCCTCAGTGTAAGAACTGTTAGACCACTGTAAAAGATATTTAGTTTTACAGAAAGAAGAGTAGGTCCTTATTCTGTAAGCAATGTGCAGTTCATGCTCTTGCAGCTTTTATTGCCATACTCTACAGTTTCTTTTACATGTTGGCTGTTATAAATGTGAAAGGCATTGGCATAAAAATCTGTTCCTGAAAGGGAAAACATTAGCTTTAGACTTACTCTAGAATTACATACAGTAGTTAGATATGTGACACATATGATTATAGGTTATGAATCCCACTGCCTGCTCCATGTGAGACCCCTTGAACCTGGCTAGCAAGATCTTCACCAATAACAACCACCTGTTGTTCCCTTAGAACTATGATACGTTCACCGGTACTTAGGCGGCCGCCTGGACTTACGCTTGGGGTAGTAGAGGCTCATGCGGAGGTACAAGGGAATTCAAGAGATGAAGTGTACAGTTAGAGCTGATACAGATAATGGTTCTGATGAGTTGGCAATAGCATTGATGTTATGGCAATAATACCGATGGTGTGGCAAGTCTGCCGAAGGTGCGGCAATTGTGCCGATGTTGTGGTGATGGTGCTGATGTTGTGGCAATAGCCATAGATAAATAGTCTAGGGTATGAAAATGGCTATGAGAGCCAATGGTGTGGCAACTGTGCCGATGTTGCGGTGATGGTGCCGATGGTGCAGCAATAGCCATAGATAAACAGTCTAGGGTTAGCAAATGGCTTTGAGAGACGATGGTGCAGCAAGTGTGCCAATGTTGCAGTGATGACGCTGATGTTGCAGCAATTGCCATAGATAAACAGTCTAGGGTATAAAAAGGCTTTGAGAGCCAATGGTGTGGCAAGTGTGCCGATGATGCAGTGATGGTGCTGATGTTTCAGCATGGGAGCTGCTTGGAGTGGCTAAGAAGCCATTTGGAAATTGGTGGTAGCACGGGAGCTACTTGGTGCATCTAGAATGGAAGCAATATCATGGAGAGAACAAAAGCTGCCCATGCAGCTAAGCTGATGAAATCCACAGACATGCCATAGTTGGCACAGGTGCAGTAGTTCAGTCAGTATAAATAGGCTGCAGCATTAATCAAGCTACACCTGTGGATGAGACATCACTTCCTGAGGCATGCTGATCGCCTAGCAACAGGAGCAACAGGAGTAACCCCGTCCTGCCTGGAAAAGCTGTCAGTCATGCCTGGGAAAGCGGTCAAGTCGTGACAGTGACTTGTAACAGTACCCACCCCTTGATGGGGGGGTTGAAGAACCCCCAGAACCTGGTTTATTCAGAAAATCTTGAAAGAAACATCTTCTCAACCTGGGAGCATGTAATGCAGTATCAGGAACCCAGGAACCTTCCTCCGGCCCATAGCCCTTCCAGTGGACTAAGAATTGCAGATGACCCCTGAATAATCTAGAGTCCAAACTTTTCTCCACAATTAATTCATGTTGACCATGGACCATAATGGAAGCAGGCCTGGGCGCGAACCTAGATTTGAACTTGGTTGACGAAAAGACCGGTTTAAGCAAAGAACAATGGAAAGTATTATTAATACGGAGACAGTTGGGCAATTGAAGTTTGAAGGCTACTGGGTTCACCTGTGAAATAATTCAGAATGGACCAATAAATCTGGGACCCAACTTCTGTGTAGGCTGATGGAGCTTGATGTTTTTGGTGGAGAGCCAAACCAAATCACCTTTCTTAAAACAACACAACCTCCGATGCTTGTCAACAGATTCTTTGGATCGGAGAGATACCTTCCGAAGGCTTTGATGAACCCTGCCCCAAATATGTTGGAATCGAGAGACAGAAGAAGAAGCTGGTGATTCGGAGTCAAAGGCATTTGACCTCTGAGGTTGCCCTGTAACACAGAAGAATTGGGATACTGAAGATGCAGAGTGACATGAATTATTAACAGCAAACTCAGCAAGTGGCAGATGTGAGACCCAATCATTATGACACTTGGAAACATAACCGCGTAGATACTGTTACAGACACTGATTAATGCACTCAGTCTGTCCATTGGACTACGGATGGTAACCTGAAGAAAAACTAAGATCAATGCCCAGAGAAGTACAGAACACTCGCCAAAACTGTGCCACAAATTGTGATCCTTGATCCGACACAATATCCATTTGGTAAACCATGTACCCGAAAAATGTGTTGGAGAAACAGGCTGGAAAGTCCCTTAGCAGAAGGAAGTTTTTGCAATGGTATGAAGTGTGCCATTTTACTAAATCAGTCCATAACCATACAGATAACAGAACATCAAGCAGATATTGGGAGATCAACGATGAAATCCATGGTGATGTGAGTCCAGGGTCTCCTGGGTATGGAAAGTGGAAGTAATAGACCCGCAGGAGCTGTCTGAGGTGTCTTATTCTGGGCACATACCTCACATGCCAAGACAAATCCACGCACATCTTTAGTCAATGATGGCCACCAAACAGAACGGGAGAGTAACTCCGAAGTCTTACTGAAACCTGGATGACCAGAAACTCAACTAGCATGAAATCAAGCAGAACTGCTCTTCTGTACTTCTCTGGCACAAACAAAGAAGAAGATTTCTCCGGAGGTGAATCTGATTGAGATGCCCGAATCAGATCTGCCAGATTATGAGTGAGGGCGCAATGGAAGAAAGAGTCTGGGATAATAGCTTCGTCTGACCTGGACATCTGTACTGGTTCAAATCTCCTGGATAGGGCATCAGCCTTGATGTTCTTGGAACCAGGACGGAAGGAGATGAGGAAGTTGAACCGGGTAAAAAATAATGCCCAACGTGCTTGCCGGGAATTCAACCTTTTAGCAGACTGAATATAGGATAGGTTCTTGTGGTCAATAAGAACCAAAATCTGGTGTTTGGCCCCTTCCAGCTAGTGTCTCCATCCTCGAAAGTCCATTTAATAGCTAGCAACTCTCGATTTCCTACGTCATAATTGCATTCAGCAGAGGAAAATTTTCGAGAAAAGAATGCACATTGGTGCAACTTACTATCTGTCGAGTCTTTCTGTGACAAAATGGCTCTTGCTCCTACTTCTGAGGCATCTACCTCTACAATAAAAGGAAGATCAGGATCAGGATGTCGAAGAACAGGTGCTTGAGTGAAAGCAACTTTGAGAGTTTTAAAAGACTGGATCGCCTCGATTGGCCAGTTAAAGGTATCCGCTCCTGTCTTTGTCAAATTTACAATGGGTGCCACTATGCTGGAAACAGATTTTATTAATTGGCGATAATAATTAGAAAAGCTGAGGAACCGCTTAAGTATAGCCTCAACTTTCCCTTGATCCATTGAAAATCCCTGGGACGAGATAGTATATCCCAGAAAAGAGACCTGAGTGACATCAATGTCACATTTTTACATCTTGGCATACAGATGGTTCTCCCGCAATTTTTGAAGAACCTGACGTACGTGCTGATGATGTTGGTCAAGTGACTGGGAGAAAATGAGAATGTCATCTAGGTATACGACCACGAATACCCCCAAAAAGTCACGAAGAATGTCATTAATCAGGTCCTGGAAAACCACTGGAGCGTTAGATAAGCCAAAAGCCATGACTAGATACTCATAATGTCCGGAGTGAGTACTGAAGGCCATTTTCCACTCGTCTCCACTTTTGATTTGAATCAGGTTATATGCCCCTCAGAGGTCAATCTTGGAGAAGATATTAGCCTGACACAGCTGATCGAACAATACTGGAATGAGAGGAAACAGGTATGAATTCTTTACTGTAATGTTGTTGAGTCCCCTGTAATCAATACAGGGACGAAGAGACCCATCCTTCTTCCCCATGAAGAAAAAATCAGCTCCCAGTGGTGATTTAGAGGGACGGATGAAACCTTTAGTCAAGGCATTTTTGATGTACTCTGTCATAGCTTTTATCTGGTATTGAGAGGGAATACAACCGGCCTTTGGGTAATTTGGCGTTCGGTATCAAATTGATAGCACAGTCGTAAGACCTATGTGGAGGAAGAACATCCGCAAGTTTTTTGGAGAAAACATCAGCGTAATCCCTGTACTGAAGCGGAATGGCCAGAGATGTCTCAGAAATTGTAGGAAGTACAGACCGAATAGGCATAGTCAAGCAATGATTCTGACAAGTCTGACTCCATTTGATTATTTCACCATATTGGGAGGGGAGAACGAGCGCTTGTTAAAACTAAATATTTTATAATAAAGGAAAAACAAAAAAGTTATCAGACAAACAAACATAAAACACTAAAACCATATGTTTAAGCTCTTTTAGGAAAAATTAATGGCAGGTCCAAGCAAGCGTGCAGTGGTATGTTGAATCCAATGCAACCTAGCCACATTGTATTGCCTGCACTGCACAGGAAGCCGCACGAAGTGTAAATGGGGTAGCGGTGGTTGTGAGCAGTGGCAGAGGATGACGTCAGCGAGTCAGGGAGATCGTCAAATTGTAGTCCAGTAATGCTCCACTGTTCTTCCTCCTCTCTATCTCTGGGGTCCAACGTGTTTCGTACCTACCTAGGTACTTTTTCAAGGAAAGTTTCCTTTTCTCTAGATACTTCTATATGATTGTTACATTGCTTGAATATCAACACTGGTAAGTGAGGTGTTTAAAACTCTATCTGCAAATCAGATAGCTGATTGGATGGACAGAAATGTATGATTTTCACTGTTAATGTATGTAGTTAGTGGAAGCCTGCTCCACAGTCCTGCTCTTAAATCCTTAGTGTCAGGGCTCTGGCTCTCTTCCTAGAGAGCCAGGAGTAACCCCGTCCTGCCTGGGAAAGCTGTCAGAAAGGGTCAAGTTGTGACCGCGACTTGTAACAGCAGGAAGCACTAACGATGAGATGTATGAACATCTCTTCGGCCGGTGCGGAGGAGCGTTAACTCCCCCCTCCAGTGATCCCTGCCTGAGTAAATGGTGCATCAGCCTAGTGCTGATGGACTGTGTCTCAGTCCCGGCTGGCTCCACTGAGCATGCGCGGTATCTCCCAAGAATTGCAAGATCCAGAGTGCAGCCCTGGAGCCGGCAGCCACCGCAGCAGGGACAGCGCTGTCCCTGCTGTGGGGACAGGGCATCACCAGGCTTTAGCTGTCAGATAGCGACAGCTACAGCATTCAGAATGGTCAGGAAAACTGACCGTTCATACAATGCCGAGGTTATCTGTGCTGCTATCTTCTAGATAGCAATCATTTTTGTTTCGACCATTTTCATGTCGAACTTTTGTACCTGTTGATCATCTTACATGTCGAATTTTTAGTGTGTCTGACTCTTGTCCCTGTCTAACTATTGACTTTCTAACATCTGGTGTCTATCTAGACATTGACTATCTAATTACTGTCTATCTTTAGTGCAGAACCCTTACATAGCAACCTCGAAGACACTTATTAGATGTTGCTCTGCCTGGGCTCCAGCCTAGGTTGATGTTGATGATTGCATTCATGTTTTACTGAATGAACCTGAATTCCAACAATTGTATTTTATTTTTCTTCAAATATAATAATGTTTCTTTCTGCGGATTCTCCATTGAATTGTGAAAAATTGTGGACTCTTCAGGCTTCTCCTCTCATTGGGGCTAAGCACAACCCAATCATCTATCATCATAAGCCATTTTTATTTACAAATACTGTATTGAGTTAAAGGAGCCCAAATTAAAATGTTGCCTTGGACCCCATCAAACCATCATTCAGCTCTGATGATAAGAAAACTTATGTTTCCAGCTTTATATGTATTTATAAGTTAATATGTGGGTGTTGTTTATTCTAGGAAATTTTATTTGGTGTTACACTTGTCAGAATTCCAACATCAACAACTGTGATGACCAAAATTATCTGTGCGAGCATGACGAGGATATCTGTATGTTTGAAAGAACAAGAATTATATATGGTATACGTGCTTCAAATTATATCCTATTAATAAGTACTTTATGGTATAAATAAAATATTTATATTAAAATTAAAAAATAACTTTTATAGGCCTTTAAATTAGCGTGTAAAAAACAGCCCCAACTCTGGAGCTTCCACTGGTTAGGTCTCTTCCTCTTTACAGTTTCCATTGCCTACTGCTTACATTGGTTTTGAATCTGTGGGCCTGATTCAGAGCCGGACGCTTTTTAAAAGCACTCGCTCTGAATCTGGGTGTTTTTATCTTTGTTGCGGCCTCCTGGCCGCTCGCTAAGCTGTGGGTGACCACCCACAGCTTTTGCGAGTGGCCAGGTGATGGTCGTGACCATCGGGGCTTGCGAAGAGACCATTGTGTAGTATCTCGTCCGTCGCAAGCTCCAGAGAGCTTCCTGCTCTAACAGAGCAGGTAGCTCTCCACTGACATCGGGAACGTCTCTGTTTGTGTAGCCACCCCCCCTCCCCGCCTACAAAATGGGGCGAGCTGTTGATCAACATCGACAGCCACCCCTTTTGTTGTAAGTCCCGGAGCGAGAGAATTTCTCTCTCGCTCCGGGGCTTGCACATGCGTGCGTCGCGCACCGCACCTGCGCAGTACCCCACCATCGACCTGCTTGCAAGCGCTATGCGCTCGTGAGCGGGTCTGAATCAGTCCCAGTGTGTACTGTGAAATCTTTGTAGGGGTAAAATTACTTTGGCAAGCCATCGCTTCTCAGCATATTTTTTAAAAAAATGTAAACAGCAATGATATTAGAAGCTTAATATCATCGCTGTTTTAAACTTCAGTCTTAAACACGCAGATAAGCGATGCCTTACAAACACTGCCGCATAGTAAATGTACCTGTTTCTATTCGCGCTGTCATCCTCTCGTTTGTTATCTTTTGCTGTCTTCTTTTTTTGTTTTCCTGTTATTTTTACTAACATTTTTCATCTGTTCTTCTTCCATTTTTTCCTTTCCTGGTTCTCCTTTCTTTCAGCCACTTCATTTACCTCTATGTTCTCCTGTCTCAGCAATGGATTGTCCTGAATACATAGCTGTTAAGTGATTTTGTATTATTGCTCACAGTAGGGGTGATTCAAAGGTGTATGCAGGGAAACCATTGGGCGCAAGTGTCTGATGGTTTCCTTCTGTGCATGCGTCCGGACAACACTGCGCATGTCCTGCTGTGGGCACCGCACAAAGACACAGATCGAAATTGCATGCAGGTGTTTCTGAGTGGTACCTGGGGGGGTGTGGCTACCAATCATGGGAGTGTTGGTGTCAGTGACTGCATCTTAAGATGCTGATTATCGCTCCTAATGTCCGATCTCTCAAATGTGTCCATCTCCGAATCAAGCCCATTGTTTTTTAAGTTGGACGCGTCCTCCTGAGATACATCTTAGTCAACATGCATTTAAATATGATGCTTTTAGTATGTACTGTTTTTCTGTTCATGTTTGGACTGACAATTTTCCCAATTCTATTTGAGGAACTATACAACACAAAGTTCAGGTTGATGGTAAGAATAGACCTGCCAGAAAGCAGGTAACACTCATGTAAAGTTTACATGCATGTGTTGGGAAGTAGAGAATATAGTAGGCCAGTGGTTACCAAACTCAGGAGCTCATTCAGACCCGCTCGCTAGATGAGTTCGCTCGCACCCTGCGTATGCAAATCCAGCACATGCCAGCAAGGCAGGCGATCGCATGGCAAGGCATTAGCATGCCCACTATGTCTTGGCGTGCGATCACTATGTGTATGCAGACGCCCACCAGCCATTCATAAGACGCCCACTTGCGCACGGAATCTCCTGGAAGTGCATGAAACCATTGGTACATCGGGCACCATCAGATGCGATCACAGCGCTTGAGGTTGACTATACCCAGCCGCACTTCAGTGTGAAATACAACCAGGTGATGGTGTGTACTACGACACTGCCTCTTAATTATGTACGCCTCTGAAACGGCGTTAAGACACTCAGGCATGCCTGCATTCGCACCTCCACTCCCTCGTTTCTATTGGCCTGCCCCTATTACCACCCATAAACGGCCTCTCCTGTCACTCATTCATCTGGGCTGTCTTTGTTGGGTGAGTGAACGCTTTCCGAACTTTCGCTATGGTTCGCATACGTGCATTGCAATGCATACGCATGTGCATATTGCAAATATCGGCCAGCTACGAGTGTTCGCATCCTAGCAAGCGGGTCTGAATGAGCTCATCAGTGCTAAAGGCACCCTAACAGTCCAGGTGTTCAGAATATCCATTCTTAAGCACAGGTGACTTAATAAGTACCTCAATCAGTTTGATTATACCATATATGCAGAAGCATGGATATCCTTAAAACCTGGACAGTTAGGGTGCCTTGAGGACCAATTTTAAGATGTTTTATATAAGTGGTTCTCAACTCCAGTCCTAAAGTACCATCAACAGGACATGTTTTGTGGATTTCTTTAATCATGCACAGATGAGCTCATCTATTTTGCTGGGTCTGTAATTATCACACCTGCTGCCACAGTCGTGACTTGTTTTGAAAATATTAGGCTTGAGGTTGAGAACTGCTGCTATTAATTAATCCACTTGGATAAGAAAATAAAATGTATATAATCACCTTGACATTGATCTTTTCATAGAGAAAACTCTGTAATTATGAAACTGCAAACATGTTAGTAAAGACTTCAAGGGCCATATATAGTGACATCTTACCATTACTGTCCTTGTCTGCTTGCTAGAAACTGATAGTTTATTATTTTATTACAATGTCATACAGTTCATGATTTGTTTAATGGACAATTTAATGTTTAGCAAGATATTTTCTTTTCTTTAGATGGTAGAGATGACACAGAAATTACTAAACGATGTGGAAAATCCATTGAGTGCAGGAGATCTGGGATAATACGAAGTTTAAATAAGACCATTCTGATGAATACCACCTGTTGTAATAAGACTTTATGCAATGCTCCGTTACCAACCTGTAGGTATCAATCTGCAAAGTTCTTTTAGCCAAATGCCAAAGTAGATCCCAGAATTCATTATAAAATCATAACATTAATCTTTTATTCCTTCTAGACCTCAATGATTTACCCATCTGTCTATCTGATATGTAGGATTCTCTGATCTGCTTATGCTTAAGGCCCGTATTCAATTTGAGGTGAAAAGTCTGTATCCGCAATACTTTTGCGCCGTTGACGTAATTTCCCCTGTTTTGCTTTTACCCCGTATTCAATTTGAAAGACATTCCGCCTAGGCGGAAAGTTTATGCAATGTACGAGTCAAAAAAGTTTCGCCTATGAATAGCAGAGCGAAAGAAAGTGCAGAATTGGGGTTTTGGGGTGCAATGTTGCGGGAACCCCCCTGCAGCCTTCAGACACATCCCCCAAAGGTAATCTGGGTCAAAATAAAAAAAAAACACTTAAGGACGCCCCAAAAAATGACTTTGAAAAAGGGGGCAAAAAAAAAAATGTTGGGGTACAAAGTTAAAAACTAGCGAACTTGCCTCTGGGGGGTCCCCAAGTATGCCCCAAGTGTTTTTTTGATTGCAGGTGCTTGCGGCAGGTGGATTTTTCACAATTTTTTCAACTTCACTTTAGCAACTTTTAAATATGCTGACCCCCATTTTCAAATACCCCAAATTTGCTGAGATAAGTTACTTTTCAGGAAAAAATACTCCTAAATACTATACTGCATCACGTATAGAAAAACGCTATTTAGCAGCTATTGAGCACGTTTAAAAACACCAAATACCTTCAGCAACCCAAATCGCGGGGTACCATAGGGAACCCCCATGTCAGAGCATCTTTTGGGGGGAGTCAGGCTGATTTCCCCAATTCTGACAGCACTTTCCGCCTGTTCAAGTTTTGCCGGGTCCCGTTTTCACGTACTTTCAAATTGAATACAGGGTAAAGCGGCCACGCGCACAATACTTTTCCGCCTGCAAAACAAGCGAAGTAGGCGAAAAGTCTGGGCCGCAAAAAAGTATCGCGGCTCGGCTCAAATTGAATATGGCTCTATGTCTTGTTGTTAACACTTCCTTCGTGGTCACTGCCTAATATATATTCTTTATATTGAAAACATTAATGTTTTGTTTATTGATTTCTATATAGGGTAAATCAGCCAATTATAGGGGTCAATCCAATTATATGTGATGCCATCGCGGGTGCGACAATGGCCGCACTTGACGGCAGCCTGCACTCGCTCAAAACTGTGCACAGCCCCATAGGGATGCATACAAAATTGAGCATGTGCAACCTGAAAGATGGCCACGAGGGGTGCGAGATGCAGTGTCGTTGCCAGCGCTTGGATGCCGTGTCAACAGCGACAGGCACCCCTCAAGACTAATTGGATTGCCCCCTAAGAATATTATTCATTTTTTGGTGAATAGGGGCATAAGGAGACAAAGGGGTTCATACATTTTGTATCCAAAACAGAGCCAGAAAATTGCAAAAATAAGTATTTAGTTTTGTGCACGCAATGGGCCATATTCAATTAAAAGCCTTTTTCACCTGTTTTTTGGCGAAAATATCACCTAAAAAGTTTTCGCCTAATTCAATTCCATGACGATTTCGCCTAAGCGGAAACTCGATGCATTGAATTCGGCAAAAAAGATTCTCCAAAGAATAGCAGGTGAAAAGAGGTGCAAAATCTTTATTTTGGGGTGCAAACATGGGGAAGCGACTCAGAACCCTTGGGACAGCCCTCCAAAAGACAAATCTGCAAAAATAAAACAACTAGGAACACCCCAACAAAGACATGTAATTTTTGGGGTGAAAATGAAAAAGTGGGGGGACAAGCATAAAAACTAGTAAAATAGGTTTCTTGGGGGGCTGCAAGGATGGGTCGGTTGTTTTTGGGATTGCAGGTGCATGCAGCAGGTGGATTTTTTAAATTTTTTAAAAGTTCACTTTAGAGACATAAAAACATGCTTGCACCCATTGTCAAGTACCCCAAATTTGACAGTAATACTTCTTTTCACCAAAAAATACAGCTTTATGCCATTCTTCACCACTTTTACAAAGACGCTAATAGCAAGCAATTTACACAACTTAAGTACCCAAAATAGTTTTATTAGGGCTATTAGTACACATCTACATTGATTCCCTATGTTAGAGCATCTTTTTCTGGGGTAAAGACTGATTTTCCCAATTCTTTAAGTACTTTTCGCCTGTTCCGCGTTCGCCTATTGCCATTTTCGCCTATTTTGCAATTGAATTGGGAGAAAAGCGGGGACACGCACGGAATTAATTTGCCTTTAAAACAGGCGAATGAGGTGGATAGTCGGACAGGCGAAAACTTTACGGTTTTTAGCCTCTAATTGGATACGGGTTAATGTGTGAGCAATTACAGGTGACATAGATCGGCCCCATAATGCATAATAAAGTGTGCAACTGGATTAAGTATCTGTTATACCTATATACAGTACATATATTATTTACAGGAACATGTACAGGAGTTACTTTCATTATTATTTTGCATTCGGATCATTCCATGTCATTTGAGCCAGGAGTCCGCATTTGACCATCACCAATTTTGACAGTTGCACCCACCCCCACTTTGAGGGCCATAGATTTGCTACTGTTGCATATTGTGACCTAAATGTTTCCCAAACTTAGTCTGACCTACTGTATATGCAAATTGTTTTAGAACATTTTTATCCAAATTGATAGATGATCAGATAGGGCCAATCTTCAAAATTGGTTCGACTTGACATGGAATAACCCATTCCAAATACTTGAAAGTTTATACTTTCTATAGTTTCCATTGATGAGTGTTATCTAATATACCGGTATAGTAGGGTAATCAAACATGTTATATGTACTCGATTCTGACATACAGTGCATCCGGAAAGTGGGCCTGATTCAGAGTCGGACGCTATTTGCGCTCGCTCATTCAGAAAAAGGGGCCGGTTATTTAAATTGAGTGCTCGCTCTTTGCGGTCTGTTGACGCCTCTATGTCTGAGCGAGCGAACGAAACATGCACTCGCTATTTTGTAAAGATGCCCCCTGGCCACTCGCATCATACGTCAACTCCGCTATTTATTAGATTAATCGAGTACATCGAAAGGCGTCTGAACTGCTGGCAGTGCTTGTGGTTGGATTTTCCTACCGCAATCATGCGAACAGTTCAGGCTAAGAGACAACCAAGTGACGTGGCCGATGACGCTGCTTTGTTAATTATGCACACTCTTAAAACTCCTGTTTTGACCATTTGGCACGCCTGCGTTCGGATCTCCACTCCCCGTTTTCAAGCACCTTCCCCTGTTACCACCCACAAACGCCTCATCCTGTCACTCAAATTAGCAGGCACTCGCTATTTTGCGAACACACGATTTCCGACCGCACTGACTGGTTGGCGCATGCGCATTATGACCCATACACATACGCAGATGTGCGAACATCGCTCGGAGCGAACGAGCGGCCGCTTACGAGCGGCTCTGAATCAGGCCCAATATTCACAACGCTTCACTTTTTCTACATTTTGTTATGTTACAGCCTTATTCCAAAATGGAATAAATTCATTTTTGTCCTCAAAATTCTACACACAATATCCCATAATGACAACGTGTAAACAGTTTTTTTTGAGATTTTTGCAAATTTAATTAAAAAAAAACTAAGAAATCACATGCACATAAGGATTCACAGCCTTTGCTCAATACTTTGTTGATGCACCTTTGGCAGCAATTACAGCCTCAAGTCTTTTTGAATATGATGCCACAAGCTTGGCACACCTATCTTTGGGCAGTTTTGCCCATTCCTCTTTGCAGCACCTCTCAAGCTCCATCAGGTTGGATGGGAAGCGTCGGTGCACAGCCTTTTTCAGAGCTCTACAGAAATGTTCAATTGGATTCAAGATGGCCGTTACAGTGGTTTAATTATGCACGCCCCTGTAACGGTGTTCAAAAGCACTAACATGCCTACGTTTCGCCGACCACTCCCCATGACCACCCCAAATGGTCACTTCCTGTCAATCACTATGCATTTGGACTGCGTTCTCACTGCAATCGCTTTCCGGTTCGCTTACGCACATTGTGATGCACAGGCATAGCACAAACATCGACCGGCTGCGTGCAAACGCAGCCGTGCGATCCATCCTGAATAAGGCCCACTGTACATAGTGCACATGAAATGCATGGAAACAAGCATCTGTATATTGTAGCTCTGCATTGCCGAAAGTTCCATTGTCACAGAGCTTTGCTTACATGAGAACATCCTATTATACAGTGGTTCAGTTACTCCTCTTCTGTCACGTGTTATCTAAATGCATACCACTCTACATCTACCCGCCTTCAGTACGATCAGCTCTGGAGCATCTGCAGTTCAGAAACACACAATCATTAACTGCATCGGGCCCATTGTGTGCAATATTACTAACTTCATTTACAATAGCTTAGGGTAACATCAGTGGAGATCAATAAGTCATTTTATCTTATTCATTTTCAGTACCACCCATCAGCGCTGAGGACAATGGACTTATCTGCCCATCCTGCTTCGTCCCAAACTCAGATCGTTGTCTGGGGAGAAGCAGCTTGAAGTGCACAGGGAATGAAAACCGCTGTATTCACTACATGAGAACTGATATACAAGGTATATTCAAGTTGAGTTGGCGTTCTAAGTAATATATAGAATATATGGAAAAAGTGCACAAATGTTCATCTCTTACTGAGCAGTAAAATGCTACATTTTATTTTGTGAATACTGTTTATATATCTACTAGGGCGGGATGCATGAAGTATTACATTCGGGATGCATCCCGTCGGTCGTTGCATGCATGCTGGCTTTGGTAACGCCAGTATGCATGCCGATCACAGCAAATGGGCGCTCTCTCAGTAAGAGCGGCCCTTGGCAATGGAGGGACTTCTGGGTCTAAGACCCAGAAGCCCCTCTGGCATCCTTCTGCACATGTGCAGAAGGACACGCGCCGTGGGGGGTGCTGGGAGGCATCAAATTGGATCCCTCTCTCAGCACTCTTCTGTTAGAAGCCCGTAAGCTTCTATGGGTAACACCATCTTCCTTATGGCATTACCCACAGCAACCAAGCCCCGGAGTGCATCAAATTCCAGGGGCTTTGTGCATATGAGAAAAACGGTCAAACATGCATTTTGGGGGTTTGACCGCATTTCTCCCTTTGATGCATCCCACTCCTAAAGTGAATTGATCATAAAGCTACTTTTACATAAATCTAGGCTGACAATAATGTGGTTGTGGCTTTGGGTGTACAATGTGAATGGTAGTGTGACCGTGGCTGAGAATGTGTGTAACAATGTGGCTTTGGGTGTACAATGTGAATGGTAGTGTGACCGTGGCTGAGAATATGTGTAACAATGTAATTGGGAATGTGTAATGTGAGTGGTGATATAGCTATGGGTCACAAACTCTCGGCTAGATGGTATGGATGCTGACCATACAGTATGTTAGGAGTTGTAAAATACCCCGGATAGAGGGGCAAAGTCCAACATACCGGTAACCTTCACTTACCTTATATGCAGATTGTTTGTAGGGTTCCAATTAATGGACTGGTGGTATGAAGGAACTGAGAGCAGGCAGTGAGTGTGACCACACAACATGGGGGCATTCCACGAGTCATGGAGACATGTCCTCACAACACACCCCAGTCTCAGCATGCCGGCCAAGCACAGTGCCGTGAGGCGGAGCTGCTCGGCCAATCATTCAGGCTGCTGGACTGGTCCATCAGGCCATCGGCCCGTCTGGAATTTACAATTGGTATTCTTCTGTTTTGTGTCTGCTGAATGTACAGCGTTGCCGAATCTTTAGCTCTTTCTGACTCAATAGAATGTGTGAGGCAAGGATATCATTGTTGAGCTTTGAGCAGTTTTGTGAATGTGTGATGAGTGTCATCCATTATAATAAGACAAAAAAAACCTACATTCTTTCATGACGTATTCAAAATTGTGACACATTCTACTTGACCCAGTAATATGTTGTATGACCGCGCTATCATTACCTCATAAATGGTCAAATATTTCCAAAAATAAAGTATGCCCAAATGCTAACAAATATTGTATTGCGTTCATCTTGCCTGAACCATGCAGCAAGTTTGAACCTAATGTAAGACATATACTAACTGTATATATTTATTACAGATGTTTACGCAATGACAGAGGACTTACATGGCTGCACCACCAATGACATCTGTGAAGTTGGATCCAGCATTATATATTCATATTTAAATAAGAACAAACGTATAAAAACATATATCATGTGCAATGGTTCCATAAGCTGGAGAGCTACCGGCAGTGTCATGGATGTTATAATTCCCATTATTAGTATCCTGCAAATGTACATATAGCTATGTAACATGGCAGGGGATTATATACCATAGGTTCAATTATCTAACTGCTGTGTTCTTGGGTATCGGCTTTGTAACGTAGTTGTAAAATACTGGTGCAAATATATGGCAAGTGTATTATTAAACTATATTCACAGCAAGCGGCTATGGTCTGATACTTTGCAAATCCTATTCCCTAATTATATTTATGGAACATATTCAATTGTTTGAGCCTGGTAATACTATACAGCGTCACACAACAAAGAAAGATAAGTTTCTATATTATGATGCACTAGAGACGGGTTGGGTATGAAATCCCAGCTGTCGGGATGTTGCTGGTCAGAATACCAACAGTGGCATCCCAACAGCCAGAATCCCGACACCCATAGGAACTAATGGTAAGTGTTTTCCTTACCCCTACCCTAATCCTCCCCCCCGGTGCCTAAACCTAACCTCCGGCTGCACGCACCGTAAACCTAACACCCCCTCCCCAGTGCCTAAACCTAACCTACCCTCCCCACACCCTAAACCTAACACTCCCTCCCCAATGCCTAACCCTAACCAGCCCCCTAGTGCCTAAACTTAACCTCCCCCTCCATGCACCCTAATCGTAACACTCCCTCCCCGGTGCCTAACCCTAACCCTCCCCCTAGTGCCTAACCCTAACCCTGCACCCTAACCTCCCCCTAACACCCCGATACTTACCTTTGGGATGCCAACAGTCAGGATACTGGTGCCGGGATCCCGTCCTGTCGGGATTTCGGCGCCGGCATTTAGACCGTCGGCATCCTGAACGCCGGGATGCCAACTACATCCCCTAGAGACCAATAATGATAACTGACTAGCTCACAAGCTGAACCCAGTGATGCTCCTTAAATCTTTTAATTGTATTAGCATTACATTCCTTTAAATCTTTTTCTTACTAGGATCCTAGATAGAAAGTAAGATGTTTAAACCCAAATTAAAGAAAAAAATATTAGAATATTAGAGAGTGATATCAAACCCCCCTCTCACATACACAAATCTCTCGTTCACCACTTTAAAACTCACAAAATCCATGAAGCAGGTTCTCTTTGCTCCAAGTAACATCCAAGGCATCTTGTTAAAATAACAAAGCGACACAGACTTCCTGCGTGAAGGGCCGCACCCCAGTATGTCCGGGTCATTCAAAGACACTCCATGGAACTGAATGAGGTAGCACTGATAGGCTGAGATTGCCTTTCCCACACTCTTCTCTATTCATTTCTATGGACCGATCGGTGTGTGTGTCTTTATTTTAATTTTTTTTTTTTTTATAGGCAGCAGGTCCTTAATGTCTAGGCATGCTAGCCTAGACAGGTACCATCATGCTGAGGCAGGCTTGCTGGGACTTGTAGGCCATCTGTAAAAAAAAATTAGTACATTTTATATAGAATCAATAATGTTAAAACTCCCTTTTTAACATTACTTTTTGCCAAGGCTCGCTCTGCTCTAAAATATGCACAAATGCAAAAACAAAACAATAGGGATATGTATCTAATAATATTTTTAAACCGTTATCATCGTTTGCGTAAAATTTAATCCAATATTGTGGTTTTAAAATATGCAAACTTGATGCGGTTTATTGCAAATAGAATAAACACGCGGTGTATAGCAAACCGAGCATCAATCCAAAACACTTTGTGCCAGATTTAAAATGAGCCTTCATTTGCTGTTTTTAGCTTGATGAATTGTAGGTATTGAAAGTTGCACAAAAAAAGGTACATTTGAAATTGTAATTTGGAAAACTGAACCATTCAATGTGTTGTGAATAAAAAAGAAAACTATCACCATAAACTCTGCAGGCGCTAAGCACATGGACCAATGTTCTATTGAAATCGGAAGTCTTTAGGATGTTCTCCAAATCTCTCAAAAAAGAGAAAATACAAACAAACACATGGTGAATGCCGACCTCCCGCCATCAATGTTCTGCGATCCGTCGCCGGATCGCAGACATTTTCCATGTTAAATGTCGGCGATTTGACAATCGCGATAATTTTTTGAATGTTCTGTCTTCAATTAAAACTATATTACACTATATAGTTTTCTATTTTCTTCTTATATCATATCGGGGAGACAATATGGAACAGTGAAAATTGGAGAGAAGTGTGGTTAATGCGATTACTGTCTACCTTTACAGTAGACTACAGCATCTGGTAGGAGTACCTTGCTAAATTTTTGAAAGTAACACTCTAGTCTGGATATACTTCACCATGTGTTTGTTTGTATTTTCTCTTTTTTGAGAGATTTGGAGGACATCCTAAAGACTTCTGATTTCAATAGAACATTGGTCCCATGTGCTTAGCGCCTGCAGAGTTTATGGTGATATTTTTCTTTTTTAGCATTTCACTTTAGACAGTCACTAAGGGTAGATTCTCCATCACCATTCTTCACGGGCAGCTATCTGCGCTTTGAGCTTTCCCACATCTTGTGTCTTTTAATGTGTTGTGATTAGTCTAACGTGTCACACAATGTTACTGAATGATTAGTCCAACATGTCACACATTAATGGTGACCTACAGCTCCCTGTATAATTGTGCATTTGCAACTCCTAAAATTATGACTGATGAACTGTATTGCAAAGAGTACCCTTTTTTTTAAAAGAAATGTATTAAAAGTACCCCATAATATCTGTACATGATATTGTGTATTTAATTTTTTTTTTCAAAGTACACCTTTAGTTCTGTGTACAATGCTTTGCTCTTTACTAATAAAATAAAGGGCTTATTTTAGTAACTCATACTAAAGATTGTGAGCCTGCAGTAGGCTGTATAGTTCTGTATCTATGATCTGCCAGCTGCTGTATCAGCACCTTGCTGGCGTGATAACAGCACTGTATTTACTGTACCCTATCATTTCACACCTGTCATTAAAGTCACATAGAGATAAAAAGATGGAAAGTAAGGTGACACCAACATGTGTCTACAAACAGAATGAGCTTCATGGAAGAGACAGTAAGTACATTAACGCAGAGCTGATATTTGTACTTTAAATCAGAAAACTGAATCTCCTTTGTTACAAATTAATTTTTTTCACCACCCTCGAAAATACTCATCGGAAATAATCGTATGACATGCCATTGTGTTTATTTACTTCTCTATGGCGGTGATAAATATCCCTGCTTGATAAACAGGGCCGGCTCCAGGGGTCTGAGCACCCTGTGCCGGCCTGGTACATAGCGCCCTGTAATAGCGCAAGGCCGAAATTGGGGGCGTTGCCTCAGTTGCATAGGCCACGCCCCCTGGGTGCCGTTATTTGGAGGCGTGCCCGCATGGCACGCCTCCAAATAACATCAGGCTGGGGGTAAAGCCTAGCCATCCATCACTGGCTGGGCTTCCCCCTGCCCTCTGCCGTCATGGATGCTGCATGCATTCACACTCTCCCCAATCTCCCAATTTAACCATCCGCGGGCCACTTCAGCCCACGGGTGGAACAGCGGGACAGTACTGCCCCGCTGACATCGGGAAGTTGGGGAGGAGTGCGCCCTCTATGGGTGGCGCCCCTGTGCGACCGCACTGGTCGAACACCCCTAGAGACGGCACTGTTGGTAAATATATAAGTAGGGTCTAGAATATTGAAATCACTACAGGTATTACTCAGAAGTGACCCTGATATATGTGTTTCACATCTCAGACATATATTGATAATGGGTATTAAATTAAAATCATAGTAATATGCCAATGAGACCTCCAGGACATGGAATATATAACTGGGCCAGCTTGTGGCAAGTTGTGTAGATACAGATAGAGTAACACCCAGGGCGTTTCTAGAGAGGAGGGGACCCGTGTGCAGTCTCCGACACGGGTCCCCTCCTCTCCGCCCGGCGGCCGGCAGCGCACTGAGTTGAGCGCTGCCAGCGCCGAAGTTATAGACTCTGGGCACTAGAGTGTGCCCAGAGTCTATAGTGTATGCACAGGTCACTGGGAAAATGGCCACGGTGGCCATTTTGCCTGTGCTGCGCATGCGCAAACGATGGGAAAGTGGCCTCCACTGCCATTTTCCAATCGTTTTACAGCGCCAGATGCCCGCACTGATATGGGACTTTGGAGAGGTAAGTAATATTATGGGTGCAGGGTGTGCGCTGCCCCCCTGGACCCAGGGGCCTGTGTGCCCCGCACACCCTGCACCCATTATAGATACGCCCCTGGCTACACCGGTGGTTCTCAAACTTGGTCTTCAATGTACTCTAACAGTCCATGTTTTAAGGATAGCTATGCTTGAGCACTGGTGGCTTAATTAGTATCTCATTCAATTTAATGTTACCATACGTGCTCAAAACCTGGACTGTTAGGATGCCTTGAGGACCGGGTATGGGAACCACTGAGCTTTAAAATTCACAGAACCTCTTCTATTCAGGGATTTCAAATCAATTTACAAACCATATTGCACAAAGGTTGCTCCTTGTTGATTATTTGGTAAATTGAATGTCTTGTTGTACTAGATTTAAATGTGGCTTTTTACCCTTGTTTTATCTTTTTAACCACCATTATCTGTTTGTGACAGGAATACAAGGAGTGTGCTAGAACAACATATGATATATTATGGATAGTTCAGTAAAACAAAATGTTGCATTTAATCTCACTTCAGGTAGATTGTTGGAATGTTTGTCAAAACTACAATAGTATTTATATTATTGATTTTATTATAAAGAGTTACTTATATAGCACCAACATAATCTGTGGTGCTTTATATGTCACTCTTTAATTTACTCTCAAATTTGCAATAAGTGGACTAATGTATGCATGTATTATTTTGTATCAATTTGTAGAATTAATTATCTACATTAATAATGAATATAAGTTATGTTTAAAAACTGAAAGTTTTGTGCGAGCCTGTGAGAACTTTTTAAGTGTATAATTAATCGGGAGTCACAGAATCTTCACCTGTAATTTGGAAGATTAATTACACGCATCAGCTGACGTGTATACTGTCATGGATCACATTACATACAGTATGTTTAGCAGAGAAACTGGATGCCAAATAAACTGCTTTCATCTCTTTCCTATAATTTTACTTTAACTGTTGCATGACCAGAGTTCAATTACCACTTTAATGATCGGAACAATTGTTATGTATTTTTAGTTGCGCTGGTTTCAACAGAAATAACTACTGACTGAGGGACTGATTCTGTAGCTTATACAAGTGCAATTACGGACACACATCAACCTACTGTTTATTATGGTGTGTGCGTATAAGCCGCACTGTGCGTGCGCAATGATCGCACTGCGACTACGGCCTCATATAGGGATGCATCGCAAAGTGAGTGAAAGGCTGTCAGCGTTTGGGAGTGGTGACGGGGGGTGGTCATAAGAACACAGGCGTGTCTGTCCGTTTGAGCGCCATTTCCTGGGCATGCAGAAAATCGCCAGAGGGATTCCATAGGCAGCATGAGAGCCCACTGTGTGCGAGGAGACTAGCAGTGTCTGTGGCTGGTTGTAAATGCTGCGTGACTGGCCGATGTGCGTCGAAGGTACAAATGTTAGCGACATTGGACGGATATGAGAAAGCAGTAGTGGGCGTCTTTATGCCGGCTGAGCTTTGGCAAGCATTAACATATTCTCGCAGCTGCGTTCCGTGCAAATTCGCACCTGTGATCGCAATTGTGATCAGTACTGAATCATGCCCTGAGTAACTGTAATGTTATATTTTTTTGCATATATTTTGAAACTTTTTTTTTAGGTTTTCTGTTTTCATTCACAATTATTTTTCATTTTTATTTACTGTAGCTAGTGGAGGATGTGATGAGCGATCTGAGGCTCCAATAGGTGTCCTATATTTGTTACCACTCATAGATCCATTGCAATGTGCATATAAAAGTAAATAGTACAGTAGTGCAATTACTAGTAGGTCCATTTTGCAAACATTAGACTGGCCAGTCAATTAGCTGGGTTCTCTACCCCATGTGAAAATCCCTTTGACAACATGGTTATCCTATGACAAATGTGGAACATTGGATAAAGTGTTCACTTGGACTAATGGAAATGATTAACCATGCTCTATATATTTCTGGATGATATGTTTATATGAATAAACAATGATAATCTTCATCACAGTTCCAAGAAACACACTTTGGCATAATTTACTAAGCAGCAGGTTCTAAACTCCGGCAGTTTGGTAGCGAGTTCTAAATGACACCAAAACCACTGCCTAGTCATTTTATCTCTAGCCCTGTTCTATTCTATTCTAAAATGTGTTTTGACGGTTTTGCAGTGGTTTTGGCCTTAGTAAATCTGCCGAAAGCAATCCCCGCGGCCAAGCCGCCACCAGACCGCCGAGGTTTAGAACCCGGCGCTTATTAAAAAATTATGGATATCACTAAAACCAGGACTATTAGTATGCCTTGAGGACCGAGGTTGGGAATCACTGCCCTAGAATGTAAGGGTTTTGTGCGTTTTCACTGTATGCATGTGGAGCTCAGTTTTTAAGTAATGTAGACTGTGGTCTTCAGATGGACACCACAGCGTAGATAATGGGGGGACCCACTTTTACTGTAACTCTACTTATGTTGTCCACACATTTGAAGTGCCTTTTGGAATATCTTTTTATTTCCTTTCGTAAAATGTCACATTCAGGGTAGTTCTCTGCCTCTCATATGTAAGATACAGTAAATAAAAGAAAAAAGTTTGCAACTTGGATCAGGGGTCGAGCGCCAGCAAGTGATCAACCTCCAAACATGCGCCTCTATTTGGTACTCAGCTTGGAATGCTCTTACTCTGTTTTGGGTGCACACACCCTCCCATACAGTACTCATCTCAGCCATTTGTCATCAGTTATTTGGGAACTCCATTGGCAGAGTATAGAGGTGCATGGCCATTTGTTTTACATGCGCAGTGCAAAAAGCCACGAAATGCATTTACCTCCAACTCAGCACAAGCCCCACAGTGATTCTAAATCACTAAACACAGAGGAAATATATTCATTTGTTCATGTTGTAGCTTTGACTATCTACAGTGAGCTCTATATTAAACCATATACCAGACACAAATACAGGAAAAAAAAGAAAATATATATATATAATGTATTTATATCACAATTAAAACAATAAGATTGTGCTATAATATTACAATTTTATTGCAATATAGTGAGATTTAATAGATATTACACAATGTGTGTTAAAAAATGCACATATTATAACACACACAATTCTAACATACAGAATTATCATTAGTATTAATATTGTCAGCTGATTTGAAAACCCCTGGATTTTTAATAGTTGAGAATTTCAACTGTAAAGAAAAGGCTCTTCAACTTATGCAGGTATTGTTAGATACATTCTGTACTACTGCCAGATAAACTTTGCTAGTATCTTTAGCTGCCAATAATTGCTATGGTGTGTAGATACAGTATATGCACCTAAAGACTAAGGGGTAAATTTACTAAGATTCGAGATTGTCCCGATTTACAATGAGTTTAATCTCACTGGAACTCGCCAGAGATTGCAGAGTTTTCACTCTGCCTAACTCTCCCGAGCAAGCAGCCTGCACATATCAGTGAGATGTGTAAGCTGCTTGTGTGTTGTACCTGCAAAAAACGGGTTAATTGTTTAAAAAAAAAATATGTAGGGTCCCTCCCCCAAAAGCATAACCAGCCTCGGACTTGTCAGCCAGTCCTGGTTCCGAAAATGACAGGGAACAAAATGAGTAGGGTTCCCCCATGATTTAGGAACCAGCACCAGGCTGCAGGGCCAGTCCTGGTTTTAAATATAGGGGGAAAAATTGCATAGGGGTCCCCCTATATTTAATACCAGCACCGGACCCAAACCAATCTGGGTGTAATGCCACAGTCTGGAGACCCTATTACCGAGTCTCCATGGCAAAGCATTCTCACCCCAAGCCAGTCAGGCCAAGCCAGGGGTCCCCCTTCTCCCAAAACCCCAGGCTTGGTCTGAAGCCCGGTGCACTTCCCCGCGCCCCTGGGCTGTGGGTACGGAGGTAATAAAGCGTAAAATAGAAGTAAACTATTGTATTTTACAGTGGAACTACAGGTTCCAGCATACCTGCCCTTTGGCACTTATGGAACTACACACCGCCTGTACCTCCACCGTAAAATAAATAGTTAAATACAGACACAACACACAACCATAGATAGTATAAATTTATTACACACATACCGCAATCACATACACTTACCTGTACCAGCCGGTCGGTCCACTTGTCCAATGTACAAATCCATGTGGATGTACCTGCAAAAAAGATCCTATACTCACCTACATCCTGCTGCTGCTCTCTGTAGCATCCAGGGTCTTGTCAAAACAACAAACTGACTTATGCGAAGTATGCCGAACAGGTGTAAGTATATGCTGTTACATATACTTACACCTCGCAAAATGACAGATGACCAAAATCATCTGTAATTTCTCACGGGCCATTAGCTAATCTGCAGCCGCTTTACATAGAGCTAGGGGGTAATTTTAGAAGTGAGTTTTAAAAGAGATGTTGCCCATAGCAACCAGATTCTAGCTATTAACATTTAACTACAGAAAAACCTTCTAGAAGATAAGTAGAATCTGATTGGTTGCTATGGGCAACTTCTCCACTTCTAAAAACTCTTACTTTAGTAAATTTACCCCTAGGTGTATGAATAGCAATAGCAAGTAAGCCATTATTCTCCCATATTTACCACAAGTGGTCAAATCAATATAGAAGATTCATGCAAGAAATCAAGGGTTTGACTCATAGGTGGATGGATTTAGAACATCAGGTGCAAACATCCGAGCTGCACTATACATGGTTACATCCAGTGAACGCACATGGAGATCTATGCAATTTCGATAGGGGTTCCTGTGCCGTGACTGGGGGAGGTGACTTTTGTCAGTGAGCATGATGGGGGTGTATCAATGTCAGGGTCAAAATATACAGGACCCCTAATACTGGTGGCCATGTACTAAAGAAAATTATGACCAGCCATAGCGTTGCTCTAAAGTCCAATTTGTGTGGTCAATGTCCGCTCAATATTGCGACTTTCAATGTAGGAAGCCCATCATCTACGGTATTGGCATAAATTTGCACCTAGTGCGACAAAAGTTGCTGCCGCTACTACATTACCATCCACCTCTGAACCAGGCCATTAATAAACAATACCTAAACTCATGCCCATGCTTAAGGGGCGTGGTCATCCACCAGAAGGGGTGTGGCCAGCTACCACAGATGCTTGGCTAACCATTAGAGTAGGGGTGGGCAATAAGGATGGGGTGGGCTCACAGGCAGTCAGACCCACAGGGGATTTCCCCTGTACCCCTGTGGGCCAGTTCAACCCTGCTTAACCTAGGTGCACGCCTGAGAGATTGCACCCACAATCTGATCAATTTTGCAACTTTCAGAGTGATTAAATAATCTTGAGAACATCAGATTTCAAATGTACACACTAGTGATTATCTGCCCTAACATCATCACACAGGTGACAATTCTAAGCAGAAACGTTGGACAGATGATTGGTACAGTAATTCATACACGCTACATAATGTGCACAACATTGGCTAATTGTTTTGGAGAAATGTGGTACAGAAGGTAAGATCCCATCGTGTAATTCAACTGATGTTGTAATGATAATCAGCCCTGGATGCTGTGTACACAGTCTAGGCCTGATTCAGAGGTGGACGCAGTTGCAGCCGTGACTACAATTTTTGCCGCTGCCACGACGGTGTCTTTATGCTACACAGCGGCAGCTGATGGGCTTCCTACTAGTAACACTGATGGGCTGTGGTGCAAAACCATCGCACCATCGAAGCTTACAGCAGCCCTATGGAGGTGCAGAATCTTCATCTGAACATGGCCGTCTGTCAGTGCAACTGTGCCTTTTGACGCACTTGCTGACCACGACATGCCCACGACTGGCTAGCCCCCCACCTATTACAACCCAAGAACGCCCAATGAAAATGACTCTCTGTGTGCAAATTCATTCTATGGGCAGTATTCAATTTGGCTGTGAAAAGCCATTATCAGTGATAATTTATCACCAATTACATCATTTTCGCCTATTTCAATTATCCCCGTATTTAATTACAAAGACTTTTCGCCGGTGCGATAAGTTTTTGTAAAACAACGGGGATAATATTTCGTCAGCCTTTAGCTGGCGAACAAAAGTGCAGAATTGGGATTTAGGGGTGCAGGCTAAAAGAAATTGCTTGCACCCCTAGGAATGGCCCCCTAAAATTAATGTATGTCAAAAAAAGTAAAAAAAAAAAAAATCAGGACACCCCCAAAAAATATTTTCAATTATGGGGTTAAAAAAAAAAAATTAGGGAACGCACTTCTAATATAGCTAAATGTAATCCAGCGGAGTTCCAAAGTGTGCGGCAGGTGTTTTCTTCAATGCGGGTGGTAGCGGCAGATGCTGTTTTGCAGAGTTAAAAAAATAATTTTTTAGGGACTTAAAAGTATGCTTGCACCCATTTTTAAGTATCCCAAATTTGATGGGCATAATTATTTTTCCCCAAAAAAATTGCTAAATGCTCTTTTGCATCACCTTCAAAGCCGCATTTATGCACCTGCCGTGGCTATTTAAAAACCAGACTTCCCTTCAGCATGCAAAAATGGGGGTACCCATAGTGATCCCCCAGGTCTGGACATCGTTAGGGGGGTCCAAGGATGTATTCCCAAAAATTCCAAATTTTTTTCGCTGCTCCCAGTTTTGCCGTGTCCGGTTTTCGCATCCTTTGAAATTGAATACGGGGAATATCGGGCACGTGCGCGATAGATTTCAGCCTGGAAAACAGGCGAAGGAGGCGAAAAGTCCAGCAGGACTAGTATTGAATACGGGCCTATTTCATAAAGCGTTAACCATTGCAACACATGTGCAGTGTCACTATGCGTCACTGTGTGTATTTGGGTGCACAATCAGTCGCACCATCAAAACTTGCAGCAGCCCTGTGGCTGGTGCAGTTTCTCAGCCTGTGTATGGTAACCTGGGTGAGTGGCTGTATGTATGGGAACGCAGCTGGTATTAGTGACATGCCCACACAGGCTTAGCCACGTCGTTACCACCCAGGAACAGCCACTTAAAGTCTCTTAAAGCTTTTGCGAGCGGCCAGGTGATGGTCCACCATCGGCCTTGCGAGGATACCCTTGTGGTAGGGTCTCATCTGCTGCAAGCCCCAGTGAGCTTCTGGCTCTAATAGAGTCAGAAGCTTACTACTGACATCACTGGTGATGTCAGTAGGGCCGTCCCCAAACGGCAGGCGTTCCTTTGTGAACGCCTCTGTTTGCACAGCCACCCCCGCTCCCCGCCTACAAAATGGGGCGAGCTGTCAGTCAATATCGACAGCTGCCCGTCTTGTAGTGAGCCCAGGAGCGACGGAGCTGTCGTAACTTGCTGGGGCTCACGCATGCGCAGTGGGAGACCATCAACCCGCTTGCGAGCGCTATGCGCTCGCGATTGGGTCTGAATCAGGCCCAGTGTACAGTATATTCAGTTTGTTTATCCAGCTTGCTTGGAACCCACAATTCTGCACAAATACCATTTTATTTGGAGTGTTTGGAGTATATTTACTAAAGTGCAGGTTTTTAGAAGTGGAGATGTTGCCCATAGCAACCAATCAGATTCTAGGTAAAATGTATCTAGCACCTTCGAAAAGATAATAGCTAGAATCAGATTGGTTGCTATGGGCAACATCTCCACTTCTAAAAACCTGCACTTTAATAAATATACCCCTTTGTGTCTGGAGAATGGCAGGACCTAGGATGCAGGGATTGGGGATTGTTCTGTGTCTCCTGTGCAGGAGATGACTAAAGTCCCAGGTGCAGGAGTTGTTTTTCATGACTCCATCCTTTAACAAACAATTCAAAATGTCTGGAAATAGAGGTCTAAACAAAAAGAAGTGTCCAAATTTTAGAAGCTAAAGGTGCATACACACATAACGATTTCAGTAACAAACGATTTTCATAAACGATTTTCGTTAAGATTTTCCCTTGAAAAAGTGAACGAATATAGGGCCTGATTCAGAGCCGTTCGCTATTTGCGGTAGTTCGTTCCAAAACAAGGGGTGGCTATTCAAATGATCCGTTCGCAAATTGCAGTCTGTTCACACCTCTAAGTCTGAACGAGCGAGCAAAACATATGCTCGTTTATTTGTTAAAAACGCCCCCTGGCCGCTCGCACCATACGTCATGTCCGCTATTTATTAGATTAATCGAGTACATCGACCAGCGTATGAACTGCTCGCTATTCTTGTGGTTGGTGTTTGCTACCACAAATTTGCGAGCAGTTCTGGCTATAAAATAGCCCAGTGACGTGGTCAATGACGCTGCTGTATTAATTATGCACACCCGTAAAACGCCCGTTTTGACCTTTAAGCACGCCTGCGTTCGGATCTCCACTCCCCATTTTCAAGCACCTTCCCCTGTTACCACCCACATACGCCTCATTCTGTCACTCAAAATAGCAGGCACTCGCTATATAGCGTACAAATGATTTTTGGCCGCACTGACTGGTTCGCGCATGCGTACTAAAAAACGTACGCATGCGCAGATGTGCAAACATCGCTCGGAACGAGCGTACTGCCGCTAACGAGCGGCTCTGAATGAGGGCCATAGTTTATAAAAATCGTTGGTTACAAAAGTAATGAACGATTTTTTGACCGATTTTCATGAACGATGAACGATTTTTTAATCATGCATACAGTGAATGGAAATCGTTCATTGTTCATTCTGTACAACATGAACAATTTTCAGAACGAAAATCATTTGTTGGACAGTCAGAATGGATGATGAACTGCAAGCTACAAACGTGAACGCGCATGAACGATTATCGTTTATCGTTCACCTTAAAAAGATGAACGGTTTTATAAATGCTTTAACAATAACGACGTTGTTATAGTTAAATCGTTCAAAAAATTGTTATGTGTGTTCGCATCTTAAGAAATGGAGAGTGGTTGTCCATACATCTATTATACGAGTATAATCATCTTGTAAATCTTGGACATCTATGGGAAGGACCTTGAATAAAGGTTGGTGAAGGCTGTTATTAGAGAATAAAGCAAGATGAGAGTGAAATTGTAGTAGTCACTGCAGCCTCCTCCTCCATTCTTTACAGTGCTGGGGACAATGTTTGCAGTGGGGTTACCCAATATAGGGGTGCTGGGATTACAGATTGTGGGGGTGCTTTCAGTCCTCCTTGAATTAATACTTGTGCTGCTTATTGAACTCTTCTGACCAATACTCAAAATTGTACTAGCTTTACTGCTACTTGTAGTGCTCGAAGTTTTAGTAGTAGTAACACCTGGAACAATATTATGGTCCACACAAGTTATGTTAACTTCAATACGTTCTGTTAGATGTCTTACAACTTTACTCCCATAGGCACAGGAGCTCTCAGTTCCACAGCCTTGTAGGGATTTCATATATTTTTCTTTTCCTGCAATAAAATTAGAGGATTAAACAGTACTTTACAATAAAAAGCTGGTATCACATTTTAAGAAATAAATAAATATTAATTCAGAGAAATGTGAGTGCAAAATATATATTAGTATGTACATATAACCTGTATTTCAATAGTCCTACATAGAAAACAAACACAAAAAATTTGGTGTGCATGGGATAATTGCATTGTCCCCTATTCACATAACATCTGACCTGTCTGTAATATGTTAGGATTGTATATTACACTTACCATGTTTAACTAAGGAGTATTTGATGCACTTGTTCTGGTTTTCCAAGCAGGTCATGGTGACATCGGTTTGACAAGATTCTGTTTTTTCTGAATAGCAAGATCTGCAGGTCAGATTGCCTTTAGTTGGTGATACTGTGGGAACTTAGATATCACAAGAAAATGATATAATATAAATAACAAAGATTCCCGCAACAAAATATCACTGCAAGTAATACTTGTCCACTTTTTATGATTACATCTGAAAACTATACAATGGTGTATATGAAAGTCAATATTATACTATTTTTTTATAAACTGCATTGTGGTCAGGCTCATGTCATCACTTGTCAAATGGTATTAATATACCCCCCCCTTATTAAAGGGGGGGAGATTTTTAGGCCAGCGAAGTGGATTTGTTGTTGCTTCCAAAGCTCAATAGCTTTAGATGAAAATTAAAAACAGAAAGTTTGGCATGGGTGTAAGAAACAATGACAGGTTTACTGAGCCAAGTAAGCCTTGCACTGAAATGTATTCATCCCATGATGTAAAAACAGATAGAACTCCAAACTCCACTGCTAAAAACAGTGTTCCCAGCACTCGAACCACCAGTATCCCCAGCACCCCTCCAAGTAGTGATCCCAACTAAAGATGAGCGGTTCGGTTTTGAAGCGGTTATGTTTGGATCTGTAAACATCATCTTTTTGGCTCTCTGGCAGGCACATGTTTTGGATAACCAATGACATTTTCAGATCCGAACTTGTCCTAAGTTGGTGAAAAGTACCAAGTCAAAACCAAACCACTAAACTCTAATCCCAATACTCCCACTAGCAGTACTCCCAGAACATCTCCAAGTGTTACCCTCAGGACCCCCATACAAGCAGTGTCCCAAGCACCCTTACCAGTACTGTACCCAGCACTCCTACAAGCAGTGTCCCCAGAACACCTCTAAGCAGTGTCCAGAGGACCCCTAACATTGCTGTACCCTGCATCCCGACTAGCATTTCTCTCGGAACACCTCCAAACAGTATCCCCAGCACCCCTAATAGCAGTGATTCAACACCCCTACAATCAGTGTCTCCAGTACCTCTAACTGCAATGTCCTCAGCATCCCTATAAGCAGGCTCCCAGAAAACCTCCAAGCGGTGTCCTCAGGAACCATACAAGTGCTATCCCCAGTACTCCTACCAGAACTGTACCCAGCACCCCTACAAGCAGTGTCCACAGGGCCCCCTACCGGCTGTATTCCCAGCACCCCTAACAGCACTGTACCCAGCATCCCTACTAGCAGTGCTCCCAGCACCACTTCAAACAGTTCTCCCAACACTATTACAAATATTTCAGAGTACTATGGAGAGTTATTTTTGTAAATATAACAATATATGCTTTACTGAAATAATAAATAACGCACTATACTATGTGTGGCCAGTCTTATACAGAATTATTTGGTGTATAGCACTCCTTACACTATAAATGCAAAAGCACTGCACAAGTCCAACTCTCATAAGCCTAAACATAAGTAACGAAACAATCACACATACAATAGGGTGCATCAGTAGCTGTATATATTATTATTATTATTATTATTATTATTGTTATTATTATGCAAAATATTTCATACATTATTACTTTATTCAGCTCCTTGAGACATCACATGCTTATTTCATCTATTTCTTTAGTTGTGTGATAGCAAACTGTTTGGAGCACCTTCAAAATGACTATATTGACAGCAAGGCACCTTATAACAGTAATTGTTGCCATAGTTGACCGGAATCAGCCTAACCAGATTATCAGGGGGTCTAATTACCAGCTGGGTTCACTTACAAATTGCACCAATCCTCCCTGGTACACTAACCATGAACCTAGTTTGCCATGAAATGACCGGTGTTAATAGACGTAGCCATAATATTACTCTCACTGAGTAAAGGAGGGAAATGCATTTGGTTTTCTTTCAGCTTTAACATTATTATGGATAATTTACCTTGGATGACATTCATATTTTAATTAACATTTATTTCATCCTTGGTAATTGGCTCAAAGGAGTGCAGCATTTTCTGTTATTTATGCACTTTTAAGTGTCCAATTCTTGATTTGTATTTTAAATGCTGAAACTTTTATTATATTATCTTAGTCTTTCAACTGTTAAGGGGTAAGTCTAATGTAAATGCCTGACTCTGCTACGATACACGGCAGTACCATTCTTCCTCCAGTGGTTGTGCTCTCCCAGGGCGGGATGCAGCAACAGGAGACTTTGGTGAAACCCCCAAAATGTGGGTTTGACTGCATTTCTCACATGCACCAAGCTCTTGGATGAGGTGTTACCTTGTAGAATCCTTTGGGCTTCTCTCCACAGAGTGCTGTGAGAGGGATCCAATCAGATCCCTCCCAGCACCTCCTGCGACGTGTGCATCCTTCTGCTGTTTGTGTTATCATTTTCTTGTGTAAACCATGGTATCTGTCTTACCCACAAGTGTATAATAAACCAGGTACTTTCATTCCACTTATGCATCACTTCTTTGAAGTAGACATTTCTAAGGCTATTCAAGATGACTCATGACCAAGTGAGTCCTACAACATTAATTAATAGTATTCAAATTTCATAAATGAGCCTATTTCTCCCAACCAGCCCTGACAATAAATTAATAGTATTCACATTTCATAACTGAGCCTTTACCTCCCAATCCACCCTGACAATAAATTAATAGTATTCACATTTGATAAAAGAGCCTATTCCTCCCAATAGTATTGACATTTAATAAATGAGCCTATTCCTCCCAACCTGACAATAAATTAATAGTATTCACATTTGCTAAAAGAGCCTATTCCTCCCAATAGTATTGACTTTTAATAAATGAGCCTATTCCTCCCAACCCGCCCTGACAATAAATTAATAGTATTCACATTTATTAAATGAGCCTATTCCTCCCAACCACTATGACACCACCATTAATTAACACCTACAATCTCTCCCAATAATATAATAGCTCACACCCATCATTAAATATATAGCACCCCCTCACAACTTAATACATTTCATAGTGCACAGCCTGATCCCACTGTTCTTTGATTGGGTATTATTTGTTGCTTATTTCTTTCCTACCTATCCACTTAGGTGCTTGCTCCATGTAACTCTCAGACAGTGATGATGGGATTTGGGATACAGGAATGAAGCAGCGTAAACAGAGGGGAAGAAAGAGATGTGAGAAGAGGTAGGCTGCACACACAGAGAAGAGGGAAGTGAAGGGAGCTAAGGATAATGTTGACCTGTTCACACAAACAATATAATTGCTGGTCCTGTAGGAGAGGCCATCCACAAGGAATTACAACTATGTCTGGGCTGACCCCTAAAGGGCCATGTATGTTCCTTGGAAAACTAGTCTTGGCCAATTTGACTCTGCTGTAATGTTGGAAAGGCTTGTATGATTTATTTATATTTTTTGTTAAAAAAAATGAGTGAACAATTTATCTTTGCTTTTAATTAGGTTGCATTCAATTGAAGTGGCCTTTAAAGTGCTCTACATCTGCTTTCTGCCTACTCCCAATTGGCAGATGATTACAACTTTGTAGGTGCATAGCGGATGTGAACAAGGAGGTTAGTCCACATGTTGATTCCAAACCAGAGTAGGATTTATTCAATGTAATAGAATACACGTGACAGAAGATAAACAGAAGCCAAATACGATAAGGTATCAATCTTTCTTGGGCTAAGTACTACACAGTTGCACAGCTCTGCGAGGCTGGAAAAACAGTGACAGACTTGTGCACATGCAGATTCTTTTATAAAGCCAGGTAAACAAGTCTTGCACATGGTGTCTACTCAGTCTGACCTTTAAGTCTGGTACAGTAACTCAGACATTGAGGTAGATGAGTCAAGCACAATAATATAAAGTTAAAAGATGGCATGTAGTGATTAACCATTTAACTACATATTAACACCCCCTCAAAAAGAAATGTCTCTTGTTACGAATTCTACATATGTTAAACTTTCTTGAAATCTTCCTGTAATGAAACATAATAAAACATCAAGAAATAATAATAGCAAACATTATTAATCATCACATTTCAGCCCACATCTTTTGTGAAATGCACTAAGCACTTGTGATGCAAGTCCTTTAGTAAGTACTGTATATTGCCAATATTTTGATATCGTTCACTATAATTAGCTTATTCTTAAGAATTTCTGTAATAAAATTGTGTTTGATAGCGATGTGCTTTGATCGGCCATTGTGCTTCGTACTAGCAGACAATCTATAGCACCTTTATTGTTGCATAGAATGTTGAGAGCTTCTTTAGGTATTAAAATGTTTAAAGTACTTTTAATCCAAAGTGCCTCTTTTTCCATTTCAGTCAAAGCCATATATTCTTCTTTATGTTGAATCAAAAAGAAATATAGAGTAACTGCGCACTGAGTATAGATGGTGACACCTGAGGTTAGCAAGCTGCTGTGTAAGATAGCTGACTCTAGCAACATAAATACAAAATAGATATACACTGTGCTCAGCTCAAATAATGTAAGTTCAATGTGAAATTGAATTAATATCAAACTTTACTTGAGTAAAAACCTCTGAGTACAAATACATATAGAAATACAAATGAAATTCAAATGCAGATTCAATGTATGCAGTTGTTATCCTGCATGCACATGTGTTACCATATGGTGATGGTAAACATAAAAGTCAATTCTAATCAGTGGTTGATAGACATATGCCAAACTGTATGACCATGGGTGAGTTTAAAGGGTATAAGGATCAAATCCTAAGAGTCAATTTGGCACCAGGAGATGAGATCGCGGCATCCCGCTAGTCTCAATGGCTGTCAGGTTGTAATAGTGCAATTGCAGTTGTTACTCTGGTGAATCTTCCTGGAGTAGAAGTGCGGTGTACCTGCTGACAGGTGGTGGACTCTCAAGACTGAGTACAACCAGCGGTATGGAGCAACGGCTGTCCTCCCGAGTGACTGGAAGAACACCCTCCCCCACACCGCAGTGGAGACCTAGAGCCTGCGGTGGGGGTGTGCGGTTGTGGTTGGCCCAGCCAGACACCACACGTCCCCTTCAGCACGAGATGTCACTTACCTCCTTGGATTCGTTAGCTCACCATTCCTTCTCCTCGCCGGCGCATGTCTTCCTGGAGTCTGCTTCTGGTCGCGTCTACCGGGTGCAGTCACGTGGTCGCGCCTGTAAAGTTTTTCTGTTGATGCAGTAAACAGTGCAGATCTCCTGGAGCCAATGTAACGAATGGTACTGAATGTTCTCCAATGCGTTTCAGTGTTTGACAAGCCTTCTTCTGGGAGTGGTGTATAGTCCTGTGTACCTCATACCAAGTTTATAAAGGAGAGTTAACTTGCTGATAGGTGCTTATGTTAATTAATCCAAATTGATTGGTTAATTTGTTCCCATGTTGTTAATGGGAAAAGAAACTAGCAGTATAAGTCTTATTTAAGTTCAAACAGAGAAATGCATGTATAAATTAAATGGATATGTTCTAACGGTGAAGCAAACAGTGTGTTATTAATAATAATAAATATATATATATATATATATATATATATAAATAAATAAATAAAAATAATAATAATAATAATTAAAAAAAAAAATCAAAAGTGGTGCGTCCCTATTGGACAAATGTATTGATATTTGTAATACTTAATAAAATTTCTTGCAGATTATAGCCTTTACATCATTGTCCAAATTATGACTTTGTGGAGGTCATAATTCATACATCCACTTAAGTTCTGCTGTATTGATTTTGTGATTGAAGTCTCCCCTCCTCCAATTCGGTGCCACTTCCTCTATACCTAAAAAACTGAGTGATCTGGGGTTACTGTTATGGTGAATCTTGAAATGTTGAGAGAGGTTGTGCTCTTCTAATCCTCTTTTTATGTTTCTAATGTGTTCGCTCACATGTTTTCAATGTTCTAATCATTCTGCCTATATATTGTTTATGGCAATCGCACTCTAGCATGTAGATAACCCCTTTGCTATTACATGTCAACCTATTTTTTATATTGTATGTTTTACCAGTAGTACTGGATTTGAACATAGTGGTGGGTTTGGTACTCCTCATGTTGGCATTGGTACAACCTAGACATGTGCTGCAATACAAAAAGCCATTGTTAGGTGAATTGTCATTGATAGTGGTTTGTTTCAGTGGCCTTGGGGGATATGATTGTGAACAATCTTCTTCCTCAAATCTGGTGCTTTTCTATACACTATTGTTGGTTTAGATGGTATGCATCCTGCCAATGATTCATCTTCTAGTAAGATCGGCCTTCCTTTCTTTAGAATATGTTGTAATTCTTTTGCTTGTTTAGGAGTACTGCATTATGAATAAAAGCTCTTGTTTATTTCTGCCTTTCTCTCTTTCTCTATAGTCCAAAAGGTTGTGTCTTTCTCTACATTCTGCCTCTCTGAGTGCTTGTTCCACTAAAATCCTGTCATATTTTTTCTCTACAAATTGTGTGGTTAGATCTTGTCCTTGTATTCTGAAGTCTTCTAATCTTGAGCAGTTTCTCCTTAGTCAGAGGAACTGCCCAGGTTGTGCCAGCTGGTTGACAAGATGTAGCTATTAACATCTACTAACTTTTTAAATGTGTTCGTGTGTATCATGTTATCTTCTATAAATATGTTCAAATCTAGAAATTCAACCTGTTTCTTACTAAAATTGGCGGTGAATTTCAAATTGTTTGGGTTATTGTTTATGGTGGAAATAAAATCTGTCAGGGTGCTTTCTTCTCCTCGCCAAATGAAAAGCACATCATCAATATACCTTCTCCAGAGTATGAGATTTGCCCCAAGATTATGGTTACACCAGATGTTATGGTCCTCCCACCAACTCATGAAGAGGTTGGCATAGCTTGGGGCAAATCTCGTACCCATATCAGTACCCGTGATTTGGATATAGAATTGGTCATTAAACCACACATACTTATGTTTAAGAATAAAATTACTGCTGTCAAGAATTGGCACTGTGGTTCTGAAATGGCATTGTCCTTTTCCAGGTGATATTTGATGCTATTGATCCCTTGTTCATGGTCTCTATTGGAATAGAGAGATGTAATATCTGTTGTTACTAACCATAATTGGTCATCCCATTGCACATCTTGCAGGGTGTTTAGAATATGTGTTGTGTCTCTCAGATATGCCATTTGCTTAGTGACATAAGGTTGTAGTACTGTGTCTAATAATTCTGACAAGTTTGAAGTAAGGGATCTTATGCCCGATATTATGGGTCTTTCTGGGGGTTTAAGTGGGTTCTTATGGACTTTGGGTAGGTAATACAAGACTGGAATAACTGGATGTTGGTTCTCTATAAACTTATGTTCCAGTTTGGTGAGTACCCCTTTGAGAATTCCTTTTTGTAGGTGAATGGCAAGTTCTTTTTTGAATTGCGCTGTTGAATCATGTTTTAATTTTTTATACATTGTTGGGTCTTCTAATAATCTGTGAGCTTCTTCTATGTAGTCAGATTTATTTAAGATAACAATTCCTCCGACTTTATCGGCAGGTTTGATCATTATTGAATGATTGTCTTGTAATTCTTGTAATGTTGTTTTTTCTTTCTTTGTCAGATTATGAGAGTGGTTAGTGTATTTGATGTTCTCAATATCTTTTTCCGCCATTTTAGTAATGTTTCTATATGTGGTCCTGTTATATGGCTAGGATAAAATGTGGAGTGGGGTCTCAGATTCGTCAATGTGTTCTGATTTGTGGAAGTGTCGTTTCTTATCTCTACCGGTGTTATTGTAGTTAAATATTTTTTAAGTGTTAATTTCCTTTTAAATCTGTGTAAATCTAGATAAGTTTGAAACTTTCTCATGTTGTTTGTTGGGGCAAATTTTAATCCCTTATCCAATAATTTCATGTGATCATCTGATAGAGGCATGTCACTAAGGTTAAATACACCTAGTCCTATTGTATTCAGGTTGTTCAATTTAGTATTTTTGCTTTTTTCTCCTCCACTGCAGCCTCTTCTAGTCCCTCTAGTTTCCTTTTTCCCATTTTTCTGATTATGTTGTGCGGCTCTGTGGGTCTTTGTTTGGCGACAAGGATGTTCCCAAACTTCTGTTTGGGAAGCACATGTCTGGGGTGACTCCTCATGATACACTGAAATTAATTGAGATTAAGAAGAATAAAATTCTAAGGGATAAATTCGACATAATTCATTCATAATCAAACCTGCCAATAAAAGAGGAGGAATTGTTATCTTAAATAAATCTGACTACATAGAAGAAGCTCACAGATTATTAGAAGACCCAACAATGTATAAAAAATTAAAACATGATTCAACAGCGCAATTCAAAAAAGAACTTGCCATTCACCTACAAAAAGGAATTCTCGAAGGGGTACTCACCAAACTGGAACATAAGTTTATAGAGAACCAACATCCAGTTATTCCAGTCTTGTATTACCTACCCAAAGTCCATAAGAACCCACTTAAACCCCCAGAAAGACCCATAATATCGGGCATAAGATCCCTTACTTCAAACTTGTCAGAATTATTAGACACAGTACTACAACCTTATGTCACTAAGCAAATGGCATATCTGAGAGACACAACACATATTCTAAACACCCTGCAAGATGTGCAATGGGATGACCAATTATGGTTAGTAACAACAGATATTACATCTCTCTATTCCATTATAGACCATGAACAAGGGATCAATAGCATCAAATATCACCTGGAAAAGGACAATGCCATTTCAGAACCACAGCACCAATTCTTGACAGCATTAATTTTATTCTTAAACATAAATATGTGTGGTTTAATGACCAATTCTATATCCAAATCAGGGGGTACCGATATGGGTATAAGATTTGCCCCAAGCTATGCCAACCTCTTTATGAGTTGGTGGGAGGACCATAACATCTGGTGTGACCATAATCTTGGGGAAAATCTCGTACTCTGGAGAAGGTATATTGATGATGTGCTTTTCATTTGGCGAGGAGAAGAAAGCACCCTGACAGATTTTATTTCCACCATAAACAATAACACAAACAATTTGAAATTCACCGCCAATTTTAGTAAGAAACAGGTTGAATTTCTAGATTTGAACATATTTATAGAAGATAACATGATACACATGAACACATTTAAAAAGTTAGTAGATGTTAATAGCTACATCTTGTCAACCAGCTGGCACCACCCGGGCAGTTCCTTAGACTAAGGAGAAACTGCTCAAGATTAGAAGACTTCAGAATACAAGGACAAGATCTAACCACACAATTTGTAGAGAAAAAATATGACAGGATTTTAGTGGAACAAGCACTCAGAGGCAGAATGTAGAGAAAGACATGACCTTTTGGACTATAGAGATAGATAGAAAGGCAGAGATAAACAAGAGCTCCTATTCATAATGCAGTACTCTAAACAAGCGAAAGAATTACAACATATTCTAAAGAAAAGATGGCCGATCTTACTAGAAGATGAATCATTAGCAGGATACATACCATCTAAACCAACAATAGTGTATAGAAAAGCACCAGATTTGAGGAAGAAGATTGTTCACAATAATAACCCCCCAAGGCCACTGAAACAAACCACTATCAATGACAATGCACCTAACAATGGCTTTTTGTATTGCAGCACATGTCTAGGTTGTACCAATGCCAACATGAGGAGTACCAAACCCACCACTATGTTCGAATCCAGTACTACTGGTAAAACATACAATATAAAAAATAGGTTGACATGTAATAGCAAAGGGGTTATCTACATGCTAGAGTGCGATTGCCATAAACAATATATAGGTAGAATGATTAGACCTCAGGACCCCACACAGTTCACTTTTTCCAGGTCACCCAGCAGGTGCACAGTTGTATTCATTACTCACTGACATGTTTAAAAGATCAACAGGTGCAGCTAATAATTACTAGTGAAATAATGTAAGGAGACCTGCAAAACATGCACTGTTTGGGGTCCTGAGGACCGAGTTTGAGAACCTGTGGATTAGACCATTGAAAACACGTGTGAGCAAACACATTAGAAACATAAAAAGAGGATTAGAAGAGCACAACCTCTCTCAACATTTCAAAATTCACCATAAAAGTGACCCCAGATCACTCAGTTTTTTAGGTATAGAGGAAGTGGCACCGAATTGGAGGGGGGGAGACTTCAATCACAAAATCTATACAGCAGAACTTAAGTGGATGTATGAATTGAAAACTTTCGCTCTGCGAGGTCATAATTTTGGACAATGAGGTAAAGGCTATAATCTGCAAGAAATTATATTAAGTAATACAAATATCCAATACATTTGACCAAAAGGGATGCACCACCGTTGATTTTTTTTAAAATTATTATTATATATATATATATATATTTTTTTTTTTTTATTATTAATAACACACTGTGTTTGCTTCACCATTAGAACATATCCATTTAATTTATACATACAATTCTCTTTTTGAACTTAAATAAGACTTATACTGCCAGTTTCTTTTTCCATTAACAACATTATAACAAACTAACCAATCAATTTGGATTAAGTAACATAAGCACCTATCAGCAAGTTAACTCTCCTTTATAAACTTGGTATGAGGTACACAGGACTATACACCACTCCCAGAAAAAGGCTTGTCAAAAGCTGAAACACGTTGGAGAACATTCAGTACCATTCGTTACATTGGCTCCAGAAGACCTGCACTGTTTACTGCATCAAAAGAAAAACTTTACAGGCGCGATCACGTGACTGCATCTGGAAGACGCGACCAGAAGCAGACTCCAGGAAGACACGCGCCGGCGAGGAGAAGGAATGGTGAGCTGACGGATCCAAGGAGGTAAGTGACATCTCGTGCTGAAGGGGACGTGCGGTGTCTGGCTGGGCCAACCACAACCGCACACCCCCGCCGCAGGCTCTAGGTCTCCTCTGCGGTGTGGGGGAGGGTGTTCGTCCGGTCACTCGGGCGGACGGCCGTTGCTCCATACCGCTGGTTGTACTCAGCCTTGAGAGTCCACCTCCTGTCAGCAGGTACACCGCACTCCTACTCCAGGAAGATTCACCAGAGTAACAACTGCAATTGCACTATTACAACCTGATAGCCACTGAGACTAGCGGGACGCCATGGTCTCATCTCCTGGTGCCAAATTGACTCTTAGGATTTGATCCTTATACCCTTTAAACTCACCCATGGTCATACAGTTTGACATATGTCTATCAACCACTGATTAGAAATGACTTTTATGTTTACCATCACCATATGGTAACACATGTGCATGCAGTATAACAACTGCATACATTGAATCTGCATTTGAATTTCATTTGTATTTCTATATGTATTTGTACTCAATCAGAGGTTTTTACTCAAGTAAAGTTTGATATTAATTCAATTTCACATTGAACTAACATTATTTGAGCTGAGCACAGTGTATATCTATTTTGTTTTTCTTTATGTTGAAGACAAAGTAACTTTTGTTTGTTTTTTACTTGACCAGCTTATCGCTGTGCCTGCTAATTTAAGTAGATATCCATTATAAGAACATCTGTCTTCTTCATCTGCTCCCCAATCTGCATTGCAGATTACTTTACATTTTAAAGTTTTAGTTCTTGATAAATCTAAGTTTTAATAAGGTGGTATCAGTGGCATATCTAGCAGCAGGTGGTCGAGCGGGACACGTGCCCTGGGTGCCATCAAACAGGCAGCACGGGGGTGTGTGTGTGATTGGGGGTGGGTACCACCGGCCGCAGTCCAGGACACTGGAACACACATACTGCCGCCCACACCGGGTAGTACACTAGAACTACCTGGTGGCAGTGTGTGTTTTCAGCAACCACTGCCAGATCCGGGATGAAGCTTACTCATGAGCTCTGCCTTTCCGGCTCCCACAGTGGGTGATGGGTGAAACGTTGTGACGTTTCTGCCATAGTGCAGAGTGGGTCGGGAGGACGGAGGAGCGGACAGCGGTGTGCATGGCAAGAGAGGGGATTCAGGTAAGTGCTGTGTGTGTGTCTTATATATGTAAGGGGCACTGCATAGAGGTGCCACTACTGGGGGCACTATATAAGGGTAACTACTGGGGTCATAGCATAGGGGGGCACTACTGGGGGCACTATATAAGGGGCACTACTGGAGGAACTGCATTGGGGGGCCACTACTAGGGGCACTATATAAGGGGCACTACTCGGGGCACTGGATCGGGGGGACTACTACTGGGGGCACTGCATATGGGGACTACTACTGAGGGCACTGCATAGGGTTGACCACTACTGGGGGAACTGAAAAGGGGGGACCACTACTGGGGGCACTATATAAGGGGCACTACTGGGAGCACAGCATAGAGTGGACTACTACTGGAGGCACTGAATAGGGGGACCCACTACTTTGGGCACTGCAGAGGGGGTATCATTACTGTGGGCACTGCACAGGGGTAACTACTAATGGGGGCACTTCATAGGGGGGACCACTACTGGAGGCACTGTATATGGGGTATTACTGTGGGCACTGTTTAAGGGGCAGTACTAGAGGCACTGTATAAGGGGCACTACTGGGAGCACTGTATAAGGGTGCACTCCTGGGGGCACTGTATAAGGTGCACTCCTGGGGGAACTGTTTAAGGGGCACTACTACTGGGGAAATTGCATTGGGGGGACCACTACTGGGGCACTATATAAGGGGCACTACTCAGGGCGCGGGATACGGGGGACTACTACTGGGGGCACTGCATACTGTAGGGTGGTGAACTATTAGGGGCACTGCATAGGAGGGACCACTACTTGAGGCATTGCATAGGGGGAACTAGTGGAGGCACTGCATGGGGGCCACTACTGGAGGCACTATATAAGATGCACTACTGGGGGCACTATATAAGAGGCACTACTTAGGGCACTGGATAGGGGAGACTACTACTGGGGGCACTGCATAGGGGAGACTACTACTGGGGGAACTGCATCAGTGGGACTACTACTGGGGGCACTATATGAGAAGCACTACTGGGGCATTGCATAGGTGGGACCACTACTGGGGGTACTGCATTGGGGACTACTACTGAGGGCACTATATAAGGGCTAAAACTGTGGGCACTGCATATGAGGGACTACTACTGGGGGTACTGCATAGGGGGGAGCACTTCTGGGGGGACCACTATTGGGGACACTATATAAGGGGTACTACTCGGGGCACTGGATAGGGGGGACTACTACCCAGGGCACTGCATAGGGGGGACTGCTACTGGGGTGCATTTTATAAGGGGCACTGCATAGGGGGGACTACTACTGGGGGCACTGGATAGGGGGACCCAGTACTGGGGGCACTGCATAGGGGGATCACTACTGGGGGCACTGCATAGGGGGAACTACTACTGGGGGCACTGAATATGTGGGACCACTACTGGGGACCCTATATAAGGGGCACTAGTTGGGGCACTGCATAGGGGGGACCATTACTGGAGGCACTGTATAAGGGGCATTATGGAAAGCACTGTATAAGGGGCACTACTGGGGGCACTGTATAAGGGTGCATTACTGGGGGCACTGTATAAGGGTGCATTACTGGAGGCACTGTATAAAGTAAGTCACACAGTGTAGCCAGTGTAGCCTGAGGTAGTGGATTTTACTGGGGGAGCTGCAGGCTCGCTGCCCCTAGGAAAAATCCACCACTGGTTACTACCAAAGTCTAGTACAAATAAAACTTCTTCAATAGCTGCTACTACAGTTTTGCTTTGGTTTTTAGGTTTACTGTAATTGTCCCAACTTTAGATGAAGTAAGGAATTTGTCCCTGATTCTTCTGACTGTAATGGGTTCACATTCACTAAATGAGTTGAACCATTTTATATGCAACTAAATTGTCTAGTGACCCCTGAGTCCATATGCCAACCAGTCTCTCCTATGACTGTCTGCTATTTTCAAAGCTGAATTGCATTTGTTATAGCTCTTTTTCTGCATACCACTACTTACTTTGTGGCAAATAAAGCATTTGTACATTGTTTTTCAAACTTATAGGGGTATTCAATATGAAACGTAAACTACACCGTCTATGCGGGTCGAAGTTTTCGCCGGACATCGGAGCTTTTGCCGGCGAAAAAGTATCAGGCGCGCCCCTGATTATACCCGTATTCAATATGAAATCGTCGAAAACGGCACCCGGCGAATGTGAAATCAGCTAAAACTTCACTGATGTTTGGGGAAATCACCCTAACACCCCCAAAAAGATGCTCTGACATGGGGGATCACTGTGGATACCCTCGATTAGCCCTGCTGAAGGTATTTGGGGTCTTTAAACGGGCTCAATAGCTGCTATTTTGGGGATTTGGGAAGGTGATGAAGAATAGTATTTAGAAGTTTTTTTGGCTGAAAATAAGTAGTTCCAGCAAATTTGGGGTACTTGAAAATGGGGGTGAGCATATTTAAAAGTTGCTAAAGTGAAGTTTTAAAAAACATGAAAAATCCTCCTGCCGCAAACACCTGCAATGAAAAAAACACCTGGAGCATAATTGGGGACCCCCCTATACTGTATTTCGCTAGTTTTTAACTTTGTACCCCCAAGTTTTTTTTTTCGCCCCCAAAATGAAAGTGCTTTTTTTGGGGTCCTCTGAGGTATTTTTTTTTTTTTCTTGACACATGTTACCTTTGGGGGACTTTCTGAAGGATGCAGGGTGGTTTCCAAAATTTTGCACCCCAAAATCCCAATTCTGCACTTTTTTTCACCACCCATTCCTTGGTGATACTTTTTCGCAGGGTCGAATGCAATATACTCTTCGCACCGGCAAAAAGTTTTCAAATTGAATATGATGTAAAAGTAAAACCGGCGAAAATTACGTAATCCGCGCGAAAACCTCGCAGAAACGGCGTTTTCGCTCCATATTGAATACCCCTATTAGTGCTCTTAGTATACAGTGTAAGGCAGATTTACCAGCAATATTATCCACAAGTATCCACTTCTGGAATTGTAGCAGCTTTGCCCTCACAATATCATCAGTTAATGCCCTGGTATTTGACTCCAATTCCATTACCAGAAAATGTAATTCTGGGGTCAGGTTCTGCAACATAGCCAGTGGATGCCAATTGCTGGATGATGGACAACAGCTTATCAATGTATTTATTTATATCCTTACACTCACTTAGTTTACTCTTGTACAAAGTGCACCTGAGGCTTATTATCCTCATAAAACCCTAATCTTCCTAAGCTGTTTGCAGGGTTACCCACATGTCCTTTGAGTATACTTTCCCATTGTTGAATGTACTTGTTGTTCTACAGCTAAGCCAATATTTCCAATGGCTCTATCCACCTATTCAGTATTTTGATTGTCTTCTGGATCAATCATGACATTCCATAACTTCTCACACTTAAACTGTATTTCTATTGTGAATTTCCAAGTAGAGTAATTATCTGAGCCTGTCAATTTTATGAAGCTCATACTTGTGCTTGGAGTATAAATTTGACATTCAATACGAAGTGGTAATATCATTGAACGTGTCCTTCACAGCTGCAATGCTAGGCCCATAACCTATTGGCAGATGCCTACAAGTTCGTAGGTGCATAGTGGATGTGAACAAGGAGGTTAGTCCATATTTTAATTCCAAACCAGAGTAGGTTTTATATAATATAGCAGGATACACATGATGGAATATAAGCAGCAGTCAATACAATCACTCTTGTAATAAGTACAGTACAACCATACAGCACTGTGAGGTTCTAACAACAGTGACACATGCAGATCCTTTTATAGAGTACTGTAAACAAGTCTTGCACCTGGAATCTAATCAGTCTGACCTTTAAGTCTGGTGACTCATACATGCAATGTTATTGAGGCGGATGAATCATGCACAATAACATACAGTTAAGAGATAGGACATAGCAGTTAACCATTCAACTACATACAACACTCACCGATGCCTGATACTGACACTGCTCTGCAGGAAAGTTGCATAGTGATAGGTGGATGAATGGCCAGATCACATTGTGCATGGGGCTCATTTAGTATACAGATGTAGGAGGTGAAGCAGGAGTGCCTCAGATGACATCTGGGCTACAAATGTCCATTAAATAATACCAGGAATGTGCTTTCAAGTAGAGAATATATATTTTTATATTATTGTTGGGCAACAACATTTAATGAACAAATGTATACTGTACTGTGCAAAAACTCATAGTTGTCTTTTAAATTAATACAGTATATAAATGGTTTGTTGTTTAAAGAATGTATAGACTAGCAAATGCCCTATTGAAACTGGGATCGGTATTCAAATCCCTACAGGAGAAGCCTGACAGTAGGTGATCCTGATGCTGGCTGGTATTAGCTTTAACCCTAAAACTCCTGGGGGGGTGCCTAACCCATTCCCCTAGGGGTGCCTAACCCTAACCTCCCTCCAAAAAACCTGACCCCGCTACACCCCCTAAACCTAACCCTGTACCCCCCTGCGGCAAATGCTAAGGACGCCCCAGACTTACCTAGTTCGGGTTGTCGTCCTTCAGCATTTCGGCACTGGGATTAAGATAGGCATTGGTATTTTAACACCTATCTTAAGTCCCCCGTCAGGCTTTTCCTGTCAGGATAAGACTGGCAGCATTTAGTCTGCCGGTCTATAAACTGCATCCCTTGAAACCACCCTGTAAGATATATTATGAATACATTTCACAGTGCATTGGAAATGCACCCCCGTATTCAATTTCAAAGACTTTTCGCAGGTTTGAAAGTCTTTGAAAAAAAATAGGGATAACTTTTTACCACTGAATAGGTGGCGAAATAAAGTGCAGAAATGGGGTTTAGGGTGCAGGCTTAAAAAAAATAGCCTGCACCCCTGGGAATGACATTTAAAAAATAACGTAAAAATTTTGGGTGAAAAAAAAAAAATGAAAAAAGTGTTTAAAAATAGTGAAATGGGTTCAGGGCTATTCTGTAAATATGCGGCAGGTGTTTTCTAGAATAGGCTATTAGCGGCAGGTGCATTTTTGCTGTATTTAAAAAAAAACACTTTAGGGACTTAAAAATATGCTAGTACCCATTTTCATGTACCCCAAATTTGATGGGACCAGCTCTTCTGCATCACTTCTTCAATATCGGGAAAAAAACACCTGTCACGGCTAATTAAAACCCTGACTTTCATTTGCAGGCTAAAACGGTGGTACCCATAGTGATCTCCCATGTTTTGACAGCTGTAGGGGGGGTCCTACAATTTGTTCCAGGTAAATCCCGTTTACTTTCGCCGATCCTATTTCACCGGCTCCCGTTTTCGTAGCTTTTTAAATGAATACGGGGATACTTTATCCCAGGAAAAGCTCTGATGTGGAGCGAAAAGTCCAGCATGGACTTTTCGCTCCCATATTGAATACAACTCTTAGAGTAGAGATAACACAAAATTTGTTTTGATTTTGCTGTAAAAAATTATTTATCTTGTTCCTACCAGTGGCTGTTCGAGGCGTGCAGCTACTTGTTTTACAGCAGGTGGGTATGATGACAATGTTTCTTGAGGAGTGACTGATGATAAAGGTTTGACCACACTCTCTCGATGTCCCACACCTTTTTATAAATTCGCTGTTTAACGGATTACGGGAACCTAAAACAGATATACATTTAATGTGAGTGGTACTATAATATAGAGCCTCTCTCCCTACATCAGTGCATTATCTGCCTTTAAGGATTCCTTTTGGGATTTTATCCATCTCAGGTAAAGGCCAAGTGGACCATCACATGTGTCAAAACGACTACAGTGGCTCTCTACTATAGATAGAAGTATTACTTATAGACTGTACAGTAAATCCACCTCCAGATCTAATGCAATAAACAATGCTTTGCAGAACTTCCAATCAGCAGGTAAATAACTACCGTTCATGAAAGATAATACAAATAACTCCTTACTCGCAAGATAGGTATTGCTGCCATCCTTTGTATATGCTAAAAGTGTTAAAGCATAATTTAATCTATAAATAGCTTTATATGGTAGTAGCTGCGATAGTTCTAATATGGTAATGCTCCAGGAGGATTCATGTCTCCTGCATGCATTAGTGTTCCGAGTTGCATTCTAGAACACAATATCATATCATCTGCAATACCACTAGCCGGCTAAGTGACCTAAGGGGTCACGCAAACCGGCCGCCACAGGTGCTGAAAAGAGGCCAGGAAAATTCCATCAGCCGATCCTGGCCTCGTCACTCCCTGATAACAGCGGCGACAAGCCTCCATTTTGGGAAACGGATGCTGACTGAAACGGCAGTGCAGCACGGGTCCAGAGCATGCGCAAATTCCTGAACATCGGTAATCTGTAAAAAAAACTAAGCTCTTTCCGCAGCTGAATCAGGCCCTATCACCATTAAATTGAGACCCTTGATATTGATAATTCATTAAAAATTATTTACCAGTTGTAACCTTAGTAGTCTCTAATATACAGACATCCTCATTGGGTAAACATAGATAAGGACTGTAATTCTGGGCAAAGGCCATCGATGTCACACTCTTGTGACAGTATAGGATATGACCTAGAGAAAAATAGAACAGATTTATTAATTTCTGAGAAAAAAATTCTGGCCTGGTTCCATGAACGTTTTATCGAAACAATATTGATATTTGTTGAGTGTAATTTGCAAATACTAAAGTGTGAACTAAAATCTGAAGCTTGCTTTTGCAATTTGCTGCAAATAGTCATTAGAATGGGTGTGTTCTATAGTGCGTTTTTTACATTCATACAGCAAATATTACTGCGCTAAAAAGGTTAGATCACCATTTACTTTTATTTTACAAAGTCAGCAAATATTTTTTTGGATTAGTTCGATGTTGTTGATATAATTTATTATGTGGACAAAAGAGATTATTTTAATATATTAAATGTATTTTATTTTACAAATGTATCAGCTTTAATTTAAGATTTACTTGACACCTATGATGTCTTACTCTATCAAACAGTTTTGGGTTTTTTTTGCTGCAAAATCTACCTCTATCTCTTTTATAGTATTATTATTATTATTTTTTTTTGGGGGGGGGGGGTTACAAGACAACAATTTGACATTTTTCATTTTTAACTACAACCAAATGGGTAACATTTGAGTCAAATTTAAGTGTCTTTTGTCAGTATTGCTTCTACAACTTTATCCAAATATCGCTATAAACCCTTTCCAGGTGTACAGCCGTGCATCTGACTGTGCAAGGACTGAGATGCCTGCTTTTGAGTGTTAAGGGGCATCAGAACGTTTTTAGGTTGGGGGGCATTTTGGCACCCCTAATTCACTGGAGGCCACCCCTGTGGCCTACTGTTTTAATGCAAGGATCTCAGCAGCAGGAGCTACAGGGATTGAGTTCATTGTAGGTCATCTCGTGCAGAATGCATCATTCGGCTCTAAACTCACTGTGAGGGCAGTAGGGTGCTTGGGCACCTAAGCGGTGGTGGTACAGCGTAGGTAGACAGCCCTTTCTGACTGTAGCAGGGTACATGTAGACTGGGGTGCATCCGTGGCTAATTTATGCCAGAGGAGAGACCCGTGTTATGGCTGTGCATGCGTAGTTTTGCACGATGGACCTTCTGTGAGATCTGTGGCGTGTCCTAGTGCCCACCAGCTCAGAGGTGGTGCAGAAAGCTGCTCTCCCAAGAGCTTTGACTGTCGCCTCTCAAATGTTTTGGGAGGTGAGACACCCACTTGCACCCCCCACCCCCAGTATTGACGCCTATGTGAGTGTTATGGAATCAATAAATCAATGTTGTGTTATGAAAATATTTTCCGCTGTTTTCACATTTATGTATGAGAGTGTACAAACTGAACTGAGTTTCCTACAGTACCATAAAGTGTTTTGGTCATGCACTTACTGTATTATATAGATATGAAAGATACTTACTTGGTTTTAAGGAACTTGTTGCGTTTGAGTATTTTCTGTTTGCAGATGATTTAGCAAAAAACAAAGCAACTGAGCTCACTGAGAAGGATGTGGAGGCACAGCCAGTCATATTTTCAAATCTCCCAGCTGCAATATACAATATCATATATTTGTGTGTTATATTGTACTAGGAAATATTTTAATGGATTTGTGGTGTCATTCACTACTCGGTTCTGGGGCATCCAATTAAGTGCTGATATTAGTTGCATTCCCAAAGCTACATAGAAGCTAAAGGCTATCAGATCATTCAGTGGTTCAAGGGAACAACAGAATCAGATACCCCATGACTAGAATAGTTTGTATCAATAATCTCACAAAGAACGGATCTAATGGATGCACTGCCATTGATTTTGCAATGCGCATGCGTCGGAATCGCAAAAGTGCATGTACCGCGATGGTCCTGTGACAGTGGTTGCAGTAAGTATTAATTCGCATGCAAGAGATTGTGGGCGACGACAGGAGGGGTGGTGACTCAAACATACGGGCGTGTCTCAGATTACGACTGCAAAAGCCGCAGTCAAAATGCGATTTGCATCCATCTTTGAATCAGGCACATCATGTGCAGTATGGGCAAAAAAATTGGTATGTTACTTAGTAAAAGTGCACAGATTTCCAAATGTCATTAAACAAGTATTGTAGAGATCTCTCTTTCTCTTTCTCTCATAAAAAAAATATGGTAACACGTCTAAAATGCAGTTTTCAGCAAGTCATATGGTTCCCAATATGTATTAAAATGGAGATACTCTATCCACTGTGGATCATTGGCACTTCAAGCCCCACAGAATTCTATGGGGCTACGATGTACCGGTAAGCAGCAAGCTCCTGGAACGTTTTGCCTATAGAAGCCTATGGGCTTTTTTTTTTTGCAGAAGTCCCTGGAGAGGTGTGTTTCAGTGTGTATCTCTGTTTGACCCTTTGTGTGCCAGACCCCCAAGTATATGTGTCACCATATTCATGTCTGTGTGTGACTCTTGCCCGTAGGGGCCTCTCTGTCTTCAATGTCCTGTGCCACCCAAACCCTTAATCTAGCTCTGGAAGAATGTAGATGTATGCTATGGAAGTAACATCACTGACAGAGGTGGGGAGGGGTTAAGGCCAACTGTTATTACATTCCAAAGTGATGATATAATTTTTATCAACAGTCAATTTTATTATATATATTCTGTTTGTTTACATGATCACAATATTCAGAAGCTATTCTAAAAAAAATGTACTGGTAAAACAAAAGAATGACCTCTACTGACTCAAATAAGGTGGTCATAATGAAAATAAACAAAACCTATAATAAGAAGTATAAGGGCCTGATTCAGTAAGTAACGCAAATGCTAATGAAATTGCTTATACGCACGCAGTTCAACTGTGAAAGTATGCTAATTCTTTGCGATGCTATGCCATCGCAGCACTACATAAGGACGCCCACTTTACCTAACACACATCCGTAATACTCAGCATAATAGTGAAACCATCTGACACATGGAGTACCATAGGCCCCACACGCACATTTGCAATAGGGTAGACCTTATTCAGAAATTGCTAATCTCAGCACGTGCTATGAGTTCTCAGGCTGCACATACCGTCGCATTTGGTAATTTATGCATGACCCTGCAACGGCGTTCATACGCCTTGGCACGCCTGCATTACCCTGACCACCCTCCCTCCCCGTCACCCTGTTACGATCCTCTAGCAATTGCTAGGACAGAGATGGAGGTGTTAGAGATACGTGGCACATATAGAAGCAGGATAGCTGTATGGCCTGGAGGGCCCTGTAGACCCAGGGTACTTGAGTCACTTAAAAGCCGGTGAGCAGAATACACGCAGCATGTAGAAAATATAGCTGGAAGTCTGGATGCACAGAGAGCAGCTTGCATAACCAAAAGTTCCACATGAAAACTCTATAGCCGACAGGGCGGCGACAGTCCAGGAAGTTTTAATAGGATCAGCTGCCAATCAGGCAACACTAGGAGGAAACATGTGAAATCCTCTGACGTCTGGGTCTCCTAGCAACCGGCAACCTAGAAGCATGGTCAGGAGCAGGACGAATACTGGTAGGAGACAAGTCCTAGACTGGACTTGTAACACACCCCTCACAAATGGCACTTCATGTCAATCACTCTGCGATGGGTCTGCGTAGCCTCTGCGATAGCAAGCCCGATCGCAGTGGCCAGTTCGCACACTGCGATGCATACGCATGCGCAGTATGCAACAATCGGTCGATTTCGTGTGTATTATCGACTGCGTTCCTTGCTGAATCAGGCCCCTATGTTACACAGATTCTAAGAGACAGATTTTTACAGTAAGCTTAAGTTTATAATTGTGCATCCAATTACTCCCTTTCTGAGTATATACGATTATTGTAATGTGTATGCATTGCAGTATGGTTATCTCTGGCACTGGAATGATCCACAAGGGTAATTTCAACTGTCAAACTCTGATAATGTATAAGTATTAGCCCTGGATTCAGGGTTAAGGGAGGAACGTGTTCCTTATTCACTACTATTGACCTATTTAAATATACAGACTTCCCATTCATTCTTGATCTTGAATTAAATTTTCTTTATTAAAATGTTGCCACAAAGTATTTCAAATTGAGGTGTATCATTTATATATAATATATAAAACAAAAGTTTAACATAAAATAAATGTAAAAGGCAAATAAGTGTCACTGGATGAATTTCGTGACTTAAGGTTAGCTATGTCTGGTATTGAGGCAGTGATGTTGAGGCAACATTTCAATAAACAAAATAATTAGTATTCATCATCTTCATCAACTTACACCAGACCTATGGGAAACAGAAATATATGCCTTTTAACTGTTGCATTTAAAAGATAAGTCAAAGAAAACAATTGGCACACATCTATGCAGAAATCAATGTTTGCCTCCATGCCCTGCTGTACTGAACGTGCATGTTGTCCTTGATTGTCTCTCCAAGTGATTTCATGCTCTGAAGGGAGATGGATTCCATACATCCCTGTAGTCAGGGCCGGATTAAGGGCAGGGCGACAGGGGCGGTCGTCCAGGGGCCCCCACACACTGTCCCCAACCCCTGGCCACATGCCCGGCGAAAAGGCTGATCGCGATCTACTGGAAGCTCAGGGAGCTCCCGCCCGTAGATCGCGATCAACTAAGGTAAGTGGGAACGTTGGCCTCTGAATACTGATCACTTCAGAGGCCATCGTTCCCAGTGATGCATTGCATGGGTGACGTCATGATGTCAACCGCGCACCGCAGAGGAGTTGAGCCTGCGCGCCTCTACAGCAGACGGCGGCAGCAGCAGTAACAGTGATGGCGTGGGACTCGGGAGCTGTGACAGTGTGGAGCGAAGACAGGTACGTTTTTTTAACAGGGGTGTGGGAGGGGAGGGAATGCTACTGGGGGCACTACTTTACGGGGCACATCTACAGGGAGCATTTAAGAAGAGGCACAACTACTGGGGGCATTGCAAGGGGCACAACTACTGAGGGTATTTAAGAAGAGGCACAACTACTAGGGGCATTGCAAGGGGCACAACTACTGGGGGTATTTAAGAAGAGGCACAACTACTGGGGGCATTGCAAGGGGCACAACTACTGGAGGTATTTAAGAAGAGGCACAACTACTGGGGGCATTGCAGGGGGCAAACTACTGGGGGTATTTAAGAGGCACAACTACTAGGGGCATTGCAAGGGGCACAACTACAGGGGGCATTGGACATCAGGCAGATAGACGTGTGTGTATATTATATATATATATATATATATATAACTTATTGATGGGGGCCCCCACACATTTGTTGCCCAGGGGCCCCCACAGGCCTTATTATGGCCCTGCCTGTAGTATATGAATTTGCTCCAACTGTTGAACAGTCAGCTCCACACTTGTCCTTTTCGACTAGTCTGCTGCATGATAAGGCTAGGTATGGCCAGCTTGACATCCAACATTAAACAAGGCTTTTTCCCTGAACTTTAGATTTTGAATTACTTTTGCCTTGTGCTTTGTCTTAGGTTTCTGAATGTGTACTACCTCTGCTGACCTGATTCCTGACACTGGTTCAGCTGACCTTGCTTTCCCTGTCTAATGTCTGTCACCCAAACTAGCTGCCTTTGTGTCACTCACAACTCGCCTCTCAACTTCCCTTGCCCTATCCTGCCACCCTCAACATTGCTAAAATATATATCTTCTTGTCACCAAAAATCATGATCCACTCCCTCATCATCTCCTATATAGATTACTGCAATCTCATGCTAGCTAACCTTCCCTATTATCTGTGTGATACCCTATACTATGAGTTATTCACAATGTAATCAGACAACATAGTATAACAATAAAGATGGCAATAGTGAATCCTTTCTTATGTTTATTTTATTTTTCAGGAACCTGCAGATCACTAGCGAACTCTGGACTTCGAACCTGCAAACTATAAATGGGTAAGTATGCTCTAGTGGCAATTAACAAATTACTAATTTTGCAATTCCCCTAACATCTCTAAAATATATACAAAAACCTCACGTGAGAATGATAAATGGACAAGGTTACATCAAGAATACCATTGCAAAGTTTTCTATACACCTTTTTGGGAAAATGTTTTCCTCACACTACTGCACTTTACATGTCTCATACAATGCTAGTTCAGTGCTGAAATAGTTAATAGGGTGCACCCTTCGTTGCCTGGGATATGAAGAAAAGTTCTTAAACTGCTCCAGCTACAGTACTTGTCTGTATTTAATGCAATTCTGTAATCCTCTGTATATTATCCTGCTGCGATGGTGTTGGTATTACAGTCAGTTCCTTCTCTGCTTAGCTACCTTAGTTCATAGTATTACAAGTGCTGGCACTGAAGTGTCGCCCTAACACTGCTGGTAACTGTTGTACCTAACCTAAAATATGCGGCATCAGGGGGTTAATTTTACTATTATGAATGTAGTCTATAAACCCCACGCTGATCTCTGAAGGGACTGCTGTGCATATGTAACGGTGGACAACTGTAGGCCTATAGTTAATAAGCGCTAATGTCACTGAGTGTCTATTTGGGAGGTTGCAGCAGCTTTCTTATCCCTAAGGGAAAAAGCTTTCAACCTCTAGCTCCTTTACAAGCTGTCTCTCTATATTTCCACAGCTCTGCTTGAGGCACTCCTTTGGGGGTCATCCGACACACCCCTCTTAGGCTGATTGCTCTCAGGAACCTTCCCGGATGACACAACTTGGTCCCACTGGATATTCCCCGCCTCGGAGACCTCTGCTGCTTGTCCCGGAGTACGGCCGCAGTCCTCAGGTAAGCATCAAGGCAGCGCAGCCCCTTCTCCTGTCAAGCTACCTCACCAACTGCCATTTTTCTCTAGTTCAAATCCTTGAGCCTGATACAGTACTCACTGGTCCCCTGACGTCCACCACCACTGAGGGGGCAGTGCAAATAGTCCCTGAACCTTAATGAAACCAGTTAAATCATGGCCTATATTAGACAATGGCAGGAGTCACATTAATATTTTAAATTTTCATAGAGGCACATCAGCATGGGTAGGAACACAGGGTGTTGGTGGGGTGCCACATCTGCTCTTCAGTATCACTCTAGAATCCACCCTAAATGCACGGTTGATTTTTCTCTCATGCCACTCTACCTCAGCTAGACAACACTGTAAATCCCCCCAGTGGTTATAGATCTCTAACATGATCCAATTCAAGCTTTTAACCCTCACCAGCAAACCCACCCCCCCTCCCCCCATTCGTTTGTAAAATTGTCTTAAGATAAACTTTGCATCTCCTTAAATACCAGTAAGGGCTACTAAGTATGTTTACTGACCAAAACTTCAGGAGTGCTGAGGAGAAGGGAAACTTGACCTTAGTATTTTGAATGTACATGCTGAGGATGAGTTATACTCACTCATTCTTAGAACTGAAGAGGTTTAATTAAGTTTTCAAACATGGCCACAATCACTTTGCTACTATAATATTCTGTGAATTTAACAAAATAAACTGGGGTGTAGTTTTGCTTACCACTGTAGCCACCAATACATTTCTTAGTCAGTCATGTAGTATAATAGAGAATGACTTAGTGGTTACTAGAGCTACTGTAATATATTTTTGATACTATCTATTTTAGATTTCCATTTTAACATCCTAATGAATGTGTAAAAGTAACTTTAATAAGTGAAATTAGAAATACATAGATGAATGCATTAGGAATGTCTAACTGATGTATAGATTATTACATTACATATACAGTATTTGCACTTACCACTGCCATTCTCTATATATATGATGCACTTTGTCTCATTCCCAGTACATTTTATGTTGTACTCCAGGGGGCAGTCAATAGTATCAGATCTGTAACAGGCAGGGCATAGCAGGCCATTCCGTGTAGTGTTTATTGGAGGCACTGTGGGAGATCAATAACATAGACAAAACTATTGATACTGTAGAATTAATCAATTTAGTGAAACACATTTGTGTGAAGTGTGAACAGTCTCAATCTATACTTTATAAAGCTGCCTCTTGTATGATATTTTACCTTATTCCATAGTATAAATATGACTTTGTGCCAATGGTATGAATAGGGCTGAAATGTAAAAGATGTACTGTAAGAAGGACAACATTTTTGTAATAGAAATGACAGTTGCCCTAGATATCTATAATTATAAAAGATATTTTAAACTGTGATGACTTTACTTTTATATATTTAATTGTAATCTAGTAAAATTTACCTAGTATTACTAAAAATTAGCAGAAATGTTCTTGCACTGCTGGCTGAGGAGGTGGGGAGGGTCCTGTGTGGGGACCATTGGCAGCTCCAAAGGTGGGTCTACAGCACAGTCCTAAATCCAAATAGGGGAGCCACAAAAACTTCCACTCCAAACATCGCTGAACAGGGCTCTCCGGCAATTGGTGTTGCTCCCCTCTTTGAAATTTGGACATGGGCTGCAGCCCCACCTCTAGAGCCGCCACTGGTGGGGTCCTCAGGTATTAATGATCTGATAGCATGTCAGTGGTGGCAGGCATCACACATTGCATCCAAGCAAAATACAGAAGGACAGAAGGATGTTTTGCTCCTTCCAGGTTAGGTCAAATCAATAATTGGAGATAGTGTATGTAATTGGATTCATTGGATAGATATTTTATCTTTAAATCTGTACAGACAATTGCACATGATGGTTGATTTTAATGTACTGAATGGATTGGTTAGTCAATGGTAATCTGCAATTTTCTTCCATACCAGGAAAGTACATTAAATGGGGTTATTTACTAACAAAGAAAGTGTTAATGTACAGTAACCCATAACAAGCAATAGCCAATTAGCTTATTTATTTTATTTATTATTTATTACCAGTTATTTATATATAGCGCACACATATTCCGCAGCGCTTTACAGAGAATATTTGGCCATTCACATTAGTCCCTGCCCCAATGGAGCTTACAATCTATATTCCCTACCACATGCTCACACACATACACACTAGGGTTAATTTATGTTTGGAGCCAATTAACCTACCAGTATATTTCTGGAGTGTGGGAGGAAACTGGAGCACCCGGAGGAAAACCATGCAAGCACAGGGAGAATATACAAACTCCACACAGTTAGGGCCGTGGTGGTAATCAAACCCACGACCTCAGTGCTGTGAGGCAGTAATGCTAACCATTACACCGTCTGTGCTGCCCCACATTGATGCGATTGCCATAACACCATGATGCCATTCATTGATGCGATTGCCATTACACCATGAAAGCAAAGGTCTAATTGGCTACTGTGGAATACAATGATCTTGATCACTTGCTTCAATGTTTTTAGCCCTTCATCTTCCATCATATAACCACTTTATCAATACACCCCTCCATCAACTTTCCACTCTTCCATCATCCCCACTTTCATCATTCTCACCCTTCTATCATTAACCTTTTAATAATCCCACTTTTGTCCCTTTATATTCCCCCCCTTCTGTCACCTTCCTTAGTCATTTACCCCTTTTGTCATCATTCACCCTCCCTTTATAATCTCCCCCTTCTGGCCATTGCAATGTATACAGGGCACAGCTGATTTGCAGTGAGACATGTCATTAGAGGAAATGAGTCAGCCCTCTGTGAGCAGGACAAATATCCTGCAGAGCCAAACTAAGCTCTACACTCAGCTCTACACTCACATGCAGCTGACGGCCACCCAGCACTTTCTTCTGAGTGCAGAACACAGCAAGTTGGAGCAGGATTGACAACATAAGAGTTAATTCTGAGTTGGATGCAAAGTGGCTGTGTTTGCCTGATGCCATGGAAGCCTGATTTACTACCTTATGCTAATGAGAGTTTCCATAGGGGGAATTCATCTGGCTTTGAGCAAGAAACTGCTCCGCCACTGTTTTTCTGTCCACAACAACGATCGTCATCAGGGCCATCTTTTGGGGCGTTCGACCAGTGTGGTCGAACAGGGGCACCACCCCATAGAGGGCGCAGTCCTCCCAACTGTCTTGATTTTAGTGGGACAGTCCCATTTTCAGCGAGACAGTCTTAGTTTTCGGGCACTGTCCCGCTGTTCAAACCATGGGCCGACGTGTCCCGTGGGTGGTCGGGAGGTTGGGGACATGCTCCGCCACAGCTCTTGTTTGCTAGGCAGAGAGCAGCAATGCCAGTGAAGCTGAATGGATGCCATGCCGGTACACTAGCGTTTCTTAACCACTCCACTGGCAGCATCGCATGGCTGCTGACAGACGGGATTCCTTTGACATGGTCACATCCTATGTGACCGTGCACTCTGCTGCGTCCCCACTGTTGAAAATAGTAAATCAGTTCTGCACAAGTGCATAACTGATTTGTTTGTGCTGGCCCTGCCCTCCGGCAGTGATCTAGTGGGCTGTGACTGCCAACATCACTGCTGGTTTTGTACCAGAGAATTCTGTGTGAACAGCATTCTGGAGCACATGCTCCTGGCAGTAAAAGTTAAAATCCAGCACAAGGAGGGGAACTGAATTTCCCCTTTGAGCACTATAAACGGATCTCTACACTCCAAGTGCAGAGATTAGCTTGGGACAGTGGCATCACTAGAAGGCAGGGCCAGATTAAGGCTTGTGTGGGCCCCAGGGCAACTAAGTAGTGGGGGCCCCACCCAGGGCTCGAAGGGAGCTGGTATACAGTGGTATGTCATACTGCCAATAAAGCCGGTGTCCAAAATCCTACTTGGCAGTCAGTGCTGGGAGTTGAAGGTCAGCTGCAGCATTATGTAGAGATATCCTACCGGAGACACATCTTTGAGCAGCACTGGCTTGACCGAGCACCGGGTAACGGGTCCTGGCACCAGGACAGAGGTGGCAACACTGTACAAATCCGGCGCCAATCACTGTTTGTGGACCGGCAGCCAATCTGAAGCATCCACTTGGGTGCATCTGATTGGCTGCTTGTCCGTGCCATGATTGGTTCACAGCCACTCGCGAGCCACACTAGGTAACATTATCTGAGGGGGTGACATTATATAAAAGGGGGCGACACCAAAATAGCAAAGATGTACTGCTATTTTGGTGTTGCCCTCAGGTGGTGTCACCAAACGTTGAGCAGTGGTGATAGATGACTCATCATCTACTGTGCTGGGAAAGAGAAGGGGGCTGCCCAGTGGCACAGAGTGCTGTGCAAGCTCCCAGCATGTTCAAGAATGGGGACGTGACATGCGGTCATGCCCCCAAAACATCATGCATCAGCGGGCATGGCTTAATTGGCACAAGGTCACTCCCCTTTTGCAAGCATTGTTGAGGCACCACAGGAGGAGTCACAGGCAGGATGAGTGCAGCTCACTGGTTGTCACCAACTCCAGTGACGCCACAGGCTGGGGGACTCCATTGCACTCCACAAGAGGGATGAGGTAGGTGACCTGTGGTGATACATCAATAGCCACAGGGGGGATTAACAGTTAGAAGGGGGGGTGAAAGGTTAATGTCACAAGGTGATTTATTGCCACTGGGGGGGGAGGTTGGTCACTATAAATACCTGATTTTTTGTCCCCGATGAGGACTTCAAGAGAAACCTACTGTACAGTCATTAAAGTTGTCGGGGTAAAACCACTGGGAGATCTACTACTATTACTGGGATGGGGGTTAACACCACTGGGGAATCTAAGGCCCTGATTCAGAGCCGGACGCTCTGACCAGAGCGCTCGCTCTGAATCAGGGCCCACCTCCATAAATATGGAGCGTCCTCCTGGACGCTCGTATAGCTGTGGGCACCACCCACAGCCTATACGAGCATGCAGGATGATGGTCGCGATGGTCTTGACCATCGCGACCATTGCCAGTGCGACCAGAAGCCTGCGGTTGAGTTTCTCAACCGCAAGGCCAGGAGTAATTTTGGCTCTATCAGAGCCAAAATCACTCCCACTGACATCACTAGTGATGTCAGTGGGGCCGGCTTCTGACGGTAGGCGTTCCCTTGGGAACGCCTCCGTCTGGCAGGCACGCCCCCGGCACGCCCACCAAAGAGGGCGTGCTGTCAATCAACATCGACAGCACGCCCCCTTTGATCAGAGGAAAAGGAAAGTCCTTCGCTCGTCGCGTCTCGCACATGTGCACGACGGAGAGGACAGCCGCTCGCGAGTGGGTCTGAATCAGGCCCTGAGAGTACATGTTAATCTATTGCCACTGTAGGAATCAGGTTCAATGTTTCAAAATGACCTATGGACATATTTTTTTAATACAAATTGTCATTTAAGTGGTTAATGTTTAATAAGAAACATTACCTGGGTTGCTAATTTGCATAGAGCATGGGCACTTTAGTTTTACTAAGTTAAGTAAGGTGCCCTTAAATCATTCTCTGTGAGCGATGAGTGGCACCTGTCAACTGCCCATATCATTATACTGCACAGTCCCTCAGTCATTGTCCACAACAGCTATTTAACCACACTTTGGGGGTCACTCAGACCCGCTCGCGACCGAAGGACGCTCGCAAGCGGGTCGATGTTGGGCGAATGCGCATGCGCACGATGGAAGGAGCTCCGTCGTGCGCGTGCGTGAGACCCGGCGAGCGATGAGGAATACGTCGCTCCGGGTCTCGCACCAAAGGGGGTGTGCTGTCGATGGTGAGTGACAGCACGCCCCCTTTGGTGGGCATGCCGGGGGCGTGGCTGCCAGACGGAGGCGTTCCCATGGGAACACCTACAGTCTGAATCCGGCCCCACTGACATCAGTAATGATGTCAGTGGGAGTGATTTTGGCTCAGATAGAGCCAAAATCACTCCTGGGCTTACGGCAGCGAGACCCTACATCATCATGGACGCTCGCATAAGCTGTGGGTGGTAACCCACAGCTATGCGAGCGTCCAAAAGGCCGCTCCGCTCTGGTCAGATCGTTCAGCTATGAATCAGGCCCTCTGTGCAGTAATGGTATTGTGACTTTCCATCCCTGTGAGTGGTTTCATGATATTCTTGTATCGTTTTTTCTTCTCCATTTTGACATATGTTTTATATGTCCTTTTTCTTCGTTATTTCTGATAGTTTATGTTTCAATATTTTATTTAAGTTTTGTCTTCCCTTCCTCTGGTTGCCATGAACAATGTTGTTGTTACTGTATAAAAAATACTGATGTTGCTCTTCATATAGTCAGCACAGGACCTTCTGCAAAATCCTATTTAAGTACTGTAACATATCATTGACACTAAAATATCATTGACTGAGTGTGAAAACTGTAAGGGTGCACATCCACTGACTAGGTGACATTAATGAGTGATTGCATGATTACGACATCGTAATCGTGCAATCACACATTAATCGTGCACTATAATGTTGGAAACTACCAGTGATGCTCGCTCCCGCTGGTCGTTTCCGACATCAATCATCACCTGAACATGACGGTCAATCTGCCGATAACGACAGATTGACCATGTTCGGGGATGAGGGAGGGTGCCTACACTGAACGACTAATCATTTAGGCACTGTAGGGGATGGGGAACGACGGTACGATTACGATGTCATAATCGTACTGTCTTTCGCTATTCGCGTAGTGGATACGTGGCTTCAGGGATAAAAAAAAAGTAAGATAGTAAAAAAGAGAGAGAGAGAGAGAGAGAGAGAGATTCCTAATTTAAATATGGCCTAAACATAAGATTTACATTTAGATACTTACAAACTGGAACAGTCGGAATACAATTGTTTTTTGAACAACAGGAAGTTGCCACGAGTGTTCTAAAATGCAAATCCGTCATTGAGCTCTGCTGGCTGCACTCACTACTCGCCCCGCACTGTCTTTTAAAAATAGTCTTTGGAGGATATCCACTTTCTAAAACAGGGAGACAATAAAAATATCTATATATTATTTATATACTGTATATAAAACATGGTAAATATGCACAGGTCCTAATGCTTTCATCTCCATTTCTATTTAGACGTCTGTAAACGTCCTTTAGCTATTTAAGTTTTACCTGATTAATTGTTTAAATAAAAAATGTGATTCTGCATCTAGTACTGGTCATTTTTTTTAACAATACCACAGAGAAACTTGGAGTTAAGGCGCGCATCCACTAGGCGAACAAAAAATGAGCAATTGAACGATAACGATATCGTCTGAAGAGTCTGCAGGAGTATCCAGAAAGAAAAACCTTGTGTGGGGGCACAAACTTCAAAAACATAATGTAGACATTATCTGTAGATAAGTAAAACTTAACTTTTAATATATCCTGCAGACCCTTCTCTTAGGCTCATAGTAGGAGTATACCTTTGACATGGGTTTACATTACTGTTTACCCAAGGGAGCACCACCAACACAAACTATAGATACATATTGGGCTCTCTTTCTTCATCATGATTTAAAATTGTTGTTGAAATATTTTTCCTTTTGTGATCTATTCTTCAGAATAGTCTCAGGTTCTTGTACAGGATCCTTTTTTCTTGTTAGTTAGAATAATCAGCCAATTTTCCATACTAACTAAGGACCTAATTCAGACCTGCTCGCTAGGATGTGATCGCTCATTGCTGGGTGATATTTGCATTCTGCACATGCGTATGCATCACAGTGCGCGTGCGCGAACCACTGCGACAGATCGGGAAGCACTCGCTCGCTCAACATAGACAGCCCAGTTGAATGAGTGACAGGAGAGGCTGTTTGTGGGTGGTAACAGGGGCAGGCCACTAGAAACAGGGGAGTGGAGGTACGTACGCAGGTGTTTCAACGCCGTTTCATAGGCGTGCTTAATTAACAGGCAGCGTCATAGTACACGTCACCTAGTTTTATTCACTCTGAAGGGATTGCAGTGCTTGCGGCCAGGTATAGTCAACCTCAAGCGCTTCAAGCACATCCGATGGTGCTCGATGTACCAATGTTTTCATGCACTTCCTGGAGATGATGTGCACAAGTGGGCATGTGCTGAATTTGCATACGCTGGGAGAGAGCGATCGCATCTAACGAGCGCCTCTGTATCAAGCCCTAAGTTTGCTGACTTGGATCCCAAAACATCTGGGGAAGTCCAGGAGGGAGGGGCTGTGGAACCATGAATCGCATCACTGTCGGCCCATCCCGAGACAGAATACATCAAATCACAGGAATATATTATGGGGGCGGATTGCGATGATGCATTTCATGGCAAATAATGACATCACATTCCCCGCTCACTCCACGTCTGTATATTCATGTTGTTACTCCAACCATTGTATATGGAACTGTGTTTACTTACTGATGGTTACCATGCGCTGTCCCAGTCGGCCCTAATAATCAAAAGGTGTAATGGGACTAAATAATGAGACTGAAAAAGCTGCTGTTCCAAAAGAAACTCTGTGGTCACTCCCAAGAAAATAATAACCATAAATAAATATATGGAGCTGCGCTAAATCAATCAACATATATAGGTAATATAAAAATAAAATATTTAATATGGACATATAATAATCACATAAAGGCATGGGTCCCAGCATAATAAAAACATAGACAATATTAGCATATAATGAGCATTAGAAAATTACTAGGAGTAAAGAAACGCGTTAGCAGAAGGAAGACTGCTAAATCCTCTACTGCCTGTTTGCCATTATAAGGATAAGGAAGTCTGCAATACTCACTTACATCTACATATGTTATTAATTTGCCGCTGACTGCAGTTAGCAGTGGATACAGCACTCAGCCTATAGAGATTCGCCCGCTCCCCTGTGTCCCTGCAATACGCATCAGAAAGACAGGAGCTCGGGCTGTGACATGCCTGATGGATACCACCCCTTGCCCGCTAGAGACGCCGGTCTCACCTGACGAGGTGTGTGGAGACCTCGTATCCAGCAAGGACCTACGGGTGAGCTTATCAACATTGGAATTACTCATTAGCCTTATACCACATATGCTGCTTGCTATAAACAACGCTCAACCACTCTAACTTTCGATTGGCATAACAGCCTGGGATTTTTTTGTGAATATCATTTCTGCCTCATAATAGAGACACTGTTGCATTTACTCATCATCATAGCCTGCAACGTTGTATATTTTTCTCTGCTACATATTAGAACACTTTCACAATATTCCCCACAGTAGAGGATTTTCTGAACTATCAGCATTGGATTATTGAACCCCCCCCCTTTTTTATCAGCTACTTTTTTTCTCACAGGACACATCATTATACTTGTTTATCTTATAATTTTCTGTCAAGAATTTGTCATGCTCATTATATGCTAAAATTGTCTATGTTTTTATTATGCTGGGACCCATGCATTTATGTGATTATTATATGTCCATATTAAATATTTTATTTTTATGATTAACTATATATGTTGATTGATTTAGCGCAGTTCCTTATATTTATTTATGTTTTATGTATGTATCACAATGGGAACATTGACTAAAGAGTAGTATTTGTGGTGGTTTAAAATCACCGCACATCAATGATGGTTTTGATCTCCAATACAGTATGTTGGATGTGCTATTCAGTGGATTGGAGGGTGAATCTCAGGTCACTGTTGTTGTAGCACACAGAAATGTCCAAACCGCCTGTGATTTACCACAAAATTGCTGGACAACTACTGTATCTGGCATTTATATAAGATGAGGAGGCAGAATACATTTGTTGATTATGTGGCCAATTATGTATTGAATAAAATGAGTGGAAAAAAAACTCAGTTACCTAATGGAATTATATTAATTCATAAAAAGAAAATTGAATAGACTAATATTTATTAACTATATTAAGTTGTAAAACATTACATATTTGCTAAGAGGGCCAATAGAAATGTATTGTTTACATGATAACTTTACTGTGTACGGACCATCAGGCAACATATGGATGAGCGACCATTAATGAAGAGGGATGGGAAGAAACCCTCCTTGAAAAATATTGTGACCTGGCAGCCTATAGGCTACAATGGCTGACACCATGCTGCTCCTCTGATCATGGATAGGGCACAATGGAGAGATACACACAGACTGATAGGAAAAACATTTTACTCTACATGAGCCCCAAACTATGCAAATTAAAAAAACAGGTATGTAACAATAACAAACTACTTGCATGTGTATTACTTCAGATTCCAAGAATGTCCTTCAGTAATTAGCATAAATCACTATTGCCACTTATTTCACCTCAAAGCAACATGGCCCCCTGCCACAAGTATTAATACATTTGTAACAGCTCCTGCGTGTTCATTGATGAATTTGAAATGTAATAATGGGCCTGATTCACTACGGATCGCTATTGCTATCGCCGCTGCGATTACGCACTCAGATCTGCTGTGAATATATGCTAATGAATGCAATCGCAAAGCCGTCGTACAGCCAGCATAGAGGCCCCCACATCTCACATCCTTTAATACCTGCACTGCTACGAATACATCGGGAACATCGAGTAACATCGGCCCCTCACGCACAATTACAGCAGGTCAGACCTTCCTCAGAAATTGCTAACTTTGTCGCTCGCAATGGCTAATTTATGCATGCCCATGTAACAGCGTTCAAATGGATGGGCACGCCTGCGTTTCTCTGACCACCCCCCCCGCCACTGTCACCACCCTCAAACGCTGACTACCTGTCAATCACTCTGCGATGGCTTACCATAGTCAGTGTGATCGCAGTGCAATCGCAATGCTGTCGCACACGCGCACTGTGGTGCATGCGCAGAATGCAACAATAAATCCTCATATTCAGTTGCGATCCGTGCTGAATCAGCCCCAAAATTAGACCTCATGGGGTATATTTACTAAAGTGCGGGTTTTTAGAAGTGGAGTTATTGCCCATAGCAACCAATCAGATTCTACTTATCATTTATCTAGCACCTTCTAGAAGATAATAGCTAGAATCCGATTGGTTGCTATGGGCAACATCTCTACTTCTAAAAACCCTCACTTTAGTAAATATACCCCCATGTCTCCTTATATATGACGGTGAAATGCTGAAATGTCAAATTACATTGCAGATTTTTGCAACACAGAAAGAGACAATGTACATTAATCTATAGACATTTATAAGGTTAATATATAACAAAATATGATCTATTTTTTTTTCTAAAGCAGGCGTTTGGTGCAGTACAAATAATTCAAACTTTATTAACAACAAGTGTCAAAGCCACACACATCAGCACAGATCTCTGACAGAAACACATTTGTAGGCGGGATCTTTTTACAGCCACCAATGTACATCACACAGCTGAGTGCAGCATCTAGCCATTTATACACACAGCAAGCTTTATAAATGTATTTCAATAGTGTTAACATAAAATATCATGCAAAGTCCATGGAATATTATTACCAGAGGTCACAACACAAAAAATTGCTCCTAATTGAATCTCCCAATTAATGAGAGTCAGTGTTATCCAGTTTATACCTTCAAAGATTGGCTGCTTCATCAATATCATATTATCCTATTTGAATATTTTGAGATCTAGTATTTGAACCCATATATAAGTATTGTATATATTTACACAGCTAGCAATTGTTTGACCTAATAATAATAATAATAATAATAATAATAATAATAATAATAGATATTACTATCATTGTTATTATCATCATCATCATCATCATCATTATTTTATATTATAATATATATAGAATATTTTATTTGACAAAGTGTAGTCAGTGGCATACAAGAGGTAACATACATGTATGTTTGGATTATGTGGTCTTCTATCACTAGATACAGAATGTACTTACCTGTATATTGATGGAATAATACAGACATACATACATCAGTCTCAAGAGGACAATTTGCTTCCACAGCTGTACATGACGTGTTTGTCTCAGATATGCAGGTGGTGCATGATAAGCTGAGCGCTGGAGGGAAATAAAACAATTCTATTCACATAGATACTATATCATCTTATAAAACATGGGAGATAACAAATAAAATGATTCCAGTTATCTTATTACTGACATTGAAGCTCAGTAATAAATACAGATCTGTAAAACACAAAAAAATTAAGTATAACCTACCCACCTATTACAGACAGATGTAACCCTTCCCTGACCAGCACTATGTAATAACGGGGTCTGATGCTTGCCAAAAAAGCTTAAAAGCTCAGAATGCACAGCAGTGAGCATTGCTAATTCATGGCATTAGAGTAGTGGGTTTGATTTCAATCAAGGCATTATCTGTGTGGAGTTTGTATGTCCTCGTAGTGTAAATATGCATTTCCACGGAGAACTCCGCTGTCTTCTCAGTGTCCAAAAACTTGCTGACAGGTTAATTTCGAACCAATAAAAAAAAAACAAGCAGGGTGGGGGGGTCCGTTTGGTAGGGAAAATAGATTGTAAGCTCCACTTATCCAGGGACTAAAGTGAATGACTAAATATTCTCTAAAGTGTTTTGTAATAACAGAGATGGAGATAATGGAGATGTTGCCCATAGCAACTATTCAGATTCTAGCTATTATCTTCTAGAAGGTGCTAGATAAATGTTACATAGAATCTGATTGGTTGCTATGGGCAATGACTCCACTTCTAAAAACCTGCACTTTAGTAAACATACCCCACTGTGCGTATTTATGTGCACCATCAGTGCACCATCAAAACGTGCACCAGCCCTGAGGTCTGTGCAGTTTTCCTGTCTGAGTATGACCTCCTGTGTGAGTGGCTATGTGTCTTTGACTGCAGGCGGTTTTAGCAATACGCATAATGTTCTTTCCCTGATCGGTTACCCATATCATTTCATAGAATGTATTTGAAAATGCTGCCTAAAAGCTGATTGGTTGCAACTTCTCCACTTGACCACTTTTTAGAAGGCTTGATACACCTCCCCCTAAGTCCTGTAGTATAACCAAGATATACAATATAACTTTTATTATATTATTCTAAAAACAAACATTAAAATACAACATATAGCATGACATATAACCCAGTGAGGAATTTCCAGGATATAAAGAAAAGGAACTTGGTAGTGGTGGGAATATGTAAAAAAAGAGGAGGTACAGTAGGGGGAAATCCTAAATAAAAAAAAGGGACGTGAATGATATAGTTGGGTGAAAGTCACACAGATTAAAAATGGCCTGAATATTACAGTGTATATTGTTAATTGAACAAGCCCTAGCGGGGAGGACGGGCATTATAGAGTGAATGTGGGGGGAAATACGGGACTAAGCATGGGACTGGCATTAGGCCATAGGGGTGGAAGGCAGGAGCATTTTAAGAGTGGAGGGGGCCCGTGTGCAGCCTCCATTTGGGTCCCGCCTCTCTGTCAGCTCACTGAGCACAGTAGACTCTGGCTTCATGCCAGAATCTACTGCGCATGCTTGAGTCTCCGGGAAAATGGAGCCCACGCCTTTTTCATCTTTTCAGCACATGCTCGAGTCACCGGGAAAATGTCCGCCGCCATTTTCCCAGTGATTTTTTTGCTGCTATGCAGCACTGGTCCGGCGTTACGGAGCAGCACACTGGGATCTGTGGAAAGGTAAGTATAATTACCTATGGGTGCAGTGTGTGTGGTGTGGGCCCCCCTGCACCCAGGGGCCCATGTGCACTGCACACCTTACACCCATTATAAAGACGCCCATGCAATAGAGGGATGGAAAGGGACACAGCGGGGGAAGGGGACAGATTGGGTTGCTGTAGAGCAGCAGCTTCCTTTATTAGTTTAACATACAGTACATGTTATCAAAAGGTTAAGAGATAACTCCTGCATGCAGTCTAAAATATCATGCGATAATAATTTGTGTGTTTGCATCAAGTTAAAGCCTAATAATTTCAAGAGCATTTACTACAACACTTTCATACATAATATACCCTGTTTAATCAGCAGTGACATGCGGTGAGGTAAATGGCTGGGGAGGCACTGGCTAGTGTCAGAGCCAGATTTACACATACATATATAAATATATATATATATATATATATATATATATATACCTGAGGTTTCATGTGGGCATTATACGAAGGTGCAGCAGTATATAGTGCTGGAAACTTGGTGACTTTTGATCAAGGACTCTTTGAGAGTACACCTACTGCAAGTATTGGAAAAGAGATTCTCAAAAGGATCAGTTATTTTTTTGAAAAGCTCATTTATAGTGGTCCTATGAGGCAGAGTTCCTTTATAGGTGTACCCAGTATACAGCAATATGCTATTGGCACAGGCTACTCCATCAGTGAATTCATACCCTAAAAACATAAGTAATTTGTTAAACATGAGCCACAGGTTGTTCACCATTACACAGGTCCGTACAATTCCATACATAATGTATTCTCTTAACTCCTGTGGTTGATGGTGCTTAAGAGAGTCTGAACCTGAAGACAGATGAGGAACATTTGTTTGACCATTAATCTTACTTACCTGTGTCCAGTGAGTCACAGATACAGTAGAGGACTGCGAGAATGGAAATCATGATGTCTGTGTATAAAGAAGCGACTCAATACAGTGTCTGCATCTGGAAAACACAATATATTTATAGGCATATCTTGCCATAGTAACTGAGAGGAGGTACCAGGAGTGACGGATAGGTGTATTTCAGGTAAAAGGATGCTGCACAGGTGACAATGGGCTGCTTTATACACTAATGTCTAGAGTTCCTGCAACATACAGGCACACACATATACAAAGGAATATACTGTACATACAGATACAGTATACACATACAGATACACACATATACAAAGGCACATTTCTCTACATACATATTTACATACAGATACACACATACATACTGTACATACTTGCATACATACATACTTATATGCATACATACTGTACATACATACATGCAGGCATACATACAGCCAGCTGCCTCTAAAATTCAAGATCAGAAAAATATTTAAAGGTTTGTGCCTATATATCAGTCTTGTGCGCCTGAGATTCACAAATTTTTTTTTAATTAAAAATGTAAAACTGTTATTTCATAATCAAAAATTTAAGTTACAATATTAGGAATTCCTTCACAATAAATGTTAAAATTATTTTTATTCCGTAATTGATCTTTAACTACACAACACTGAGAAAGAAACTCCAATCTGCAGAAATGTTTAAGATTTAGCTCATAAATGCAAGGGTAGCGGGTGACAAGAAAAAGGAAGGCAATATATACATCCTCTTCATACATCTCTCCCAGGTGCTGGCGAGACCTACCCCAAGGCGTGGAGTGTAGTCCACCTGATGGTATTCACCAGTGATCCCTCCAAGCGGGATGTGGGTTTTGCTGCACCAAGTGAACAGGTCGAGGACCTCGGGGCAGGTACTTGGAGAAAATACAAAGATAGATATGGGAGAACTATATAAGCACTGACGAAGCAGGAAGTGTAAAGGTTTGGATTGAATACACTGAAGTTCCAGTCATATAGGCTGCCAGGAGAATTGATAGAATGCAGAGTCAAGAAACCCTGAAGCAAACGAGTGATGGATGATATCCTGGAGACTTATATGCTAGTAGTGATGGAAGTAAACACTGGGTATGAGACACTGAGAAGCGATGGCATTCAGCACTTGGTATGAGACGCTGAGTAGCGATGGTAGTCAGCACTTGGTATGAGACGTTGAGTAGCGATGGTAGTCAGCACTTGGTATGAGACGCTGAATAGCGATGGTAAACAGCACTTGACAAAGAGGGTACACTGGTAGGAAACACTGTGGAGCCTGAGATGCAGCCACAGTAGTAAACCACTTTAGGAGCAAAGTTGTATAGGCAACTTCCTGTTGCCCGGAAGTCCCCTTAAAATACCCCTAGGTAGCTGCTCATTGTTCAAAGATAGCAGCTGACCGAGCACAGAACTACCATAGGAGAATTCTGATCAGATGACATAAACCAACATGGCAGCACCCAGGACCGCAGCGCGACATCCAGGACGCACACATGAAGACTCTAGCAGTCCCTGGGCAGAATACTCAGCCACTACCTGTCTCTATGCCTGACATCCGGACAGCTAGGAGCACGAAGATGCCATCGCACACATGCCCGATCCCCGGCTGCATCCTGACATAGAGTTTCCATGACCTAATTAATATAAGGAAAAAAATTAAGAGACATTTTTATTCAGTGGCTGTTGCTTTAGTATGAGTTGCTTTTGTTAAGCAATTATATTTAGACATTTAGTTAATCCAGGCATTTCACAAGTAGCCATACTGAGGGCTAATTAATATAACTATGATCATATGTCCAGCACTCATGTATTTAGAGACATAATAATTTAAGACTGAGAGCACATTATATATTTTCCTGCCTAATATAAAAGTACTTAATCTGTGGATCAGGACACAAAAATAGGTTTCCTTCCATGTAATGAAAAACAAACAACTCGAAAAATCAGGGTTGGGTAAGGTATCCCTATGGTCACAATGCCGACCGTCAGAATACCGACAGCGGCATCCCAAACATCAAAATTCCAACAGATTTTGATAAATATTCTAACCCCATTCCTAACTCTAACCCAAACCTCCTGCAGCCTAACCGTAACCCTAGTGCCTAGCCCCAACCCGCTACCTAGTGACTAACCCTAAATCTAACCCTAGCCCTAATACTCACCACTGGAATCTGTTGGTATTGTGACCGTCTGCATTCTGATTATGTGGATCCTGACTATATCCCAAAAATCAGGCACTTGGATATTAAGTCTATCTCTGTATAAGGAGGACTAAATTACTAGCCATCAAAGAGGTGTGCAACATCCCCCAAAAGCAAACCATGGATAATGGAAGAATATAAAGCCCTCAAATTAGTCCAATTACTGTATATAGAGACGGTAAAATTAGTGGATAATAAAAATAAACAACTATAGAAATGGGCAGTATATTAAATGCAATTTAAATATAGGTAAAATGTTATTTAATTATAACAGTATATTAAAGGCAAATTAATTATACATAAAGTAAACGGACGGACCCCTATAATTAACACTCTAACTCGCCGTAGCCACCGAAGCAATTCATCATTGCTCTGGCGCGGTGGCAGCTGATGTGAAATCAGCTGCCCCCGCTAGTGGCTTCACTGCTCCTTTTTGGAGCAGTGAATCCTTTCACTGCTCCTGTTGGAGCAGTGACGGCGGTGCGCATGCGCGACCTACAGGTCATGCATGCGCACAAGAGCCCCGATGTCCGGCAGAAGGAGCCGGACAGGGGCGGAGGGATCCAAATTGATCCCTTATCGCAACCCGGACCCTTCTTCCCATAGGGAAGAATGGGTAGCGATCAACAAGTGGGAGCATTCACCATCTGAGGATGGCAATTGCTCCAGCAGTCAAACTCCAAAAATATTATATTTTTGGAGCTTGATGAATTCTGTCCACATACTAGTGTATGGGGACAGCTGGCCATTCCGCAGACGCAAGGTAAGTAGGAGATATCTGTGAGATCTCACCTACTTTACCTTCTTAATGAATGGCCCGCTAACTTAGTTTTCACAATTGCAGGTATCCAATGAATGGTCAGTAATCTGGACACAAGACCACTGCCATGTTGGCACTCAGGGTATAAATTTGTTTAGAATCAGGTTGCCTTGATTTGAAGTGTTTCTTAGCAGTTAGATGTTGTCTCATAAATAGATGCCCCATCATTTTGCTTGATTGGACAAAGTTGAGTAAAGTTACATACATAGTAAATCCTACTGCATTTCTGATCATCTTGTACTGTATATGTTTCAGCCTATCAGTTGATTCAATATTCAGCTTCCACTATATTCTATTGCACTGTTTCTCAAACTTGGTCCTCAGGACCCCAAACAGTGCATGTTTTTCAATTCTCCTCACAGCATCACAAGTGAAATAATTATCTCAACCTGTGAATCTTTTAAAATGTGTCAGTGAGTAATGAATACACTTGTGCACCTGCTAGGTGACCTGGAAAACATGAACTGTTTGGGGTCCTGAGGACTGACTTTGAGAACCACTGTTCTACTGTACTGTACATTGTAGCATGTTCAGGAGCTGTTCTTGGTACTGAATTAGAAAAGTTGTTTCTCTTTCATCCACTAGGGGACACTGGAGGTGCTTATGCCTGGGTATAGAGGCGTGGATAACTGGAGCCGGCACTTTAAATAATTTAGAAGTGTGAAGCTACTCCCCCTCTATGCCCCATCAGCCCTCAGTTTAGAAAATGTGCCTCATGGAGCTGGTCACAATCTGCTGTGATCCAGCAGCACATATATATTTATTATTTTCTTTTATTTAGGTTTATTTATTTTGTATACTTTTTTACACTATATTAGGTACCCTTCGCCACCTCTCTAAAGGTGGGGTCCGGGTACCTGGCGCCCTGTCCTTATAGAAGGCAGGAAGGAGTGCACAGAGCTTATATGAAAAGCACTGACAGCTCCTTACCGCCACAGAACATTCTCAACAAGGAAGAAGAAGAGAAGTGCTGAAGCTGCAAAGAGACTCCATCGGGAACCACGCAGTGAGTAATCACCTGCGCATCCCCCGGCTCCCAGCCCCGCCGCTGCCCAGCGGTTTTTACATAATTAGAATGCTGGGCAGCTAATGCAGAGCACTATGCTCTCCCTCTCCCACCTCCCGCTGTTAAGCGCGGCACCCGGCTCAGCCTGGTGCGGGGCAGCTGATAAAGGGTCTGATTCAGAGCCACTCGTAAGCGGCCGCTCGTTCGCTCCAAGCGATGTTTGCCCAACTGCGCATGCGTACGGATCGTTATACGCATGCGCGAACCAGTCAGTACGGTCGGAATTCATGTGCTCGTAAATTAGTGAATGCCTGATAATTTGAGAGACAGAAAGAGGCGTATGTGGGTGGTAACAGGGGAAGGTGCTTGAAAATGGGGAGTGGAGATCCGATCGCAGGCGTGCTTAAAGGTCAAAACGGGCGTTTTATGGGTGTGCATATTTAAAACAGCAGCGTCATTGACCACGTCACTGGGTTATTTTATAGCCAGAACTGCTCACAAAATTGTGTTAGCAAAACCAACCACAAGAATAGCGAGCAGCTCATACCCTGGTCGATGTACTCGATTAATCTAATAAATAGCGGACATGAGGTAGGATGCGAGCGGCCAGGGGGCGTAGTTTCCCAAAAAACGACTGCAAGTTTTGTTCGCTCATTCAGACCAAGAGGCGTGAACAGACCGCAAACAGCGAACGGTTCATTAGAATAGCCACCTCTATTTTCTGGACGAGCGAGCGCTAATAGTGTCCGGCTCTGAATCAGGCCCAAAGTGCGCTACTAGCGCGACCACCTGCTGTCCCTCCTCCTGCCCGGCTGTCCTGCTCCCCGCTGTTTCAAGCGCGGGGCAGGGGATAAGTGGGCGACCAGGCACCTGCTCTCCCTTCTACCCACCGGGCTCTCCCTCTCCCCGCTGTTACACGCGGGCAGCTGGCTGGTGCCTGCTCTCCCTCCTTCAGCCCGGCTGTCCCTCTCCCCGCTGTTACAGTGGCGCGGGGCAGGGGATATGTGCGCTGCGGGCACGACCAGGCGCCTGCTCTCCCTCCTATCCGCCGGGCTCTCCCTCTCCCCGCTGTTACACGCGGGCAGCTGACTGGTGCCTGCTCTCCCTCCTTCAGCCCGGCTGTCCCTCTCCCCGCTGTTACAGTGGCGCGGGGCAGGGGATATGTGCGCTGCGGGCACGACCAGGCGCCTGCTCTCCCTCCTATCCGCCGGGCTCTCCCTCTCCCCACTGTTACACGTGGGGCAGCTGACAGGCACCTGCTCTCCCTCCTTCCGCCCGGCTCTCCCTCTCCCCGCTGTTACACGCGGGGCAGAGAGGCGGTAAAGCGGTCCGCTGTACATGCAGAGTGGCGCGCGGGGGGGAGGTTAATGGCCACAGAAGCCATCTTGTAAAGCCCTTCAGGGCATAAAGAAGGGGGGCGGAGCTTAAAGGCATCGCGGGTCTCTCTCCTCTACGCGGCAAGCGGCTGTATAACAGCAGGGCTGCCGCTCTTCATTGCACAGCAGCTCATCCTGCATCTCTATATAGGAGATTGCAGTGAAAGACACAGAAGGCTGGATTCCTCTGCTGCCATTCCTGTGCTGCAGGACAACATCCCCTGATTACATCCTGGTAAAGAGGCTGTAAGTAACTGGGGTGTAAGTGCAGGGGAATCTGATCTGCGGGAGGGGGGTTTCTCCTCCTCTGTGTCCCACAGCCTTCTTGTTTTTATATGTCTGTGTCTTTTTCTGTTTTATGCTGTGTTTCTCTGAGTGACTGTGTGTACCATGTCCAACAGAACCAATGCTTCTCAAAGGCTGTTTGTCTGTTCCAAGTGTAACAACAAACAGACCATGCCACATGCCACTGGGTCCATGTTATGTGATGCTTGTATAACAGCGGATTCACAGATGGCGATTACTAGCTCTTCTGCTCCGCCATGGGTCACTGACATGGTAGGAGTGTCAAATTTAACATCGGAGTTGGCATGAGGCACGCAGGTCTCAACCTCCCGGGGTAGCTGACTTAACCAAGTCTCTAGACACCCTGTTTCAGATGATGGGTATAGCGGTGCCTACACCCTCCACTTCCTACCAAAGCCCATCTCAAAAGCGTACTCTAATGACTGTTCTCCAGTCAGAAGAGTCGGACGAAGATTTCCTCGCCACAGAGGATACCGTAGACCTGGAAACAATTCCAAATTTCAAGACCTGGGTTCAGATCCCACGTCCACTGACTATTTAATGTGTATCCAGAGATGGTGCAGAGATTAAAGCACCTGTTCTGCATCTGGGCATAGTTTTCCATCTAGCTTCCCTTTTCCATCATCCATGATGGAGAAGAGGGAAACTCCTCCTCCTGTAGATGTCTGTTTCCCATCTCACTAAGAAAACAGCACTTTTGGTGCCAGGAGCTACTGTTTTAAAGGACACTTCAGATCGTAAGTTGGAGACAACACTAAGATCTATATATACCGCAATGGGAGCTCAACTTAGTCCTAACCTTGTCACCGCCGGGGTTAACAAGGCTGTGGTTTGCTGGGCTGACCATCTGATTTCAGGTTTGGACTCGGGTACTTCCAGAGCATAATTACATCTATTAGCAGAACACATCCGTGAGTCTGCAGTTTACTTGGGAGAAGCTTCAAAGGATATTAGTCAGATTAGTGCTCGCACGCAGAGCTCTGTGGTTGCGTGCTTGGTAGGCGGACGCAGAGTCCAAGCATGTGGTTGAGGGTTTACCATTCACGGGTGACATGCTTTTGGCCCGGAATCGGACAAGTGGATATCCCAAGCCACGGGGTGGTAAGTTCTCTTTCCTCCCGTCTACTGCTCCGGTTCCCAGAAGACCTTATACTGCACCATCATTTCATTCCTTTTGAGCCCCTCATTCCTTTCATGGTAGAGCCAGAGGTGCTCCTATGCAACCGAGATGAGGTAGAGGTCGTCCACACACAGTTGCACGTAGACCAGAGTCTAAACCAGCTGAGAAACAAGTGGCATGACGGTTTTCCATCCCACCTGGGGTCTCCTGCGGTGGGAGCCCACTTGCAAGAATTTCAAGTTCTACAGGACGCTATCAGGTCTCTAGTAGTGTCATCTGTGTTAGTTCCGGTTACGGAGCATCAGCGAGGTATGGGGCTTTACTCAAGCCTGTTTGTAGTGCCCAGACCGGAGGGTGCGGTCATGGCCATCTTGAACCTCAAGTCCTTAAACCTGTATCTAAAGATGTATTGTTTCAAAATGGAATCTGCAGTCTGTTGTTGCGAGCTTGGAACCAGGGGAGTTCCTATTATCCCTGGATATCAGGGATACTTATCTCCATTTTCCCATGGGAACCACACCAAGCTTTTCTGCATTTTGCCATATTGAAAGATCATATCCTCGGCTCCCCGCATATTCAACAAACTCATAGCAGTCATGATCGCTCTCCTTTGGTCATCAGGAGTGAACATAATCCATTATTTGGATGATCTGTTGCTTCAGTATCTCTTCTATCAGATCAAGCACAGAGGTTAGTCCAGCTGGTCCTCAGACCAAAGAAGGTGTCAATGTTTCTTTGTCTGCGTCTCTTAGGGAAGATGGTAGCTGCTTTTGAGGCACTACAGTTCGGCTGGTTTCACTCCAGGGGTCAGGGTCTCATCTGCTTCTACAACGACAGATCCGTCTGAGCCCGGTTACCAGAGTGGCCTTCTCTGGTGGATGCAATCCACCAATCTTTTAGCGGGCTGGAGATTTGGAGTGTGGAACTGGATCATCGTAACTATGGATGCCAGCCTCCGAGGATGGAGATCAGTAGTCCTCGATTACCACTTTCAGGTTCAAGGGTCCCCTCTAGAATGGAAGTGGGCCATAAAAGCGTTGGAACTCAGAGCGAACAATGCTCTGATAGAGGCAACAGAGTTTCTAAAGGGCTCATCCGGTAAGAGTTCAGTACGACAGCGCGATGGCAGTCGTTTTCATCAATGGCCTGAGTCGCATGGCTATGCGAGAAGTAACTAAAATCTTCCGGTGGGACGAGAACCAGTAAGTAATCCTGTCAGCGGTATTCATCCCGGGTGTGGACAACTGGGAAGCAGATTACCTAAGTCGACAGGATGTCCAGAATGGAAGCTTCATCCAGACGTGTTCAGCGCGTTGATACATCGATGGGGATGTCCTCAGGTGAACCTCATGGCATCACAACTGAATTGTCAGCTCCCAGTATACGTGTCAAGAACTCGAGATCCGCAGGCGGAAGCAGTAGCCGCTCTGACAAGTCAGTGGATCTACGACTTTGTTTATCCTTTTCCTCCGATTCTACGTCTTCCTTGTCTTCTAAAAAGGGAATAAACAAGAGACAGCCTCTGTAATTCTTGTGGCTCACAACTGGCCTCACAGAAGTTGGTTCTCGGACCTTCGGTCCCTATTGATCCGTGGTCCTTTCCTATGTGCCCGGATCCTCTATAGCAGGTTTTGTTTTCATACACCCCAACTTAGCGCAACTGCGTTTAAAGGGTGGCTCTTTAAACCTTTATCCTAAGATGCAGTGGCATCCCAGACACGGTTATCCTCACCATGATACGTGCCAGGAAGCCAGTTTCGGCTGCGCATGATTCTGGCATGCTTATATCTCATGGTGTTCCGGTCGGTGTCTTCTGTCTAGGATTTTTCATTTATCCACGGTTTCTGCTTTTCATTTAGACAGGTCTGGATTCTGACCTTCGTCTAGGAACCTTAAGGTGCAAGTCTCTGACCTTTCCATTTTCCTTTCAAAGGAAATTGGCCTTCTTTCCTGAGATGCTGACATTCTGTAAGTGGTCTTGCACGCGCAGCACCATTTTGTACCTCCAATAGCTCCCTGGGATCTAATCTTAGTGCTTCTGTTTCTTCAGTCGCCCATGTTTGAACCTTTGGAGGATGTTGATCATAAGCTCCTTACCTTATGTTTCATGCTGATAGGGCGGAACTCCAGACGGTAGCCGCTTTCCTTCTCAACATTGTGTCGGCTTTTCATATCTATCAGCCTATTGTGGTACCGTCGTTGGTGAAGGACTCTGGTGGCTCTTCTGCCTTGGATGTGATTACGGCTTTCTGCACCTATGTTGCCAGGACAGCGTCCCTCCTTAAGTTTGAGTCATTTTTTTTGTCCTATATGATGTTGTTTGGAAGGGTTGTCAATAGTCTAAGCAGACTTTGGCACGTTGGATTCGGCTGACTATTCATCTGGCTTATGTTAGTGCCGACCGTCTGCCTCCTTCGTCCATTTCGGCTCATTCCACATGTTCTGTGGGTACATCATGGGCGGCCGGTAGAGGAGCCTTCTCATCACAATTGTGCCGTGCGACCTCTTGGTCTTCAGTTCACACGTTTGTCAAGTATTACAAAGTGGATATGTTTCCTTCTTCGGCATCCCGGTTTGGCCGCCTAGTTTTGCAGGCACCTCAGTGCGCTCCCGCCCGTGGGGAAAAGACTTTGGGACGTCCCCAGCGTAAGCACCTCCAGTGTCCCCTAGAGGATGAAAGAGAAAATGGGATTTTGGTAAATCCTTTTCTCTGATTCCACAGGGGACACTGGACGCCCACCTCTGCGCTCTTTGCCTGCCTGTTCGGCTTGTTCCGTATGTAGTATGATACAGTTATTGTGTGTTCTTCTCTCCTTTTCTTACTCCGGTTGTTCTCCATCTCCTCTCGGTCTTCATTTTCTAAACTGAGGGCTGATGGGGCATAGAGGGGGAGGAGCTTCACACTTCTAAATTATTTAAAGTACAGGCTCCAGTTAACCACGCCTCTATACCCAAGCGTAAGCACCTCCAGTGTCCCCTGTGGAATCCGAGAAAAGGATTTACCGGTAGGTACCAAAATCCCATTATTACTTGAATTCATATACTTAAATAAATAAATAAATAAAAATCTTCACATACAGTCAGACACAAGATTGCATTGTAATCTCTCCCGCTGATATTACGCAGATTATACAGGGGGGAAAACATGGCGTATTTGTGCTTGTACTCCACAGAGGTTCAAGTTAAAGATGATCAAGGTTTTCTATGCTATAATTATGCGCAAGCCACATATCGTATGAGGCTCAGATGGAGTTTTGCTCTTTATTAAATCACTTCATATGAACATGCTTTGGGTTAGTTAATACCGCTTTTATTCCTAAATTCAAGGTCTGGAACAGAGCCACTCAACCTGGGAATCCAAACCTGTCCCCTTTACACCAAGGAGGTACCCAGGTTAACCCTGCAATAACCCGGGTTTAAGCTTTGGTGTAAAAGGGGTATAACATATAAGCATCTTTTTTTTTTAATTATTATTATTATTATTTATTTATTTTTTTAATATAGAAAAATTAAATCATGGTACCCTAGAGCCTCAGCATTTTTTAAGGGCCACCAAGGACAATAAAATCTTATTGAGATAATCAGCAAAAATGATTAAATTAAGTAATTGTGCTTACCTACCCTCTTTAGTTTCTGTTATGTGGTAACAGAAACACAATTGCACCTAACCTTGCCACGACACACAATTTGGGAACCACTATATTATACTTTAATCCATTTTACTCTATTGTTTTCCCCAAATAATAGTTTGACTTGAAATATTGAATTGGTAAAGTTGTCATTTTGACAGCTTAGTAAATCAGAGTTCTATCTCATAAGATACAAGTGACAATCAAACTTTTAATATTATTTATTTACAAACTTCAGTATGAAATCATTGAGCTTTAGTATATTATTCCATAGATATGAATTATTTTTATCTTTACTGTGGAATTCCTTAGCATATGTATAGAGGCAGCATTTTAATTGAAATTAATTTTATATCGATTAGATAGGTTATCCAGAAAATGGTCCAAAAGGTCATATACAGTAGTAATATTCTATCAAATTTCAAACTTATACAGTATTAGTAAAATGATTCACATCTCTGAACCTGATGACCTATACTGAACGTTTTCATTAACTTTATAAATTGTAGATTCTTAGGGGTACATTTATCAAAGTTTGATTTTGCATTTGATTCTGTTTGTCTTAGCTCACCTGAAATCAAATAAAATCGAATGTAGAAATCACTGTCAAAATCCCACATTTACAAAATGTCGATTTTGAAGCCTTTTCTAAATCTAATTCGATGTGGTTTTATTTTGACTAGTGAATGCCCAAAATAATAGACATAATGGTAATTTTAGCATATGCAGGTGCCAGTTACACAGAAACATGCACAGATTAGTGAGATCCATGTATGCTTCTGTGTGAAAAAAAACTATTAAAACTGTAAAATAAAAAAAAATGATGTGGGGTCCTACCCTAAATACACAACCAGCACTGGGCTTTTCAGAGTCCTGGTTGTGAAAATACATGGGAAAAAATGATGTAGGGTTCCCCAGTATTTTCAACAACCAGCAACAGGCTCAATGAGCCAGTTCTAGTTTTGAAAATATGGGGACAAAATGAGTAGGAGTCCCCCTGTTTTTTTCAAAACCAACACCAGACTTTTTCTAGGGGGGTGTAATGCCACAGCTGGGCTACCCTTTCACCAGGCCCCACTGACCAAAGCATTCACACCTGACCACTAGTCAGACAAGGTCTGAGGAAATGAGGACCCCCAATAAAGGGTTTCCTTTCTCCGGGGCATCCCAGGCCTGGGATGATAGCCCAGGGCTATCCTCGGCACCCCTGGGCAAAAGGTGCTAGGTTGATTGTGTCAAAAAATTACATAAAGTAATTTTGTCTTTTACATTAGAACTAGAGGTCTCAGCCTACCTAACATGCTGTTGCTTGGTGAACCACAAGAACCAGCAGGCGGGGCATTAAGGGCCCACTGGTACCTATAGTTAACCTGCAAAACAAATATTAAAAAAGACAAGACTCACACACCGTGAAAGTACAACTTATTTATGCTCACACATATTGACCTATAATGCCTGTATCCTTTTCTCCATGTAGGCATCCACGTCTTTCACAAAACAAAAAAATGCCAAGAACTGTACCATGGACTCTAAGGATGGTACTTCCCGAAAGATGGCTCAGCCACAGCTGGTTGCATAGAAATGCCAGGAATGAGCATTCATTAGCTGAGAGAGTTGAGCCTCCGCCTCTCTCAGCCAAAGAGTGGTTCCTAAATGAAAATCCTGATTCTGGTTGTGAATATAGGGGGCACGTTTTTTTTAATTTTATACGTTTAATAGGTTTTTTCACACAGAAACATGTACTGTAAATATTAGTAAATCAGGGGATCCTATGTTTGTCTATGTAAAAGTACTGATGTTTAAACAATATTCGAATTTGAAGGGGATTTGGTTTTATATTCGATTTAACATTCAATTTTGACTTTAATACTGTAAATCTCTGATGCTCAAAATCGAATCAAAAGTCACCCAAAACACAACATGTCTTCTAATTTATCCATTAGATGAAGGACTCCAGTTTTGCACTCTTTGTTCCGCTGGGCTATCACCTTACAGTGTTATACTGCAATTTTACACCTTTCTTGACTTTATGTTTCTTTACCTCTTTTGTGTACTGTTTTGACTTGGTGTGTAATAAAATGTATAAAAGGCATTGTGCTGTGACCCTATGTGGACATGCTGTCAGGTTGCTTAGGATCAGTCGTTACTCACCTCAGCACCGGCTTCCCCTATCCTCCAATGGATCGTTACCTTAGGGTATTTAGCCGGGCTCTGGACAACAGGAAGTTGCCTGTACAACATCACTACTTCTAGTGAAGACTTGCTGTTGCAGTGTTCCAGGTTCCACGCTCCTTTCGTCTAGTGTTATCCACAGTGTTGGTACTCAGTACGTTCTTTCTCCTAAGTGTCATTTTCCGGTGCCAGTGCAGTATCTAAATCCACAGTCTGTGTACCCAGTATGTCATCCGAGTACTATCTCTCCTAAGTGTCAATCTCCTGTACCAGTGCTGCATCTGGATCCACAGTGTGTGTACTTAGTATGTCATCTGTGTTCTATCTCCTAGTGGAATTCTTCTGTACCAACTCTGGGCCTGATTCAGAGCCGGACGCTCTGACCAGAGCGCTCGCTCTGAATCAGGGCCCTCCTACCTAAAAATGGAGCGGCCTCTTGGATGCTCGCATAGCTGTGGGTTACCACCCACAGCTTATGCGAGCATCCATGATGATGGTCGCGATGGTCAAGATCATCGCGACCATCGGGCTTGCGGCGAGACCCTGTGGTGCGAGACCCATAGCGACAGCTTGGCTGTCGTTATGCGGGTCTCGCGCATTCGTACGATGGAGCTCCCTGCGCATTAGGGCACCATCGTCCCGCTTGCGAGCGTCCTGCGCTCTTGAGCGGGTCTGAATGAGACCCTCTGTGTCTTGATCAACAGTGTGTGTACACAGTTAGTCAATCAAGAGCAAAACTCTCAGTATCATTCTCCTGTACTTTCCCTGTGTTTGTGTCTTCCGTTTTTTCCCACTTGTGCCGGATACCTGACCAAAGGGCCTTAACCTGCTTGCTAGGTGCAGCTTAAACCCACATCCTGATTGGAGGGGTCTCTGGTGAACACCTCCCAGTCGGTTAGACTCCTCGCCTTTGGTCAGGCCTAGCCAACATCCGGTACTTGTGGATGAGGAGGACATAGATCCAGACCCCTCGCCTCCAATTCCTTCCCTAACCTGAGACCCCGACTTCCAATCCCTCAGCACGGTATTTCCATAGTCGAATCGTGCCACATGCCCTGTACCAAAAGCATAAAACAAGTGAAATGGTTATGAATAGTAATAATATAGTACATTTCTGGTTTACACACAGAGACTGTTGCTTTAATGGCTTTGTGCAGACAGACAATCCAATGATTGTTAGGAGTAGATTTGTGGCACTAGAGCACAGGTCTGGCGAGCAGAATTGTGGTGACAGGGGTCTACCACCTAAGATAACAACTGGTGTTTTGTAATTCAATAATTATTGTTACATTTACCATTTTAAATGTCTCTTCTCCTGCTGCCATTGAGGGTGTTTCTAATTATTGATAGTATAGATTTATTTTGCACATACGGGATATTAGGCCAAAATTCTGGCAGTGGTGGTGATAAGGGGAGGACAACAGCATTTTTTTTAAATCATGTTTATTAGAGATGAGAAGTCTTTTTTTTTTTACAAGACTGAACACATCCTTAGGCATGCCTAACCCTAACCTCCCCCCCAAGTGCCTAACCCTAACCCCCCTCTAAGTGCGTAAACCTAACCCCCCCTTCCCGTAGCCTAACCCTAAGTCTCCCGGGGGGGTGCCTAACGTTAACCTCCCCCCGGGGGTGCCTAACCCCCCCTTCCCCTAGCCTAACACTAACCTCCCGGGGGGGTGCCTAACCCTGTCCCCCCTGGGAGCCCCCTAACCTAACCACCCCCCCTGGCTGTCCGCGCCTGGCACCCGGCTTACCTTCGATTGGTAAGGCGGATGTCGCGCTCCCGGTGTAGGTCTAATGACAGGCGCCGGGATTTCGATGCCTGTCATTAGTACCATGCTGGGATTAGATGGTCGGGAAGCCAGCGGTCAGGATTTAGACCATCGGCTTCCTGACTACATCCCCTGCAAGGACCTGGCTCTTTCAGCATTGCAGTGGATGCTTGGATATGATGTCAAAATGCCACTGAAGCCGACCAATCGGGCCGCATGCGGCACGAACTGGTTCATCAGGACCCGGATTGCGCCGTTTACACTGCAGGGTGGCACAGGAACGACCCATGGCCAACCCTGCAAGTATCCAAGTTGGATCCCCGAGTCCCTGGAACTGGGTGGATCAGAAGTTTAGCATGTGGCCAGGGTACCTGGATCACATGAGTGCTACGCCCCCCCTCTCCCCAGTGTGCAAGGGAGGAGGCATGTCCAGCATGTGGGGGTTAAACTAAAGGGAAATAAAAATAAACATATGAGGCAGTATCAAATTGGGGCATGGAGGGCTAGATATATAATCAATTCCACTAATAAAATCCAGTTTTGTGTGAATGCAACAAAAATACATCTTACCTACAGTATATGGTGGTTTCTCAGCAATATCAGCCCCCTGTCACAGCACCCCTCTGTCACAGCAGCCTCCTGTCACACCAGCCCCATGTCACACCACCCCTTTGTCACACCACCCCCCTATCACACAATCCCCCTGTCACACCACCCCCGTCACACCAGCCCCATGAGAGACCACCCCTCTGTCACACCAGCCCCCTGTCACAAAAGACCCCTGTCACACCATCCCTCTGTCACATCAGCCCTCTCTCACACCACCCCTCTGTCACACCAGCCCCCTGTCACATTAGCCCCATCACACCATGCCTCTGTCACACCAGCCCGTCACACTACCCACCTGTCACACAGGCCCCCTTTCTCTTCAGCCCATCACTCCAGCCAACCCATACCCCAGCCCCCTCTGACTTACCTTCTCGTCAGCGTGCATGCTTCTCTTCCTACTCCTCGGGGGAGAGATGCGATTGTGGGTGAGTCACGCATGCACAGAAGTCGCATGTTGGTGGTCCTGCTGGGACCAGGGACGGATCTAGACTCTTGCTTTAGGGGGGGCAGTGTGTGTGTGTGTATGTACAGTCGTGGCAAGGATGTGCTTGCCACTGCATCGGCTATCTGTCCATCATCATGGATTCCAATGGGACCCCTGGGAGTGAGGTACGTGTCGCCTGTGTACTCAGACTCCTCATTAATCCAGTTTTAGTCACCTGTAGGAGGGGGACCTTGTGTGTCATATCAGGGCCTGTTCTAGACCAAGCAGAGCCTATTGTAAAAATTCCTTTGGTACCCCACTTAAAAGGATAAAAAAAATCAGTACTGTTTTTGTGTGTACTAAATAAAAACTCACGTTACCTATATGGTGGTTTCTAGGCAATGGGGAATGTCTGATGAAATTGATCCTCCATGGGCAGACAGAGGGTCTCATTCAGACTCGGTCGCAAGCACTGAGTGCTCGCAACCGGGTCGATGTTGACCCACTGGGCATGTGCACGTCGGAGCCGGCTCTGATGTGTGCATGCGCGAGACCCGGCTAGCGACGGGCGCTCCGTCGCTATGGGTCTTGCACCAAAGGGGGCGAGCTGTTGATGTTGAATGACAGCTCGCACCATTTGGGAGGTGGGCAGGGGGGGTGGCCGGCCAAATGCTTGCCATTTGGGGGTGGCCCCACTGACATCAGCAATGATGTCAGTGGGGAGCTACCTGCTCGATCAGGGGCTTGTGCTTGCCGACACCCAACCTTAGGGTCTCATCGCAAGCCCCAATGGTCGCGATGGTCTTGACCATCACGACCATCACCCTGGTCGCCTGCTAGAGCTGTGGGTCGTAACCCACAGCTTAGCTAGCGACCAGGAGGTCAAACTTCAAGATGCAAGCGGCCGCCTTCATTCAGAGTGACCGCTTGCATCTTAAAACTGACTCTGGATGAGGGACAGTGTCCTCTATCAGTAGTCACTATTCACATTGAAGATCACATGGTCCGGAAGATGCCTGTTTGTGTAGGAATATAATCATCATAATACAACAGAAGTTCAACCTGAAATGTGCCCCCGTGTCTCCTCCAGCCTCCTGCCCCTGTGTTCCTTCCAGCCTGTCATTCCAGCCTCCAGCCCTCTGTGTCCCCTCCAGCCATGACATTCCAGCCTCCAGCCCTCTGTGTACCCTCCAGCCCCCTCTTTCCCCTCCAGCCCCAATATATTCTAGTCTCCAGACCCTTGTGATTCCAACATTCAGCCCATTGTCCCCTCCAGCCTCCTCTCATTCCAGTCTTCAGCCCCCTGTGTCCCCTCCAGCCCACAGTCATTCCAGCATCCACCATTCTGTGTCCCCTCCTTTCCCCTGTCATTCCAATCGTCCTCTGTGTCCCATCCTGTCCCCTGTCATTCCAGTCTACAGTCCTCTGTGTACCCTCCAGCCCCCATCATTCCAGCCTCCAACCCCTTGTCATTCCAGCCAGTCCTCCGTGTACCCTCCAGCCCTAATCATTCCAGCCTTCAGTCCTATGTGTCCCCTCCAGCTACCTGTCATTCCAGCCTTGTGTGACCTCTAGTCCCTCATCATTCCAGCCCCCTGTGTCCCCACCAGCCATCTGTCATTCCATCCTCGTGTCTCCTCCAAGCCCCCAACATTCCGGCCACCTGTCTCCCCTTCAGGCCCCTGTCATCCTGTCTCCCCTCCAAGTCCCTGTCATTCCAGCCTCCAGACCCCTGTGATTCCACCCTTCAGCCCAGTTTCCCCTCGAGCCCCCTCTCATTCCAGCCTTCAGCCCCCTGTGTCCCCTCCATCCTCCTGTCATTCCAGCATCCACCACTCTTTGTCCCCTCCAGTCCCCTGTCATTCCAGCCTCCAGCCCTCTGTGTCCCCTCCAGCCATGTTATTTCAGCCTCCAGGCCTCTGTGTACCCTCCAGCTCCCTCTTTCCCCTCCAGCCCCAGTATATTCTAGTCTCCAGACCCCTGTGATTCCAACCTTCAGCCCAGTGTCCCCTCCAGCCCCCTCTCATTCCAGTCTTCAGTCCCCTGTGTCCCCTCCAGCCTCCAGTCATTCCAGCATCCACCGCTCTGTGTCCCCTCCTGTCCCCTGTCATTCCGATCTCCAGTCCTCTGTGTCACCTCCTGTCCCCTGTCATTCCAGTCTCCAGTCCTCTGTGTACCCTCCAGCCCCCAACATTCCAGCCTCCAACCCCTTGTCATTCCAGCCTTCAGCCACGTGTACCCTCCAGCCCTCATCATTCCAGCCTTCAGTCCTATGTGTCCCCTCCAGCCACCTGTCATTCCAGCCACCTGTCCCCTCCAGCCCTTCATCATTCCAGCCACCTATCTCCCCTTCAGGCCCCTGTCATCCTGTCTCCCCTCCAAGCCCCTGTCATTCCAGCCTTCAGACCCCTGTGATTCCACCCTTCAGCCCAGTGTCCCCTCAAGCCCCCTCTCATTCCAGCCTTCAGCCCCCTGTGTCCCCTCCATCCTCCTGTCATTCCAGCATCCACCATTCTTTGTCCCCTCCAGTTCCCTGTCATTCCAGCCTCCAGCCCTCTGTGTCCCCTCCAGCCATGTCATTCCAGCCTCCAGCCCTCTGTGTACCCTCCAGCACCCTCTTTCCCCTCCAGCCCCAGTATATTCTAGTCTCCAGACCCCTGTCATTCCAACCTTCAGCCTAGTGTCCCCTCCAGCCCCCTCTCATTCCAGTCTTCAGCCCCCTGTGTCCCCTCCAGCCCCCAGTCATTCCTTCATCCACCGCTCTGATTCCCCTCCTGTCCCCTGTCATTCCAATCTCCAGTCCTCTGTGTCCCCTCCTGTCCCTTGTCATTCCAGTCTCCAGTCCTCTGTGTACCCTCCAGCCCCCATCATTCCAGCCTCCAACCCCTTGTCATTCCAGCCTTTAGCCCCATGTACCCTCCAGCCCTCATCATTCCAGCCTTCAGTCCTATGTGTCCCCTCCAGCCACCTGTCATTCCAGTCTCCTGTCCCCTCCAGCCCTTCATCATTCCAGCCCCCTGTGTTCCCACCAGCCATCTGTCATTCCAGCCTCATGTCTCCTCCAAGCCCCCAACATTCCATCCACCTGTCTCCCCTTCAGGCCCCTGTCATCTTGTCTCCCCTCTCATTCCAGCCTTCAGCCCACTGTGTCTCCTCCATCCTCCTGTCATTCCAGCATCCACCGCTCTTTGTCCCCTCCAGTCCCCTGTCATTCCTGTCTCCAGTCCTCTGTGTACCCTCCAGTCCCCGTCATTCCAGCCTTCAACCCCTTGTCATTACAACCTTCAGCCCTGTGTCCCCTCCAGTCCTGATCATTCCATCCTTCAGCCCTATGTATCCCCTCCAGCCACCTGTCATTCCAGCCTCCTGTCCCCTCTAGTCCCTCAACATTCCAGCCTTCAGCCCCCTGTGTCCACTCCAGCCACCTGTCATTCCAGCCTCGTGTCCCTTCCAGCCCCTCAGCATTCCGGCCACCTGTCTCCCCTCCAGGCCCCTGTCATTCTGTCTCCCCTACAGGCCCCTGTCATCCTGTCTCCCCTACAGGACCCTGTCATCCTGTCTCCCCTCCAAGCCCCTGTCATTCCAGCCTCCAGCCCCGAGTAACCTCAACAACCAACCCACTTACCTTCATTTCTGCAGCTGGACTGCTCCTTTTTCTTCCAGTTTGGAATCCTACTGCTCCTGCTGCTCCTCAGGCTCTTTGGCTTTTCTTCCACTTCCTGAGCAGTGAGCACTTGACATGTAGCACGTGTCCTTGAAGAGTGCCAGCTGGGCCTGGGTCAAGGGGGCATGGCCTAATTGCGGGTCCGTGGCCACGCCCCCTTATGGGGGAAGACATTTTTTTTGCAGTTGTGTTACGGGGGTGATCGCCCTGATTACCACCCCCCTGGATCCGCCACTGGCTGGGACCTAGTGCCCGGTGGCTGTTGGATGACTGCAGCTGTGGTGCCCTGGCCAGAGCAGGCATCTGGAGCACAAACTCCACCGGCACTGCATTTGCTATGCCCCTGGAGTGGATCCATTTACACTGACAAAAATCCTGGGTTGATGTGCATCAACCGGGGATTTTTAGGTCGGTTTAATAGGGGTATTGGCTAAAAATTAACCTGTACATTTTTTTCTCAAGGAAATCAGTTTGTCAGTGTATGAGGGCAGGGACAGTGTTGATTTCAAGATTATCTATCCAAAAAATACTTTGCTGTGTTTGAGCTGGTCCCCAAGAAGACCTATATTTCCTGTTATAAAAAAAATTGCAAATAAAATACAATTCTTTTCCTGTTGTCTATATAAGCTTGCAGTCTTTTCTAATTCAATTTAAAAAATACAGTATAGGATATTGAGACGCAGCGCATATTATTGTTCTGAGTGCTTTAGTATTCCTTCTACCATGTGCACTCCAAAACAATTTTTGCAAAGAAGACCTGCTCTGTTTCTGGTGCATGAACACAATTGCCAGTGTTTTGTAAAGTGATTTAAAAGAACGTGTATTTTCCAGTGTCAGCTATTGTGTGCAGTCATATGCCCCCATCATCTGCACCCCAAAACATTTCTCAAGAAGAAGACCTGTTCTGTTCCTGGTGTGTGAAAACAATTGCCCTTGTTTGTGTAAAAAAAAAAATTGATTAGTGTGTTTTCCAGTGTCAGTCAGCTACAGTATGCAGTGGTATTCCCCCATCATCTGCACCCCAATACAATTCTTGCAAAAGAAGACCTGTTCTGTTCATTGTGCATGAAAACAATTGTCAGTGTTTGTGTAAAGTACTTAAAAAATGTTGCATTGTTTGTTTTCCAATGTAATTCAGCTACTGTGTGTGGTGGTATCCCCCTGTCATCTGTACGCTAATAAATCTTAAGTGAAATAAACAAATCTTCAGTTTTTTAATAATAATGCATGGTAAAGGTAACAGTCCCTCTTTCCCTGCTATACATTCACATGTTGTATATTCACGTGTGAAGTTAACTTGTACAAAATAAAAACAATCATGGATCAGTTGATATAAGAGCCGGAGCAACCAAGTACTAGTGCTGCGGCTGCCACTAATAATACTGCTTCATTATCTAGGTCATGGGGAAAGAAGGTGAACAGGGCACCTCAAATCTAAACAATATGTCACAATTGTAAAGAAACCATTACCTCTAAGTATGCTGCTTAAAAACATAAAATTGCCAACATGCCATGAACCATATACAGTGGCAAGAAGAGACATAGACCAAGGTTTTTCTTTGTGAGTAATGGTCCTGCTACTGCTGTTTCATACTGTACCCTAGAATGCATATTGTGGAAGCAGGGGTCAAACACAGGCATTTTCTTAACCACACATGCACCACCTTCTCCCTGGATACTGCTGGCCAGGAAATCTGCATCCACCGATGCAGACCCTTGCCTCATCCCTCCAGGAAAATGTGGGCAACATGACCCCATTTCCAGGAAAGGTATCAAGTCATTTCCCCCAAATGCTGCAGCATGTCAATCATGGTTTGTCTTGGGGAGGTATACAGGTGAGATAACAGAGCCCATTCGGCACATGTGCAGAATGGGTCCTGTGCATGCACAGTCCCTAAACCTTTGGAGGTGTACGCTAACCATCAGGCTATCCTACAACTCTAAATCAGGCCCAGTCATCTAAAGGACACTATGCAGGATGTACAAATGCTGCATAAACTGGAAAGGGAAAATACATATACATTATGTACAGTACTAGTGATGTCAAGTTCCTATACACATGCATCCAACATGATATAGGTTGTGAGCATTCCAAATTTTACCTCTCCACCATAACCAAGCTACCTAACAACCTCAATCAATATTATTGTGGATAGTATGGACTACATTTTAAATCACAATTATTTCTGGAATAATAAGGACTTCTTCAAACAAAGCAATGGGACAGTGATGGGAACCCGGTTTGCACTAAGTTATGCAAACTTATTTATTGTGAAGTGGGAAGATGATGCAATATAGAGCAACAAGTATTTTAAAGAACATACCATCTGGCAATACTATTGTCCCATATAATCAGTACATCTATATGTTTTACTAATTATACAGTATGGGACGGACCAGAAAAGAAACTTAAAGAATTAATTATGTACATGAATAACAATCATATGAATTTAGAGTTTACCACAATGACGAGCAATAAAATTGTGTTTTTTTTCTGGCCTTGGAAATATAAATTTAAAAAGGCAGTATCAAAACACTAACCCATATAAATGAGGTTGACTGCAACACCATATTACTGGCAAACAGTAATCATCACAAAAAATGGATAGCAAATGTCCCAGGTGGCCAATACAGAATATTAAGGCAAAACTGTTCAGATTTTAAAGTATTTCAAGACGCAATTGAAAACCTAACATAAAAGTTTACGGAAAGAAGTTATTAGGTACATGTCCTAGGTGGAAATGTACAGAAGGGAAAATAAATTGAAAGAAAGCAACACATTTAGTACAAACAGCAATAACAGAAAGACAAAATAAAGACAGGCTTCACCACCCAGTATAACAACAATAACAAAATAATAGAAAAAATAACCCACAAGCACTGGCATGTACTGAAGTTAAATGAAGTACTAAAGTCTATCTAAGCTCAAAAACCAAGAATATAATATATAAAAAAGCTAAAATTCAAAACCAAGAACTGCAGTAACTGCAAACTACTTGCCAATAGAAACAAACATGAGGGAATATATTGGAAAATAGGTTTCCACACTTTGATGACTTTTAAAAAAAAAAAGAATACTACAACACCAACTGCTGATTTCTTCTCCAATCAAACAATGAAACAATACAAAAATACACCTATCCTGTAACACAGAAGGAGCCATCGACCTTTTGCAATGTCCATGCCGACATCAGTATATAGAACAAAGAAATATACAAATAATAACTAGACAAGTAGCACATCTACAATATCAGGAAAGGGCTAACAACCCACAGTGTTTCTCATCATTTCTCCAAAGTCCCATATAGGGACCCGAAAGGTCTGACATTTTTAGTATTTTTTAAAAATAATACCACCAAATTGAAGAGGGGTAGATATCACCACTGCATTAAAAAAAAAAAAAAAAAACAAGAGCAAGTGGTGAGAACTTTGTATCCACATGGACTAAATATAGATATGGAGTTTAAAGCTTTTCTGGAATAAAAGTAAAATACCTTTGTTAATTTATTATTACATTCATTTTACCCATTTTAACATTTTTACACATTAATAATAGCTACCAAAATACACTGGAAAAAAATTATAACCACCACTTTGAAAACCATATGATTCTTTGTTTTTTAATTTATTATCTGGCTATATGACATTTTTATACAACACAATTAAGTTTTTGTACAAAACAATACATTTTTCCAATAAATTAAATGAAATGGAGCCTTATAATAAAATGACTGCACAATGTCCAAGCCAGCATCCTTGATAAAGTACACAGATGTATGAAACATGTTGGAAGCCGTAAGACAACCATTATGGATCCCCCGACTACAGGCATTGTCATCACCCAGCCATTTCCGATTCCTGGTATAGTGTGGAACTCAGCGACTGGAGCTTATAGCAGGTTCAGGGAACCAACGGCACAAGAAGAAACCACAGAGAACCGGAGGGAAGCATTTGTGTAAGGATAGGGCTATTTAGGCTCACCAAGCTTGCATCACCTCTTCCTGTATAAACACGGTTGCCATTTACCCAGACTCAATCATTCATAAAATAACTTAAACATTGTTTCAATTCAAGGTTATTTCTGTTGCAATCAAGTGTAACATTTTAACTTATAGGTTTCATATGGTTTTCTTGTCACATAATATATTGCATACATTATAGCACTTGTCTGTTTGTTACAAGAGTTTAATATTTATCATAGGAAAATCTTAGTGATCTGACCAAACCCGACAATGAAAACCACATTCAGAACACGTGCGTCTTTTGGTGCCGAGTTTTGATTCTTATCTTTTTATTCTCATGCAATTGCAACTCCGTAAATGATGACTGATTGACTGTATTGCAAAGGTTCTTACCCCTTTAGTTCTGTGTACAATGATTATATCATTCTATGTACTGATAAAATGAAGCATTTATTTTAGTAACACATATCACAGATTGTGAGCCTGCAGTAGGCTGTATGGTTCTGTATCTATGATCTGCCAGCTGCTGTATCAGCGCGTTTCTTTTACTCATTGCTGACGTGATAGCACAGCACTGTTTTTACTGTACCCTATCATTTCACACCTGTCATTAAAGTCACATAGAGATAAAAAGATGGAAAGTAAGGTGACACCAACATGTGTCTAAAATTAGAATGAGCTTGATTGAAAAAACATGAAAATGCAAACTAGGGAGGTGGAGCTACAGGAGGACTGAGGAGAAGAAATACAATCTTTGAAATAGTCATGTAAATGCTTTGTGCAGTAAGTACATTAATGCAGTGCTGATATTTGTACTTCAAGTTAAAAAAAATAATCTACTTTGTTAGAAAGAAGTTTTTGCACCATAATACATTTATTGAGACCATTAATGCAATATAAAAAATGTAAAATATGCTTACACAAAGAAAAAAAATGGAAAATATAAAAAAATAAAATAAAACATGAGCAAATTTCCCTTAATCATTATCTTAAACAGAAATGTATCCCACAAGGTTTAAGAATACATAAGACTCCCTCTTTTATGATAGACCAAACATTACTACAACAATGGAACAACCTACTTGATAAATGTTCCTTTGATTTGATGGAAGTCTTAGTTAAATATAGACAAAAATTAGTCAGACTTAGAAGGTGAGATTGAAAACAGTAAAAACTCTTGAACAATACACAGACCTTTCCATATTCAAGGAAAGGGAACAGCTGGTGGATAAAAGAGTTTTAATCTTTGAACAAGAGATCATCAACATAAAAATAAATTTAATAGAGACAAAATGGATTTTCAAAAATGACACTGTACTCACATTCAATAAAAAGAATAAATAAATAGGTACATATGGTGGTCACTCCATAACTCTGAACATCCCCAAAGCACCCAGAAATGCACCAAAACAACATAAAAGAGGCTATTTGACACAGATATTTCCCAACAGGGACCCCAATCTCTCATCCAAAACATTGACAGAAGCACAAGTTAAACTACTCATGAAGGGACTTAAATTTACCCCTTTAGTAATCCCAATTTCTTTGAATTATTCATTGAATTAAAAAGATTCAACCATGATTTATGTAGAAAATGTTACTTTGCAATAAAAAAAGCTTAATAAATACAAGGGAGAGGAGCCCATCTTTAATCCTATTCCAATTCTATTAGACTCCAGTGATGAAGATGGCATTCAAACACTTACATCACTATTAGAATAAAATTCTTGCTCTCCCACAGAATCAGATAAAGGTATGAAAAGATTTGATATTGATCACGTGGATTCAAGGGAATCCAATGATTGACCCCTGAATTGGTCTAAATTCAGAAGGAAGTCTTCCTTTTTACCTGTACATTGTAGAAATTCTCAAATAGATAACTTTTATAAAACCACCTTAGATTATTTTAGGAACCTATGTGATCAATCTTTCTCAATAAAATATCAATACAATAACCTATCTGCAAGTGAAAAAGAAGCACTGAACAACTAAAAGCAGATTGATCAGTTATTATCCCAACAGGCAAACAAGGGTGGAGGGATAATTATTCAGGATAGAAAAGATTATTTAATAGAGACCCACAGAATATGGATGATATAGTCTTTTATGCCACTCTAGACTATGACCCCACAATGAAATTCCAAACAGAACTTAAGATCCTATTAGACGAAGCATTACAAGAAGGTGGTATTACTACGGACACATATTTATTTCTATATCCTGTACATCCCATCATACAAACCTATTACCATCTCCCTAAGATACACAATTAATCCCCCTGGATGCACAATAATTTCAGGCATTGGGCCAATATCCTCCAATTTTTCTTTCTTTGTAGATTCACATCTACAACCAATAACTGCTAATTTAAAATCACACATTAGCGATACGACCAACTGATTAACTTCATTAATTGGAATTCTGATTATATACATCTATATACAAACATCCCACACAATCTTGGTATCGAAGTTTACTAAACACTATCTAGATCTTGATGCAAACATAACTCCTGGTTTACATAAATTTTAATTTCCTGCATATATTTTATACTATCCCATAATTTTATTTTTTTCAATAGCCAATTTTATTTACAGATGTATGGGACTGCCATGGGGACCAGGTTTGAACCTAGCTTCACGAACCTCTACATGGACCTCCTCAAAGAGAGGCTCATGTGGGGGGTGATTTCGCTGTTAACCTTGTCCTCTATGGTAGGTACATAGACAACCTGTTTTTCATCTGGAAGGGGGTGTTGAATCAGCTAACCTTTTTGTGGATTATTTAAATCACAACCCCTATTATCTCACCTTCACTAGTACCATTGATGACAAGATTATCAATTTATTGGATATAACAGTGACCATTGTAGACAACAAAATCACTACATGTACATATCAAAAGGAGGTTGACTCAAACAATTACACACACTTTAGGAGCAACCATCATAAGGCGTGGCTCCAAAATATCCCCGCTGGCCAGATGCACCGATTCTATAGGAATTATAGCAAGAAACAAGATTTTGACGAGCATTCTAAAATATTAATAAAAGCCTTTGAAGAGAAAGACTATTCAAAAACACTTCTAAAAGATTAGTTCTCAATGATCACATCCATAGATAGAAATGTATTACTTCAATACAAAGATACTGCGACTAATGATACCAAATCACAAGCTACATTTGGTAGATCATTAAAATGTATTATCAAGTTCAATACAGGGGCAAAACATATTAATAGAATTATGCACAATAACCAGAGAATACTTTACACAGATTCCCTATTAAAAGACATAGGGACAGAGATTAAGGCCATTTTCAAAAAAGCTAAACATTTGTGTAATATATTAGCACCCACACTTTTTAGTGATGAGAATGCACCCAACCAGAGTACATCAAATCATTGGTTGATCCATACAATGGGTTTTTTTTAAATGTGGATCCAATAGATGTATTACCTGTCACTTTGTTGCCAACAAGAGTAAGAATTTTAGCTCCCATGTGACCAAGCAGAATTACATGATTAAGTCCTTTATCAACTGCAATTATAAAAATATCATATACCTATTACAATGTATATGTGACCTACAATATATAGGACGCTGTTAAAGGGTCGGTAACAGGTTTTTCCCTTTTTCTTTTTATTCTACTAATATCTAATATCATATCCTTGAAGCAAATATTCTATTTTTAGCATTTAATAACAGATCATAATTAATAGCTAATTATAAACCATTTAATAACCGACTTGCAAGTTTACCCAAGATTACTGTATATACCTTTAAATCATTTGGATAATTCATTCATAAATGAGTACACACAGGTATGAAATAAAGTAAAGGAAAGTGTATTTCAATAACATTTCTTATTCAATAATATTCACATATATGTAAAACAGTATTATCACATTTCCAATATTTCAATATGTTTTAACAATATGTGTGTATGTGTGAGGAGATTGTAAAAGGGTAGAAATATTTCTTCATGCATTTAGAGCAAATCCGGGACTTATTGATACATTGGGGAATACAGTCTATCTGAAAAAATACTTATGGAGAAAGAGAGAGAGAGAGAGATGTGATAGAATAGAGAGAATCTTGTGTGTGAGTGCTATGGGGTATGTGAGAGATTGAAGATTACATGGTACATGAATTACATAACTAATATACAGTCAGGTCCATAAATATTGGGACATTGACATAATTTTCAGATTTTGGCCTCTATTCACCACCACAATGGTTTTGAAATGAAACAAACAAGATGTGCTTTAACTGCAGACTTTCAGATTTAATTTGAGGGTAATTACATCCAAATCAGGTGAACGGTGTAGGAATTACAACAGTTTCAATATGTGCCTCCCACTTTTTAAGGGGCCAAAAGTAATGGGACTATCAACTCAAAAGCTATTTAATGGACAGGTGTGGGCTATTCCCTCGTTATTTCATTATCAATTAAGCAGGTAAAAGGTCTGGAGTTGATTCTAGGTGTGACATTTGCATTTGGAATCAGTTGCTGTCAACTCTCAATATGAGATCCAAAGAGCTGTCACTATCAGTGAAGCAAGCCATCATTAGGCTGAAAAATCAAAACATACCCATCAGAGAGATAGCAAAAACATTAGGTGTGGCCAAATCAACTGTTTGGAACATTCTTAAAAAGAAAGAATGCACCAGAGACCTCAGCAACACCAAAAGACCCGGAAGACCACGGAATACAACTGTGGTGCATGACAAAAGAATTATTTCCCTGGTGAAGAAAAACCCCTTCACAACAGTTGGCCAAATCAAGAACACTCTTCAGGAGGTAGATGTATATGTGTCAAAGTCAACAATCAAGAGAAGACTTCACAAGAGTGAATATAGAGGGTTCACCATAAGATGCAAACCATTGGTGAGCCACAAAAACAGGAAGACCAGATTAGAGTGTGCCAAACAACATCTAAAAAAGCCATTACAGTTCTGGAACAACATCCAATGGACAGATCAACTTGAACCAGAGTAATGGGAAGAGAAGAGAAGGAAAGGAACTGCTCATGATCCAAAACATACCACCTCATCAGTGAAGTATGGTGGTGGTAGTGTCATGGCGTGGGCATGTATGGCTGCCAATGGAACTGGTTCCCTTGAATTTATTGATAATGTGACTGCTGACAAAAGCAGCAGAATGAATTCTGAAGTGTTTCGGGCAATATTATATGCTCATATTCAGTCAAATGCTTCAGAACTCATTGGACGGCGCTCCACAGTGCAGATGGACAATGACCCGATGCATACTGCAAAAGCAACCAAAGAGTTTTTTAAGGCTAAAAAGTGGAATGTTATGCAATGGCCAAGTCAATCCCCTGACCTGAATCCGATTGAGAATGCATTTCACTTGATGAAGACAAAACTGAAGGGAAAATGCCCCAAGAACATGCAGGAACTGAAGACATTTGCAGTAGAGGCCTGGCAGAGCATCACCAGGGATGAAACCCAGCGTCTGGTGATGTCTATGCGTTCCAGACTTCAGGCTGTAATTGCCTGCAAAGGATTTGCAACAAAGTATTAAAAAGTGAAAGTTAGATTTAGGATTGTTTAGTTTGTCCCATTACTTTTGGCCCCTTAAAGAGTGGGAGGCACATCTAGAAACCGTTGTATTTCCTACACCGTTCACCTGATTTGGATGTAATTACCCTCAAATTAAATCTGAAAGTCTGCAGTTAAAGCACATCTTGTTTGTTTCATTTCAAAGCCATTGTGGTGGTGAATAGAGGCCAAAATCTGAAAATTCTGTCAATGTTCCAATATTTATGGACCTGACTGTATATTCATGGGAATAAACACCTTATAAGGGATGATACATATATACCATCTCTGTTCCTCCACCTTCCATCTTCTTCTGCTCCTATCCTCACCATGCCTCCCTCTTCCCTATTGCAACTCATATATATATATATATATATATATATATATATATATACATATATATCCCTATTCTCATGTAACTGGGCTTTTCTCATGGCATGTTCAGAGTGACATAACCTGTGTGTATACTCTTTGATCTATACATTAATGGAAGCCTACATCACGCTCTTCAAAGGAATCCCTTATTCTATTCTATTGCGACACCACCTTGTTAAATAACTAAATTCTCATTCAGTCTATTGTAACCTAGAATCCTAATTTAGGTCAATACTTGATGATAATTACTTTCACTTCTTTACATATTACATTACCAGGAGACCTTTCCAAAGGCCTTAGCATATTTGGACAAACACAAATGACTTGATCAAAGTGAACCTCTTGTAAACAACAAATGGATCTATTATCTGACCTTCAAGGTAGATCAAATGAAAACCTGTTCTGATTAACATACAGTATAGTAACTATTCTGACTTCACTTTCTAATCTCAATATCTAGTCTAAGCAAGACAACCTATTTACCCAAAGTTACTCAATGACTGAAGATGGCTTTCTAAGTAGCCATGGTGAAAATTACATTCCTTCACAGACGCACTACATGTCAATTAAGAGAAAGATTTCTCGAGCCTCACAGGAATATTGTAAATGGTCTCCTTACCCATTCAGTATCCAAACATGTGATAGACAAACACAGTGGAGATGTGAGTACAACTGATGGGACTGGAATTTATTACAAAGACAATTAGAGGATGAGACAGATACAACAAACTATGGCGCTGATTCAGACCCACTCACAATTGGGCGTACGTACGTTCGGCGTACGTAAAAAAATATTTAAATTCAAGCACTCGCTCGTATTTTCGTACGCAGCAAAAAATCCGCCCCAAACTCAGCCGACCCCTCCTCTAACTAACGAGCGTGCCAAATAGCGAGCGTACATCCCCGAAATGGCTTGAAGGGAACGCACGCACAAGTACAAACCGGAAGTGGGACTGTCAGATTCCGATGACCTGCTCGTTTTTTCTGCCTACCTCCCTCAATCCTATCATGCCAATCAATGTATCAATTAGCTTAATTGTTTTTTTTTTTCAACACAATGCAATAAACTTTAATCTTGTCCGTGTTTGTATTTTCTCGCAGAATACGTACGGCTGAAACCTTCGCTTTTATTGTTCAAAAGACATGTTAGCCCCAATTAAACAATTGTTCTATTTGTTTGTCTCCCCACAAATTTTCTGTGGTTCATTTCTTTCTTTTAAATTTGCTTACGCATGTCACTGCATCAAGCCTATCATAACTCTCAAGAGATTTCTGGCCCTGTCGAACACATGACTCATACACTAACCAATAGAATTTGTCCTGTTAATTTCCCAAATACATTAGCCAATCAAATTTTTTTGGGGTGCTTTATTAAAAATATTTTGCCAAAAAAACACCATTGCCATCATGAGATCCGCCGCATTCACCAGGCGCGAACAACTGGTGCTGACGGAGGTGATGGACAGGCGGATCACCAGTCAGCCTCCACCCATCTCAAATAGGCGAAAGCGTTCCGCATATGCGGAGGTACGTCGCCACCTGCGCTCCTTCGGCTCACGCCGACATATTGGCCAGCTGGAGCGCAGGTGGGCTTGCTGGCATGCTTTCGCATGCAGATTGCGGAAAGTAAGTTTTCTGGACTGTGGTTTACAAGTTTATCTTGTGGGCCCTAACTGCGTGTGCATGTTTTCATGTCTGTCCTATTGAGTCCTTGCAGTCATATCTGCATGTGCATGTTTTCATGTCTGTCCTATTGAGTCATTGTAGTCATATCTGCATGTGCATGTTTTCATGTCTGTCCTATTGAGTCCTTGTAGTCATATCTGCATGTGCATGTTTTCATGTCTGTCCTATTGAGTCCTTGTAGTCATATCTGCATGTGCATGTTTTCATGTCTGTCCTATTGAGTCCTTGTAGTCATATCTGCATGTGCATGTTTTCATGTCTGTCCTATTGAGTCCTTGTAGTCATATCTGCATGTGCATGTTTTCATGTCTGTCCTATTGAGTCCTTGTAGTCATATCTGCATGTGCATGTTTTCATGTCTGTCCTATTTAGTCATTGTTTTTTTTTTTTTGTTTGTTTTTTATTTTGGATTCCTGTTGAAACTAACCACAATATTTTTTTCATTTTTTAGGGGCACAGCAAAGACTACGGCGGCATCGCCAGACAAGACGCCGGTCCCGGCCCCTCTCTCCAACCCCCAATTCCTCAATTACCCCCTCCTCCCCAGACCCTGTGGCTGAGATTTCCGGTCTACTTCCCCTCTAGCCCAATTCCCCCTCTCCTCCATCCGTCCCTCCTCCAAATACCCCCTCCCAGGATTCCTCAAATACCCTGCCCCTAGGTTTGGGGAATGTTGCCACCTCCGAGGTTGTCCAGGGAGTGGCTTCTGGCTCTGGCGTTTTGGAGAACGGTATGTTTTTAAATTTTCTTTTGGCCACCACAAACTGTTTGTATGTAATCATGTGTCGTCCCCATTTTTGTTGGCTTTCTGTCGCCTTAGGGTATTTTTGGGGGTTGTCTTTACCTGTTCCTGCTGATGTCACCATACACATATCACACCTGTGTGAATTTTTTTAGGGCCCTTGTATTTTTGGCCTACGACATTTTGGGGTGCTGGGTTTTATCCGTGTAATGTTTTTTTTGCCCACAAGCTTTTAAGTTTTGGTTTGCTTGTTTTGTGTTTTTTTAGGATGTTGCTTCATTATCGATTTATTAATCCCCAAACTTTTGTCACCCACAGAGGAACAGAGGCGTCGGGCACAAATCTATCATTGTGTGGCCCGTATGCGGGAGCAGGTCACCGGGCTTCTGCAGGGCCTTGACCATCTGTTGGTCCTCCTTCGGAATTAGTATTTTTTTTTTGATTTTTTTCTAATTGTTTCATAATAAATCAGTTTTAAATCAAGCTCTGTCTCATGAGTAAATCCAAGATTCTTTACACTGACATAAGTAGACTCTTCAAGCAAGGATTGCCACAGAATCTCACTACAGATTGTGTGTTGTATTTTGAATGCAAACAGGCACAAGAAACACCTCCCAGTACCAATGTCATTTTCCTTTTTTGTGGTGGTCAACATGATAGTTTTCACCATTTTTCAGGTTCCTATTTGGTGGCCAAACTGCTTAGGACAATCTTACAAAGGCAACTGATTGTACAGGATTCCTTGGTGTCTTGGTTAGTACACCGAAAACATATTACATTTTAGCTCCACTTGCTTCATTACTGGGTTACCCCTTAGGTAAAATTAACGTTTGGGAGTTTGTTTACACTTGCTTCTAACGTGCCCAAAAAGGAAGCAAATTACACTCTCCAAATATTTATTCACAACAGAAATCAAAATACAAAGTGGTCACTCACAAACAAAACACACAGTGATAATCAGAAATACACCACATACCAAAAACACGAAACAAACACACAACAAATCAAGAACTGGTTGACGAAGGTCCATGCCCACATGATTTCAAAAATATGGCATTGCAATATTGGTGTCAGAATATATTCCAGAAGTTTCCACATAAAGGTTTTTGAAGGGTAGCAGGAAGTAGTCATCGTGGGAGTGCCAAAGATTATGCAAACAAACAGAAGATGGTGCAAGAATTAAAATAAAAAAAGATGAACGCTAAAAAACCGTAACACATTGGGTATACACACTGTTGTTTGGTCAATAATTACCTAAAATATCGGGCCACCACATCATCGCGTATGGCCCCCCCACATACTGACCTCCGACCAACCTCGAGGGGGCCATCCTCAGGTAAGGCATCCTCTGGCTGCATTGGAACACCACTCCTTATGGCGATGTTGTGAAAGATCCCACACAGGACCACAATTTTCAAAACCATATCCGGCAAATACATGAGCTCGCCACCAGAGCGGTGGAGGCATCTGAATCGGCCTTTTAAAAGGCCGATACAGCGCTCCACCACTTGCCTGGTGGCTGTAAGTGCGGTATTAAACTCACTTTGTGGACCTGGTGTGGGAGCCAAATAAGGAGTGAGCAGCCAGGGCATGCAAGGGTATCCACTGTCTCCTGTGAAAAAGAATAGACAACATCAGGATCACTGTGTATCAAGCTTAACATTGTTATGTACTAAAGGTCTACACTTACCCAGAAGCCACGCATCACCAGCTTGGAGGTTGTTTAATTTGTGCCATATCCCTGATTGCCGGATGACGAAGGAGTCATGTGCACTTCCTGGTAATTTTGCATTCAGGGACAGGATCTGGAGGGAGGCATCACATACCACCATTACATTCAGGGAGTGATAGTGTTTACGGTTGCAAAATATTGCCTCCAGCCGTGCTGGAGGCTGAAGTGGTATGTGAGTACCATCCACAACCCCTATGATGTGTGGGAAGCCAGCTATTTGGTAAAAATTGGCCTTGGCCACACTAAGGGCACCCATATCCAAAGGCATTTTAATAAAATGATGGAGGTGCTTGAAAAGTGCCTCCATCACTGCCCTCAGGATCCTGGAAAAGGAGGATTGTGAGATGCCCGCCACTATTCCCACCGTTGTTTGAAACGATCCTGAGGCACAGAAATGTAACACCGCCATAAATTGCGTAAGTGGTGGTATTGCTGTTGGACTGTCAATTTGCCGCTCAAGATCACTCTCTATTAATGAGAGAGTGTCTATGATGATTTTGGGAGGAAGACGGTAGCGTCTTAAAACCTCATCATTGGGCATTCCAAAAAGGGTGACACATGTTCGAAATATCTGGGGCCTTGCACGCCTACAATGCCTACGCCTGGGACGAGATTGAGGTTGGTCGGCTTCCGGGAGCATGGCCAGAACAATCCGCCCAAGATCAACCTGAAATGGCAAGATTGGAATGTAAGGCTTTGGACCAACCCCAAAAGAAAATTAAGAACAACTTAGCTTGATGATACCATCCATTGCTGCTTACATGCCGGGGTATTGTCATGATAGGTCCAAACTGAAATTAATCCCAAAAATAATTTGTTAAATTTTAGTCTGTGCATTTATGTTTCAAACTTTTGTGCTAGACAAAACTTAAAATATGCGAAACACACATTTGGCCAAAGAGCAAAATGACATTGCACACAGTACATCAAAATGGGTTGTAATGTAAGCCAAAAAAGCGAAAGGGCAAGCACAAAAATTTTTACAGGATTAATAAGCATTTAAAAATGCGCTAATTAGTTCGCAAATACAAGTCACTATACAAACAGAGAAAAATGTGCTAATTAGTTCGCAAATACAAGTTAATAAACTAACTGAGAAAAATGCGCTAATTAGTTCACAAATACAAGATAAAAAATGGACTTACCAAGAGCAAATATATAAGATTCCAAATCAAAAGGTCTTTGGGTCCGAAATTAAAAAAAAGCTACAAGATATGAAATTAGGGATCAAAAAATTAAAAACAAGAAAAAACACAATGAGACACCAATTGAACCAAAGTTAGACTTCACAAAACTTACCAAATCAAGAAACGAGGCCCAAAAAAAATATACAAAAAAAGCGAACGGAAAATAAAAACGCAAATCTAGCAAACAAAATAAACTCCAAACACCAACTCCTTTATCCGCAAACAAGAAACTCCAACCAAGGTAACCTCCAACAATCCAAAAATGCCACCTCGACTCGAGACACACCAAGCCATAAATAGTGTTTCGTTTCCCGCACAAATTAAGGAGGGATCATAGGAACGCACAATCAATGATGCGGCCGCAAAATAAGGACGCATGTATAAATACGTCACGAAAACACATTTAAATTCTGGTGTATTTCTTGTTTGGACCTCAGACATGGCTACAGACCAGGGAAACAATGGCCAAGAGTCAGGCGGTAAGTCTTTCATGCATTTTGTCTCAATGATTAATTTGAAACATAAGATTGGGCAAGTTGTGAATTAGAGAAATCTGAATATTTACACAAATAGGTGAGGAGGATGACATGGAAGAGGCTGCTGGGCCCAGTATTCCGGCCAAAGCTGCAAAATAAAAATGGCAGCCACATTTCACAAGAAAGGAGATGGAGGTTTTGATTCAGAAGTGTGTGGACATCCTGCCACAGGCAGACAGGAATATGAGTATAAGCCAGAAGTGGAGAATGTGGGAAGAGGTAGCCGTTGCTGTCAATAGGGTGGGTGATTATGTCCGTCTAGCCCGGGATGTCAAACGGCGGTAAGTAAACACTTGCCCCCCCTAAAAACAAACACCATTTTAAACAAAAGGATAATGGCTTCCATTTTATCCCACAGATGGGGCGACTTCAAATATCGCCTAAAGCAAAAACTCGCGGACAGGGCTAGGCATGCAAGGGGGACAGGTGGGGGTCCCACCCCTGTGTCATTGGAGTTGACTGATTTAGAAGAGCTGGCACAGGGGTGTGTGCAGCCTGTGGAGGTGTTTGGCGTGTCCAACATGGATACGGACATGCCAGACTTTGCGGCTCCTCATGTTGTCCCAGGTAAATCTTGTGATGTCACCAACTCTGAAATGTTAGTGGGCCAATATGTAGATTCTAATGTGAGTCTTTTCTCATTTTTCCTAACAGAGACACTGGCGGATGAGTCTGCTCCAGAGGGGAGCCTTGGCCGCCAAATTTCTGCTGGCTCTGCAGGGGAGGAACCAGTACATCCGGCTGAGGACGATGCAGAAGCCAGTCCAGGGCAATCCCCCTCGCAGGCAGTGGCCCTCCTCACAGAACTCAATTTCAAATCGGATTTCCATACGGAGATTCTGCAGAGGATGGACGCCAGTCTGCTACGGGTGGCTGAGGCCCTGGAGCAAAATGCTGCGGCCAACGTGACCATTGGTCAGGCCCTGGCGGAAAATACCAGGGCCAACATCCGCATCGCCAATGCCCTGGAGCAGCTCGTTCGCCAGCACATGGTGGAGCCGACCTCCCTTCCTGCCGGAACATCAGGATCCTCCACCTCTGGCACATCATCAGCCAATCCTCCAAATGTGCCTAGCCCTGTGCCTAGTCCAGAGGCCACAACATCTGCCTCTGGACAAGCAAGCCCGATGACATCCTGGACCCGGTCTGGCGCCCTCCCTCCCCCAGCCAAACGGGTGAAAAAACGTTGAAAGCAATGGCGACTTTTCCCACACTCCTTCTGTGCTTGGCTCATATTTCTTTCTGGTCAAAACTTCCCTCTCCTTTCTTGTGAATTGTTTTTAATTTTGTGTTCTACATTTCATAAATCTTTTATTTTGGCCCAATTATTGTAACTTTGGAAATGAACCCTGCAAAAAAACTTTGGGCAAAAATTTTTGAATTGTGATTTTTTCTTTGAGCAATAGAAAAAAAAAAAAACTGACATTGTATTCTCACATTATTGTCACAATGGATTACATTTAATCCTGGGCCAAAAGGCACAAACTGGCAAGAACCACATTTTACATGCCCCCCCAAAAAAGGGCTCTTTAAGAAACGTTTCAAATTTAACATAATGAGGCAAATTCAACAGGCCAAAAGAACAAGGGAAAAACCAAAAAAACATGATGACATTATTGTTACAATAGGCCCTAACGAACAAATTGAGCCACAAAGAAACTACTACAAATGTACTTAAATTGATTGTGTAATCATCACATTAGCAGCTATGATTTCCACCTGCGTACGCTTTTGTGCTAACACAAAAAACTACTTTCAATACACATACCAAGCCGGTTTTCAATCAACCACTAATTGCTGTTCAGACCACCCGCGATTAATCGCAGCAACATCAAGGAGTGCCGGGATGGAGGTGAAGGCCATCGCCAATGTGGTCGACTAATCCAGACCCTAAGCTGTGCGAGCATTTTGAAGGGAAAGAGGATCATCCAGTGACGTATGAGTCGGTCCGTACACATTTTACGCTCGCATCTGCTAATGTATGTACGCCCCAAAAACGCCTCGCCACGCCTGCGTTTTTCCATCTCCACCCCCGTCAACACCCAAAAACGCCCTGTTCTGTCAATCACATTTGACAGGTCACTTCCTGTACGCTATTTGACGAACGAGACCAAAAAAACTCGCAATCTGCCGTACGCACATGCGCAGTGTTACACCGACGCATGCGCGGTTAGTCAACATCGGAACGCAACGAGCGTACTGCTGTTTGCGAGTGGCTCTGAATGAGGGCCTATGTTTGTGTGAGAGCTACTGGATCCATATTATGAAAACCCTTTACCTTGTGGAGATAAACTTTGAGATCTGACACTGATCATTATAGATCTAGATGGTTCTATATTATGATGCAGTATTATACCCACACTGATACACCTGAGGCACCTCGTGGTACCTGTCATCTGGGTGTTTTCTGATCCTTACATACTGTATCTCTTAACGACTTCCTCCAGCTATTTCAGATATCTTCGCTCTCACCTTATTCCACATGTGTTATTCCATGGAGAACCCATATGCACTGATAATGTTTATTTGGCCATTTCCATATACACCTCCCCCACCAAGCATTCATCAGAATCTCCTTCCTTTTAAAAATATTTCTCTTGTGCCATAACTCTTAATACTGTCATTTTATTTATTGGTTTATATCTATAAATCAAATAATCATGTTTGTGTATGGATATAAACTCAGTACCTATAGTTATGTTTTTAAATAGGGACTGCACTCCCCTGTTCAAATTGAACAGTATCGACCATATCATCTAGACAAAGTATGGTACATATTAAACTACAGTGACCATCCTGTTTTTCCATATAAATACCTGCCACTGAGTGGCTTTATGGAACTGAGAAAACCTGTTATGTGTATACATTTTTAATTACAAACGGTGGAACTGCAACATATTATCCAAGAAGATTATCTTGGATACAAGCTACATATATTTTGCAACAATTCTGTGGTTCCACGTTATACAATGATTTTACATCAATACCACTCTAGGTATACCAATGGAGTACTACTGACTTATATATATATTTTTCTAACCATCTGTCTGAGTGATTAATTGAGTATTTCTATTAGAAACCACTCCCTATAAAACCATCCCAAAGGAAAGGGAGAACAAGCTCCTGACGAAAGTACTTTCCAGTACAGAAACACATTGAGCTGATGAGAACCTCTGACGGAAAAATACAGTATGTACTGTGGGGCATTTCATATCCAGACTGTAGGTCATTCCCCCAACTACATCTGATCGAGAGGGAGACCTCACTGACGCAAAAACATCCATACCAGGAGACTAGTACACTATTATACATCTTTAATGTGCATGCCTCTAACACCACTATCTTGACAGGCTATGATTGTCAGTGATTTCAGTAAATACTCACGACCACAATGACCGGTACATGCCATACACGAGACACACATACCATCCAAATAAGCCGATATACAGTCATACAGATATAAGCTGGCTACAGTGACCACCACGGACTCAACACAGGGCGTACTCCACCCTCCTGTTTATAACAGAGTAGCCCTAGAGCAGAGCCGGGACTCAGCCAGATGGATAACTATTCAGAATTTGTTATATTTTTTATATGTATTACATATCCAGGGATGCCCGATAGCAACTGTTCCTAAAAGCACAAGGGACATACAAACAGAATACCCGTCTCTCTAGCCGCTGACTACAATATTTACTCTTATTTACTGTACTCAATGTAACCCCCCTTCTATCACTAAAGGGTCACTGGGTTACTAACTCCTATATAGTCTACTGTACCCACCCGTACCCTCTCTCTAAGTGGTGTACCTTTTCTCTATCAGTGCCTCCACCCAAGCTGTATTAACTGGTATTCTGTTCACCGGGCTCGCTTGGGTAAGCCAGGTGCCTAGTACTATACCCTCTATTTCCTATCATGTAGGATACTGTGTATTGCAAACTGTTACCAACATAAAATTGTTATAATAACAAACCATCTGTGTTTATGGATTTCGATGACCACAGATTACCCTCATCGCTCCTCTAGGTAAGTAAGACAATAGTAATATCTCAATACCTTTTCTCTTTATAGATATAGGTAAATACTGTACATATTAATAACAATACATTACTACTATGTCACAATCTGTTACATTTATAAGAACATACTACTCCTTAACTGAACAATATATATTATATAGATAAACAAATTCCCTTTAATATTGCTGAGAATGTTCACAAATTAGTATTGTAGGTAGCATCTCTTTCTAAGAACAATGAAGCCAAATCCTTTCCTAGAAGTATCCCTTTGGAGAAACATATTGTAGTGAGGTCCTTAATGATGTCCAACTGCACTTTAGTGTTCCTGACGACAAATAATTGATATATTTTATCAGTTTTGCTGCTGGCTGAAAGATAGATGTGTTTCCCCCAATAGGTAGTTTCCAAAAGCTACATATTCTGTACATATACTGAAATTGCTGAACATGTCCAAACTTATCTGGCTCTTAGTTTTGGCTTGAGATGAATGTGCTCCCGTTCCCATCTGTGACAGCTGACCTGTCCCTAGCAGTGTTTATTTAATTAAAGATACAATCAGCTCATACTGTAGATCCTGTAGTGGTAAGTCAGAGATGCAAGCCTTGGACTTATAATACTGTATATAATTATTCTATGAGCTTCCCAAATCCTATCACTGCTTGTTTGCCGTAGTTCAGTTATACACTGTTAAATATTCAAGTCTCTCCTTATCCCAGCTTATACTCACCCAAGGTCTCATTGTCCCTATGCCGTTGGGGATGCAGTGGATATATATATATATATATATATGAATGTAACTGACACCCCTGCACAGGCTTCTAATCCCAACCCTCCACAATATTCTCATGTCTCCTGATGCTCTGTGAGACTTTGTATGGGATGCAATGTACTGCGTTTACTCACTACTACTGGTGGGCACTACTGCCTCTACCAGTCATCCACTTGTCACTATTGGAGCTTTTCACTGATTTCGCTAACAAAGGGGAAATCCCACCTCCACTGACAGCATCCAGATCTGCCACTCATACCACAGGATGGCTCCCGGCAACCTGGCTCTGATTGGCAGCTGACCTCTTGATGCAGCTGCTGCTGCTCCACATCCACGCCTGCAGACATGTCCCTCTTTGGGACCACAGCCTCTCAATAGCAGGGGTGTGCCTTAACTCAATACCACTCACAGCCTCCACCAGTTGCCACCAGTCCCTCTGCGCTGCTCCGCCGCCGGGACCTCTGCCTCCTGTCAGCGGTGAGCTTACACCGCACTACTGACAGGCAATGCTGCTGCCTCCTCACTGGCTCCACCCCCCTATGCCCAGCAGCCCACATGGCCACGCTGCCTGGGTCACAGGGAGGTGGGCACACAAGGAGGGTAATGTCAGACTCCTGTCAGCTGCTGCTGATAGCCCTCATCCCTTTCTCAAAACTGGACCCTCTTTCCCTGACAGAAACCAAATCACTCCCACCTATATAATTCCGCCCCCTTCTTCTCCAGTGCACATCAGTACATATCATGAACTACAATACTCCATTATAAATACATGACACACACATACATTTTACCTCAAGAACTGTGACTGCAGTACATATATATTTAACTCATATATGTACTTATTAATATAGTATGTTATTTAACCCTTAACCAGGGTTACCTCAATATACACTCCACTCCACTAATAGGATTGAAGTGAGTGTACCAGCAGACTGTTAATTCTCAATTAACTTTGATACACTTAGAACTTAACGTACGAGGAGGATTTCTATTATCTTTCCCACAGATATACAGTACCTTTTCCATTTTAATAAGCTCAATCATCTATCAATTTATTTATTGTGATTTTTTGTTCCAATTGAATTGCATTTAATCTTGCATAATCATATTTTATTTATTATTTTTTTCTTTTCCTTTTTTTTCATTCTGTAATCATATTTAATTTGTTTATATTGAATTAATGGTCTCAATAAATGTATTATTATTATTTTTCCAATCTTTAAGATCTATGCGGTTAGATGATAGAGCAGTCTCAGCTGTTGGTATTTTTGTACACATTTGGGCTTATTTTGCACCCTTCCTTTTGATTAGAGACAGCTGCATTGTCAAACTTCTGAGAGTGACGTTCCGCACAACCTAGTTTCTTCTATAAAGTTTTTGCATTACCAAGAAAATACTCATTGGAAACTCTTATGACGTGCCATTGTATATATTTACTTCTCTACAGCAGTGATAGATATCCCTGCTTGGTAATATACACGTAAGGTCTAGAATATTTAAATCACTACCGGTATTACTCAGAAGTGACCCTGATACATGTGTTTCTCATCTTGGTCATATCTATTGATAACAGTTATTAAAATCATAGTTATATGCCTTTGAGACATCCATGACATTGAATATATAACTGGACCAGATTGTGGCTTGTTGTTTAGATACAGATATGAGCAACACTGGTGGTTTCCAAACTCAATCCTCCAAGCACACTAACAGTCTATGTTTTAAGGATATCCATGCTTGCACACAGGTGGCTTGATTAGTACTCAGTCAATTTAATTTAATCAACTGTGCTCAAAGATGGATATCCTCAAAACCTGTACTATTAGGGTGCCTTGAGGAAATGTAGTTGACATCCCAGTGGTTGGGATGCCGGCATTCAGAATGTGGGTCCCGGTATTCTGACACTAGTCAGAATCCCCGTGGCAGCAACCCGACCCCCGGCATTCTGATGGTAAATATTGAGTTTACAGCGAGGGTTAGGGTTAGGCACTAGGGGGAGGGTTAGGCTGCAGGGGGAAGAATAGGGTTAGGCTGCGGGGAGTGAGGGTTAGGAGTAGGAGTAGGGTTAAGGTACTTACCAACAGGTGTTAGTATCTTAACCCTGTCAGGATGCCAGCATCAGGATTCTGACCATTATGATACTGAACACCGGCATCCCGTACCCAACCCACCTTGAGGACTGAGTTTGGGAACCACTGAGCTACACAATTATGATTGCTTTGTAGTTCACAGAACTCTTCTTTGGTCTACCTCATAGAATTTGTAGTTAATTTTTATGGACATTAGTTTTTCCACATTTTGATGAAGTAGCCTTCTACGCCGATTGCTCACAAGGTTCCCGGCTGTGCTAAACATTGTTTTTGAGTACACATTGGAGGGTGGGCATCTTAAGTAAGGCAAAGCTAATTTGTACAAGTTACTCCAAATTCCTTTTTTTCCTCCCAGTATTTAAATGGACTATGTAACATGCTAATTTGTACACTGTCATTAAAATAATCCACCACCATTTTATTGATGCTTAGAGTATCAGATTGAGTCATGGTAGAGGTGACAATAATTCTGGGCAATTCTTTTAAGCTTGACCAGATTTCATATTGTTGTTTCCCTCTGATGAGTTTAGTTGACTCATCATCATCACCAGTGGGTCTCTTGGAAAAGGTCAGTCTTTCTTGGCAGCAGCAATTGCAGGAGAAACTAAAGCAGGAGCAGACTTTGTGTCATGTGCAATTTGAGCTGACAAGTGTCAGTTGGAAAGAAAGACATTACATACTGTAGGATCAAGCTTGGATGCCAATATATAGTGATCAAATTGCAAGCAGTTACAAACCCTTTGGTCCTGGTGAGAGGAATAAAAAATGTAATCTAAAAGTCCAACATACTTTTTGGAATTCTCTCCCTCCCACTGTAAATCCGGGTACACACTAGATGATATGTCACCTGATCTGGCAGATCAGACGATATATCATCCACATCGGCCAATGTTTACCGGCTATGTCACTGAAGATGCATGCTCCCACAGGTTGTCAGCAACATCGTCCATTGGACCTGCATGCAGATCCAATGGGCAATATCGTCAGCGGGGGCCATGCTGCCGAATGCAGCATGGCCCCTGCAGTCGCTCCCAGTATCAGCAAGTGTGTATGCACTTGTTGCGAATGAGATCATGCTGGGTACACATCATTTAGTGTGTACCCAGCATAACATAGATAAAAGAAAAAGGAGCAGATAAACCCAGTGTGACTTCATAGAATACTTACCTACTCTAAAAGTTCCGGTAGACTCCCAATGCTGAGGTAATTCTCCCTGGTCACAGGAGAGTAGTCAACCCTCCGGGTACTGCCCACTTCACCCATGAAATGGGTGAGGCAGTGGGCATGATAAAGCAATTCACTCTGAACTTTGTCATCATGGCCCATCCTCCTATAACATAGTGCAGTGACTCCAAGCATTTTGTCACTGGGTAGGGTAGAATGACATGATTATATCAGTCCAGGGGCGTATCTATAAATGGTGCAGGGTGTGTGGGGAACACGGGCCCCAGGGTCCAGGGGGGCACCGCACCGCACACCCTGCACCCATAATATTACTTACCTCTCTGGAGTCCGGCGCTGTAAAACGACTGGATAATGGCCGTGGCTGCGGCCATTATCCCGTCGATTGCGTATGCACAGTACAGGGAAAATGGCCACCGCAGCTATTTTCCCGGTGACCTGTGCATACACTATAGACTCTGGGCACACTCTAGTGCCCAGAGTCTATAACTCCGGCGCTGGCTGGAGAGGAGGTGGCCCGTGTCGGAGACTGTACACGGGCCCCCTCCTCTCTAGAAACGCCCCTGTATCAATCCTATGCTCCTTCCCTCATTCCTGGTCCACCTCCTCCCTCCCAGATCCACATGAGGAAAAAGTAACAAGTATGCATCACAGTGATGGTATAAAAATCAATACGCAATGCATACACAGTACAGTACATGCCTGGATAGTGTAATGCATAGGCAATAAAGTGGCAGGGGGAATGTAAAATTAAAATAAATAAGATACTGATACAATTGTTTTAAGTGGACAACAAAGTTTTCATTTGCAAACTGACTAGGAAACGTATTTTATTACTGCAAGCCGATTGCCCATGTCACTGTAATCCTGCAAATAGATTGCAGCAGCATTATTATAATAATATCAGAATACTAGATTTACATGCAACTTGGATCAGGGGTCGAGCACCTGCAAGTGATCAACCCCCAAACAGGCACCTATGGGCCTATTTAACCACTGATCGCTATTACGATTGCAGCTGTGATTACGTACCCAGTTCTTCTGCGAAAATATGCTAATGAATGCAATCACAAAGCCGTCACACAGCCAGCATATAGATGCCCACGACCGCTATCTCATATCCGTAATACCTTGCAGTCCTGTGTATACATCGGGAACATTGAGTAACATCGGCCCCTCATGCAGAATTACAGCAGCCCTGACCTTACTCAGAATTGCTAACCTCATTGCACGCAGTGAGTACACAAGCTGCGTATGCCGTCGCAGTGACTAATTTATGCACGCCCATGCAACAGTGTTCAAACGGTCAGGCACACCTGCGCTTTTATGGCCACTCCCCCGTCACCACCCCCAAACGCTCTCGGCCTGTCACTCACTCACTCTGCGATGGCTTTGTATCTGCATGAGTGATCGCAGTGCAATCGCAATGCTAACTAACGCACGCGCACTGCAGTGCATGCGCAGTACGTACCATCGGCCGATCTGCGTGCGCTTTTGCAGTTGCGATCCGTGATGAATCAGGCTCTCTGTTTGGTACTCAGCATGGAATGTCCTATCTCTATATTGGGCACGTATACACACACCCTCCCATACCCATCTCAGCCACTTATCATTAGTAATAAGTGCAACGGCCATTTGTTTTACATGCACAGTGCAAAGAGCCACGAAATGTATTTACCTCCAACTCAGCACGAGCCCAACAGTGATTCCAAATAACTAAAAGTAAACACAAAGGAAAAATATTATCTTGAACTGTTCATGCTGTAGCTTTGACTATCAACAGTAACCAATATATTAAACCATAAACCATTCACAACATGTTTCCATGATAACGTCCTTTTATTTGTGTTTTTTAATCCATCTTTAAATAGTGTAGGACAAATGATTGAAATACAGGAAATAAATCTATACTGTGTATCACGATTAAAACAATAACATTGTGCTGTAATATTAAAATTGTATTTCAATACAGTGACATTTAATGGACATTACACATAGATTGATTAAACAAATGCTCATATTATAACACACACAATGCTAACAGAATTATCATTAGTATCAGCAGTGTCACACCGGATGCAGACACCTACTATGGCACCTCCCGACTCCCTGCTGATTTGTCCCATTTTGGGGTTGTGACTGTGTGTCATGCCCCCGTTGTCGTTATGCTGGGTTGCTTGCCCAGTGCTGCAGGAGGTGGCTTTAGATGTTGGGCATGTCAGGGGTGTTTCGGTGTCAGAGACTGTGGCCAAAGACGCTGTGCCACTGGCACCGGTGGCCAAGTACCGTTGGAAAGTGTGAGCAGCCAATAAGGTTGCTCAAAGGATCTATGGAGCAGCCGATGACCTCTCAATGGTGCGACTTTCAATGCACTACATTGGATTAGAGCAGCAGGTCAGATCCAGTCAAGCAAACCACCAGATCTGAAAATGATAATTTTCCCTGGATGCTGTACACACACCCTGGGCCTGCTTCAGAGTTGGAGGCAGTTGCAGCTGTGACTACATTTTTTGCCACAGCCCCTTAGGTGTCTTTATGCTACAGCCATGGCTAATTGGCTCCCTACTAGTAACGCTCACCGGCTGTACTGCAAATCTGTCGCTATGCGTATTAAGATGCACTATCAGTTGCACCATCGAATCTAGCACAAGCCTTATAAAGGTGCAGAATCTCCATCCGAACATGGCTGCATGCATCAGTGCAATTGTGCATTAATACCGTGGCATGCCCGCGACTGGCTAGCCACACACCTGTTACTGCCCAGAACTGCCCACTGAAAATCACTCCCTCTGTGACCAAATTCATTCTCCGTCTTAAAGCAGTAACCACTGTTGACGCACGCGCAGTGTCACTGTGCGTATTTAGGCGCACCATCGTATCACCATCAGTTGCGCCATCATCGCACCAGCCCTGTGGCGTGTGCAGCTTCTTCATCTGAATATGGCTTCCTGTGTGAGTGGCTGTGTCTATGTGAACACAGCTGGGTTCAGCAATATGCCCCACACAGGCTTCGCCACCCTGTTACCTTCCTGGAATGGCCACTAAAACTCTCGGAACCTGAATCCTGATTGTCTGTGCACAGAGACGCAGTACAGAATTGGATGCAGGTTCCATGTGACTTGGACACATACGCAGGCTGAAAACAGACCCCGCTTGCATCCTACATTGACACTGTGTCCACCTCTGAATCAGGCCCTCTGTAATTATCGGACTAAGCAGCTAAAAATTGCCTGATCAGCACAATTATTGCATAGTGCAGTGGATGTGCAAGGGACAAAACCACCTGTCATACCAGAACAGTCATATCTATGTTACAGTGTCCATGTGGACTTCAGTATACAGTATATATTAATGAGCACCTTTGTAACATCAAAAAGAATAAAGAAGATCATAGCATACCCCTACATTTCAAGGAAGCACATGCGAGTAATTCCAACTTGCCTACAATGTGTAGGTATAAAACATATTAGCTAATGTACCCGGTTTCATGAGGGTAGACCTTAAATATCTACTGTTTCCATTTCCATCTCAGCAATACCAGTTCCCCTAGACTAAGCCTGGTTAGTTTCTATTCAAGACAAAGGTCTGTGCACTACAGCTGTCTCACAGGGATGGAAAGAAATCAGCTGCTCCTGGGCTACTAAAGAGTGTGCCTATTACAATAGCTGAATGGTGTGCTGATGTAACCTGTATGCTGTCAGACGTGTTCCTCGTCGGCAGGAATCTGCGATCAGCGCCACCAGAAACTCAGACAGCTCTCCCTCTGCAGGGCAGTGACTCAGCTGTCATTCAACAAGGCAGGGGCAGTACTGGAGCTCTCCTCCAACTGTGCTCTCTACAGGGCCGGGGCTACCGCTAGCCAAGAGCGCCGGCCACTGCAGGGCGCCGCTGGATTGATGTATAGTGTGGACCGCACATAAGTACAGTCTGCAATACACTACTAGTAACAAACACAGCAGACCGGCGCTGGCTGCTGGTTGTTTGTTTTAGCAGCCGATGAGAGTCAGATAGACTCTAATCAGCTGCTGCGCCCACTGCCAGAGCCAGGATGGAGCTCTCTCATGAGCTCCATCTTCCGGCTTCCGCAGTGGGTGAAGGGAGAGACATCATGATGTCTCTCCCATAATGCAGAGCAGGCGGGCCCAGGAGAACGCCGGACGGAGGCGCAGATACCGGATCAGGGCTTAAGGTAAGTGGAGGTTTTTTTCTTTAATGTCTGTCTGGCCAGGGGGGGTGGGTGGGACTACTACTACTAGGGGCACTGCTAGGGGGACTACTGGGGGGCACTGCACACTGGTGGGACCCCTACTGGGGGCACTGCATAGAGGGGGATTACTACTAGGGCTACTGCTGGGGGGACTACTACTGGGGACACTGCTGGGGTGGACTGCTACTGGGGGCACTGTTGTGGTGGACTGCTACTTGAGGGTACTGCTGGGGGAAAAACTACTGGGGACACTACATAGGGGGGGATAACTGCTGGGGGCACTGCTGGGGAGGACTACTACTAGGGGCACTGCTGGGGGAGGAGTACTACTAGGGGCACTGCTGGGGGGGAGGAGTACTACTAGGGGCACTGCTGGGGGCAGGCTGCTACTGGGGGGATTACTACTGAGGGCACTGCTAGGGGGGAGACTACTACTTGTGAGCACTGCATAGGTGGGACCACTACTGGAGGGATTGCATAGGGGGGACCACTACTGGAGGCATTGCATAGGGGGGACCTCTACTGCCGGCACTACTGGAGGCACTGCATAGGGGGGCCACTACTGGGGGCACTGTATAAGGGGCACTGTATAAGGGCTTGTGTAGCTATCAAGGGTGGGGGCATGGCGGGGAGCTGTAAGGCTGAAGAAATGCCTAGGGTGCCAAGAAACCTTAGTAGATAGAGAACACTTTTTCCTTAAACTTAATTTGACAGGTACCACGCCCACAACCCTCCCCTAACTCCTCCCCCTGCCACTCCCACTTTTCCTCCCCTTTTGATATCGCTTCATATGAAATTTATATGGCTTAATATAAATTTTATGTGGCGCGATATCTTTTTGATATCTTTTTGATAGGGTTTGATATATAAATCGAAATCAAATGTATATAAATGCGATAGGCTTGATATAAAATGTTATCGGGTTCAATGCTTAAACAGGCAGTATTGTTGTTAAATCTTCGTGATTAGCAGTGCCTGAGCGTGCCCAATGCGCACGGCTGGTGAGACCTGCACTCTTTTCACAAATAGGGACTCTGCGACGATCTGTATTTTAAAGGCATCCGCCTCAGCCGCCATTAAGCAGAATGAGTCTTTGTTTCTGGTGAGTTTAATCTTCAGGTCAACGGCGTTTAAAATTAGTTTATGTTGGTGGAAAAGGTTGCAGTGAAGCGGCCCTAGCAATTCAACCGGGCGACTCTGCGCGGTTGCTCCTGCTCGTTTTCTGAAACCAGTGTTAGGGCCGTCCAGAACCCTGTTGTTATGTTCTCCAGCCACATCTTTATAAAATAATCCTGTGGTGTGCTTTGTTGACAAAGCATCGGTGCTATAATTCAATATAGTCTCAATGTACGCGCGGTAAGCGTAAAGATTGTTTGGATTGTGATATGAGTCTGTCGCCCAAAGTAACATCCACTTGGCTGAATAATGTCGCTATGGGGTAATTAATAAGGGCGACCCGGGCCCCTTTGGCTATTGCCGTGTTATTGGTTTGTACGATCTTGCACGTCACGTACAGCAGGGTGTTGTTCAGATCGTAGTAGTGTTCGCCGCTGGCCGCTTTATAAAATTCAAGCGGCGCTGTGTCGGATAATGCCGCTAAAGGTTGAACTTCGACGTATAGACTTTACTCTACGCTAGTTTGTGTCGGGGGCACGTCAAAAAGATCCAGCACTGTTTTTGCGCATTCGACGGACTCGGAGTGTATTTTATTCACCACCGCTGTTGTGGTATGTCCAATAACGTCTTTTGCGATATTGCGCGCCGCAGTCTTCACGTGCGGTTTTGCTAACTCTAGACCTCTCCGGAAAAGAGGCACCGCTTTTCTGAAAAGGCTTCGAAAAATACCGCCTAAACCACATCCGCACATGTAAGCGCTGCCGTGAAAACCGGGTAATCCGTTACCGGCTTGCGCTTTATATTATTGCGCGTACAGCGCCGGATCGCCATAATTTTTAACAGTGACCATTCTGCCCGGTTAATAAAAATCGTTTTTGCGACGTCTAATGTGTAGTTTTACGATCGCTTTCCCAAACTTGAATGCTATGTTCTCATTCTGATCGTTCTTTATCTCTACGGTAATCGTGTCAAAATGCGCTTTGCACAAAGGTACGTAATCTGGCTTCTTGTATCGAATTGTGACCATTTCGTTGTTATGCCCCTTAATTTCACCAGTCCGTAGCAGCGGTACATAACTATCACCGACCCTCTTGTGTTCGATAATGTCTGTGTTCACGTACAACGTATATTGCCCCCCGTTGATATCGGCGCATGGCTTTAAAAACCTAATTTTAGGTTGTAAACCCAGTATTCTTGTCAGCTTAACACTGGCTGTGAGCTGGTACATCGGCTTATTGTCGAAGGATACGGCGCGTTCGAGGGGATCGTACCATAATTTTAACCCTCCATCCAGCTTATGATGCTCAATTTCAGCGTTGAATGCTTTGACCAGCTCCTCGATTGCTTCATAAAAACCGGGTTTAATGCACACCCTCGTGACATCCGTGTTCGGTCCATCCCACCTTGTTATTTTCAACACACAATCGCGTATATCGATTGTATTCCACGTGTGCGGGTATTGTATTTCTGTAAGAGCAACTTCCCATTCGCCGATTAAGTGTATCGGCTTTGCAAATTTTGTTGTATAGTTAGAAATCTGATTTTGCGGGATTGTGTCTGCCGACGCATTACTGGGCAATGTTATGTAGAACGACTTGTCATCTATCTCTCACCCTGTTTAGAGTGTGATGCACTTTATATATCTTTTATCTCAGACGCTACGACCCAGCTGTAAAATTTTGCGGGGTAACCGCGCCACTTGACCGTCTTATTTTTTAAAATCTTTTCCACCTTGTAAGTTCTGTTATAGTTTTTGGGAATGCTTTGAAGTTCTTCGGGGTAAAAACTGACAGTTATAACTTCGCCATACAGATCCCCCAACGTGTAAAGCGGTCTAAGGGCCTGATTCTGACCCGCTCGCGAGCGCTGTACGCTCGCAAGCGGGTCGATGGTGCCCAAGTGCGCATGCACACGATGGAGGGAGCTCTGTCGTGCGCATGCGCGAGACCTGGTGAGCGACGGGGAATCCCGATCAAGACCATCGTGACCATCTGGCTTGCGACGAGACCCTGCGGTAGGGTCTCGCTGCTGCAAGCCCAGGAGTGCTTTTGGCTCTATCAGAGCCAAAAGCACTCCCACTGACATCACTAGTGATGTCAGTGGGGCCGGACCTAGACGGAAGGCGTTCCCATGGGAACGCCTCCGTCTGGCAGCCACGCCCCCTGCACGCCCACCAAAGGGGGCGTGCTGTCACTCACCATCGACAGCACGCCCCCTTTGGAGCGAGAATCCCCATCGCTCGCCGGGTCTGGCGCATGCGCATGACGGAGCCCCCTCCGTCATGCGCATGCGCATTTGGGCACCATCGACCCGCTTGCGAGCGTCCTACGCTAGCGAGCGGGTCTGAATTAGGCCCAGAGTGAAGAGTGATAAGATGTCAGCCAATCAGTTCCCAACTGTCATTTTTCAAACACAGCCTGTGAGATGGCAGTTAGGAGCTTATTGGCTGGCACCTTATCACTTTTCACTCTGTCTCCTAACACTGCTTAGTAAATAGACCCCCTAGTCTCCTTCAACAGAATGTTGGCTTCCCTGTAGGACACACACACTGGCACTGGCTCCCCCTAACAAAATATGGCTGCCTCACTAAGTTAGCACTAGCACAACTCTGCCCTCTCAGGCTGCTACCTCAGGAGACTCAGCGTAACGGTCAGTGCTGGTCTCCTGTTTATACCCTGCAGTCACATGCCGGTCAGTTTCCTGCTGACTGCACACGCTGCTGTCACTGACAACTGCCCTCTGCACATACAGCAAAGCAAGGACTACCCTTTCCTATTAGAGATGGAAGAGTCCCTACAACAAGCCCCATTAAGTCATCACACTCCCAACTGGCTGGGATATACCAACCTCCCCTCTGTTAGGGATTTCACATAAATGTAGAAAGTACTAGCAATATGTGTGTATACCTACCACACTGGTATACCTATAAGCTATATTTAGGTAAATAAATGAATTTTAACGCATCCAACAAGTTATATAACATATTGAGTGATGACACATACATATACATCTATATTCTATATATGTATGTATATTAGGTAGCAACATTCATAAGGGCACTTTTGGGACGTTTGAATTGCAATCCAATTATTTTCTTTTGTGTTAAGTTTGCTAGGAGTTTCTGTAACATCATGAGATAGAGGGCTCTCTAGCAGCGTGGGTTAAGAAGAGGTTGATCTAGAAATTAAAGTGTTGGATAATGACACCTTATTTTTGTGTTTTGGTTTTGTCCAGAAACAGTTTTACCCCTGGATGACAATAAGCCTCTTCATGTTTCTAGGGACATGTAGGTTTACAGAAATAGTTAGCATTGTGGTATAGTTTAAAGGTAGCCTTTGAAAATAGAACAAGTGTGCAATCAATAGTTCATCATGTAAAATATGCAAGAATAAAGGCCCCCACACATGGTACGATTTGTTAAACGATTTGGCTGTTTTCGACCGATTGGAATGACAAATCATTTAAAAAGTGCTGTGTGTGGCATGATAACGATGCCGATATGCGCTCCCGCTGTCGTTGATCATGGGCGCTGATCAATTGAACCTGCAGAAATATATCGACCTATCGTTCATGATTTGGCACACCTCGTTCCGTGTGTATACATGGTGAGCGATGTGATTGATGACTGATGATGGATGATGGATGATATGTTGTCACTTTTCCTGGCCACTCCCCTCCACTATTTTGTGCCAGCATCATGAGTTTGTTTGCTGCAAACAATATATTGTTAACGATCTGCAGTCATTAACAATCCACATATATAGTTTGATCGTTTGCACAATCGTTCCATGCCTAGACACAATATCGTTTGTCTGGGAGTGTACAGAAATTCAAGGGAATCGCAAACGATATTGGATCGTTTGCAAATCGTACCGTATATAGGCCCCTTTAATCTGAAATGGCACAAATATCATATATATATATATATATATATATATTATATATATATATATATATATATATAGAAAAAGAAGTTGCGGCGGTACTCAGCAGGACTTGTAAAAAAAGACTCACTACGGAGGTACGGTTTCCAACGTTTCAATCTCTTTAGTGTGAGATTTTCATCAGGGAACAGTAAACAAGTGAATACAAACAACTTATTTATACATACAGGGCAATTACTCACCCTTGTGTTGTGCATAACGCGATCCGGATTGTCGGGCAAGTTAAGGTGACGTCATCACAATGCGTACACCCCACGTGTCGCAGCACGTGATTAGACTCAGCGTTAGGTAACTATGGTGATAGTGCAGTTAAAAGCTGTCAATAGCGGCAGTGGAGTTTTCAGATGAAAACATAATATAAATGAAAAACAATTGTTGCAAACAAGTCAAAATGACCATATCGCAATACGTGTGCCCCACAAACAATCAGGCTCGATATAAGTGACTGAAATGAATAGTGCAATTAAAAACTGCCAATGACGGCAGTGAGGTTAGTAGAAACCATGGTGACATAAAACATAAACGTGAACAGATGGCTCCATATATAGTGGCCAATCATGGCTGTACTGCAATACATTAGAAAATAATGGGTCATTTGAATGCACAAATAACACAATTCGGATATAAAGTAACCTCCCATAACTACAATTAGAGGGCTTATTAGAGGGTCAAACCAATGTAAATCAATATATAATTGTATGAATGTAGCCAAAAGACAAATAAAAATAGACAAACAAACACAAATAACCCACATAGAGATACTTATAAAAAACAAGATAAGGACAGATTCTCATTGTTTCATGCCACCATGGTTACTCGTAACCTCACTGCTGTTATTGGCAGTTTTTAATTGCACTACTCATTTCAGTTACTTATATCGAGCCTGATTGTTTGTTGGGCATACGCATTGCGATATGGCTATTCTGACTTGTTTGCAACAACTGTTTTTCATTCATATATTTTCATTTGTAAATTCCACTGCCGCTATTGGCTATTGGCAGTACAGCCATGATTGGCCACTATATATGGAGCCATCTGTTCACGTTTATGTTTTATGTCACCATGGTTTCTACTAACCTCACTGCCGTCATTGGCAGTTTTTAATTGCACTATTCATTTCAGTCACTTATATCGAGCCTGATTGTTTGTGGGGCACACGTATTGCGATATGGTCATTTTGACTTGTTTGCAACAATTGTTTTTCATTTATATTATGTTTTCATCTGAAAACTCCACTGCCGCTATTGACAGCTTTTAACTGCACTATCACCATAGTTACCTAACGCTGAGTCTAATCACGTGCTGCGACACGTGGGGTGTACGCATTGTGATGACGTCACCTTAACTTGCCCGACAATCCGGATCGCGTTATGCACAACACAAGGGTGAGTAATTGCCCTGTATGTATAAATAAGTTGTTTGTATTCACTTGTTTACTGTTCCCTGATGAAAATCTCACACTAAAGAGATTGAAACGTTGGAAACCGTACCTCCTTAGTGAGTCTTTTTCTTACAAGTCCTGCTGAGTGCCGCCGCAACTTCTTTTTCTGTGCATGGAGTAGTCCATTCTACCCGGGGAGGGCACCCAGGCAAGTAATATACAATTTTTACTCACAAATGTTTTTCATTGAGTGCCGGTCTCGTGGACTTCTATATATATATATATATATATATATATATATATATATATATATATATTAGGGGTGAGCGGGTTCCGTTCTACTCGGTTCCGTTCGGTTTTAAAAACCGAATCTTATTGGGTATCCAAAACTCGTGACAGCTGATAGCCAATAAGATTCGTTTTTTAAATCCGAACGGAACCGAGTAGAACCGAACCTGCTCACCCCTAATATATATATATATATATATATATATATATATATATATATACATATATATATAAGTTACACTTCACAGGAGAAAACTGATGATTGAGTGCGAAGTGCACCACATTGAACAGTCTATTATAGACCAAAACAAATGACTGTTGTATCCTCACAATACAATAGTATGATGTCAATATACTTTTTTCTGCACCAAAAAAGTTGTAATACATTATGGGGCATATTCAATTGGCACCGAAAAGTCCCAGACTTTTCGCCTGGTGCACTTTCCGCCTACATCGCTGGTTTTGGGTCCTGAAAAGTTCAGCGCGCGAGGCCGCTTTTCTCCCTATTCAATTCCAAGGAACGTAAAAATGGGACCTGGCGAAACTCAAACATGCGAAAAGTGCTGTCAGTTTTGGGGAAATCAGCCTGACACCCCCAAAAGACGCACTGACATGGGGGATCAGTATGGATACCCCCGAATAGCCCTGTTGAAGTTATTTGGGGTACTTAAATGGTCTCAATAGGGGTGAAGAATAGCATTTAGCAATATTTTTTCAACAAAATAACGAGTCCCAGCAAATTTGGGGTACCTGAAAATGGGTGCTAGCATATTTAAAAGTTGCTAAAGTGAAGTTTTAGAAATCATGGAAAATCCATCTGCCACAAGCACCTGCAAAGTAAAAAAAACACCTGGGGCATACTTAGGGGGCTACCTGGAGTCTTTTTCACTAGTTTTTAAGTTTGTCCCCTAACTTTGCACTTTTTTGCCCCCAAAATGAAAGTACTTTTTTGGGGTGTTCTAAAGTTTGAAACTTTTTTTTACACACTTTACCTGTGGGGGACTGTCCTAACACTGCACGGGGGTTCCCGCAACTTAGCACCCCAAAACCCCAAAAGCTCTCCCTATAAGAGCTGTCCTTTGCGATAGAGTGATTTCCAGGTTTAACACTCTGAATTCTCTCTGATGCCCTTCTGCACATGTGCAGAAGGACGCATATGCCACGAGGGGAGTTGGGAGGGATTCAATTAGATTTCTCTCAGGAGGTATCCCGAAAAGAAGCCTATAGGCTTCTATTGGGTAACGCCATCTAAAGATGCATTACCCACCGGGATGAAGAGCCAAAATAAATTGCATTACGTTGCTTAGAAGATTTGAACAATTTGACCTTGTTAGTGACAGCCATAAAGCAAGCAGGGTTCAGAATGGGCTTGTCCTCCCTTGCTTCCTCTACTTCAGTAGAACTGAATGCTCAGGACAGGGCATCGGCCTTCATGTTCTTATTACCCAGCTGGTAGGTAACATCAGATTGAACCGATCGAAAAATAATGACTATCTGGATTGACGGTAATTTAGGCAGTGGGTTGTCTTAAGGTATGTCAGGTTCTTATGGTTAGTGCAGACTGTCACTGGAAATTTTGCTCCCTCCAACAAGTATCACCATTCCTGAAGTTCCAACTTGATGGCTATTAGTTCTTTATCCCTGACAGCATAATTCTTCTGCGGAGCAGAGAACTTATGGGAGTAGAACCCACAAAATACCACTTGGCTTCCCTTCTTCATCCTTCTGCAATATCTCTGCTCCAACTCCAACCGCGGAGGTGTCCAACTCCAGGAAATAAGGTTGGTCACAATTTGTTTGTCTCAGAATGGGCGCTGAAAGAAAACACTGCTTTAAAAGGACAAAAGCTTCCTCTGCCTCAGGAGGCCACACTCAAGTGTTTTGACCCGTCTTGGTAAGAGCAGTGATGGGGGTTGGGATGGACAAGTAGTTCCTGATGAACTGGCAATAGAAATAGCAAAACCAAGGAAGTGTTGTATGGCTTTCAACCCAATTGGACGGGGCCAGTTGAAAATTGAGGCAAGCTTCTCTGGATCCATTCGAAGGCAAGAACCCAAGATGATGTAATCCAGAAATGTCAGTTCTTTTTGCTCAAAGGAGCATTTCTCTAGCTTGCAAAAAACCTGTTTGGCCCAGAGTCATGTTAGTACTTTGCATACATGTTGGCGATGCTCACTATATCTTCTGAGAATATCAATATATCATCCATATACAGTATACGACGATGAACTTATATGATGGGTCCCGGAAGATATGATTCATGTATTTTTCCAAAACAGCTGGGGCATCGCTTAATCCAAAGGGCATGACCAAAATAATCGTAATGACCATCTTGCATTTTGAAGGCTGTCTTCCACTCATCCCCAGATTGGATTCTGATTAGATTGTAGGCCCTGTGAAGGTCTAGCTTGGTGAAAATCTTTGCCCTTTTAATCTGATCAAAGAGCTCTGGTTTTTGATTATAATCTAATTCAGGTCCCGGTAATCAGTACATGGTCTTAAACCTCCATCTTTCTTTTTAACGAAGAATAGACCAGCTCCAGCTGTTGATTTGGACTCACTGATGAACCTGCACTCCAGATTCTCTTTAATGTATTCTGACACTGCCTCGGACTCTGGAAGAGAGAGGGAAGACTCTTCCATGAGGAGGCATGAGTGGGAAGCGTCTCAGCTGCCTTTTAACTGAATTCATCCTTGAAGGACTGGTAAGGAGCTGGAAGCATATCTACTGGAGAAATGACTGAATGGCACAGAGTGGAGGTTTGACAGATGACAAACAAGACCCATGGCATTGATAACCCCTCAACAGGATTTGAGGCTCACTCCAATCCAAAATGGGGGCGAGCTTGGAAAACCATGTTAGACCCAAGATAACTGGACTCTTAGTTGACGGGAGTATATAGCACACTATCAACTCCCAATGGAGAATGCCCACTGGCATGGTAACTTCTGTTATTCAGGAGTGGACGGTAGCCTAGGGGAGCTTATTCCCATCCACTCCAATGATTCAGAGTGATGTTTGTAGCGGTACACTTGGAACTTCTAGCTCCTGAACCTTTTTTGCAGTAATGAAATTGCCATCGGCACCCGAGTCTAAAAAGGCCTTAAGGCTTTCAGAAGATTTTACCAGGACCAGAGTCACATCGATGGAAAACTGGGAGGCAACTTTATCTTTTGGGGTGTGTTGAAATGCACCTAATCTGATCACCCATCAAACAGTTAGGCCTTCTCATTTCCTGGACGTTTTGAGCAGCCAGAGAGAAGATGACCTGTTTCACCACAGTGCAGACACAGCTTATATTTGAACCTCCTTTCTCTCTCTGCAGCTGGAAGGCATGTCTTCCCTATTTGCATGGGATCTTCTGGAGGTTTAACTGGTGCTGTGAAATGCGGGGCAAGCTTAAAGCTAAAGTGACAAGACTGTTCCCTCACTCATACTCTCTCTGTGTGGTGAAGATCTACCCAGATACACAAGGAAATCCGGTCATCCAGAGAAGTTTGCAATTCCCTTGCTCTGATAGCCCTTGCATGAATACAGCAACCAAGGCTTCATTGTTCCACCCTAACTCTGAAGCAAGGGTTTGGAATTGCACAGTGTCAGGGACCAGTACCCAGTATCCCTGACGTGGGGGGTGCACCTCTGCTATAGACAGAGGGCCTGATTCAGACCCGCTTGTGGGTCAATGTTGGGCCAGTGCGAATGCGCACGACGGACCCGGCTCCGTCGTGCACATGCGCGAGACCCGGATAGCCGTCGCTATGGGTCTCGCTACAAAGGGGGCATGCTGTTGATGGTGAGTGACAGCATGCCCCCTTTGGTGGGCGTGCTGGGGGTGTGGCTGGCCAGATGGAGGCATTCCCATGGGAACGCCTACCATCTGGGGCCGGCCTCACTGACATCACAAGTGATGTCAGTGGGAGTGCTTTTGGCTCTGATAGAGCCAAAAGCACTCCAGGGCTTGCGGCAGACGAGACCCTACCACAAGGGTCTCGTCGCAAGCCTATTGTCAAGATGGTCTTGACCATCGCTATCATCCTTTTGGCCGCTCGCTATAGCTGTGGGTGGTAACCCACAGCTATGCGAGGGGCCAGGAGGACGCTCTAAAATCAGGAAGGACGGCCCTGATTCAGAGCAAGCGTTCTGTCAGAGTGTCCATCTCTGAATCAGGGCCAGAGTGCCATAATACAAATACCTTACTTACCAAACTGCCACCACTGATGGAAATGATTTAAAGAGGCCACTGGTCCTCTATTGTACCAATAATTGCACAGGCTCAGCAACAAGATTCCCACGCAGTTAATCTTTTGCCTTACCTCTCCATAATTGCGCAGACTAGGCGTCCCAGATGACCGCACAGTTCACTGAGACCAACCCTCTGCTTCCCGTACTTAACAATAGGTGTAGCGTCACCCTAGCGGACTAATAATCTCTTCAAAGACTAGGTTTCAGAGCATATATGAAATAAACTAATAAAGAACACTTTATTTACACAAAAGTTAGTACAATGCTTAAAAAAGAATGTTACAGAGAAAATAGTGGTTACAAAGGTACATACAGCAATATAAAATAAAAATTGTAAAAGTAGAAACTTACAGAAAACACGCATCGTTAGAAAACACGCAGCGTTCTGCCCAGGAGGAATGGTAAGAAATGCAAGGAATGCAGGTTAAACTTCAATGCGACAAATTGATCCCCCAGTTTGAACACCGAACACAGGACTTTAATCCCTTTTATCAGAAGAGCATCACATCTAGGGTGATGTTGTACCCATCCGCTCTGATTGGTGGTTTAGATAATTGGAGGACAGGAACCTCCCAGCTAAGTTTAAACCCCTTTAAACTTATAACAGAATAAGCCTAATAACTTTCCCTGTGGATGGACTACCTACAGTGTTCATCATACTGGTCCATATTTTATCTGTTATAAAAGTGTAAATATGATGTGGTTGTCATAGTGCATTCCTGAGAAATCTCATATCTTCAAAACTGTATGTCTCAGTGATCTGGGAATCGCACACAACCTGGATATGGAGTCCCGTTATAGGTATATAATTTTCCAAGCTTCCAGCTATCACTGATACATCTATTTTGTCACATAAACCATCCAAATATGACTGCTCTTTGATCTGCTATATCTCATCACACCTGAATGTCAGCCTGGGTACTATTTGTTTTACCCCCTATGGTGCTGACTGTCTATAGATGCAGACACAAAGTCTGAGCAATACACATGTCCTGGCGACAATGTTACCATAATTGAGTGGACACACAGATGGGCTCTAAGGTAGACAAATCTGTGTAGTATTTCCTTACTTAATTAACAGGCTAGTGGGAACCTATTAATTTCATTACTTGGACAAGACTAACCTAAAAGGCTTCCTGCCTTGTACACGTCCAAGAATAATTATCATGTGAGTCATATGACATTTAACAATTCTTAAAATTAAGCTGTGGCTCCGAAATGTGACATTAGGCCCTTTAAGGAAACTACAGAGCTAGGTTCCATTTGCATGTCAAATGGTTAGCTTTCCATCTTTCCTGCCTTTCATTAACCTTTAACAGGACTCAAAGGTTACATGACCTAATAAAGACAGTCAGCTCTCCTGCCCTCACATTAAGAAAATCAGATATTCTATGCTTATAAATGACCACGCTGTTATGACATGAAACTATAATTCGCACTATGGGGGTCATTCAGACCCGCTTGCGAGGGAAATTCGCTCGCAAGCGGGTCGATGTTCCCCCACTGCGCATGTGCACGACGGAGGGAGCTCCGTCGTGCGCATGCGTGAGACCCGGCGAGCGATGGGCTCTCCATCGCTCCGGGTCTCGCACCAAAAGGGGCGTGCTGTCGATGCTGATTGACAGCACGCCCCCTTTGGTGGGCGTGCCGGGGGCGTGCCTGCCAGACGGAGGCGTTCCCATGGGAACGCCTACCGTCTGAAGCCGGCCCCATTGACATCACTAGTGATGTCAGTGGGAGTGATTTTGGCTCTGATAGAGCCAAAATCACTCCAGGGCTTGCAGCAGCGAGACCCTACCGCAGGGTCTCCTTCGCAAGCCCGATGGTCGCGATGGTCAAGACCATCGCGACCATCATCATGGACGCTCGCATATGTTGTGGGTGGTCACCCAAGCTATGCGAGCGGCCAGGAGGCCGCTCCATTTTCAGGGTGGAGGGCCCTGATTCAGAGCGAGCGCTCTGGTCAGAGCGTTCAGCTCTGAATCAGCCCTATGTGCATATCGCTATATTCCTCACACACAGCATATTGTCCTGCAGATTGGTTGCCTTGCTTCAACTGCAGAATAGCCAACACTAAGCTAGTGGCTGTACCAATCATCAAGGGTCAACTATTCTTACTTCAACCAGTGGCTGCGCCAACTATCAAGTATCAATTCTTACTTCAGCCAGTGGCTGCACTAATTATCAACTATCAATTCCTCCTTCAGTCAGTGATTGTATCAAATATCGACTATCAATTCTTCAATCCTCAAGGGTACCCCAACTATGGTCTTTATACAGTCCTCAACTCTATTTATCACCTAGTTTTGATTCTGCCTAGGAATCGTGACAGCCAGCTAGCTGGGTGCAACCTTTTGGCCCTTAACTAGATGAAACAAATCAATATTGTGAGTTGTGAGGTGGTAAAAATTGATTGGAAACAAGTGGAAATAAATGTTATTGAGGTTAATAATACTGTAGGAACAAAAACAGGCTCATTTTATGTGATTTTAGCTGTTTTTATGATTTTTTTAGAGAAAAATCCAGATCCAAAAACAAAAAACAAAAGACGGAAGGGCGGTTTTGGCAAAACCAATCCAGATCCAAAACCAGAGGGATACAGATCCAAAACCAAAACCAAATCATGGGGGTCTGCACACATCTCTAATATCTACTTATGTTGCCTTTTCAAATAACTTTTTTTCCCATGTTATCTTTTTATTTCACATTGTCACAGATAGGGTGGTTCTCTCTGTCCCACTGTAAGTTAACCACTTAACTGACAATTTTTTTTTCCAAAAACCGCTCCAAAATTGTCGTTTTTTTATGATTGAATTAGGTCAAGAACATCTTTTTAAAACAATTCCAACGCAATTTTTGTTTTTTAAACACCACGTACCATAAAAATAAACATTTTTATGGTATACTGAAGTGATGGCCATTGACAGCTGTACCATGTAAGCTGTAATCGATTGTTTGAGCCCATATGCTGATGTTTCCTTAACATCGGTTGGGGGGTTGCACACACAATCTGTATACATTCTATATATATATATATATATATATATATACATATATATATACATACAGTATATGTATATATTCATGTTTATATATTACATGTGAATATATTATACATGTGTATATATCACATATTTGTATTTACATATATATATATATATATATATATATACGTAATACGTACACACACGTGTATGTATATATATATATGTGTTCGTGTGAATATTGGTAATTCGTTAGAACTATTATCTATTTATACAGGGCTGACTGCTCAGATAGGGTTATTGAGTTCTTGGAAATATGCAGTTTTCCTGGTGTTAACAGTGCTGTATGGACATTTATATATATTTACATCTTTTGCGCGGTTCCGTGGGTCAGTGCGCAATGTTTGGGAAAAGCTTGTGTCATCAAGAGTAAGTAAAATGGGGTTAGCCATGACATGCCCTGTAATCCCGGGGGTTTGGCATGTTAGATAGATTTATTATTGTCTTGATTGTGTTGTATACATGTCCTTTTTCTACATTTGTAGAGCGATCACTGTGTATGTGTGTGTGCACACACATACTTTTTCCTCTTTTTTAATGTTTTTTTAGAGTATCACTTATAACACTGCTTATTTCACTGTTGCATTTCCATGTGCTATGTACATGGTCTGTTTTCACAGTATGATTTACTTTTGTTCCCCTTCCACAGCGTTGTTAGCCAGAGGAGTGTGGTGTTAGGGGTTGCTAGGCAACCGCATGCGTCATCCTTCGCTATGTCCGGTTTCCGGCTAGTCAGGTGGCCCGCCTCCTGCTCGGGCAGCAGCGCTGTGGGGAGGAGAACTTCAACTGTATAAGGTAAGACGCCTGCACATGCAGGTTTGATTTTTGTTTTCCCACATAATGTGACCCATCCTGATGAAAAGGTCTATGGACCTTGAAACGTCGATGATAACATGTGTCACTGAATCTATTTAAATATACGTTTTTGTATCGCGATTATTTGGGAGTGCCGCCTCGTTCTTGGAGTGGGACGTGAGATGACTATATATATATATAGATATATATATATATTATATATGCATATATACGCATGTGTGTGTGTATATATATATATGTACATATATATACACACACACACACCTACAGCATGTGTGTGTATATATATATATATATATATATACATACAGTGTGATTTTATATAGTGATTTTTTTTTTTTGTATTTACAAAGCCCGATCACTGTGCCGAGCAGTGATCGGGACAGGGGCGGAGTTGCAGCTAGAAGGAGGGGCCGGGGACAGGGAACTAGGTAACTGGCCGAGGGAGGAGTGAGTGGGCTGCTGCCGGGAGTGAGTGTGCTGCTGCGGTTTGGGGGACAGAGTAGTAGCCATTGATGATGCGGCTGCTGCTTCTGTCGTTCTGTTACAGTTGAATGAGCTGCCGGCTCCCCGGGACACAGCAGCAGCCATGGCTGACTGGAGCTGCTTCTGTAGCTCTGATGTCACCGGCAGCCAGCGCCGGTGACGGAAGGGGTAGGAGAGCCGCCGGCTCCCCAAGAATAGAGCGGCAGCCGCAGCTGACAGGAGCTGCTCCTGCGGCTCCTGTAGTTATTATGTCACTGGCAGCCAGCCGGTGATGGAAGGGATGGGAGAGCCGCCGGCTCCCCGGAAACAGAGCAGCAGCAGTGGCTAAGAAGAAGAAGAAGATAAGAAGATAACAGAAGAAGATAAACATGGTGTGACTTCATAGCATACTTATCTACTCTTGTAGGGTGTCTGGTAGGCTCCGGATGCTGAGGTAATTCTGTCTGATCCCAGGAGAGTAGTCAGCCCTCAGAACACTGCCCAATTCTCCGTGAAATGGATGGGGCAGTGTGCGTGAAGAGGCAATTCACTATGAATCTTGTCATTATGGCCTAGCCCTCTACAACATAGTGCAGTGACTCGGAGCATTTTGTCAGTGGGTAGAGTAGGATGATATGATTAGATTTAGATTTCAAGTGTCCTTTCTTAAACCTTCTTTCCCCTTGAGCACCTTTAGTACTGTAGATGTTGAAGTACTGACTGGCAGCAACCGCAGCACTAGTGCTGGGTTGCTGCTCCTCCCCTTCCTGTTGGTCCACCTCATCCCAGAACCCCATGAGGAAAAAGTGGCAAGTATGCATCACAGTTAAAGTTAAAAAAATCAATATGCAATGCATACACCATACAGTACCTGCCTGGACAGTGTAATGCATAGGTAATAAAGTCGCAGGAAGAATGTAAAATTAATAAAACACAAATACAATTGGTTTTTAAGTGGACAGCAATATTTTCTTTTGCAAACTCGCTAGGAAACATATTATATTACTGCAAGCCGGTTGCTCATTTCACTGTAATCATACAAATAGATTGCAGCAGCATGACTATGATAATATTATGATAATTAGGGAGAGATTTTCATGCATTCAGTCAATCAGATGTGAGTACCGGTTGTTGTTGTTGTTGTCGTCGTCATCATCAGTTTGCAACTTGGACCAGGGGTCAAGAACCTGCAAGTGATCAACCTCCTAACAGAGGGCCAGCTTCATTACTGATCTCAACTGCGATTACGCATGCAATCGGCTGATTGTCGCATGGTGGTCGGCGAAACACAAGCGTGCCAGTGCATTTGAATGCCAGTGCAGTAGCGTGCATAAATTATCCACTGCGATGCCATACGCAGCTTGTGTACTCATAGCATGCAACCAGGTTAGCAATTCCTGAGTTAGGTCAGAGCTTGTGCAAGTGTGCGTGAGGCTGCGATGGTACTTGATACTACCGATGGTTTCGTAGTCTTGCTACACATTATGGATGTGTATAAGGTAAAGTGGGCGTATTTATGTTGTGCTGCGACGGCATAGCGATCACAGTAGATTAGCATACTATAACAGTGAGACTGTGTGCATAATTGCTATTGCATTTGCAAAATAGCAGTGCGAGGAGACAACTTCTTAGGACGCATCAATAAGCTGCCGCTGATCTTATCAATATTCCACAAATTTCACCACAACTTGAAACAATACATAAAATAAAGAATTGGAATAGACAAAAATTACGGCGCTAAATACATTATATATAACAGTAATACATCCCTTTACTGCAGAAAATGTTTGCATATAACAGATGGAATCAGCTGGAGACTCTTTTCTTCTCAATACAGTCCTTGATTTCACAGTTGCTTGGTTGTACCGTAAAGGGAGACATTAAAGAGATGAAAAAAACAAGAGTAGTCATTTCTGAGACCACCAAAGAGAGTTTTATCGTAAAAGATGGGCTATCATTGCGTACCCCACTCACATCATTATGGCGGGTATATGTAATAAAAGGTTTCTTTATGAGGTTAGCGTACCCAACTCACTTCTCATTCTTATAGATGAAAATATGCAAAGGTATCTTTTATCCTTCTGACCACCACACCTTAGTTAAATCTGCAAAGATCTTCCTAATCAATTTAAATAGTATTGAGATACTAATTGGCGTACCCCAACTCACACTGTGTTATAGATGTTAGGTCATGTATAGGTATCTTTATCTGGAAAGAGTAAATCCATACCTCAACTCACGTGGAGCAAAACGGTAGAGCTCCTATCAAGGTATCTTTTCCAACAGGATTCAGACCTTCAATGTAAATCCTCAATAATATGACTCCATGATATAGTGTAGTAAGCAGCAAAATTTTCAGTCCAAAAACATTTTAATGACAAAGAATTGTTCCAAAAAATACAAACAATAGCACCAAAAATGGTGCAAAAACAACACAATTAAAAAGGGCATAAAATCAGAAGCATAAAAAAATATATAAAATAGTTTCAGCAATCCAATAGTAAAAAAAAAGGCAGAGTCCAAGTATTCAGCTACTCACACCTTTTGGCAGTTGTCAATGCGTTTCGGTCAATAGGACCTTTTTCAAGACATCCAGTTGGTGTGAGGAGCTCAATATTTATGTGAGAGTACACTTATCAGATGATCATAGGAAATGGTCACCATTAACATAATCATTAATCTAAAATAGGTGTGTAAAGAATTCCAATAAAGCCCTACTACCTATCAAACTATGTCAAACTTTTAAAATAAATGTATTCTAGCTGTATATTCATACTATAAGTAAAACATAATCTCCATATAGTTGAACATGATTTTACTATGTTAAAGGAAAATCGGACTTCCGGCAGTTGCATTGTGGGAAATGTAGTTCAAATGTTCAACGGGATCAGTGTGATCCAAACAGATGATCCGCGATCATTATAATCAGATTAAAAGTCCAAGCAGTCACTGGCAAGCTTAATAAAGCAATCATAAGTCTCCCATTCTGTCGAAGGACATTGGATCTCTAACTTCAGCGTGTTTCTCTGTACTGGAAGTGACTTATCGCTACTGAAGGCCGGAAGTTTAGGTTATAGGGAATGCTGGGATATGGAGTCCAGAAAAGAGAGTGATTTCACCATTCAGTTCTCATAGAAAAGGGTATTCACCGCGTAGCCATGGCGACCATGTAAACATTGGTGAGGAACTCTCAAATCAATTTGTAGACATATGTAGAAAAAAATGTCATAATTAATATAGGATAAACATTATAATGATCACTTATATAACTATATAATAGTGATATAAAAATACAGCTGGTGACTGCTTGGACTTTTAATCTGATTATAATGATAGCGGATCATCTGTTTGAATCACACTGATCCCGTTGAACATTTGGACTACATTTCTCACAATGCAACTACCGGAAGTCCGGTTTTCCTTAACAGAGTAAAATCATGATTCATCAACTATATGGAGATTATGTTTTACTTATAGGATGAATATACAGCTAAAATACATTTATTTTAAAAGTTTGACATAGTTTGATAGGTAGTAGGGCTTTATTGGAATTCTTTACACACCTATTGTAGTTGAATTATTATGTTAATGGTGACCATTTCCTATGATCATCTGATAGGTGTATTCTCACATAAATATCGAGCTCCTCACACCAACTGGATGTCTTGAAAAAGGTCCTATTGACCGAAACGCGTTGACAACTGCCAAAAGGTGTGAGTAGCTCAATACTTGGACTCTTCCTTTTTGTTTTACCATTGGATTGCTGAAACTATTTAGTATATATTTTTTTATGCTTCTGTTTTTATGTCCTTTTTAATTGTGTTGTTTATGCACCATTTTTGGCACTATTGTTTGTATTTTTTGGAACAATTCTTTGTCATTAAAACATTTTTGGACTGAAAATTTTGATGCTTACTACACTATATCATGGAGTCATATTATTGAGGATTTACAGTGAAGGTCTGAATCCTGTTGGAAAAGATACCTTGATAGGAGTTCTACCATTTTGCTCCACGTGAGTTGGGGTATGAATTTACTCTTTCTAGATAAAGATACCTATATATGACATAACATCTATAACACAGTGTGAGTTGGGGTACACCAATTAGTATCTCAATACTATTTAAATTGATTAGGAAGATCTATGCAGATTTAACTAAGGTGTGGTGGTCAGAAGGAAAAAAGAGATACCTTTGCATATTTTCCTCTATGAGAACGAGAAGTGAGTTGGGTACACTAACCCTATAAATATACCTTTTATTACATATACCCGCCACATATGATGTGAGTGGGGTACGCAACGATAGCCCATCTTTTACGATAAAACTCTCTTTGGTGGTCTCAGAAATGACTACTCTTGGTTTTTTCATCTCTTTAATGTTTCCCTTTATGGTACAACCAAGCAACTGTGAAATCTAGGACTATATTGAGAAGAAAAAAGTCTCCAGCTGATTCCATCTGTTATAAGAAAACATTTTGTGCAGTAAAGGGATGTATTACTGTTATATGTAATTTATTTAGCGCCGTCATTTTTGTCTATTCCAATTCTTTATTTTAGCTATTGCATTTGCATTTGAGATCGATAATGAATCAGCCCCAGACACGTCTGTGTGGTACTCAGCATGGAATGCCCCCACTCTAAATTGTGTGCATATACACACTCCTTCCCATACCCATCTCAGGCTCAGCCACTTATCATAAGTCATAAGTGCAACTCCATTGGCAGAGTATAGACGTGAACAGTCATTTGTTTTATATGCGCAGTGCAAAAAGCTACAAAATGTGGGCACGAGCCCACAGAGATTCCAAATCACTAAACACAAACAACAAATATTATCTTGAATTGTTCATGTTGTAGCTTTGACTATCTATAGTGACCTATGTATTAAACCATAAAACATACACAACTTGTTTCCATAATAACATCCCTTTATTTGTGTTTTGAATTCTTGTAAAGTGAGCACTAAGAAACTTAATTTGTATAAATAGTACAGGAACAATTATTGAAACACAGGAAACACAGGAAAATAATATATACTGTGTATCACAATTAGAGCTGTAATATTAAAAGTTTATTACAATACAGTGAGATTTAATAAACATTACACATTGATTGGTAAAAAAAAACTGCTCAGATTATAACACACACAGGGGTTGATTCAGACCCGCTCGTGAGCGTAGGACGCTCGCAAGCGGGTCGATGGTGCCGAAATGGTGCCGGCCAAGCCGTCGTTATGGGTCTCGCACCAAATGGGGCGCGCTGTCGATGGTGAGTGACAGCATGCCCCCTTTGGTGGGCGTGCCTGTCAGACGGAGGCGTTCCCATGGGAACGCCTATTATTATTATTATTATTATCCTTTATTTATATGGCGCCACAAGGGTTCCGCAGCGCCTTACATAGTACATAAACATAGTGCACAAACATAGTATATAGACATAGTACATAGACAGTTGAGCAGAACAAGAAAACAGTGTCATACAGTTTAAGACAATGCAATACAAGTACATGGTATATAAACACTGCTGCAACAGAAGCAGGATGGCAAAAGTCACGGGTTAGGTGCTTTTGAGTATAGAGCAGATAATATAAGTAAAGAAAGGATAAGCACAAGAGGAAAGAGGGCCCTGCTCGTGAGAGCTTACATTCTAGAGGGGATGGGCAAACAGACAGGGGTGACACGGATGGGGTAGACTGTGAGCCTACCGTCTGAGTCCGGCCCCACTGACATCAGTAGTGATGTCAGTGGGAGTGATTTTGGCTCTGATAGAGCCAAAATCACTCCAGGGCTTGCGGTCACCGAGACCCTACCGCAGGGTCTCGTCGCAAGCCCGATGGTCGCGATGGTCTTGACCATCGCGACCATCTTTTGGCCGCTCGCATATGCTGTGGGTGGTCTCCCACAGCTATGCGAGCGGCCAGGAGGCCACTCCATTTTTAGGTAGGAGGGCACTGATTGAGAGTGAGCGCTCTGGTCAGAGCGTCCGGCTCTGAATCAGGCCCACAATTCTATCATACAGATATATCAATAGTATCAGAAGTGTCACACTTGGTGGTGGCACCTACTACGACACCTCCCTACCCCCTGCGGTGTTGTCCCGTTGTCGTCATGCTGGAGGTTTGCTCAGCGCTCCAGGAGGTGGCTTTTCAGGCTGTTTCGGTGCCAGGGACTGTTGTAAATTACAAAGGACCCCTAGTATTGGTGGCCATGTACCATCTGAAATTCTGAGCAACCATAGGGTCGTTCTAAGAACTGATGGAGAGGCCGATGTACTCCCAATAGTACGACTTTCAATGCACCGCATTGGATTAGAGCAGCAGGTCAGATCTAGTAATGCGGGCCACCTGATTTTGTAATGATAATCAGCCCAGGATGCTACGTACTCACTCTGGGCCTGATTCAGAGGTGGAGGCAGATGCAGCCATGACTACCTAACCCTAACCCCCCCTAATACTCTAATACTTACCTTCTGGATGCCGGCGGTCTGGATACTGGTTCCGGGATCCTAACCTGTCGGGATTTCGGCCTCAGTATTCAGACCATCGGCATCCCGCACGTCGGGATGCCGACTAAATCCTGATTAAACCATCTGTGCTCAATCATGGATATCCTCATAACCTGGACTGTTAAGGCATCTTGAGGACGGAGTTTGGGAACCACTAGCATAGTGTATACCTAGCTTTCGACATGAATTGGTGCTATGCAGAGCCGTAACTAGATTTTTTGGTGCCCTGTGCCAGAAAGAGCATTGGCGCCCCCCCTCCCATATTTTTCGAATAGGGACATAAGACTTGCACCCAAAAAAGGGCCATGGCCTCATGCGGAAGGGCCAGGGAAGAGATAGAGGAGGCCAGGAGATGCTGGGGATAGAAGAAGAGGAAGCTACAAGTGACAATGATAATAAACAGAAAATTGACAGACCCAAACAGCGCCCCCTGCCCTGCGGTGCCCTGTGCCAGGGCACTGGTCGCACCACCCTAGTTGCGGCCCTGGTGCTATGCATCTAGCATTCATGCTTGCATATTTATACTTCCCTACAGTATTTTACTGTTAGTGGCATACAGAATAATTTATATTTTTAATGTAAGTATAGTTGAAAAACATTGTTTCAGAGGTAAAAGAGCAATTAATTTAAACATTGAAAAATGTTTCCATTGAACGCTTTGTATAATAATGGAAAAGGTTCATTTATATTATAAAATATAATCAATAAAAAAGCTAAGATCTGATTATATGAAAAAACAAGCAAAGTTAGTACAGGTTGAGTCTCCCATATCCAAAATGCTTGGGACCAGGGGTATATTGGATAACGGAATATTCCGTATTTTGAAATATATATATATACACACCATAATGAAATATCTTGTGAATGGGACCCAAATCTAAACACAGAATGCATTTATGTATTATATACGGAATCGGAATGAATTACTGCCGGACGCAAGTCCGTCAGTTCAAATCCCGACAGCGGCTGGCCAACATGGCTGAAAATCCCGATCGTCCCAAGGTAAGTATTAACTAACCTAACCTCCCCCCCTAACCCTCCTTAGGGGTGCCTAACCCTAACCTTCCCCCCAGTGCCTAACCCTAATCCACCCTCAAAGTGCCTAAACCTAACCCCCCCTTCCCCGCCGCCTAAACCTAAGTCCCCCGGGGGGGTGCCTAACCCTAAGTCCCCCCCGGGGTGCCTAACCATAACCCCCCCTTCCCCTAGCCTAAATCTAACCTTCCGGGGGGTTGCCTAACCCTAAGTAGCCCCCGGGAGCCCTAAACCTACCCCCCCCCCTCGCGGCTGTCCATAGGGGCTGTGTCCACTCCAAAATCTATAGGGGCTGGCTGGCTGTGTTGTGCAGTGTCCCATAAAGGCTGTAGTCCTAAAGGGGTGCTGTAGTGTGGTCCAGGGGGTGCTCTGTCCATCAGGGGTGCTCCCCCCAATTGCAAAAAAACACAATTCTTTTTTTTCTGTTTGTGTGCGCATAAGTCAAGGGCCGGCTGGCTCGTCTGTTGAAGGGTGGTGTAACCCCAAAGTGCCTGAAAAGAAAAAAAATCTTTTTCTGTGTTTGTGACTTGTGCGTGCATTATCCGCACGTGCATCAACAAAGTAGCAGCGCCAAGCGTGCGCCTGTGTCATAAATCAAGGGCCGACTGGCTTGTCTGTTGAAGGGTGGTGTAACCCCCAAAGTGCCGGAAAAAAATTAAAACATTTTTTTTCTGTGTTTGTGACTTGTGTGCAGTGTCCCATAAAGGCTGTAGTCCTAAAGGGGTGCTGTCCAGGGGGTGCTCTGTCCATCAGGGATGCTCCCCCCAAGTGCAAAAAAAACATTTATTTTTTTTCTGTTTGTGTGCTCTAGCCGCACGTGCATCAACAAAGTAGCAGCGCCAAGCGTGCGCCTGTGTGATAAGTCTAGGGCCGGCTGGCTCGTCTGTTGAAGGGTGGTGTAATCCCAAAGTGCCTGAAAAAAAATTAAAAATATATTTTTCTGTGTTTGTGACTTGCGTGCACTGTAGCCGCACATGCATCAACAAAGTAGCAGCACCAAGCGTGCGCCTGTGTCATAAGTCAAGGGCCGGTTTGGACATGTGGTCCTGACTGAAGGACCAGCCAACAATTTCTGACATGTGTACTGTCACTGCATATGATACTGTCACCATTGACAGAATGATGGAGGATTACATCGGTGACAGCATCCAAGTAGGCATGTCAGACAGTCCGTACCTGTACTGGCAGGAAAAAGAGGAAATTTGGAGGCCCCTGTTCAAACTGGTTGTATTTTACCTAAGTTGCCCCCGCCCCAGTGTGCACTCTGAAAGAGCGTTTAGTGCAGCCGGGAACCTTGTCAGCGAAAGGCTTAGGAGGTTGCTTCCACAAAATGTGGAGAAGATGATGTTCATCAAAATGAATTATCAATTCATCCAGGAAGATCAGCCTTCAGAAAATACAGAGGAACCTGTGGTGGTGGATTCCAGCGGGGATGAACTAATACTCTGTGAGGATGAGGACAACACTGAAGTGGATGAGGAATCAGTGGATGAGGAGGATGAGGACGACATCTTACCCTGGCGCTGAAATGATTGATTTGTTAAAGTGTGCATCTCCTGTTTATTCAACATGGGGCCTAGTTTTTCAAACTGCCATCCTGTCTGCCACTGCAGTGCCACTCCTAGGTGGTATATATATATATATATATATATATATATATATATACTGTATATATATATAGAATTAAAATATACCAGAGGGCGCTAGATAAACAATTTAAATAGAGTTCTCCTATAGAATGTTCTTCTATAAGTAATAAGTCCAAATCTTGGTCTCTCTTTTCTTATCTCAAAACTTCAGATGAATTATTTTTATTTGTGTAGAAACTCCAATATTTAAACTTCATATATGACCAGTAGATATCTGGAAGATATCTGGAAGATATTCCCCTCACTAAAGAAGCCAAAGGCCAATCAGTAATACAATTTTCACAATTTTATTAAAATCTTTATACAGAAGAATTCTAAAAAACTGTGCTTACTGCTTAAAATGTTGTCGACATCCAAAACCATGGTACAGGGAGATGGTAAGTACTCCTGCCTTCACCTCTGGTCATATTTGAAGTTTACATATTGGAGTTTCTACACAAAGAAATTAATCTGAAGTTTTGAGATAACAAAAGAGAGACCACGTTTTGGACTTATTACCTATAGGAGAACATTCTATAGGAGAACAGTATTTAAATTGTTTATCTAGCGCCCTATGATATATTTTTATTAATGTCCATCATTTGGTTCCGGCTAACAGGGGATCTACCAAGAGGAGCAGCTGAGTATTTGTAGTACTAAATAAGGATATTTTCTGTATGTATATATATATATATATATATATATATATATATACTGGCTGATGTACCCGTTTTCACTCGGGTGGCCCTTAGATATTTAAGGGTAAATTTACTAACATATGAGTTTTTAGAAGTGAGTTTTAGAAGAGATGTTGCCCATAGCAACCATTCAGATGCTAGCTATTATCTTCTAGAAGGTGCTAGTTAAACGTTAAGTAGAATCTGACTGGTTGCTACGGGCAACATCTCTTTTAAAACTCACTTCTAAAACCTCTCACTTTAGTAAATTTACCTCTTATTGTTTCCATTTCCAAATCACCATAGTAAGACATTCCCCTCCTTCACCTGTATAGAAATACATACCTCCCTCACACCTGTAGTAACTTTTTCCCCTCCCTCACCTCTGTGGAGTAACACATTCCCCTCCCTCACTTCTGTAGTACTTTACCCCCGCTCACCCCTTTAGAAATATATTCCCACCCCTCACCTCATTAATAACACATTACTAACCCTTGTAGTAACACATTCCCCTCCCTCACCCCATAGTAACACATTTCACATTCCCCTCCCTCACCTGTGTATTTACACATTCCGCTCTCTTACCTGTGTAGTAAAACATTCCCCTTCCTCACCTGTGTATTTACACATTCCCCTCTCTTACCTGTGTAGTAAAACATTCCCCTTCCTCACCTGTGTAGTTACACATTCCCCTCTCATACTGATATTGTAACACATTCCCTTCCCTCACCTTTATAGTAGTACATTCCTCTCCCTCATCTGTGTAGTAACACATTCTGCTCCCTCACCTCTACAGTAAAACATTCCCTTCTCACTATTTAAGTAGGGGAGCCACACCAACTGCCAGTGGGTGCCTGCATCATTGAAGCCATATACTCACTGATTTTTATGTTTCTAGGTCCAGGGGTTTGGGCTGGGTGTTGATGAGTCAGTTAGTCAGATAGTTAGTCAGTCAGTCAGGACATTTGATTATATATATATATATATATATATATATATATATATATATATATATAGTAACGGATGCGCCTGGATTCCCCCAGGTACTGTAGCCCTTAGATATTTACTATTTCCATTTTCTTCATCTTATTTTAACTTAACTTATATGCTTAGTTCACTATATGCCACAGAAGTAGTATCCATTTAAATAAATTGAGTTTTTTAAACTTTTTTTAATATGAATGAATAGAAGGTGCTGGACCTCAAGCACACTTCCCTCTCATCCTCACCCACAAAATAGATTTGCAAGAGTTAGGCTTCCTGTTGAGGTGCTGGCAGCAAACCTCCTACCAAGTGATACACCTGCCCTCAAACTTTAAAGCCCAACATTAAGCCACTAGTACAACCCACAGCCATTGTATTTCCAAACACAGTCAATGAAGTGAACATGATAGAGGTGGCTGTCTATTAGAAGGCTGTAAAGAGGCTTGGGCAGAGGGACTGTACCTTCCCGAAGCTGCAGCCCATGCAGAGTGCAACCACCTTCCACTTGAGGGCATTGCAGCACTAGCACTTGTGGCTCATGGTACCCATGGGGACAGTGCTGTCTCTCTCAGGATCATAGGCCATGTCTGAGCGAGCCTTGACCGAAGGATGTGTTTGCCTTTCTGCTCGTCTTCCAGGATTGTTTTATTCATATTGAGACTGTGCTGCTCTGTGCACCTCGGGGTGATCTTGGTTGTACCTGGCCACCACTGCTCTATTCACCTCAGGGTTTTGTTGGTATATGGCCATTGTAGCATGGTACACCACAGGATTACTCTGTGCATGTTTCCTTGCTTCCTCTGTTTAGCGTCTGTTTATCTGTCACGACATTTGGCAGGAGCATTCTTGCGGACAGAAAGAGGTGATGCCTGTGAGAGGTGTGAGGCAGGGTCGGGCTGGGGAATGGGTGGTGTGGTGGACACCTCTTGAGGTTCATGTGGCAGATACGCATCGTAATGACCCTTAGAGAGGTCCTCACAGGGAAATGTTCATCAGTAAAACTCTCATAGAGCTCACCATTACAGTAAACATCGGAGATGAACTCTAACAGTTTCCAAGCCAGCATTAGTTCACATAAACCACCATAAGTAAAGGGGTGGGACATGTTAAGGAGGTACTCAACAGAACTGGTCTAGTTGTCTCCCTCGGTGTCATGGGACATGTTGGAGAAGTACTCCCAGTTGTCCACCACATGCTTCAAAATTAGACCACACACCTCCGTAGCCATTAGCTGAGTGCCATACATGAGATAGGAGAAAGATTGGTAGAGGCAGGCTCCCTCCTTTGTGATGGGGACAATGGTGTGAGGCACCATCTCTCTATTAACATTCAAAAACACAATTGCCATGTTCAATAGGCAGCTCCAGAGGTGGGGCTGCAGCACAGTCCAATATTCGAACAGTGGAGCCACACCAACTGCCACCACAAATGCTGCCAAACATCACTGGCAGTTGGTGCAGCTCTACTATTTGAATATTGGACTGCACTGCAGCCTCTAGAGCTGTCACTCTTCCCAGACAATGAGCTTACATTATATATAATGACTATACTCATATATAGTCATTTTGACAGCTTGGTGAATCAGAGTTTTATCTAAACCTTTTATGCTATTTAATTTCAATGATTCTGTATATAAAAACTAAACTATTTTTACAAAGACAGGAAAAGATTTTACTATGAAATTCCTTAGCATATTAATAGAGACAGTATTTTCAAATGGCATGAATTTTATATAGATTCTCCAGAAAATGTTCCAAAAAAATCATAAAGTAATATACTATTAACTAGCAAACTTCTCCAGTATTAGCAAAATGATTCACATCTCTGAACCCTATGACCTATACTGACAATTTTCATTCATTTTATAAATTGTAGATTCTTAATCCATAAATGTAATTTAATATCTAGAAAGCAATTTATGTAATTCCTTGTTAACTTCTCATAATTTCTGCATTTGTTAAAGGAGTCCAGTTTTGTACACGTTGTTCCGCTGGGCTATCACCTTACAGTGTTATACACCCTTCTTTGCTTTATGTTTCTTAATCTGTTTTGTGTGCTGTTGTGACTTTATGTATGTAATTGAAATGTATAAAAGGCATTGTGTTGTTACCCCATGTGGACATGCCCTGTGACAAAAGCATGCAACAAGCTTTTATAAATTATAATGAATAGTAATAATATAGTAGATTTCTAATGTTTTTGCCACACACAGACTGTTGAGTTAATGGCTTTGTGCAGACAGAAAACCTTAACTGTTAGGCGAGCAGAAATGTGAGGACAGGGGTCTACCACCTAGGTAACAGCTAGTTGTTTATAATTCAATCATTATTGTTACATTTACCATTTGATATTTCTGTACTCCTGCTGAAGTTAAGGAAGTTGGTGTGTTTTTAACTATTGATAGTAAAGATTAATTTATTTTGTACATATGGATATGTTCAAGCTTTAGTCCAAAACTCTTAATTGTTTTATGTTTTTTTTCAATATCATAATAGAAACCCTTTAATTTTTTAATATAGCCATGACATACGTGTACTTCATATGTAATCTGTGACTTCTAGTGTTTTCAAATAGCATATAAAATTATTCAAACCTCTTCTTCAACAAAAGACGTAAAACATGCAGCACAGAATGGAGGCAAATGTAAATATGCTATATTTTGCCCGAGCCTTCCTGCAGTGGCAAACGCAGTGTTTTATAAGGGGGTTTCCAAAAAAAAAAATTCTAACCAGAATAACCCTGAAACATACACTCTATTGTGTAGTTCAAGTGTTTTTATGTATAATATATATTTATTATGCATATAATGCACAAAATCAGATGACACTCAGGGATCCTCAACAATAATGAAAGAACGCTGACACAGATAGTAAAGAGTGACATCTTTTTACTGGGGGTTCCTGAGTGCCATCTGATTTTGCCCATTACATTTATTTTATAGGAAAGGCACCTGGACATGCTGCATTATTTTAACCAGGGGAGTGCCGGGCAGGTTGGATATATTATGTATTATAGCTTTGCCCTCTCAGACACACACATACACACACATACACACAAACACACACACCTCTTTCACTTAAAAACACGCACACACACGCATTCAAATAAACACAGCTGCTATCGTTTATTAAAGACACCTTGACCGAATGAAGATAATGGATAGAGGAAGAGAAAGAAGGAGCCATACAGTAATACTGCTACATTTTCATATTTTGACTGCATACTTGATTGTCATATAGTTATCTCGGGTGGGGGGTGGATGTGCTTATTAAGGTGAGTTGCACACACACCACACACAGACAGACACAGACACACCTACTTATCTCTCACATAAAAATAAAACACAGCCAACATAATTTATTAAAGACTACCAGCACCCCACAACATGTGACACACAGACCTGCCGAGTCAGTGGAAAGTGTAGTCAATGCCTCCCCGGCCAGCTCTTGGGTCTATTTACTAAGCCTTGGGTGGAGATATAGTGAACGGAGATAAAATCCCAACCAATCAGCTCCTAACTGTCATTTTTCAAAACAGCCTATAACATGGCAGTTAGGAGCTGATTGGTTCAGACTTTATCTTTGTTTACTTTATCTTCATCCAAGGTTTAGTAAATAGGCCCTTCTGTCTCAAAGCTCCATGGGAGAACTTATAGAGAGGAGCTGTGCACCACCACTGTACTGTAGCTCTACCTCCAGTATATTCAGGCAGCAGCCAGCCTCTCTGTGAGAATATAAGGAGACAGCTTCATTACAGAAAATAAAAATGGTCAGATGTGTGGCGATGGATTGGTGGGTAGGGGGGGTTTCTAGGTACTCAGAAACCCCCCCGTGCTTGCACTTATGTGCTGTACAACTATTCTCTAAACTTGTATTCCAGTCAAGACAGGTTTTCCCTAATGGCAACCAATTAAGTTGTTGACAGCACTAACTATCTCATTAGAGTACTTGCCATCTCTGTAGGCATGTGTAACACTCCATAAGGAATGTACGGCAGGAGCCAGTTAGAGAGCAGCAGAATAATTATGTCTGTCTGTGTAACATCTGAGACTATTGCAGCACTGAAGCATTAATAGTCGCTGTACTGTCTAACCTGAGCTACTGAGTTTGTTAGGAAAAATCTGTTCACCAATATTTCGCTAAATAATAAGTGGTCTAATTAATTTATGAAGCATTGACAGTAAAACCATCAGAGTGAAACAGTCAGATCTTTGCACAATTTAACAAGAGGTTAAATGCTGAGATATTAGTGATTTCTCCTGAGATATCTTATATTCCAATGCTTACCACTGACCTTTATGGGACAATGGCCTAAATTAATTTATCAACATTTTGCCTTAGTCAATTGATCTTAACATGTCTGAATGGGGTTCATTTAATTCCACAGTGGGGACCAGCAAAGAAAGAATGACTTAACTGTACCTCTGCCAGGTAAACTTACATTAACAGAATAGCAGGACAGATAATAGGCAGGGCGACTGGGGCAGTCGCCTATGGGCCCCAACACATACCCCCAGGTCTAGAACCTGTTATGGATGTCTAAAGAGGTGCCTAATTCATGACCCACGACAGTGTCATCTGTGTGTCCTGGAGGGTCTGGCAGTGACGCAATGTAATTACAGTTGTGTCCTCACTCATCATTGCAGCAGTCGCGCCAAACAGCGCTCCGCGCACCTGGTCCTGTGAGACTCGGCTAGCGCCAAGCTAAATGCACCTAAGTCGCAATGTGATGCGATTAGGAGGCACCAGCAGACTGTGCTAATTAATTTGATATCTAACACTTGCACATCTGTGTCCGACTGAGTCTCTCAATCAGCATATGAATTGCTACTGTTATGCGTTACCAGTGTGGCTCATCACTTGCTGGGTAGCTGGGACGCCTTATCACACTGTGGCATTGGCCACTGTTCACGCCGGTTAATGAGTGACTGAGACGCCGGGTGGCTACAGGGCACTCTGGGTCTGAATTAACTTGACAGCCAGAGCCTGGCTGTACATGCCTTTGTGCAGCTGCTATTGATATATCATTAATGGGATTGGTCCTCTCCTCAGCTGGCTATTGGTTCATACTCTTGTTATTACCCAGTCAGTGCTTGACTTCCACGCCGGTGATAGCATATACTGTACCTCAGTGCTGCTGCCTGGTCTGTTCATTGTGTATCATTGTACTGATCTCCTGCTCTGCATATGCCCAGCTGTCTGTTTCCAATTTACTACGTTCTTGTGGAATTTTAATTATTGCTTCTACCAACTGTAAGTGCTACCAAACCTACACGGTGAATTCAATCTTTGCTGTTTTCCAACTACAAATTATATATACCTATGCTCACACAGTGAATATCATCTATGCTGTTGTGTTTCTGCAAATACAAATATCTGCCTTGCACAAGTGTATATATATCCATGCTGTTTATCTCTGCAAATACAAAGCCTCAGTGAATGCTATTCTGCTAATTACCGACTTTGAGCTATAGTACCTCTGCCAGGGGCGTATCTATAATGGGTGAAAGGTGTGCGGGGAACACGGGCCCCTGGGTCTAGTGGGGCCCCGCACCACACACCCTGCACCCATAATATTACTTACTTCCCCGGAGTCCCACGTCGGCGTCGGGGTCCGGCTCTGGAAAACGGCCGGAAAATGGCCGCGGTGGACATTTTCCCGTCGTTTACGCATGTGCAGTACAGGGAAAATGGCCATTTTCCTGGTTACCTGTGCATACATTATAGACACTGGGCACACTCTAGTGCCCAGAGTCTATAACTCCGGCGCTGGCCAAGGACAGCTCAGTGCACTGCCAGCCGCTGGGCAGAGAGGAGGGGGTCAGTGTCGGAGACTGCACACGGGCCCCCTCCTCTCTAGAATCACCCCTGACCTCTGCCATTCAATATATTTGCTGTGTTGGATTATGTGTTGCTGTTACACTAGCAAGTCTTTCTGTTGTGGACTGCTAATTCACCTGTTGGCTATCCAGACAATCTGTCCTGCAATTAACCCTGTGGATGCTGGTTCTGCAAATACCCTGACCCTGAAATGTATATGTGTCTACTCCAGACAATATTCTGTAACCACTCTAGTATTGTGTAAGCCCCTACTGATTGAGATTAAGACCTGGCGGCAGCCTAAGTACCAGTGAGTGTATTCAACTGTATGGGAACAATGGGTTGTTATAGGCAGAATATCTCAGTAGGAGGCTCTAGGGGTCTTATACATACTGTATGTAGGGGTGTTTCATAACAGCTACAATGCAGTGGCCATAACTTTTTTCCTCACCAAGTTCTGTGTACAGACTCAGTTCAGGGGCAATGCTTTGGATTTCTCTCATCTGTTGTCATTACAGGTAAGTGGGATAAATTCTCATTGTTTTCCAGCTCAGCATCTAAGCTTAATGTACCATAGTGCTTGTACTAAAACTTCCTCTTACACAGAGGATCATACTAGGCAGCCTAGAACACAAATTAATAGTGGGAGCATCAGTGTTTTCAGTCTACACATGTTTCCTGATGGTTCTGCTGAAAGATACATAGGGCGGGATGTACTAAAGGAAAAATGTTTTCAGGATTTTTACCACATTTCCATATGTACTAAGCCCCGGCCACCCTATTATCGGTGTGGAGAGTAATGCCAGAAAAAACCTTGCATTATCCTATAGAAGCCTATGGGCTTCTTACCGTATCCCGCACCCGATGATTTGCCGCTGCCCTGGAAAGTTGTCCAGCACTGGCCCTCACTCACCTGAGTGTCCTGCATGCTGGCCCGTGCTCCTCCTGGGTCCTCTGCCTCCTCCTAATTTTCTTGCAGCTGCATGGAGGAGGAAGAAGAGCCCGGGACTTCCTGCATCAGTCACCAGCAGGAAGTGCCTGGGGCTCGGAGGGGGCAGGGTCCCATGGAGACCCCCTCATCCGGCGTCAGCAGCTCTTATCGCAAGAGCTGTCCTTTGCGTTACTATTCGCATATGTTAGTACATACAGATCTGCCCAGCTATTTTGTTGCTCATGGCGTGGCGTGAGTCGCGCCATGGACTTGTGGCGTGGCGTGCAGGCCTCTGAGTTGCGCCATGGACTTGTGGAATACCGTGGTATTCTTCAACAAAGGATATGCTATGGCATGTAAAACAGTGCTTAACCGCTGGGTGGCGAGTGCTCCACTTTTGTAATTGCATGTAATACAGTGCTTAATTGCTGGGAGGCGAGTGCTCCACTGTTGTAATTTGTACTGAATGCCTTGTACTGAATGCCATACTGTTAAACTTACAGTAAATTGGATGGATATCACATTCACAGCATTTGCATGTACTGGACGCACAACCCATACTGTATTTTTAATGTCACATAATATACATATACAGTATATAGTACTTTACCATACCGTAACATCTTATAACAGGATGCAAATCACTGCACATACTGTATTGTACATACGGTACGGTGCAGTAACTGAATAGTAGAGAAGTTGCCCGAGTTGTTGTCACGGTATAACCGATACTGTAGATTAATGGGATGCACGCACAGCTTTCACTGAGATGGGATGCATTACAGTATGACAATTTTTTTTATTTTTTATTATTAAAAACAGCAGCGGGAGGAGTGCACAAGGATGAGGCCGCTCTGTGCGGTTCACTGTAGCTGTCGTGTGGGCTAGTGATTAGGTGATCACTTTGGTAGAATTATGGTCCCGGGTTCGATCCCTGGAAAAGAATATACCGTACCGTATATTTTTTTTTATTGTCACTGTCTGCTTTGGACACTATAGTGAAACTACTTTAGTAGTGTTGTACTGTACTGTAATACTGTAGTGTTGTTGTTTAAAAGGCTGCTTAAAAGTAAGACATTATAAACTGATTGTGTGTTTAAATAGTGCAAAACTTTCGTCAATGACTGCGCTGTGGTGGCTGTCTGCTTCGAGGGGTTGCAATGGGATTTCATGCGCATGCCCAGTGGAGGGTTTACAATGGGATCTGTAGTGCCAAGAGAGGGCTCTGTGTTTCAATGAATAGTGATTTCATAACTGCAGAAACCGCTAGTGAATCTACTGTCTAGAATGTGAGACAGGGCTCTGTATCACAAACTGGGCGCCCAAAACGCAAAACGCAAACAAAACGCAAACATGCGACAACGTAGATGCGGTCTCAGCCTTACGCACTATGGCTACGTCCCTTGGTGTGTGTCTGAGAGAGGTTTCCGACTGTGAGAGAGCGCTCTGTGTTCAAAGCTGACTGTGCGTTTGAAGTGCAAAATAGCGTTGCATCGCAAACTTATGACAATGGTGATGCTGCTCCAACCTTGCACACTAAGGGCCTGATTCAGAGCCGGACGCTATTTGCGGACGGTCATTCTGAAAAAGGGTCTGGCTATTTAAATTAAGCGCTCGCTCTTTGCGGTCTGTTGACGCCTCTATGTCTGAACGAGTGAACGAAACATGCGCTGGCTATTTTGAAAAAATGCCCCCTGGCCGCTCGCATCATACGTCATCTCCGCTATTTATTAGATTAATCGAGTACATCGAACGGCGTCTGAACTGCTCGCTATTCTTGTGGTAGCATTTTCCTACCGCAATCATGCGAGCAGTTCAGGCTAAAAGACAACCATGTGACGTGGCCGATGACGCTGCTTTGCTAATTATGAACTCCCATTAAATGCCCGTTTTGACCGATCTCCACTCCCCGTTTTCAAGCACCTTCCCCTGTTACCACCCACAAATGCCTCATCCTGTCACTCATATTAGCAGGCATTCGCTATTTTGCGAGCACACGATTTCCGACCGCACTGACTGGTTGGCGCATGCGCATTACAACCCATATGCATGCGCAGATGTGCGAACATCACTCGGAACGAACGAGCGGCCGCTTACGAGCGGCTCTGAATCAGGCCCTATGTACAGTAGTAGTGGGATCTGTATGAGAGAGAGCTCTCTGTATTACACGTGTGGCACTATGGTGGCTGTCAGCCATCTGTGATGGATTAGAAATGGAGGGGGGTACAATGGGATCTGTGGCGCCAAGCCATACGCCATGTAGCGCTATGCCATCACTGAGCATGCGCAGTTGGCTGTATTACTGCAGTCGGTACAGTACTGTATGCTGTTGAATTTCCATCTCTGGCGGGCGCATGCCCAGTAGGAGGTTTGCGATGGGATTTCAGGCGCATGCCCAGTGGGGCCGAGAGTCATACACAGTGCGCATTAGGTCCCTTCCCCCAAAGCAAGCCAAGAGCCTCACATTACCATAATAAAGGAAGCTTTGTTAATCCATTTACTGTAAGCAGTCAGTTCTGCCCCAGTGTCCTGAAAAATGCTACGAATTGTGACCATTGCCAAGGACACCATCCCCCGTCTGCTAGGACAACTAGTGTGCCGCTATGAATGTGCCTGTACTGAATATTAAAAACTGACGGTGCCGTAGAATATAGCACCACAGAATAGTGATTTCATAACTGCAGAAACTGCTATTGAATCCACTGTCTAGAATGTGAGACAGGGCTCTGTATCACAAACTGGGCGCCCAAAACACAAAACGCAAACATGCGACAACGTAGATGCGGTCTCAGCCTTACGCACTATGGCTACGTCCCTTGGTGTGTGTCTGAGAGAGGTTTCCGACTGTGAGAGAGCGCTCTGTGTTCAAAGCTGACTGTGCATTTGAAGCGCAAAATAGCGTTGCATCGAAAACTTATGACAATGGTGATGCTGATCCAACCTTGAACACTAAGTACGGTAGTAGTGGGATCTGTATGACAGAGAGCTCTCTGTATTACACGTTTGGCGCTATGGTGGCTGTTAGCCATCGGCAATGGATTAGAAATGGAGGGGGGTACAATGGGATCTGTGGCGCCAAGCCATACGCCATGTAGCGCTATGCCATCACTGAGCATGCGCAGTTGGCTGTATTACTGTAGTCAGTACAGTACTGTATGCTGTTGAATTTCCATCTCTGGCGGGCGCATGCCCAGTAGGAGGTTTGCGATGGGATTTCAGGCGCATGCCCAGCGGGGCCGAGAGTCATACACAGTGCGCATCAGGTCTCTTCCCCCAAAGCAAGCAAGAGCCTCACCTTACCATAATAAAGGAAGCTTTGTTAATCCATTTACTGTAAGCAGTCAGCTCTGCCCCAGTGTCCTGAAAAATGCTAAGAATTGTGACCATTGCCAAGGACACCATCCCCCGTCTGCTAGGACAACTAGTGTGCTGCTATGAATGTGCCTGTACTGAATATTAAAAACTGACGGTGCCGTAGAATATAGCACCACAGAATAGTGATTTCATAACTGCAGAAACTGCTAGTGAATCTACTGTCTAGAATGTGAGACAGGGCTGACGGTGCTGTGTATAGCATTACACCACAAACTTGTGTCAATGTAGTGATAGTGATTTCATGACTTTAGAAACTTTTCAATCCCGTGATGCCCACACTACTTTGCCACTACGGTTATGACTACATTACAGTGCACCACAGACGCCTGCCATAATGAGTGAATTAGTGTCGACGTGCATCGTGCGTCGTGCGTCGTGCGATGTACGACGTGCGTCACTGGCTAGTGAGAAATGGCTTCTATGAGGGCAAGACGCTACTCATCCGGCAAGCTCTTTGTCTTGGTGAAGTGGCGGGACCAAGCGTTCACCACTAACCAGGACAAAGAGCTCGCCTACAGAAGCGCGAGCAGAGAAATATATCGCCTATATGGCGTACGGCGCAAAGTACGGTCACTCCAGCGCAGGTGGTCGGATTTGCTTAGGAGGGACAGGCCTCGTCTCGAGCGAATTAGGAGGCGAATAATTCGAAGTAAGTACAGCATTGCTGTATAATCACATGAATTACAGTATACTGTACAATAACGAATACAGTACAATGCACGACTCTGACATACTCTACATTACTGTACACTGCACTGTAGGGTATTGGATACTACAGTACCTGACGATGACTGATAGTTGTTACCACATACTGACATGACTGGCAGACATTTGATTGACAGGCTGATTAAATCTACAGTACTGTACATTGACTAAAGGGTTACACACTATTGGACGACAAGGCTTGTTTGATTAATAAACCTACAGTAACAAAAGACAAGTTGATTGATCCACCATTCTAATGTCTGTCGACCAAATCTATGTTAACGTACAGTACTGTACACACTATTTTTCTGTGCTTGGCCTGCCCCCTTTAAGTCTGACATTATTACTGTACGTCATGGACAGATTCAGGGGTCTCCAATCAGCTCCCAACTATCATCTCACAGGCTGTGTTTGAAAAATGAAATTTGGGAGCTGATTGGCTGGGTATCTTATCACTTCTCACTCGGTGCCCCATTTACAAATGAAGGGAAATACCAGGGGGAATTTTCGTTTGGTATCACTGTGATACAAACGATAATTCCACTGGTACTGTATTTATTAATACCGTACTTACCCCTCCGGCGAGGTCTCGCAAAGTCCTCAGCGAGGTCCTCCGCTGGGTTCGGGCTCCAGTGTCATGCGCATGTGCCATCTTGTACAGCTCGTGGGGTGGCAACAGTGCCACCCACATAGCCTATGTGTGACGTTGCACCACTTGGTCATACAGTACTTTACTGGACTGTATATTTTTTTATATACAGGACAGTACAGTACCATACTGTTTTATGTTGGGCCCAATGCCAGATTCACATACTACAGTAGTTTATGTACTACAGTATACTGTATTGGTTTGTATTTTAATCAATAGCTAATTCCCTAAGGCCATCTACAGTACTGTACCGTAATCCCTCTCCAATTTGGAATAGAGGTCTGAACTTTTGTTTTCAAATGCTCCTTAATGATGACATGTATTTTTCCCCACAGGGCGAGAAACCCCCCCTGCCCCGGCAGCGCCACCACCGCCGCCACCACCACTGCCACCACCCCCATCACCGGCAGCAGCCGGGCCCAGTGGGCTGAATTTTCGGAGTAAGTACAGTACACACTACTGTACACTGTTCTCTCTCTCTCTCTCTCTCTTTCTCTCTCTCTCTCTCATTTGTGTGTTTGTTTTTTGTGTTTTTGGTGTTATGGAGACTCTGGTCAAAAGTCGTACAGTTTATTTGTTTAAAAATGGTTTTGAGGGAAACTGACAGTACAGTGTTCTTTTTCCACAGTCCTACCTCCACGACCACAACCACCACCACCTTCTCCAGCCTCCTCAAATGACAGTGGTAATGATTACAACAGTTACAGTATGGACACAATAGTGTCATGCTACTGCCTTTTTGATTTTTTGTATAATATTTTTTTTCTTATACTGCACACACAGACAGACTCGTCATTGATGAGGAGGCTGCAGGAAGCCCCATGCCCTGTAAGTAAAGTACACCACATTGTTTTCTACAGCATTGTATACTGTATCTCTCCTTTTCTTCCCTTGTCAGTCTCTCTCTCTCTCTCTCTCTCTCTGTCTGTCTTTCTCTCTCCCTCTCCCCCTCCCTCTCCCTCTTTCTTTCTCTTTATCTTTCTCTCTCTTTCATTTTCCTCTCTCTCTTTTTCACTCTCTTTCCCTGTTTTTCTCTCTTTCTTTTTCTCTCTCTCTCTTTCTCTCTCTCCCTGTCTCCCTCTGTTTCTCTCTCTCTCTCTTAAAACATCTCCAACGTCTTCTCCTTACACAATAATTGTTTCTGTCCTTGTGTATTTTAGTTGAAGACATGACATTGAAGTGCCTCAGCCCTCCCCAGGGCAAGAGGAGGACCCAGACTCCCCTCCCCAGCCAAGTAAGTACTGTATACAGTTTTATACTGTAGGACATTTTGTATTAATACTGTAATACAGTACAGTATATACTGTAGTAATGTTACAGTTGAGTATGTTTAACCTCTACTTTCCCACTGAGTACTGTACAATAGTGTATTATTATTTTCTTTATGCAGAACACCTCCATATAGTGATTGTGGAGCTGGACAGCAGCGAATCCAGTAAACCTTTCTTTGTTTTTCTCTCTCTCACTCTTTCTCTCTCTCTCTCTTTTTCTCTCCCTCTGTCTTTCTCTCTCGCCCTCTCCCCCTATCTCTCTCTCTTTCTTTCTCTCCCTGTCTCCCTCTGTTTCTCTCTCTCTCTCTTAAAACATCTCCAAAGTCTTCTCTCTTTTCTGTAACATACTGTACTGTCATTTTGTTCAACAGCATCACCAACCAGTGGCCTCCCAATGCCATGTAAGTACAGTACTGTATCTCTCTGCTTTATTTCCCTAGTCTCTCTCTCTTTCTCTCTCCCTCTCTCTCTCTTTCTTTCTCTCTCCCCCTCTATCTTTCTCTCTCTCTCCCTCCCTCTTTCTCTCTCTTTTTTTCTCTCTCTCTCTTTCTCTCTCTTTACATGTTTTTTTCCCACAGTTCCAGAGACCGTACCCCCAACCGGCCCCAGCGAGAGTCTGCGTAAGTACAGTACTGTACACTACAGTACATTTCTCTCTCTCTCTCTCTCTCTTTTTCTCTCTCTCTCTCTCTCTCGCTTTTTCTTTCTCTGTCTCTTTCTCTCTCTTTTTCTCTCTCTTTCTCTCTCCCTCTTTCTTTCTCTCCTTCCCTCTCCCCCCCTCTCTCTCTCTCTTTCTCTTTCTCTCTCCCTCTGTCTTTCTCTCTCACCCTCTCCCCCTCTCTCTCTTTCTTTCTCTCTCCCTCTTTCTTTCTCTCCTTCCCTCTCCCCCTCTCTCTCTTTCTCTTTATCTCTGTCTTTCTTTCTCTTTTTCTCTCTCTCTTTTTCTTTCTCTGTCTCTTTTTCTCTTTTTTTTCTCTCTCTCTTTTTCTCTCTCCCTTTCTTTCTCTTTCTCTCTCTCTCTCTCCCCCTCTATCTTTCTCTTTCTCTCCCTCTCCTTTGTTTCTCTTTCTTTCTCTCCCTCCCTCCCTCTCCCCCCCTCTCTCTCTTTTTCTCTTTCTCTCTCTCTCCCTCTCCCTTTCTCTCTTTCTCTATCCCTCTCTCCCCCTCTATCTTTCTCTCTCTCCCTCTCCTTTGTTTCTCTCTCTCTTTTTCTCTCTTTCTCTCTCTCTTTCTCCCTCTCTCTTTCTTTCTCTCCCTCCCTCTCCCTCTCTCTCTGTCTCTACCTCTCTCCCCCCCTTTCTCCCTCTCTCTCTGTCTCTCCCTCTCTATCTCCCTCCCTTTCTCCCTCTCTCTCTGTCTCTCCCTCTCTCTCTCCCTCCCTTTCTCCCTCTCTTTCTCTCACTCTCATGTTTTTCCCTTTCTCATGTTACATGTTTTTTTCCCACAGTTACAGAGACTGTACCCCCAGCCGGCCACAGCGACAGTCTGCGTAAGTACAGTACATTGTTCTCTCTCTCTCTCTTTTTCTCTCTCTCTCTCGCTTTTTCTTTCTCTGTCTCTTTCTCTCTCTTTTACTCTCTCTCTTTCACTCTCCCTCTTTCTTTCTCTCCTTCCCTCTCCCCCTCTCTCTCTCTCTTTCTCTTTATCTCTGTCTTTCTTTCTCTTTTTCTCTCTGTCTTTCTTTCTCTGTCTCTTTCTCTCTTTTTTTTCTCTCTCTCTCTTTATCTCTCTCCCTTTCTTTCTCTTTCTCTCTTTCTCTTTCCCTCTCTCCCCCTCTATCTATCTCTTTCTCTCCCTCTCCTTTGTTTCTCTTTCTTTCTCTCCCTCCCTCCCTCTCCCCCTCTCTCTCTCTTTTTCTCTATCTTTCTCTCCCTCCCTCTCTTTCTCTCTCTCTCTCCCTTTCTCTCTTTCTCTATCCCTCTCTCCCCCTCTATCTTTCTCTCTCTCTCCTTTGTTTCTCTCTCTCTCTCTTTTTCTCTCTTTCTCTCTCTCTTTCTCCCTCTCCCTTTCTTTCTCTCCCTCCCTTTATCCCTCTCTCTGTCTCTCCCTCTCTCTCTCCCTCCCTTTCTCCCTCTCTTTCTCTCACTCTCATGTTTTTACCTTTCTCATGTTACATGTTTTTTTTCCCACAGTTACAGAGACCATACCCCCACCCAACCCCAGCGAGAGTCTGCGTAAGTACAGTACATTGTTCTCTCTCTCTCTTTTTCATTCTCTGTCTCTTTCTCTCTTTTTTTCTCTCTGTCGTGTGTTTTCATAAATTTTTTGACTTGTCAACATTTGTTTTTCTTTGACACACAGATGACTGCTTTATCGTGGAGGCAGGTAGCAGCCCTGCCCCGATCTGTAAGTACAGTAGTGTACTGTACATTACATTGTTCTACCACTGTATACTTACTGTCTCTCTCTCTCCATGCATCTCCAACCTCTTCTCAATACACGCTAATTCTTTCTCTCCTTGTGTTTTTCTTATTTTCCAGTACTGTACAGTATGTTTCCGTGACCTGTCTTTAGGTGCATACACGCTAGACGATTTGGATGAACGCTAACAATATTGTTTATTATACAGTGTTGTTCATATCATCTAGTGTGTACTGTATGCAGTAATCACCAAGGATGCATGTGCGCGCTCCCCCAAGGCATCAACGATATCCACAGTGGGCTGTACATGCAGTTCAATCTATGGATATTGTTAACCCTCCCACCCCCTTGTCTTTCTTTGCTGCCGGCATCAGCAAGTGTGCATAGGGTATACTTGACAATGCCGGCACTGTGACTAACAATATTGCCTCATATACTGTATACAGTACCTGGTCTAATGCCCATGTCCCACACTGTACAGTAAGTGGATACTGTCATTAAAGTGTAATAATACAGTAGTAATAGTACTGTCAGGCTGAATTATTGACATTTTTCCATATTGTTTTCATGCAAAATGAAACATTTTTTTTACCCACAGTGCAAGGCACAGAAGGGCACCAGGCCATAGAGGACTGGAAACGGAAACAGTCCATTTTGTGTAAGTACTGTACCGTACACTACTTTACATTGTCTTCTACTGTATCGCACTCCTTTTTATTACTTTCACAGTGTCTCTCTCTCCCTCCCGTACTACAAAGACCCATGTCACTTGCTCCTGGGCTTGCGTGCGCACTGCCGGACAATCGACCCGGTTGCGCGTGGATCTGAATCAGGCCCTACTGTAATTCTTTCTCTACTGTACTTGTATAACAGGAACATTCTGTTTTTTTCCCCCCACAGTTCTGCAACAAGGAAAGCACAAGCTTTTCCCCACTGACCCAAATTTGGGTTTTTGCCCACGTAACTACTGTACCTTACACTACTAAAGTATACAGTACTATAAATTGTCTTCTACTGTATCACTCTTGTTTTTTGTGTGTTTGTATTGGTGTTATGTACAGTATGGAGGTTTTTTTTCTTAAACACACAGTGAAAAAATTCAAACAGGAACAGCCAGAGCCACAGCTCCCTGGCCTCTGTACGCGTAAGTAGAGTACTGTATCTTTTTCTATCTCTCTCTTTTTCTCTCTCCCTCTCTGTCTTTCTCTCCCCCTGTCTGTGTTTGTTTTTGTTGTTATGGAGGCTCTGTTCAAGATTTATGGTGCATACACACTGGGCGATAAAGTGGACGACTCAGGGAGCATATCGTGTAGTGTGTACGCACCATTACACAGTATATTTGTTTCCAAATGGTTTTGATGGAAACTGTTCTTTTTCCACAGTCCTACCAACACCAATGGCGGCACCACCACCAACGGCGGCACCACCACCCTCCAGTGGCGTTTCCATGCCGCGTAAGTGCAGTACACCACATCCTTTAGAACGCGGCTTGCCGCCCTGAGTAAGTACCGTGCTCTACTGTACATTGTGCTCTCCTTTTTACAGTGCCTCTCTCCTCCTCCTGTACTCCAAAGACCCATCTCCAACCTCTTCTCCTTACACACTAATTGTTTCTGTACTTGTGTAACAGGAATATTATTTTTTTCCCCACAGTGCGGGAACGTGGAAGGCCCCAGCCACAGACACAGCCCCCCACTGGCCAGTTGCCAGAACCTGGGCCAAGCAGGCCTCACAGGCCGTGTAAGTACTGTACCCTACACAACTGTACATTGTCTTCTTCTGTACTGTCTCTCTCCTTTTTTGTTTTCACAGCGTCTCTTTCTCTCTCTTCTGTACTACAAATATGCATCTCCAACCTCTTTTCCTTACACACTGTGTTTTTATTTTTTTTATAAAGGACATCACTCTAAAGGTGCCCATCCACTTAAAGATACCGGTATGACAACCACTGCATGATTACGACATTGTAATCGTGCAGTCGTTTGTCAGTACAGTATGTGATGAGCCTACTCTGAACAAGCAGTTGTTCAGTGCAGGGTCATCAAGCATTTGCAAACATGCTTTGCAGATACTGTACAGTAATAGTCATTAAATTGTGGGAGGTTACTGTACTGTATCTACACCGCACCTAAAGTATCCCTCTGTCTGCCAGCCTGAAGCTTCAGTCAGTATAATGACCTTTGGTGTAGCAATGTTTAGACTGTACAGTACTTTTCCTGCATTGTACCGTACTGTAGCCATTGTATTGTTTTGTTCGTTTATGTACTGTACAGTACTTTGTTAGGAGCTACAGTAGCCAAACCATGTACAGTAGCACCATACCATATAAAGGTAAATACAGCACTGTTAATGTGAATATTTTTTTCTACAGTCTCTCAGGGACCCCAAAGGAGGCAGGGACCACGCCTGACTCGAGGTAGAGTACAGTATGTACGGTAGTGTCAAGATTGTACAATATTGTATATTAGTGTTGTAATACTGTACCCTTTTTTTTCTCCCTACAGAACAAATCATACTGTTTTTGGCCCTGTATTGCCAGAAGGCCCACCACCTGGTGGATTTATTTTTTAATTTTTTGTTTACTTTATTTTTGTTTAGTTTTGACTTTTATTAAAATTTGTTTTATACAGTACAATGTTTTCTGTATTTACTTGCTTCTATGGATAAATTACAGTATACTGTATTTAAATTTATTGATACGGTAGCAACTAAAAGGTAAGAATATACAGTACAGTAAGTCACCCATTCAGTACTTTTATTAATTGCACACCACTCTTAAGGGGTGATTTAATAAAGCTTGGAGAGAGATAAAATTGGAGAAACTGTAAATACAGTAGCACCAACCAATTAGCTACAACAGTAACTGTCATTTTTCAAACACAGCCTGTACAGTGACAGTTAGGATCTGATTGGTTGGTGTTATTTATCTACAATTTTATCTCTGTCTAAGCTTTAACTAAATAAATACATGACAACAGTAAACTTTTTTTAGCCAATCACGTGTTTTTGCGCCAATGGGTGCAAAAGTGCCAACCAATGTGCTCCCAACTGTCATCTCATAGGCTGTGTTTGAAAAATGACTGTTGGGAGCTGATTGACTGACACCTTATCACTTTTTTATCACTTTTCACTCTGTCTCCTAACACTGCTTAGTACAGTAAATAGACCCCTTTGAGTGAAAAGACCAGATCGGCTAAAAAAAGTAAATAGACCACCCCAAAATTGAAAACGGCCCTCAGTGTATACAGTACTGTATGTCTACTGTACTGCATTCTACTGTAAGTGCCGGGCAGCTGTGAAATCACTGTGATGGGGAACAGGGATACTGTACAGTATATGACTGTGGGCGGTAACCCCCATTGGCCGGCGCGCCCCTGGTGAGTGAAATCCTGTCCAGTAGTACCATACACCCCTGCATCTGTGTGTTATTGACTTTTTGTACCTTTTTAATGACAGATGCATGTGTTGGGTCTCAGGCGCACTTAAAGACTGAGTTACATATAGTACAAACTCCAATTGTATAAATTAATGACAATTTTTATTTAACCTACAGTAACATGCTTTACAGAGGGGGGGACTTCTTTAGCTTTCCACCCCCGTAGTCCTCTACTGTCCCCCGCTTCTTTCTTCTGCCGCTGGCATGTCCTGGAGTTCCAAGCTGGACACGGAAATGACTACTGTAAAGTACCTAGGAGGAAAGAAATGACTTGAGAACAGTCCTTACTCAATGCCAACCGATACGCCCTACTGGACCGAGGACTACACAAAAAGATTAGGCTTTTAAGTTAAAATCATCACTGGCACTTTTAGCCTCAGATGCAGAGTTTCACCTATACCAGGTGCAGACTCTACCTTGCATCAGAGTGCAAGGTCCACTGTATGCCCTGAAGAAAGGAGGATAGGCAGAGACGAACAGACAGTAAAAGACAGACACACAGGTATGGTACGGTACATACAGTACTCACCGGAGATATATTCTTTGTCCCGCTCAATCCCACACAGAGAGAATATGCCATGCAAGGCCCTTTCCTGCTATAATAGTGTCACACTAATCTACTGTAACATTAATATCAGCCCTACTGTATCTCACCAGCCTAACAAACTACAATATTAATTAATGTACAGTACAGTTGGCCTCACAGAGGGCCTACCGGTACCTGTTATGGTGGAAGAGGCTTTGAGGGGTGGAACTTCTTTAGCTCTTTTGCTTTCCACCCCTGTAGTCCTCTCCTGTCCTCCGCTTTTCTCTTCACATGGGTCTTCTTCTCTTCAGACCTGTTGGTCTACTGTAGGTTGGGTTTAATGTTCCGTTGGCCTCACATAGGGCCTATCTGTTATGGTGGAAGAGGATTTGAGGGGGGGAACTTCTTTAGCTCTTTTGCTTTCCACCCCTTTAATCCTCTCCTGTCCTCACCTTCTTTTTTCTGCCGCAGCCACATCCTGGACAGCGGCGTCGCCGGGTCTTTCTGTCTTCTGACAAGTCCCTTCAAGTCGTGTTTGTTGATTGCAGATCTGTACTTATATGCGTGACTGTCCTCCATGCATGTTTCCTTGGCCTGCGCAGCACCCCATTCAGCGTGTCCTTAATCAGGGTAAGTTCTTCTTTTCCAATCCTGAATCTTGTCCGGCATCTTGAGAGGATATCTTCTCTTAAATTGTTGTGGATTGGCACTATCTTCCGACTTCCATCAAAGTTCACCCGCTTTGTCCAATTGCAATACAGGTCGTAGGGCACGTGTTCCTGAAATATTGCTTGCACATATCGATGCATCTCACAATTGACAGCTCTGTAAATTTCATTGTCCTTGTCAACGTTGATTACAGCCAGTGGTATATCCGGTAAGGGTGTTCCAAATACAGTCAGTGGTGCTGGCGTGCTCGACATGACAGGCGTTCCTGGTGAAAGTACAGGCATGCTTGCATTGTTGATCCTCGATTCTTCAACTGACCGTTCAGCCAGGCGATGTGATGCCACTGGTGTACTCTCCCACTGAGGCAGGCTGCATGATGGCACTGGTGTCATGTCCAAGTGCTCTGATGCCACTGTATTGTCCATATCTAGCAAGTGGAAGGATGGGTCAATCTCCAAGTTGAAATCGTCGTCATTCTCCTCAGGCTCAAATTCATCCGGTGTGACCATTTCATACTGGATTGCCTGGTCATGTCTCTTCCTGGTACTCTGGGCAGCGACCTCTTGCCATTCTTCTTTACTTTGCCGGATTTCTTCTTTCATTGCTTCTGCAATGGTATCCTTCAGCCCTTCCTTCAGCTCTTCTTTCAAGTTGTCAATTTTCGCTTCCAGTTGACCAACTTTTCCAACGAGGTCTCTCACCATCTTAGCACAGCTACATGTGCATGCGTTACCTTCTTGGAATGACAGTTTTCGCCGAGTTGGTGAGCAGGATACATCTTCAACAAGAGGCTCAAGGGTGTCCAATTCTTCTGGCCCATAAATGACTGGTGTTTCCTCCTGGTTCTGGATGTTCATGGGTTGCTCCACGTTCCCTGGTCCATTTTCTCCGATGTCCACTTGCAAAGTGTTGTTCTTCGCCTTTGCATTCTTCCTTGCCTTGACTAGAAGAGGTACCTGTAAATTTTCCTTACCTGTTTTCTTCTTGGAAGATTTGCTTGTAGACCGTTGTGGGACTAGTGCACTCAGCCTTTTGGTCAGTGGAAGTGGGCAAGATTCGTTTCCATTGTAAAAACCTTTGCTCTTCACCATTTTGACAGTTCGGTGCACTCTGAAAAACATAAGTATAAAGACACTAAATACAATGTTAAGTAAAATAGTGGAAATACATGTACTGTATACAGTAAATGTTTCACATTACAACACTGTAAACAATTACAGTACAGTACTCATACTGCTCTTTCAAGAATGTGCTGCTACTGTACTCTATACAACTCCAGTAATAACCCTATCACACAGAAAAGCAAATTACAATACTATAGCATTTACAGTAAAGCACTTTACTGTACTTAGTGCAGTAATTTGCTAATCAGATTTTTACTGTGTGAAAGGGTTGATTGGTAAAGTACCTTACAGTTTCACTGTCTCCTAAGACTGTGCGTGTGTTATACAGTATATACAGGTAAATGTAGGAGATTACACAGCGCTAAAAATGTTAAAGCACTAACCACTATTGTGAGATTGTATAGAGGCACAAGATAATAAATATGATAAATACAGGTGTCTAAAAAACACTCCCTAATTATATACTGTACAGTACTGTACGGTAAGGTAGGTGTCAGCTCAACAGTAATAAAATGTGTGAATATCTGAACTGATATACAGTACAGTACTGTAAAGTAGAGCGCCAAATTTGCTATTTTTATAACATAAATCAAAACTTACTGTGTACATGACCATTAAAACCATTAGTGTAAAAGTTAAATGTGCAAAGTGGTGCAATAATGCAAACACACGGCGGGGACAGGACGGTCACTCACGGGAGACTATAAGGGGCAACGGGAGGCTAGGAATGATCGGTGTGTGTGTGTGATAGTTACTCGATTCACAAATAAGCCTTTATAGGGATGGGTGAAAGACGGGGCATACCGAGGCAGCGGGACGATAAACACAGCAATATTGCGAATGAAACTAAAATGGCCGCCGAGCAAAACAAGATGGTGGTGGGGACAGGACGGTCACTCACTGGAGACTATGAGGGGCAATGGGAGGCTAGGAACGATCGGTGTGTGTGTGTGTGATAGTTACTCGATTCATATATAAGCCTCTACGGGGATGGGTGAAGGACGGGGCATAACGAGGAAGCGGGACGATAAACACAGCAATATTGCGACTGAAACTAAAATGGCCGCCGAGCAAAACAAGATGGCGGTGGGGACAGGACGGTCACTCATGGGAGACTTTAAGGGGCAACGGGAGGCTAGGAACGATCGGTGTGTGTGTGTGATAGTTACTCGATTCACAAATAAGCCTCTATGGGGATGGGTGAAGGACGGGGCATACCGAGGCAGCGGGACAATAAACACAGCAATATTTTGCGACTGAAACTAAAATGGCCACCGAGCAAAACAAAACAGTAGGAAACAGCTGTAGAAGCTCAGGGTACAGCAACAAAGGTTACTCGGAAGTCAGGCAGAGTTGCAGAGGTAGATCACGGTAATGAGCAGCAACAACAGCGACTTAGAAGTCAGGCAGCGTTGCAGGTAGTAGTAGTAGTATCTCAAGGGTTCGTACTGTTGATACGTGCCGATGAGACAATCCGAGCAGCAAGTCCGTACAGTTAAGTAGCAGATTCACAGTGTGAATAGCTAGTGTGGTCTGAGACGCTCTTTTATGCTACCAGAGACAAAGAAAACCTTGCCGCCGAAACTCTGCCATGCCATTGGACCACAAGGAAGTGCATTTTTCAAATACACCAATCAGCGGCCAGAGTGAGTATTGTCCTATAGTACTGTATTAACTGTTTATTGTACCAAAAAGTATGTACAGTACCAAGCAGTAATTATTCTAGTACACTTTTTACTAAAGTACAGTACTGTGACTGAATATTTGTTTTGTTTTTTTACTTTCCTGTAGGTCACCGGACATGAATCCCATTGAAATGGTCTGGGCCCAGTTGAAGAGGTTCATCAGGTCTGATGTGAAACCAACAACTAAACAGGAACTTTTGGATGGGATAATGAAGTTTTGGAGAACAGTATTGACACGTGCCCAGTGTAACAATTATATTGATCATCTCCATAGAGTCTTACCAGTTGTCATCGAAAGAAATGGTCAAGCAACTGTTATGTAGCTTATACTGTACTGTATATTAATAGGAGGGGTTTAACTTCCTATTTTCAGTTTGTGATCCGGACTGCTAAGTACTGTACACTGTGTCCATACTGTATGTACAGTATTGTGGTTGTGCTTTCTGTCCCTACATTATACAGTATTCTCCTAATTTATTTTATAAGCTCTACAATAACTTTCCCTTACTGTACCTTATGTACTGTACTTCATACTTTTCCTCTTTTCCTTAAACCTACTTTTATTGTACATTGCCCCCTGTTCCAAGGCACACATTGGCATCGTCACAGATTGTGCTGCAGCTGCCAGTTTCTGCTACTGCGCTTGATGTTGCCATTTGTAATGCAGATGTTTCAAGTTTTCAGGTTCCTTTGGTTCATATACAGTACAGTAGTAGTGGCTGCTTCAACATCCACATCCATAGTTGCAGACATACAGTACTGTACAGTAGTGGGTGCACTGTGCATTGAGAGACAGGTTTCTACTGTACATCTACTGTATGGTTGGAGCGGCGGTCCCTTCGACATCAGGATAAGGTGAGAAAAGCATTTTTGATAATGTTAGTGCTCTGTTATCGCATTTCACCACATGCTTAATTATAATACAAATTAGTTATTAATACATTTGTTAGGCTGGTTAGTTAGGGCATATATTAATGTGGAGAAGTGGATTAGTGTGACACTGTTAGAGCAGGGAAGGGCCCTGCACAGCGGATTCCCTCTCCTACAGTACAGGGTGTGTGGGATCAAGCAGGATGAAGAACAAGAGCATCTCCGGTGAGAACCTGTGTGTCTGTCTTTTACTGTCTATTTGTCTCTGCCTATCCTCCTTTCTTCAGGGCGTACAGTGGACCTTGCACTCCGATGCAAGGTAGAGTCTGCACCTGGTATAGGTGAAACTCTGGATCTGAGGCAAAAAGTGCCATTGATGATTTTAACTTAAATGCCTAATCTTTTTGTGTACTGTAGTCCTCGGTCCAGTAGGGCGTATCGGTCGGCATTGAGGAAGGACTGTTCTCACGTCATCTCCTTCATCCTACTGTAGGTACTGTACAGTAGTCATGTCCGTGTCCATCTTGGAATTCCAGGACATGCCAGCGGCAGAAGAAAGAAGTGGGGGACAGTAGAGGACTATGGGGGTGGAAAGCTAAAGAAGTTCCCCCCCTCTGTAAAGCATGTTACTGTACAGTAGATTAAATAAAAATTGTCATTCATTTATACAATTGGTGTTTGCACTGTATGTAATTCAGTCTTTAAGTGCGCCTGAGACCCAACACGTGCATCTGTCATTAAAAAGGTACAAAAAGTCAATAACACACAGATGCAGGGGTGTATGGTACTACTGGACAGGATTTCACTCACCAGGGGCGCGCCGGCCAATGGGGGTTGCCGCCCACAGTCATATACTGTACAGTATCCCTGTTGCCCATCACAGTGATTTCACAGCTGCCCGGCACTTACAGTAGAATGCAGTACAGTAGACATACAGTACTGTATACACTGAGGGCCGTTTTCAATTTTGGGGTGGTCTATTTACCTTTTTTAGCCGGTCTCGTCTTTTCACTCCAAGGGGTATATTTACTGTACTAAGCAGTGTTAGGAGACAGAGTGAAAAGTAATAAAAAAGTGATACGGTGTCAGTCAATCAGCTCCCAACTGTCATTTTTCAAACACAGCCTGTGAGATGACAGTTGGGAGAACATTGGTTGGCACTTTTTCACCCATTGGAGCAAAAACACGTGATTGGCTAAAAAAAGTTTCGGAGATTACGTCATTTCGCCAGGCGTAAAATTATCGCTGTATTCAATTTGAAAGCTTTTCCGCCTACCGTAGGCGGGAAGTCAATGCAATGTACAGTAAGACAGTATGTGAAAAAGTTTTGCCTACTGTATGAATAGCAGGCGGAAAAAATTGGTGAATTGGGGTGCAATGTTGCGGGAAGCCTTCAACGTCCCCTAAAGGTACTGTAAACTGCGTAACTTTTTTTTTTAAAAGTCAGAACACACTAAAAATTCACTTTCATTTTGGGGGCGGAAAAAAAAAATTGGGGGGAAAAGTGAAACTTCTAGGGGTAAATTTACTAAGATGGGAGTTCTATTTAAGAAGTTACTGTACTGTATGTTGCCCATAGCAACCAATCAGATTCTACTTATCATTTATCTACAGTAGCACCTTCTAGAAGATACAGTAATACCTGGAATCAGATTGGTTGCTATGGGCAACATCACTTCTTAATAGCACTCCCATCTTACTACATGTACCCCCTAATATATAAAATGTACTGAGTTTAGTAAGGGTTGGATAACAATACTGAACAAAAGTGGTGAAGACTTAAAAAAAAAAAAAAAAAGCGCTACATGGGTGCACAGTAGATCTGGGCATGCGCCTGAGATACGATGACGTACAGTATTGTAGGAAACACTCAAGCCAGGTGCAACCTTGGTATTGCAGGCGGCTGTAGTGTAATGGTAAATAATGAAACCAATACATTACGCTGCCTGTACAACCCTTTTGCGGGTTCGAAACTTGAAAGGTTACACTTTTTATTTTTTATTATTATTACACAGTCAAGGTTACACTTTTTTGTCATAAAGTACTGTGGCATAGAAATACCAGAATTTCTGGATAATGTATTAGTGAAGATTTAAAACAAAATAAAATTACCGTATACAGTATGTACTTTAAAGGTCTCGAACCAGCGGGACAAGAAAATGGTAGATGCAGTAGGGCTAGGCATTAGCCCCCTAGACTACTGCATCTACTGTACTGTAGTTCCTAGAGTCAGGGAATCACTACAATGTCTACCGCATTGTACTTACAACTACAGTTGTAAGTACCATATAATACAGACAACTGGGCATGCGCAGTGCTATGAGACTCAATACGCCACAGTGTAGCGCGCAACTAGCAATGCGGTATACTGTATGGCGTACAGTATGGAGCAACAAACTACAGTACTGTATCTGGGCACATCTACAGTACAATATATTGATTTTTGTAAGGGTTGGATAACAAGACAGAACTACAGTACTATAGTGAACATTAAAAAAATAAATTAAATTATCAAGGTCTCGAACATAAGGAGAGAAGTGTAAGCAAGACGGATCACCTAAGCCCTTACTCACAAGTCTCTCCTAGTCCTCTACAGTACTTAATGTGACATCTACAGTACCATACGATGAAGTACTCAGGCGTCTGTAGCGTAGAGGTAAGAAATCGAACTTCTACATTGCAGACGTCTGTACAACCCGGTTCCGGGTTCGAAACCTGGAAGCTTAAACTTTTTTTTCATTATTATTAGACAGTCAAGGTTACACTTTTTATTTTTAATATTATTATTACACAGTCAGTGTAATAAAAATATTAACACACTTTCACTGTGTGTGAATCATGACCCGCTACTGTACAGTATGATCTTCCATACTGTATGCCATGGCGTACATAGCCATAGCGCTACAAGGGTATGGCTATGGTGCAGCACCACTGGCAATGCATTGCAACCCCGCCACTGGGCATGCGCCAGAGATCCTACTTGTACCGTAAGCCATCAGAACTGGCTATAAGTCACCACAATGCAAACTGTGCAGACATTGACGCAATTTTGCGGTTTAAACGCAGAGTCAGTTTGTACTACAGGGACCTCTCTCTTATACAGTCAACTACAGTATCAGTTACTGAACATATTAAATTACTAAAGTTTCCAAGTCTAGGACAACATTGTCATTGACGCAAGTTTGCGCTCTGCATCACAGTCAGTATGTAATAAACAGCCTTCTCTACAAACTACTGTTAGTCCACTACTGTAGCACTTTATGAAGTCATGAATTTACTATTGTGTATACTGTGCGGTAAGTCTCGGACAGTGCAGAATGGCACAAGTGTGAATATTCAACAGTACTGTAGCAATACAGACAACTGGGCATGCGCCATGGCATAGCGCTACTTAATGTATGGCTTGGCTCCACTGGACATGCGGCACACATTCCATTGTGATGGAAACCCGACCACTGGGCATGCGCAGGCATTGACGCAATTTTGCGGTTTAAACGCGCAGTCAGTTTGTCATACAGAAACTAGGGGTGTGCACCGGCCACTTTTCGTGTTTTGTGTTTTGGTTTTGGATCTGGATCTTTCTTCGTGTTTTGGATCTGGATTGGTTTTGCCAAAACCACCCTTCCGTGTTTTGGGTTCTGGGTTTTGTGTTTTGGATCTGTATTTTTTTGAAAAAAAGCATAAAAACAGCTAAAATCACAGAATTTGTAGGTTTTTCTGCTCCTATGCTATTATTAACCTCAATAACCTTAATTTCCACTCATTTCCAGTCTATTCTGAACACCTCACACCTCACAATAGTGTTTTTATGTCCAAAAGGTTGCACCGAGGTAGCTGGATGACTATGCTAAGCGACACGAGTGGGCGGCACAAACACGTGACCCATCTAGGAGTGACACTGCAGTGGCAGGCAGGATGGCAGTTAGAAAAACTAGGCCCCAAACTGTACATAATGCAAAGAAAAAAAGAGGTGCAAGATGGAATTGTCCTTGGGCCCTCCCACCCACCCTTATGTTGTATAAACAGGACATGCACACTTTAACAAATCAATCATTTCAGCGCCAGGGTCTGCCACACAACTGTGGCTGAAATGATTGGTTCGTTTGGGCCCCCACAAAACAAGCTGGCAATTAATGTGTCCCTGCACAAACTGGCTCTACGGAGGCAAGATGTCATCCTCATCCTCCTCATCCACCGATTCCTCACCCTCTTCAGTGTGTACATCCTCATCCTCACAAAGTATTAACTCGTCCCCACTTGAATCCACCACCACAGGTCCCTCTGTACCTTCTGGAGGCTGGTCTCCCTGGAAGAGCTGATAATTCATTTTGATGAACATCATCTTCTCCACATTCTGTGGAAGCAACCTCCTACGCCTTTCGCTGACAAGGTTCCCGGCTGCACTAAACACTCTTTCGGAGTACACACTGGAGGGGGGGCAACTCAGGTAAAATAGAGCCAGTTTGTACAGGGGCCTCCAAATTGCCTCTTTTTCCTGCCAGTACAGGTATGGACTGTCTGACATGCCTACTTGGATGCTGTCACCGATGTAATCCTCCACCATTCTGTCAATGGTGACAGTATCATATGCAGTGACAGTAGACATGTCAGAAATTGTTGCCAGGTCCTTCAGTCCGGACCAGATGTCCAAACTTGGTCCTGCCTGCCCTGCATCACCGCCAGCGGGTTGCTTAGGATACCTAAGTTTTTTCCTGGCAGCCCCAGTTGCGGGAGAAAATGAAGAAGGAGCCGTTGACGTGTCACGTTCCGCTTCAGCTGACAGTGTGTTCACCAGCAGGTCTTTGCACCTCTGCAGGCTTGTGTCGGCCGGAAAGAGAGACACCACATAGGCTTTAAACCTAGGATCGAGCACGGTGGCCAAAATGTAGTGGTCTGATTTCAACAGATTGACCACCCTGGAATCCTGGCAAAGCGAATGAAGGGCTTCATCCACAAGTCCCACATGCCGAGCGGAATCACTCCGTCTTAGCTCCTCCTTCACTTTCTCCAGCTGCTTCTGCAAAAGCCTGATGAGGGGAATGACCTGACTCAAGCTGGCAGTGTCTGAACTGACTTCACGTGTGGCAAGTTCGAAGGGCTGAAGAACCTTGCACAACACGGAAATCATTCTCCACTGCGCTTGAGTCAGGTGCATACCCCCTCCTTTGCCTATGTCATAGGTGGATGTATAGGCTTGTATGGCCTTTTGCTGCTCCTCCATCCTCTGAAGCATATAGAGGGTTGAGTTCCACCGCGTCACAACCTCTTGCTTCAGGTGATGGCGGGGCAGGTTCAAGAGTGTTTGCTGGCGCTCCAGTCTTCGGCACGCAGTCGCTGAATGGCGAAAGTGGCCAGAAATTTTTCGGGCCACCCAAAGCGTCTCCTGCACGCCCCTGTCGCTTTTCAGAAAATTCTGCACCACCAAGTTTATTGTGTGAGCAAAACATGGGACGTGCTGGAATTTGCCCAGATGTAATGCCCGCACAATATTGGTGGCGTTGTCAGATATCACAAATCCCCAGGAGAGTCTAAGTGGGGTAAGCCACTGGGCGATGATTTCCCTCAGTTTCTCTAAGAGGTTGTCGGCGGTGTGCCTCTTACTGAAACCGGTGATACACAGCGTAGCCTGCCTTGTAACGAGCTGGCGTTTCTGAGATGCTGCTACTGGTGACGCTGCTGCTGTTGCTGCGTAAGGTGATACATCTACCCAGTGGGCTGTCACAGTCATATAGTCCTTAGTCTGCCCTGTTCCACTTGTCCACATGTCCGTGGTTAAGTGGACATTGTGTACAACGGCATTTTTCAGGACACTGAGGACACTTTTTCTGACGTTTCTGTACAGTCTCGGTATCGCCTGCCTAGTGAAGTGGAATCTAGACGGGATTTGGAACCGGGGACACACTACCTCCATCAATTGTCTAAATCCCACTGCACTAATGGCGGATACCGGACGCACGTCTAACACCAACATAGCAGTCAAGGCCTCAGTTATACGTTTTGCTTCAGGATGACTGCTGTCGTACTTCATCCTCCTCGCTAAGGACTGTTGGAGGGTCAATTGTTTAGTAAAAGTAGTGGTGTTCCTACTTCCTCTCTGGGATGATGAACGACTCCCAGCAGCAGCAGCAACAGCAGCAGCGGCAGCAGTAGGCGTAGCAATGCAGGATCCTCCGGAGGAATCCCGGATAGGAGAGTCAGTCATGCCAGTGATATGGCCTGCAGGACTACTTCCGATCCTGACTAAGGAGGAAATTGACGAGGAGGGAGTTGACGGTGTGGTTTGCAGGCGCTTGGATACAACAGGACAACGGGATTTAGGTGTCCCTGGACTGCTTACGGTCTGAGCCAAAGTTTCTGAACTTGACAGTAACTTTTTATGAACGCGCTGCAGGTGCCGTATAAGGGAGGATGTTCCTAGGTGGTTGACGTCCCTACCCCTACTTATTTCACCTTTACATATGGTACATATGGCAAGACAGTTGTTGTCCGGATTTGGATAGAAATATTGCCAGACCAAAGAGGTGGAATGTTTGGTCTTCTGCCCAGGCATGACCGTGATGGGCTTTTTCATCCCACGGACAACAACTGTCTCCCCCGGAGCCTGATTTAAACAAACCACATCACCATCAGAATCCTCCTCGCCAACTTCCTCCTCAGCGCCAGCTACACCAGTATCCTCATCCTGTTGTACTTCAACAGTGACATCTTCAATTTGCATATCAGCAAGTGGACTGTGGGTGCTCCTTTCAGCACTTGCAGGGGGCGTGCAAATGGTGGAAAGAGCCACCTCTTCCCGTCCAGTGCTGGGAAGGTCAGGCATCGCAACCACCACCACACTTGGACTCTCTTTGGGGATTTGTGATATCTTCTTAGAAAGCACAGTTCTTCGCTGTGCTTTTGCCAGCTTAACTCTTTTGATTTTTTTAGTGGGAGGAGTGCTTCCATCGTCATGTGAAGCTGAACCACTAGTCATGAACATACTAGGGATCGACCTTAGCCGTTCCTTGCCACTCCGTGTCGTAAATGGCATATTGGCAAGTTTACGTTTCTCTTCAGCTGATTTAAATGTCTTTTTCAAGGTCATTTTCCTGAACTTTGCCATTTGGGATTGTATGTGCCCTCTACTATGACATTGGGCATCGGCCTTGGCAGACGACGTTGATGGCATGTTATCGTCTATGTCATGACTAGTGGCAGCAGCTTCAGCACTAGGAGGAAGTGGTTCTTGATCTTTCTCTATTTTATTTTTATCGGAGAAAGTTTGGTCCTCCATTTATGTTATATCGATTTGATATATACGTGCGGCTAAACACAGAAAATAAAATTTTTTTTGGTTCGGACTGGAGTGTACTTTGTGGGTTACAGCACCCTTTAACGGTCAAGCCAGCCGGCCCTTTACTTATGACACAGGCGCACTCTTGGCACTACTTTGTTGATGCACGTGCGGCTACTGCGCACACAATTCACAAACACAGAAAACAATTTTTTTTTGGTTTGGACTGGAGTGTACTTTGGGGGTTACAGCACCCTTTAACGGTCAAGCCAGCCGGCCCTTTACTTATGACACAGGCGCACGCTTGGCACTACTTTGTTGATGCACGTGCGGCTACTGCGCACACAATTCACAAACACAGAAAATAATTTTTTTTTGGTTTGGACTGGAGTGTACTTTCGGGGGTTACAGCACCCTTTAACGGTCAAGCCAGCCGGCCCTTTACTTATGACACAGGCGCACGCTTGGCACTACTTTGTTGATGCACGTGCGGCTACTGCGCACACAATTCACAAACACAGAAAATAATTTTTTTTTAGGTTTGGACTGGAGTGTACTTTCGGGGGTTACAGCACCCTTAACGGTCAAGCCAGCCGGCCCTTTACTTATGACACAGGCGCACGCTTGGCACTACTTTGTTGATGCACGTGCGGCTACTGCGCACACAATTCACAAACACAGAAAATAATTTTTTTTTTGGTTTGGACTGGAGTGTACTTTCGGGGGTTACAGCACCCTTAACGGTCAAGCCAGCCGGCCCTTTACTTATGACACAGGCGCACGCTTGGCACTACTTTGTTGATGCACGTGCGGCTACTGCGCACACAATTCACAAACACAGAAAATATATTATTTTTTTAGCACTTGGGGGGAGCACCCCTGATGGACAGAGCACCCCCTGGACAACACTACAGCACCCCTTTAGGACTGGGACACTGCACAGGACTTTGGAACTGACTGCACAACACAGTCCAGCCAGCCCCTATGGACTTTGAAGTAGTGGACACAGCCCCTATTAACAACAGCAGCACAGCACAACACAGCCAGCCCCTATGGACTTTGAAGTAGTGGACAACAGCAGCACTACACTACACTACACTACACAGCACTAACTCCCACCCTCCCTCTTCACTGTCCACAGCCGAGTGAGAAAATGGCGCCGACGCGGGTACCTTATATAGGATCCAAAACCCGCGAGACTCGGAAGGCGGGATGATGACGTTTTGCCTCGATGTCAGATCCGAGTCAGGCGGGAAAAGTCGAGCCTGACTCGGATCGGACTCGGATCGGGGGGGCTCGGGGGGGTTCGGATTTCAGAAATCCGAACCCGCTCACCCCTAACAGAAACCAGTCTCTTTAACAGGGCCCATTGCCACTTGATGGTCATAATATATCACTATAATGTCCACGTTTATGTCAGTGCCGGCATTGACGCAAGTTTGCGTTCCAAGGTACAGTACTGTATGTACAAAAATAAAAATCCTATTTTCGCTGTTTGACTCCCGAAGCACTGGGCAGGCATGCGCTCCACATGTACTGTATTGAATACTGAATATTTTAAGTGAAGATTTTAAAAATAAATTAAAAAAACATACTGTATTTTCAAGGTCTCGAACCCATGGAACAAGAAGAGGGGAGAAGCAGTGAGACTAGGCATTAGAACGCTAGGCTACACGCTTCACCCATTACTAGAGTTCTGTAGTTTGTAAAGTCTAATGTCTAAGTCTGGGACAGTGCCGACAGTATTTACATTTGCGCAAACACAGTATGATTTCAACTGCACAGTCAGTGGGTAATACAGAGCTTAATGATTTCAAACTGGATTAGACATTCTTCTACCGCTTTATTATACCGTACATTCCTGACTCCATGTGGAAAACGCTGTAATACTGTATAGTGTACCGAATCATCGCTTCTGTCAAACAATCATCGGGCGGTGATACAGAACATACCGTACGGTACATTGGAAATCACACGCATGCGCTATGTAGTTTAGAAAAAGTGACACCTGGTGGGCAAAATGTTGTATTACACGTAATGAAATCACACGCATGTGCTATGTAGTTTAGGAAAAGTGACACCTGGTGGCCAAAATGTTGTATTACACGTAATGAAATCAGACGCATGCGCTATTTAGTTTAGGAAAAGTGACATCTGGTGGGCAAAATGTTGTATTACACGTAATGACTTTTTTCATTACTAAACTTTCTTTGTGGCGCTACTCATGGCGTGATGTGTGGCGCGCCATGCGTGGCATGAGAGATAACGCTGTGATGCCACGTTATAGCTGGGCACATCAGTATGTGATTAGTAAGGTTGCGGTGACTGGCGGAATGTTCACCGCCATCTTAGTACATCCCACCCATAATGAGTTTGGATAAGAGAGAAAATTTCAGTGGGCAATTCTTGTTGGTAACAGGGTGGTGACTAGCTAGACACAGGAGTGTCGTGGTCAGCGACTGAGTATTTTGCCACAGTTGTACTGACATCGGGGGCCGTGTTCAGACGGAGATTCTGCACATCCATAGAGCTGGTGCAATCACCATGGTGCGACCAATGGCACATCTTAATACTCACAGTAGTGGATTAGCATCTCTGCACGCAGCCCATTGGCCATGGTATTAGCATATTGTAAATAAGCTACAACCTAAAAGAGTCCAGAAGAGCAATAACAATTTTCACTCATTACAGTATTTGGGTCTTCTGTCTTGCTGGCCTTTTCTCTTTTTCTGTTAAAACTTAGATAACGCAAAATGACTTATAGTATTGTCTAAAAATTCAGTCTTCTGAAAAATGCATAAAAAAATATTTTTTAAAATGTTAGAATGTTACTGGAATGAACATTTTCAAATTAGGGTCAGCACTGGAGTGATAAAACCCTCAGTAGCACAGGGGTTAACAATAATCACTCATGAGGGTATATTTACTAAAGTTAGAGTTTTCACAAGTAGAGATGTTGCCCATAGCAACCAATCAGATTTTACTTAACATTTAACTAGCACCTTCTAGTAGATAATAGCTAGAATCTGATTGGTTGCTATGGGAAACATATCCACTTCTAAAAAGCTCTCACTTTAGTAAATATAGCAGAGGTGACTGATTATTGTAATGGCAATGCTTATGAGATAATAGAACATGTATAAGAAATTCAATGTCTCATGTAGAATTAGACACAAACTGATTTTGCACCTCCCCCACCCCACCCCACCCCCCTCCTAGCAACAAATTACAAATTTTTTTATTGCAAAAAAATCTTGTGCATCATTAGCCATTTTTTCAAGTAATCTTTTAAAGGGGGAGGTGACAGAAGGGTGCATCCATTTGACCTTAAAAAAACTTTAACATTGTATTATCACCTTGTAAAAATTCCTTTTACATGGTGACCGTGGCTTTATTAGTTATGAGTCTCTGTGACTTGCAATGCATTATATAGAGTATGAATAGTGTACTCTGGGTATGATTCAGAGAAGGGGGCATTTGCAATATCCGCTGCCTCTTTGTACGCAGCGGCTGTACGAAATGATGCTAAGGCCACATGAGGTATATAGTGTAAAATTATGCTTACTGCCGTCATCGCAGATGCGAGGGCTGCATCCGAGATCTGCAAATGCACAGATCTCAAACCATCGGAAATGTACGTGAACATCGGAGTTCCGTACATCTCGGAATTACAGTAGGCCCTGTATCCTTAGCATTTATTACTAACACTGTGAGGCCACACCTCCTGGCATACACTGTATCTGGCGCATAAAGCACTGTTGTCTCCAGGAGTAAAGCAGGCACATATAGGGCCTGATTCAGAGATGTACGATAATCCGATGATTAATGTACATCTCTGATCTTGAGGGATCTGCACCTGCACAGGACCCATTCTGCGCATGTGCAGAATGGATCCTGTGCTTTTGCTCACAGACCCCTCACAAGCTGCATTTGGGGGGGCATGCCTGGTCACCGTTCCAGGTAACGGGGGAATGTCACTCTCGTTTTCCAGGAGGGACGAGACGAGGCCAGGGTCCACGTCGGAGGATGCAGATTCTTGGCCTCTTAAGTGACCAGCACCAGATTAGGCTGCAGAAAACTTCACCTCCCACAGCTTTGCCAAAGACAGAGGCATTTCTAGAGAGGAGGGGACCCCTGTGCAGTCTCCGACACGGGCCCCCTCCTCTCTGCCCGGCCGGCAGCGCACTGAGCTGTGCGCGGCCAGCACTGGAGTTATAGACTCTGGGCACTAGAGTGTGTCCAGAGTCTATAATGAATGCACAGGTCACCGGGAAAAGGGTCGCGGCTGCCATTTTCCCTGTACTGCACATGCGCAAACGATGGGAAAATGGCCGCTACGGCCATTTTCCAGTAATTTTACAGTGCCGGACCCCCGCACCGACGTAGGACTCCGGAGAAGTAAGTAATATTATGGGTGTGTGGTGCGGTGCGGGGCCCCACTGGACCCAGGGGCCCATGTTCCCCACACTCACTGCACCTATTGTAGATATCCCCTGGCCAAAGGAGCTGGTCGCGCTGGTGATCCCAGTCTGTGACATCGGTCACAGTGCTGGGATCACAAATGCAGCAAGGAGGTGTCTGACACCCCTATCTGCATTTTCATTTGAGATGGATGGAATTGCACGGCCTCTTGTGTGCGGCTCCGCAAATCCGTCCATCCTTCCATCCCTGAATCAGGTCTATCATACCATTGCTGAGCTGATTCCATATTGCTTACACTGACAGCTGAGCGATCATGTACCTTTTCTTAGGGTGCACTACACACATTGCAGTTTAAATGCAAATTCCATCCATCTAAGCATGACGAGCCTCTCAATGTCTGCAGCTATACAGCATTATCTTCTACCCGCAGGTGAGTCATTGATGTGTATCACATGTAGAGACAGTTTGGCTGCACTGGGAAAGCACAGACCTGCCCTTCGCCAGGCGATGTGTGTCTATCCGTCAGTGTAGAAACAGTGGCCCTGACATCACTTCCGCACATCATGGTACTTCACCAGAAAACGTTTTAATAAAGAAGACCTTTCTTTAACAAAAAACTTCCCTGAAAATAGCCATCATAAATATTGAAAAAAGACCACAACAAGATGGCTGCCAGAGTTCATAGAGCCATTACTAAGTGGACTACATCAATATGGCAGCTCCATGTATCCATAGAAAGAGACTTCTCAAAATGGTGCATTTAGACTTGTTCAACACTAAACGCCCTACTCCAAAATGGCCGCCGTAAGAATTACTCAGCCTGGCAGGTTCCTGGCAGCATGCAGGACAGGAAATCTGCGTCCACCAAAGCAGACCCTTGCCTAGTCACTCCCTGAAACGTGGGCCACAAGGCTCGTTTCCAAGACCGCTGGCCAGAAACACCCCTGCTCTACCTCCCAAATACCAGAGCCTGTCAATCAGGCTGTGGCATGGAGGCACTGCAAGTGAACTCGTAGATATAGGGCTGCACATCCTGCGCATGCGCAGACCTCCCACCATCGGAGATGTACAGCATCTCTGAATCAGGCCCACTGACAGGATTACATAAGAACTTACCGATTAGAAGCACTAACATCAGAGCTTGCTGTTTATACATAGACTTACCATATCATCTCTGTAACTCATGGCACATATGAATTACACAGACTCTGTGGCTGGCTGACTTTAAGGGGTTTATCTACAAACTGTTAGGTTTAAAACCCGACACTTATGTCCGTGTTTTTAACCAATATTTCAAAGAGCAGAGCTTTTATTTGCCGTGTGTAGGGGTGCCGAGAGGGGGGGTAGAGCAGGTACTAATTACCCGGGCTTCCTTTGGTGTCCCTGGGTCCACGCCGCTCCCTCCCCCTCTTACATCACAGCAACCCAGCACACGCTGCCATGTGCTGGGCTGCACTGAGAGACTGCATGCGGCTGCTAAGTCGCAATTGCAGCAGTCTCCTAAGCCTGTGGGGGGAGTGATCACACTGATAACACCCCGCACTGGCTATGCACCAGGCTGAGGGGGCTCGCTGCAAAAATATTTTTTATTATTTTTTTCTAAGTGGGCGTGGACACACCTCCTGCAATTAGGCCATGTCCCCTTTACCCGGGGCCCGGAGTGGCTCTTGGCATACCTGGCTGTGTCTTGCTAGTTAAAGCATTGCCCTTTTAAATATTGGGCAGAAACACGAACAGAAGTGTCGGGTTTTACATTTCCCCTGCTTTATTCAGCCACAGAAACTGTGTAATTCACATGTGTCCCAAATTAAAGGGATGATATGGTAAGCCTACTGTATTTAACATATTAATATCACTTGTGTATTATAAACAAATACAAAATATAACATGGTGGGGATCACTCCCCCACTTCAGCAGTTGGTACTGCTTCCTGCTTCGCCTTGGTAAAGAGGAGAGGCACAAATAATTATAGAAGCACGATCTGTGCCACTATAATACATCTCCTTCCTTTGGATCTTTGTTTGTATTTGTCTTATGTTGAAGTCTTATAGGTAGATTACTGTGATGATGTAGGATTCATGTGGTGGTTGTAGCAGCCAGGGGTGTATCTAGGGGTCCGAGCGCCCCTGGCAAGTAAGGGACTGCCCCCCCCCCCTTTTTGTCAGTTAGTAAACAGATGTAGATATACTGTACCTAGCACTGCACTTACATATACATAGCACACATACTGTACATGGCACACCACACACACATTGTACACACATACAGTGCACACACATACCTAGCACTGCACATACATATACATAGCACCCACATTGTACACACATACCTGGCACAGCACATACATGTACATAGCACACACACACACATGTACACACATACCTGGCACAACACATACATGTACATAGCACACACACACACACACATTGTACACACATACCTGGCACAGCACATACATGTACATAGCACACACACAAATTGTACACACATACCTGGCACTGCACATACATATACATAGCACACATACTGTACATGGCACACCACACACATATTGTACACACATACAGTGCACACACATACCTAGCACTGCACATACATATACATAGCACACACACACATTGTACACACATACCTGGCACAGCACATACATGTACATAACACACACACACATTGTACACACATACCTGGCACAGCACATACATGTACATAACACACACACACACACACATTGTACACACATACCTGACACTGCACATACATATACATAGCACACATACTGTACATGGCACACCACACACATACAGTGTACACACAAATCTAGCACAGCACATACATAGCACACATACTGTACATGGCACACCACACACACAGATTGTACACACATATCTGGCATTACACTTACATATACATAGCACACCACACACACACACATACAGTGCACACACATACCTAGCACTGCACCTACATATACATAGCACACATACTGTACATAGCACACCACACACACACACAAGCACATACCTGGGGCTGAGAGGAGGAGATCGGCAGCCGCGGCAACACATACTGTGAGGAGGGAGAGGGAGCAGCTGTGGCTGAGCATGCGCAGCAGCTCCCCAGCTCCCTCTGACATTCTGAGCTCTCTGTAACTGAGATCGCGGCAGCATTTGCCGTTTGCGGTGAGATGGAGACACAGCTGTGTCCATCTAAAAAATAAATAAATAATTGGACTCATCGGGGTAGGGGGGGTTTAGCTGCGGGTGGCATTTGCCAGGGGCACCGGCCGGAGGGGGGGGCCCCACCGGCACCCCCCACCGGCCGGCGCCCCTGGCAAGTGCCATCCTGGCCAATAGGAAGATACGCCCCTGGTAGCAGCAGTTAAAATAACTGTGAGAAAGCAGATGGATGAGACAAAATGTTCAGATATTCTGGGAAATGGAAAATTGATGGGAGTATACAGTAGTGTAGAATTGCTATATTTCAAAAATAAAAAAGCGTGAAACATTTGCAGGGATCCCGCTGCACCCTATTACATAAACCCCATAGTATGGGAATTATATTGCTGTGATATAATGTGGTCATGCTTGGATATTTAAAACACATTTATTTATCCTGGCTATACAACAAAAAGTGTCTACTGAACAAATTAAGAAATATTTTTAAAAACTCACTTTATAGTGTAACTGATTATGTTCCCTCGCTTTCATTTTGGCTTTGAGAGTAGGAGGTAAATTTACTAAGATTCAAGTTTGGTCGAGTTGTGTTTTTGCATCGACAAAACTCGGGTTTGTTTTTTTTGGGGGGGGTTTTGAAAATTTACTAAGAAGCAAGTTTAGCTGAAAGTGAGTTATTCTATGGTGAAGCAAATCGAGATTTCTCGAGTGAGATTTTTATTTTTAACCCGGGGGAGATATCTCTCTTCCGTTGAAAGTTTGTTTTTTGGCGGGGACGGAGGTTTGTTTTTTGGTGGGGGTGGTGGTTTGTTTTTTGGCGGTTGCGTCTAATTAAATGCAATTACTCACCCGAGAGCAACAGATACCTTTTAAACACACCTTTCAGACTGATTTTGATTGGTGGAAGTGGTCACATGTTTTGGAATGTTCAGACAGAATATAAATACGCCCTGTGACGTCCGTACCTCGTGGGTTTGTGGCAGGAGTTAGTGAAGAGCGGGACAGTGAGGAGTTTGTGCTATATTGTTTGCGGATCTGTATAAGTGATTGTTGATTGGTGAGTGTATTTTGTCTTGTGCCTATTTGTACTCTTGTTTATTTTTTGTAGTTGTCTATATTTTGGTCTCTAGTCATTTTCATGTCATCATGTAAGTGGTAGGGGTGTGCACCGGCCACTTTTCGTGTTTTGTGTTTTGGTTTTGGATCTGGATCTTTCTTCGTGTTTTGGATCTGGATTGGTTTTGCCAAAACCACCCTTCCGTGTTTTGGGTTCTGGGTTTTGTGTTTTGGATCTGTATTTTTTTTAAAAAAAGCATAAAAACAGCTAAAATCACAGAATTTGTAGGTTTTTCTGCTCCTATGCTATTATTAACCTCAATAACCTTAATTTCCACTCATTTCCAGTCTATTCTGAACACCTCACACCTCACAATAGTGTTTTTATGTCCAAAAGGTTGCACCGAGGTAGCTGGATGACTATGCTAAGCGACACGAGTGGGCGGCACAAACACGTGACCCATCAAGACGTGAAACTGCAGTGGCAGACAGGATGGCAGTTTGAAAAACTAGGCCCCAAACTGTACATAATGCAAAGAAAAAAAAGAGGTGCAAGATGGAATTGTCCTTGGGCCCTCCCACCCACCCTTATGTTGTATAAACAGGACATGCACACTTTAACAAACCAATCATTTCAGCGCCAGGGTCTGCCACACAACTGTGGCTGAAGTGATTGGTTCGTTTGGGCCCTCACAAAACAAGCTGGCAATTAATCTGTCCCTGCACAAACTGGCTCTACGGAGGCAAGATGTCATCCTCATCCTCCTCATACACCGATTCCTCACCCTCTTCAGTGTGTACAGAGTATTAATTCGTCCCCGCTGGAACCACAGGTCCCTCTGTACGTTCTGGAGGCTGGTCTCCCTGGAAGAGTTGATAATTCATTTTATGAACATCATCTTCTCCACATTTTGTGGAAGCAACCTCCTACGCCTTTCACTGACAAGGTTCCCGGCAGCACTAAACACTCTTTCGGAGAACACACTGGAGGGGGGGCAACTCAGGTAAAATAGAGCCAGTTTGTACAGGGACCTCCAAATTGCTTCTTTTTCCTGCCAGTACAGGTACGGACTGTCTGACATGCCTACTTGGATGCTGTCACCGATGTAATCCTTTAACAGACAGACGCACACTTGTCGCTGCTGCTTTGAGGATGCAGGTGCGGCTACAGCCCACACAATTCACAAAGACAGAAAAAAGAAGAAGAATATTTTTATTGTTTGTGTAGCACACTTTGAAGGTGTCACCACCCTTTAACAGACAGACGCACGCTTGTCGCTGCTGCTTTGAGGATGCAAGTGCGGCTACATCGCACACAAGTCACAAACACATTAAAAAAATAGTTTTTTATTTTTTGGAGCACTTTGAGAGTTACACCACCCTTTAACAGACAGACGCATGCTTGTCGCTGCTGCTTTGAGGATGCAAGTGCGGCTACAGCCCACACAATTCACAAAGACAGAAAAAAAAAGAACAATATTTTTATTGTTTGTGTAGCACACTTTGAGGGTGTCACCACCCTTTAACAGACAGACGCACGCTTGTCGCTGCTGCTTTGAGGATGCAGGTGGAATCTAGACGGGATTTGGAACCGGGGACACACTACCTCCATCAATTGTCTAAATCCCACTGCACTAATGGCGGATACCGGACGCACGTCTAACACCAACATAGCAGTCAAGGCCTCAGTTATACGTTTTGTTTCAGGATGACTGCTGTCGTACTTCATCCTCATTGCTACAGACTGTTGGAGGGTCAATTGTTTAGTAAAAGTAGTGATGTTCCTACTTCCTCTCTGGGATGATGAACAACTCCCAGCAGCAGCAATAGCACTAGGAGGAAGTGGTTCTTGATCTTTCCCTATTTTATTTTTATCGGAGAAAGTTTGGTCTTCCATTTATGTTATATTGATATATACGTGCGGCTAAAGCGCACACAAACACAGAAAATATTTTTTTATTTTTGCTGGAGAGTAGTGCACTTTGTGGGTTACACCACCCTTTAAGAAATGAGCCAGCCGGCTCTTTACTTATGGGACACAGGCGCATGCTTGGCGCTGCTCCTTTGTTGATGCACGTGCAGCTACAGTGCACACAATTCACAAACACAGAAAATATATATTTTTTTTGGTTTGGACTGGAGTGTACTTTGGGGGTTACAGCACCCTTTAACGGTCAAGCCAGACGGCCCTTTACTTATGACACAGGCGCACGCTTGGCACTACTTTGTTGATGCACGTGCGGCTACTGCGCACACAATTCACAAACACAGAAAATATATATTTTTTTGGTTTGGACTGGAGAGTACTTTGGGGGTTACAGCACCCTTTAACGGTCAAGCCAGCCGGCCCTTTACTTATGACATAGGCGCACGCTTGGCATTACTTTGTTGATGCACGTGCGGCTACTGCGCACACAATTCACAAACACAGAAAATATATATTTTTTTAGCACTTGGGGGGAGCACCCCTGATGGACAGAGCACCCCCTGGACAACACTACTGCACCCCTTTAGGACTGGGACACTGCACAGGACTTTGGAGTGGACACAGCCCCTATGGAGAACTGACTGCACAGCACAACACAGCCAGCCCCTATGGACTTTGAAGTAGTGGACAACAGCAGCACTACACTACACTACACAGCCCAGCCAGCCCTAACTCCCACCCTCCCTCTTCACTGTCCACAGCCGAGTGAGAAAATGGCGCCGACGCGGGTACCTTATATAGGATCCAAAACCTGCGAGACTCGGACGGCGGGATGATGACGTTTTGCCTCGATTTCAGATCCGAGTCAGGCGGGAAAAGTCGAGCCTGACTCGGATCGGACTCGGATCGGGGGGGTTCGGGGGGGTTCGGATTTCAGAAATCCGAACCCGCTCACCCCTAGTCAGTGGTCATCTGTGCGTGTCATGCTGGATAGGATTGAGGACCTCATTCAGAGGCGGTCGCACGGAGCGATTTGTTGTAGCGAGCAATGTTTTTTTCAACTGCGCATGCGTGTACATGGCAGTGCGCGTGCACAAGCCGGTCTTCCCGACCGCAATCCTCTTGCTCGCTAGTCACTACGAGCTTGTAGCTGTGATTGACATTTCGTGCCGTTTGTGGGTGGTTACTGGGGAAGGTGCTTGTGAACGGGGGTGTGGTGGTGTGCACGCAGGCGTGGTTGACCTTAAAAAGGGCGTTTTAAGGGCGTGCATATATTACTGAGCGAGTCATCACACATGTCATCTTGTTGCAATAACGACACTACTGCTCGCAGAGCTAAGGGTAGCCCAGGGTCTTCCTTAAGCATTGCGAGTGCTGGCGATGGTTTCTGCTTCAACCGATGTTTGTAGGCAATTAACAATGTAACAGGTGTTAATCGTGCTGACGTAGGTTGCCGCCTGTGACCGACTCTGAATTAGGACGTAGAGATAGGAGGTGTGCTTTCATTGTTGTGGTTGTTTCCGCGCTCTCGATGTGCGGTGCGACTGAGCGCTCGTTTTGCAAATTCTTGATCACTTTGGGTGCGACCTATCGCTCCCGTGCGACCACCTCTGAATGAGGTACTGAGTCCAGTGTCCAGTTTGTGATAACGCCAGGCATCTGTGTATCGTCCCTGTAGGGGATTCCCATCAAAGAGGGGAATTCTTTATTACAAATATGTTGTTGTCATCTCTACTTTAGCTAATTGAAATTAAATACCAATGAAAAAATTACCTGGTTAAAAGTAAACACGTTTATCCTAAAAACTGCAAACTACACAGCAAGCAGTGTGAAAACACCTAATACAATGCATGAGATAATTGGCCAATATAAACAGTAACAAACATTGGTTGCTGTTATTTACCACACCCCAAATATATATATATAAAAAAAATGTTGCACACACATGAACCATTACAGTGGTTTCATCAAATACCCTGGAAATTTATACCCCTTTTACACCAACTGAATAACCCGGGTTATTGCCGGGTCGACCCGGGTCGATGCTCTGTGTGAACGGCTCCCAGAAAAAATTCAGCCACAAAAGCAGGCAGGCACACAGCCTGCCACAGCCAGAACTGCAGGCTGCACCACAGCCTGACCAGCAGCCACAAACACAGGCTAATACACAGCCTGCCACAGCCAGAACAGCAACCTGTAGCAATGCTGTAAGCAGTCCCCACCCCTCTCTTTTGTTGCCTTTTGTGACCTCATCTTTGTCAGCCCTTAAAAAAGTCAATTTTTAATTACATCTATAGGGAAAAGCAGGGAAAAGCAGGGATTACCCGGGTTCAGTGTGAACGGGGCAAACCCGGGAATAACCCGGGTCTAACCCGGGTCGAATTGCAGTGTGAACGGGGTCTGAAGCCGAGTTCGACCCGGGATTGACCACTGTTCAAATTCCAGGGTCAGACCCTGGATTTTGGTGTAAAAGGGGTACTAAGAAAAAAACATTTTTAATAATAAGACAGACAACTTTAAAAAAAAAAAAAAAACATACTCCCAGAACTGCACATAACTTTTGCACACCACTTCAGGAGGGATCAGCTCTTTCAGGGGTTCCTCGTAATCCATATACAGATTTATTTGGGGAGCCACCGCCAGTACCCCTGGCATACTTCAGCTCATCCGCCATCTTTTCCTTTACATGCCTCTTGATGTCTGCAAAGCGCTTTTTACAGTGGTTGGCATCACGCTTAGTGGGCCCCACTGCATTTACTCACAACTCCGGCCCAAATAGAGCTTTTGTGGTGGGCAGAGGTGTGGACAGCCTGTCTTCCAAACTGCATGTGCTGGTGCTTCATAATCTCACCCACAAGTGCCACATTCTGGTCAAACGTAAATTTGACATTTCTGCCTGTTTTGGTTTTTCCCCTGTGGCGTGCCTCAACCTCACTCTCCTCACTGGAACACAATACTTTTCAACAATAGATGCTGCTATAGTTACTATTGCATAATGTCAAAACCATATGGTACAAGTCAAACAAACATTATTGTCAATTAAAAAGCTAAAAATATGTCATGACCTCCAAAGTTTATGTTAAATAGGTCCTGATTATGAGTCGCACAAAAGGCCGATATTCACACAAATGGTCGATGTTTTTCAACTGTGCATTTGTCTAAGTCGCACAGTGCATGCATCTCATGGTCTGTGCGCAGAGAGTCACAATTGTGATGCAGTTTTATTACTATGCCTCAATATACAGTATATACAGTTGTGTCCTCATACACCTATCATTTTGCACCGTATGGTGAGAGAGATTTGGTGCACTTTATCTGCTCCGTCACTGGTAGAGCTTGTGTACTTTATCCTGAATTGTGTAGCTTAATTCACAAATAGTATACAGTACTAAGGGTCTGATTCAGAGTTTTATGCTAATGCTTATGTGTATGCAGCTGCGATGCGAAAATACACAAATGTCACTGCCATCGGGAAATACATTGATCTGCGTAAAATGTTGCAGCGTCTGCGTACATAAACGCATGGGTCGCAGATCATGTTGCAGTCCTGAGTGAGCCTATGGCCCAGCAGAATAGCCGCAGGAACTGAGGCACCAGAATCATATTTCTTGCATATGGGATTGCAGACGCAGGATGTGACACGCCCGGAAGTGGTCGCGACAAACCTGCATTCTTTTCCACCACTCTCCATTACATCCCCCATACACTCCCCGTCAATCACACTTCCAGGAAATAGTCGCTGCGAGCATGTACTGTACCTTGGCGCATGTGCCATGTGACTTGGATGCATGCGGAGATTGCCGATTATCACTCAACGGAGCAATCATCGGCATAGTGCAGGGCTTCTCAACCATGGTCCTCAAGGCACACTAAAGGCCCCCATACATCAGCAACTGATTGCAGCAATCGTGCAATTTGCAATCGATTGTGTATAAAAATATTTCCCTTTTTCAATCGATTGCAGATTGCAGATTTGCCACAATCGATTGAAAAAGGGAAAGATTTTTATACACAATCGATTGCAGATTGCATGATTGCTGCAATCAATTGCTGATGTATGGGGGCCTTAACAGTCCAGATTTCAATAATAGCCATACTTGAGCACATGTGCTTCTTAATTAGTACCCCAGTTATTTTGATTTAACCATCTGTGCTCAAGCATGGATATCACTAAAACCTGGACTGTTTGTGCGCCTTGAGGCCCGAGGTTGGGAAACACTGGCATAGTTTAAAACTCTTAATCAGGCCCTAAGTTGCTAATACAGTACTAAGCACTGTGTTTAGGATTACTTTTTGTGATGCAATGGAATTGTTATAAAGTAGCAGATTACGATGCGTGTGTCACTTGTGCTGTATACGAGTGATTTGCGCCATACATCGTAACGCCTAATCTGCTACTTTTCAGCAATTCATTTACAACAAAAAATAGTGATCCTAAGCAACTCTGGAAATATGTAATATGGGTAAAAAGGCAAAAGACAAAGGGCCTGATTCAGACCCGCTCGCAAGCGCTATGCACTCTCAAACGGGTCGATGGTGGCCCAGTGCGCACGCGCGAGCCCCAGAGCGAGCACTCGCTTTGGCGCTCGCATCCAAAAGGGGCAGCTGTCGATGTTGATTGACAGCTGCCCCGTTTGGAAGGCGGGGAAGGGGGGTGGCTGAGCAAACGGAAGCAATCCTGCAGGAATGCCTGCCGTTTGTGGGCGGCCCTACTCACATCACTAGTGATGTCAGTAGGTGGTCTTCCTGCTCTAATAGTGCAGGAAGTCCACTGGGGCTTGCGGCAATGAGACCCTACCGTCTTGACCATCGTGACTATCATCATGGCCGCTCGCATAAGCTGTGGGTGGTAACCCACAGCTATGCGAGCGGCCAAGAAGCCGCAACTAAAAAAAAAAAACGTCCTGATTCAGAGCGAGCACACGCAAAATTGTAGGACCTCTGGGCCTGATTCAGAGCCGCTCGCAAAAAGCATGCGCTCGCTCTGAATCAGGGCGTGTGCTTTTTTTTGTGGCCGCTCGCAAAGCTTATGCGTGTGGCCATGATGATGGTCACGATGGTCAAGTCCATCACGACCATCGGGCTTGCGACGAGACCCTTGCGGTAGGGTCTCGTTGCCGCAAGCCCCAGTGGACTTCCTGCACTATTAGAGCAGGAAGTCCACCTACTGACATTACTAGTGATGTCAGTAGGGCCACCCACAAATGGCAGGCGTTCCTGCAGGAATGCCTCAGTTTGCTCAGCCACCCCCCTTCCCCGCCTTCCAAATGGGGCAGCTGTCAATCAACATCAACAGCTGCCCCTTTTGGATGCGAGTGCCGAAGCGAGTGCTTTTTGCGCTCGCTCCAGGGCTCGCGCAAGCACAGTGCGCACGGCAGGTGTATGTACTGGGCCACCATTGACCCGCTTGCGAGCGCATAGCGCTTGCGAGCGTGTCTGAATCAGGCCCTCTGTCTTTTGCCTTTTACCCAGATTATTTACCTTTTGCTTCAAAATTTGCTAATGGTATAGTGATAGGGTGGTAGTCTGAGAGAGTCACAATAGAGAGAAGGTTTTTTAAGGCAACCACCCCTCCCCCCATGACCCCCCCTTGCTGCAACCCCTCCTCTATTTTCACTTACCTCCGGTGATGTTCTCCCTCCGGGCTTTGGTCAGCTGCTCTCCCATCCTGCACTGTGACAAGGTCAGCTGTTTAATGCAGCAGCTGACCAGGGTCACAGTGCAGGAGCCAGGAGACCAGCTGACTGGAGGGAGGACATCACCGGAGCCCCGATCTTTGGTCCCTGGACAGAGGTAAGTTGTTGTCTTTTTTTTAGCAGTGATCAGCGTGTGGTCTATTTAGATCACACAGCTGATCACAGGGTGTGAGGAGCCGGCTGTGATCACTTCCTCCCTGGCTCCCAGGTCAGGTTACAGCCTGTCACTGACACATCCCCCTGTCTGGGAGACGGGAGCTCCAATCACAGCACAGCCCAGCCATTATCATCTCTCTCCTCTGAACTTAATGATGCAAAGGAGAGAGATGATAAAGGTCGGACAAACTGTGCTAGGGGGGGCGATCGCTCCAATCGCCCCCCCCGGATCCGCCACTGGTATGAGACAAGGGCATGTTTGAAGAAGGAGGGCGCTAAGCCTGAAGACAGGGACATGTTTTAGAGATGAATGACGTAGAAGGAAGCAGCAGGAGAGAGGTTGTGGATGAGGTTAGAGGGAATGGGGCCAAGGGGGCATATGGAAGGAGGAGATAAAGATTAAAGTATGAAGACGTAGTGGTAGGGGAGATGGCAGAAAGGGTAGGCAGATCATATTGGGAGGAAAACAATACAAAAGGAGGAGGCTAGAGAGTGGAGACAGTAGCCCTGATTCAGAGCTGGAAGCTCTGACGGAGCGCTCGCTCTGAATCAGGGCCATCCCTCCTTCATTTTGGAGCGGCCTCCTGGCTGCTCGCATAGCTCACAGCTATAGTGAATAGCCAAAATGATGGTCGCGATGGTCAAGACCATCGCGACAATCGGGCTTGCGATGAGACCCTGCGGTAGGGTCTCGCTGCCGCAATCCCTGGAGTGCTTTTGGCTCTATCAGAGCCAAAAGCACTCCCACTGACATCACTAGTGATGTCAGTGGGGCCGGCCCCAGACAGTAGGCGTTCCCATGGGAACGCCTCCGTCTGGGCAGCCACGCCCCCAGCACGCCCACCAAAGGGGGCGTGCTGTCAATCAACATCGACAGCACGCCCCCTTTGGTGCGAGACCCATAAGACGGCTTGGACGTCGTTATTCGGGTCTCGCGCATGCGCACTTGGGCAACATCGACCCGCTTATGAGCGAGCGGGTCTGAATCAGGCCCAGTGTTATGGATGGCAAGTTTCATAGTGAAGAGTGGACACATCAGGGGCAGAAAGGGAAGAGGGAAGGATAGAAGTGGAGCAGAGAAAAGAGTTAAAAGTGAAAAGAGGCATAATGTGATGAAAGATTGGGGCAAGATAAGAGATTTAGGGCCAAATGTCATAGGGTGAGAGTTTCAATAATGTGAGAGTTTAGCAGTAAGCTCTCACATTGGTCAAGTTTTATCTTCAAAATGACAAAACATCTGGATGAGAGTTTAAATTGTGTTTTTTTGAGTCTAAAACATGACAGTTTGCATGTTCTCGAACTCTATTACACTGGGCGAATTTAATATGTGTAAGAGGTTACTGCTAAACTCGCATTTTCTAAACTCATACCCTGTTACATTTGGCCCTTAAAGTCTTGAGAAATGTCAAAGTTGTAGCAGGAAAGCATTAATTTGAAATGTGAGGTAGTTATCATCTATTGTTTAACTATGTGGGTACATTTCTGGGGGCAGTGAGTGACTTTTGTGAGCCAGGATTGGGTGGCATAACAATGGAGCCTGAGGATGACATGTGGAGCAGCAGAGTACAGCAGAGGTGAAGGTGGAATTATAAAGTGAAAAAGGTTGTTAAGGTCAGAAAATTATGCATATGGGAGAGAAGAGGGTGTCCCGAGAGGAGGTGAAAAGGACAAGATCATCAAGGTTGCACTTGATGAGAGTAACTTTGGGAGAGCGGGCTGACAGAGAGAATAAAAGGCCAAAAGAGGGTAAATGATCAGACAGAGAGAGAGGGAGTTGGTGAGAGAGTTCACAGCAGTGGATGAAAACTAACTATAGATTGAGGGGAGAAGATCCATAGAGAAAGCAACTTAGAGGAAACAGCAGCCATGAGGTTGTCCAGTAGGATATTGAAATCTCCTAGAAACAGAGACAGAAGGTCAAGAGAGAAAAAGTGTGATATCCAGATGGCAAAGTTTTCTAGAAAGTGGTGGAATGGGCCAGAGACATTTCATATGACCATGACACAAAGGTTAATAGGAGAAAGGGCTCAGGAAGAAGGACACAGAAGTTGTATCAAGAGGATAGAAGGACTCACATGCTGCCTCTTGGTTGATCACCATGACGAGATGTGTGGGGGAGAGAGAGTCCTCGAATGGTGAAAGCCAAATTTTAGTGATGGAGAGGAGATTGAGAGACTTGAAGTAATCATGGATAAAGGCCAGATTGCTACAAACCAATTTATCTTTCCAAGTTGGCATAGGATAAATGGAGGGAGTCATGAAGGGGGATGTGAGTGAGGTTCCTATAGGGCAGGGTTCCTGAAGGGGCAGGTCAAAAGGGGGTAAGTGTGAATACAGAATGAGAGGAAGGGTCAGTGACGGAAGGAGAAGGGAGGTGAGAAAGTGATTGTTCTAGGCTGCAATCAAAATGAACAAAATAGTAAAGAACTACTGTAGCTAACTATATAAATATTTACAATTTCTCTTTAATGCCTCAACCTTATGTAATAACTTGTCCTCACTATTCTTTTTCTCATTCAGCACTAGTGGAAATCAACAAGACAATCAAGAATGATCTGAAGTGTGGGAGTTGTCTTTCATCGCCATCTTCTGAAAACTGCATGACTTTTGATACAATTAACTGTATGGAGGATGAAAACAGCTACATCTCATATAAAGCAGCAATCACTGAAGGTATAGCAACTAAGAACCTTTGTTGTTCTATTGTTGGTGTATGTTTTTTGAGGATGTCATGAGCATAGTTCACTGCAGAGTTACTGTTTGGGTTACAACAGAATATTTATAAATTCCTTAAAATCTGAACCATTACGGTGCCTTGAGGACTGAGTTTGGGAACCTCTGACCTAAGCAATTGACTAGGGAACAAATGGTTAGGGAGCATCTAAAACAATGAAAAAGGGGCATAGTGGAACAATGCTGGAGTGTCGGCTGTTGACTTAAAGGAGAAGCAGCCATCTGATTATTACCTATGATGTGTATGTGTTGCACTGGGATTATGGCCCTCATTCAGAGCCGCTCGCTAGCGGCAGTACGCTCGTTCCGAGCAATGTTCGCACATCTGCGCATGCGTACGGTTTTTAGTACGCATGCGCGAACCAGTCAGTGCGGCCAAAAATCGTTTGTACGCTATATAGCGAGTGCCTGCTATTTTGAGTGACAGAATGAGGCGTCTGTGGGTGGTAACAGGGGAAGGTGCTTGAAAACGGGGGAGTGGAATTCGAACGCAGGCGTGCTTAAAGGTCAAAACGGGCGTTTTAAGGGAGTGCATAATTAATACAGCAGCGTCATTGACCACGTCACTTGGTTTTTTTTAACTCAGAACTGCTCGCAAAATAGCGGTTGAAGAAACCAACCACAAGAATAGCGAGCAGTTCATAAGCTGTACGATGTACTCGATTAATCTAATAAATAGCGGACATGACGTATGGTGCGAACGGCCAAGGGGCGTTTTTATCAAATAAACGAGCGTATGTTTTGCTCGCTCGTTCAGACTTAGAGGTGTGAACAGACTGCAATGTGCGAACGGATCATTTGAATAGCCACCCCTTGTTTTTGAACAAACGACCGCAAATAGCGAACGGCTCTGAATGAGGGCCTATGGCATATGTTCTGCTTAACACAATTCATTAATAATTTCATGACTAGAAATTTATTTGTGAAGCAATTTATTGTGCAGTAACTAATATCTCGCTTCTTGACATGTTTGGAGAAATTCCAATCTAATTACCAATAAGTTTTAGTTATTACTCATTTGCTCCATATGCATAACAAATATTAATAAAAGTTCATTTTCAAATGTAATACAATTTTTATTATGTATTATTGTCGCTTTTCTTTAAGTGTGCCCCCACACAGAGTACCTATCTTTTCTCTTACTGCGCCCTATTGACCGAGATGCGTACAGTACATTTCAGAATCTTTCCTGACTGCTGGAAGATGCGCACAGTGGGGCTGATTCTAAGTTAGGAGCAAACTAAACAAGAGAAAGTACCTTTGCACTTTGGAATGCCTTTGTTGTACTGCAGGTAGAGGCAGATGTAAAAATGTGCAGAGAGATTTAGATTTGGGAGAGGTGTGTCCAAAATAACATCTAAATTGCAGTGTAATAAAACTGTTCAGCATTTGTGGGCTACATGCAAAAGCTGCCAGTATCTACTCTGCATGCAAAAGTAATACATGTATTGAGGTGCAGTCATAATACTGACCGCGGGAATTCCAGAGCAGGAAACCGGACACCTATCAGAATTCTGGCGTCGGAATCCTGAAAATAGGTAGCATGGTTAAGGGGAGGGTTTAGGGTAGGGATGAGTGGGTTCGGATTTCTGAAATCCAACCCCCCCCCGAGCCCCTCCAATCTGAGACAGATCCGAGTCAGGTTTGAGTTTTCCCGCCTGGCACGGATCTGAAATCGAGGCAAAACATCATCATTCCGCTAATTGAACGAAAGCAGAGAAAAGAAAAGATCTCCGTCTGGTGCACTGAAGGGATCCTGGTAGTTAGTATCAATAACTAAATTCCTTAATAAAATATAACTTTTATTATTAACACTTAAAATTAGGTCCTAGAGAATAAAAAGGCGAAATAATTAAAATGATAGAATGTGTGATATGTATATATGTGTGTATACACATAAATACAAATAGAAAAAAAGATGGTGCTTAAAATAACACCTGTCATTGGTCAATTATACACATAGGTAATGTTGGTCAATTATACACATAGGTAATGTTGGTCAATTATACACATAGGTGTGTATGTTAGAATTCAGTAACAACAGAAATACGTAGACAGAAGAGCTGCCCCAGCATCGAAGGGGTGCCAATAACGGGGAACATATCCAGCAAATGTGTTGGTATTGTAAGCAGAGATATTATTGTAGCACAGTGACTCTATAACAGAACCAAGATATGATTGCTAAACTCTTGGGAAGAAGTGAAAACTGATACATATTACACTCTGTAAATGATACCAACTAACGATCTTCAGATCTATTTCATTGTTACAGTAGTTAGAGACATGAACTGTAAATAAAGCTACTAATCATCATATCGTCACAAACAGTGCCTGGGAACATATTCCCCACGATATTTAGTGTACTGAAGAAATAATAAAGATAAATAAAAGTCAATCAGAACACTGCTTGCATCCTGATCCACATTACCTATGTGTATAATTGACCAATGACAGGTGTTATTTTAAGCACCATCTTTTTTTCTATTTGTATTTATGTGTATACACACATATATACATATCACACATTCTATCAATTTAATTATTTTGCCTTTTTATTCTCTAGGACCTAATTTTAAGTGTTAATAATAAAAGTTATATTTTATTAAGGAATTTAGTTATTGATACTAACTACCAGGATCCCTTCAGTGCACCAGACGGAGATCTTTTCTTTTCTCTGCTTTCGTTCAATTATACTAAGATTGTCAGGTAGCACCTTCATATATAGTGTAACCTCGTTTGAGCCAATATTTATGAAGTGTTAGGGTATGGGAGTATAACCCATATTATAAAACGGTAGTCTAAAGATAAATAGATACGGTTGGTGTGAGATCTTTTTGTGTTTTCTCATCATCATCCAGCTGTTGGATTCTCGCGGGTTTTGGATACCATAAAAGGTCCCCGCGTCTGCACCATTTTTCACTATGGCTGTGGACAGTGAAGAGGGATGGTGGGAGTTTGCTGTGCTGGTGCTACTGTTGACCATAGGGGCTGTGTCCACACCAAAGTCCATAGGGGCTGGCTGGGCTGTGGTGTGCAGTGTCCCATAAAGGCTGTAGTCCTAAAGGGGTGCTGTAGTGTTGTCCAAGGGGTGCTCTGTCAATCCCCCCAAGTGCTAAAAAATAATATTTTTTTTTCTGTTTGTGTTCGCATTAGCCGCACGTGCATCAACAAAGAAGTGTACACCTATGTCATAAATAAAGGGCCAGCAGGCTCGTCTGTTGAAGGGTGGTGTAACCCCCAAAGTGCCTGAATTTTTTTTTTCTGTGTTTGTGACTTGTGTGCACTGTAGCTGCATGTGCATCAACAAAGTAGCAGCGCCAAGCGTGCACCTGTGTCATAAGAAAAGGGCCGGCTGGCTCTTCTGTTGAAGGGTGGTGTAACCCCCAAAGTGCTGGAAAATTTATTTATTTTTTTCTGTTTGTGACTTGTGTGCAGTGTCCCATAAAGGCTGTAGTCCTAAAGAGGTGCTGTAGTGTTGTCCAGGGGGTGCTGTGTCCATCAGGGGTGCTCCCCCCAAGTGCAATAAAAACCATTTTTTTTTTCTGTTTGTGTGAGCTGTAGCCGCACGTGCATCAACAAAGTAGCGCCAAGCGTGCGCCTGTGTCATAAGTAAAGGGCCGCCTGGCTCATCTGTTGAAGGGTGTTGTAACCCCCAAAGTGGTCCAAAAAAAGAAAAAAAATCTTTTTCTATGTTTGTATGTGCCTTAGTCGCACGTATGTCAATATCACATAAATGGAGGACAAAAATGTGTCCGATAAAAATAAAATAGGGAAATATCAAGAACTGCTTCCTCTTAGTGCTGAAGCTGCTGCCACTTGTCATGACATAGATGATGAAATGGCATCAACGTCGTCTTCCAAGGCTTATGCCCAATGTCATAGTAGAGGGCATATAAAATCCCAAATGGCAAAGTTCAGGAAAATGACCTTAAAAAATAAACTGAAATCATCTGAGGAGAAACGCAAACTTGCCAATATGCCATTTACGACACGGAGTGGCAAGGACAGCTAAGGTCCTCCCCCATGTTCATGACTAGTGGTTCAGCTTCACATGACAATGGAAACCATCCTCCCGCTAGAAAAATAAAACAAGTTAAGCTGGCAAAAGCACAGCAAAGAACTGTGCCTTCTAATTCTAAGAAAATATAAAAAATCCCCATGGAGAGTCCAAGTGTGGCGACGGTTGCGACGCCTGACCTTCACAAACCTCGACGGGAAGAGGTGGCTCCTTCCACCATGTGCACGCCCTCTGCAAGTGCTCGAAGGAGCACCCACAGTCCACTTGTTGATATTCAATTGAAGATGTCACTGTTGAAGTACAACATGATGAGGATATTGGTGTAGCTGGCACTGAGAGAAATGGAAACTATTTCTATCCAAATCCGGACAACAACTGTCTTGCCATATGTACTGTATGTAAAGGTGGAATAAGTAGGGGTAGGACCGTTAACCACCTAGGAACATCCTCCCTTATACGTCACCTGCAGCATGTTCATAAGACCGTAAGCAGTCCAGGGACACCTAAATCCCTTTGTCCTGTTGTATCCAAGTGCCTGCAAATCACACCGTCAACTCCCTCCTCATTAATTTCCTCCTCAGTCAGGATCGGAAGTAGTCCTGCTGGCCATGTCACTGGCATGACTGACTCTCCTATCCGGGATTCCTCCGGAGGATCCTGCATTGCTATGCCTACTGCTGCTGCTGCTGCTGTTGTTGCTGGGAGTTGTTCATCATCCCAGAGAGGAAGTAGGAACACCACTACTTCATTTACTAAGCAATTGACCTTCCAACAGTCCTTAGCGAGGAGGATGAAGTACGACAGCAGTCATCCTGAAGAAAAGCGGATAACTGAGGCCTTGACAGCTATGTTGGTGTTAGATGTGCATCCGGTATCCACCATTAGTGCAGTGGGATGAAGACAATTGATGGAGGTAGTGTGTCCCTGGTACCAAATCCCATTTAGATTCCACTTCACTAGGCAGGCGATACCGAGAATGTACAGAGACTTCAGAAAAAGTGTCCTCAGTGTCCTAAAAATGCGGTTGTACCCAATGTTCGCTTGACCATGGACATGTGGAGAAGTGGAACAGGGCAGACTAAGGACTATATGACTGTGACAGCTCACTGGGTAGATGTATCGCCTTATGCAGCAACAACAGCAACGTCACCAGTAGCAGCATCTCAGAAACGCCAGGTCGTTCCAAGGCAGGCTATGCTGTGTATCACCGGTTTCAGTAAGAGGCACACCACTGACAACCTTTTAGAGAAATGGAGGGAAATCATCACCCAATGGCTTACCCCACTTAGACATCACCTGGGGTTTTGTGATATCTGACAATGCCACCAATATTGTGCGAGCATTACATCTGGGCAAATTCCAGCATGCAAGAGATGCTTTGGGTAACCCGAAAAACTTCGGGCCACTTTCGGCTTTCAGCGACTGTGTGCCGAAGACTGGAGCGCCAGCAAGCACTCTTGAACCTGCCCTGCCATCACCTACAGCAAGAGGTTGTGACGCAGTGGAACTCAACCCTCTATATGCTTCAGAAGATGGAGGAGCAGCAAAAGTCAATTCAAGCCTATACATCCACCTATGACATAGGCATCTGACTCAAGCGCAGTGGAGAATGAGTTCCTTGTTGTGCAAGGTTCTCCAGACCTTCGAACTTGCCACACGTGATGTCAGTTCAGACACTGCCAGCTTGAGTCAGGTAATTTCCCTCATCAGGCTTTTGCAGAAGCAGCTGGAGAAAGTGAAGGAGGAGCTAAGACAGAGCGATTCCACTCGGTATGTGGGACTTGTGGATGAAGCCCTTCATTCGCTTTGCCAGGATTCCAGGGTGGTCAATCTATTGAAATCAGACCACTAAATTTTGGCCACTGTGCTCGATCCTAGGTTTAAAAGCCTACGTGGTGTCTCTCTTTCTGGCGGACACAAGCCTGCAGAGGTGCAAAGACCTGCTGGTGAAAACACTGTCAGCTGAAGCAGAACATGACACGTCAACGGCCCCTTCTTCATTTTCTCTCGCAACTGGGGCTGCCACGAAACAACTTAGGTATCCTAAGCAATCTGCTGGCGGTGATGCAGGGCAGGCAGGACCAAGTTTGGACATCTGGTCCAGACTGAAGGACCTGCCAACAATTTCTGACATGCCTACTGTCACTGCATATGATACTGTCACCATTGACAGAATAGTGGAGGATTACATCGGTGACAGCATCCAAGTAGGCATGTCAAACAGTCCGTACCTGTAATGGCAGGAAAAGGAGGCAATTTGGAGGCCCCTGTACAAACTGTCTCTATTTTACCTAAGTTGCCACCCCCTCCTTGTCAGCAAAAGGCGTAGGAGGTTGCTTCCACAAAATGTGTAGAAGATGATGTTCATAAAAATGAATTATCAACTCTTCCAGGAAGACCAACCTCCAGAAAGTACAGAGGGGCCTGTGGTGGTGGATTCCTGTAGTTCAACTTAGTCTTTATCAACTTGATTTATTTCAACTTTGAACTGAGATTCTAGGGGCCTATTTATCAACGAGTTTTATCATATGCAATGAGTTTTAAAACTAATTGCGTATGATAATGGTGCTTCAACCAATCAGCTCCCAACTGTCATTTGTTTGAAGAATGACAGTTGGGAGCTGATTGGCTAGAGCACCAATTATCATACACAATTAGCTTTATTACACCCGTATTCAATTAGACATGAAAAAGTTTTGCCTGTTGCCGCTTTTCGTCTGTCCGCGACTTATCTCCAAATTCAATTCCAGGTCGTTTTTCGTGTAGCATAAACCTTTCCGATTTTCGCCTCTAATTGAATACAGGCCATAGACTGTAAAAAAATTCAAATGACCCTCGTTCCACATTTCTCATTAGTGCCCCTACAGGATAAACACAATGACCGATCATCTAACATAGCACCACAAGTTATGATGACAGCAAAAGCTATTTATATAATAAAGCCTAACATATTTTGCTTCTGTATCTGCTCCTAAAAAAAATGTAAAACGTAATGCTATATTTTGACTTCTTCCTTGTGTTATGTTGTCTAGTGTCTCTGTCAAATTTCTAAAGAAATTGTTACTTTTGATTTCAATCTTTTTCCTGTCTCTGTTTTCCTGTCTCTGTTTTCCTGTCTCTGTAATAATACAGTATGTTTGTGTAAATATAAAGTACTGTGCAAATGTTTTAGGCAGGTGTGGAGAAAATGCTGCAATGTACGAATACTTTCAAAATGTAAGTGTTAATATTTTATTTTTGTCAGTTAACACAATGCAAAGTGAATAAACAGAAGAGAAATCTAAATTAAATCAATAACTGGTGTGATCACCCAGGTTTGTATGGGTTAGAGTTAATGGGTGCTGACATATATGGAGGCACAGATATGTGGCATAATTCATGGCTGTGTGGCATACAATACATCTGGTGCACAACTGTGAGGCATATATATTGCGGGCACAAAAATGTGTCAGAGTATATAGTGGAGGCACAATGTGTGGCATAATGTGAATTGGAGGCATTGATTTGCAGCAGAATTATGAAGTGGGGATACAGCCGTGTGGCATATAATGAATTTGTGGCACACATATATGGCATATTATGAATCGGGGTAGTGTTATGAGGCACAGTATAATTTTACATTTATGCTGTGTGGCATATTAGCTGGGACATTTCTATACAGTATATTATGAATTTGGGAAACTGCTGGGTGGCATATTATAAATTGGGGTCACTAATGTGTAGCATGCTCTGAAATTGATGGAGAAGGGGCAGTGGGGGGCGAAATGTTCCCTACAGGCCTGGAGACCCTGCACCGGCCCTGTATGTGGTGTTTAAGTCAAATAAATAAAGCTGACCTGTGGACATTTCCAGATGAGATAAGCTAAGAAATCTATGAAATGGCTATAATTAATAATGTTAGTATTCAAACAATAATATTGAAATCTGGGCCTCATTCAGAGATGGGCGCTACTGCAATCACAGCTGCAGACCCGTACCCAGCCCTGTGCAAAAATCTGCTAATGCTACAGCCGCTTGGAAATGTATTGAGATGCCCACCGGCGGCCTCGCAGATCCAAGCAACTGCGTAGAAATACGCAGCGGCGGTTGCAGATCTTTCAATAATTGACCAATCAGTGGCGGACCCAAAGGTGGGGCTGCAAGGCATTTATAATTTTTAATAGGGGGCCAGTCCAAGTCTTTGAAGAATGTACTGCACTGCAGGCCCACCTCTGGACCCGGCACTGATAGAAACCATATATACTGTACATGTGCTTATATCATACATGCCTACCCTCCCGGAAGTCGCGGGTGGCTCCCGATTTTTCGGGTATCTCCCCGGAAAGCTAAGCACTTCTCCCGCATTCTGCCCACTTCAGAATAAGGAGAATTTTCTTGTTTACTGGCTACGAGAATCGCATCATTTGGCCCTGCCCCTTATTTAAATATGCGCCGTTTGCAGCAAATTGTCACAAGGGGCTGGGCTTAATGGCACGACTCATCCGGCACTGCCCCCAACACCTCCCACCTGCTTCTCCTCCCCAAGCTTCTGTAGAGCCCTGTTTCTACAGGATATATAAAATGCTTAACATTTTAAGAATGCAACAAAATTGTCTATCACTGTCTGTAGATATATATAGAAATTAAACAAATGTTGTACACACCAATTTGGCACAAGTACACCCAAATATAAACGTGCTTGCATACACAGGCAAACATGTGCCAAAACACTGTACTGCGCTGTTTATACAGGATAAATATTTTAAGGCTTATCGTTTTTGGAAAACAACAAAATTGCCTATCACTGTCTGTAGACATGTATAAAACAATGTGTTAAACATATTGTGTACAAACCTATTTCCCAGCAAGTACACCTCCATATATACAAGTGCTCATATTAATAGTCAAACATTTGCTAAAACAATATATATAAGCCTGATAGTACAGGATAATCACAATGGTAACTGTCGTATAAAGGAACAACAGAATTGTCTACAACTGTCTGTATACACTGTACTCATGATTTTGGGTACTGCTATGGGGACTGGTTTTCACATGCCATGTGGACTAGTACGTATAGTGTGATATGGGCTAGTATGCACTGTGCCATGTGGAATAGTATGCATAGTGTCATGTGGACTAGTATGCACTGTCCCATGTGGACTAGTATGCATAGTATCATGTGGACTAGTATGCACTGTGCCATGTGGATTAGTATGCATTAGGGGTGAGCGGGTTCGGATTTCTGAAATCCGAACCCCCCCGAGCCCCCCCGATCCGAGTCCGATCCGAGTCAGGCTCGACTTTTCCCGCCTGACTCGGATCTGAAATCGAGGCAAAACATCATCTTCCCGCCTTCCGAGTCTCGCGGGTTTTGGATCCTATATAAGGTACACACGTCGGCGCCATTTTCTCACTCGGCTGTGGACAGTGAAGAGGGAGGGTGGGAGTTAGGGCTGTGTAGTGTAGTGTAGTGTAGTGCTGCTGTTGTCCACTACTTCAAAGTCCATAGGGGCTGGCTGTGTTGTGCTGTGCTGCTGTTGTTAATAGGGGCTGTGTCCACTACTTCAAAGTCCATAGGGGCTGGCTGGACTGTGTTGTGCAGTCAGTTCTCCATAGGGGCTGTGTCCACTCCAAAGTCCTGTGCAGTGTCCCAGTCCTAAAGGGGTGCTGAAGTGTTGTCCAGGGGGTGCTCTGTCCATCAGGGGTGCTCCCCCCAAGTGCTAAAAAAATAATATATTTTCTGTGTTTGTGAATTGTGTGCGCAGTAGCCGCACGTGCATCAACAAAGTAGTGCCAAGCGTGCGCCTGTGTCATAAGTAAAGGGCCGGCTGGCTTGACCGTTAAGGGTGCTGTAACCCCCGAAAGTACACTCCAGTCCAAACCAAAAAAAAAATTATTTTCTGTGTTTGTGAATTGTGTGCGCAGTAGCCGCACGTGCATCAACAAAGTAGTGCCAAGCGTGCGCCTGTGTCATAAGTAAAGGGCCGGCTGGCTTGACCGTTAAGGGTGCTGTAACCCCCGAAAGTACACTCCAGTCCAAACCAAAAAAAAAATTATTTTCTGTGTTTGTGAATTGTGTGCGCAGTAGCCGCACGTGCATCAACAAAGTAGTGCCAAGCGTGCGCCTGTGTCATAAGTAAAGGGCCGGCTGGCTTGACCGTTAAGGGTGCTGTAACCCCCGAAAGTACACTCCAGTCCAAACCAAAAAAAAAATTATTTTCTGTGTTTGTGAATTGTGTGCGCAGTAGCCGCATATGCATCAACAAAGTAGTGCCAAGCGTGCGCCTGTGTCATAAGTAAAGGGCCGGCTGGCTTGACCATTAAAGGGTGCTGTAACCCCCAAAGTACACTCCAGTCCAAACCAAAAAAAAAATTATTTTCTGTGTTTGTGAATTGTGTGCGCAGTAGCCGCACGTTCATCAACAAAGTAGTGCCAAGCGTGCGCCTGTGTCATAAGTAAAGGGCCGGCTGGCTTGACCGTTAAGGGTGCTGTAACCCCCGAAAGTACACTCCAGTCCAAACCAAAAAAAAAATTATTTTCTGTGTTTGTGAATTGTGTGCGCAGTAGCCGCATGTGCATCAACAAAGTAGTGCCAAGCGTGCGCCTGTGTCATAAGTAAAGGGCCGGCTGGCTTGACCATTAAAGGGTGCTGTAACCCCCAAAGTACACTCCAGTCCAAACCAAAAAAAAAATTATTTTCTGTGTTTGTGAATTGTGTGCGCAGTAGCCGCACGTGCATCAACAAAGTAGAGCCAAGCGTGCGCCTGTGTCATAAGTAAAGGGCCGGCTGGCTTGACCGTTAAAGGGTGCTGTAACCCCCGAAAGTACACTCCAGTCCAAACCAAAAAAAAAATATTTTCTGTGTTTGTGAATTGTGTGCGCAGTAGCCGCACGTGCATCAACAAAGTAGTGCCAAGCGTGCGCCTGTGTCATAAGTAAAGGGCCGGCTGGCTTGACCGTTAAAGGGTGCTGTAACCCCCAAAGTACACTCCAGTCCAAACCAAAAAAAAAATTATTTTCTGTGTTTGTGAATTGTGTGCGCAGTAGCCGCACGTGCATCAACAAAGTAGTGCCAAGCGTGCGCCTGTGTCATAAGTAAAGGGCCGGTTGGCTTGACCGTTAAAGGGTGCTGTAACCCCCAAAGGACACTCCAGTCCAAACCAAAAAAAAAATTATTTTCTGTGTTTGTGAATTGTGTGCGCAGTAGCCGCACGTGCATCAACAAAGTAGTGCCAAGCGTGCGCCTGTGTCATAAGTAAAGGGCCGGCTGGCTTGACCGTTAAAGGGTGCTGTAACCCCCGAGAGTACACTCCAGTCCAAACCAAAAAAAAAATTATTTTCTGTGTTTAGCCGCACGTATATATCAAATCGATATAACATAAATGGAGGACCAAACTTTCTCCGATAAAAATAAAATAGAGAAAGATCAAGAACCACTTCCTCCTAGTGCTGAAGCTGCTGCCACTAGTCATGACATAGACGATAACATGCCATCAACGTCGTCTGCCAAGGCCGATGCCCAATGTCATAGTAGAGGGCACATACAATCCCAAATGGCAAAGTTCAGGAAAATGACCTTGAAAAAGACATTTAAATCAGCTGAAGAGAAACGTAAACTTGCCAATATGCCATTTACGACACGGAGTGGCAAGGAACGGCTAAGGTCGATCCCTAGTATGTTCATGACTAGTGGTTCAGCTTCACATGACGATGGAAGCCCTCCTCCCACTAAAAAAATCAAAAGAGTTAAGCTGGCAAAAGCACAGCGAAGAACTGTGCTTTCTAAGAAGATATCACAAATCCCCAAGGAGAGTCCAAGTGTGGTGGTGGTTGCGATGCCTGACCTTCCCAGCACTGGACGGGAAGTGGTGGCTCTTTCCACCATTTGCACGCCCCCTGCAAGTGCTGAAAGGAGCACCCACAGTCCACTTGCTGATATGCAAATTGAAGATGTCACTGTTGAAGTACAACAGGATGAGGATACTGGTGTAGCTGGCGCTGAGGAGGAAGTTGGCGAGGAGGATTCTGATGGTGATGTGGTTTGTTTAAATCAGGCTCCGGGGGAGACAGTTGTTGTCCGTGGGATGAAAAAGCCCATCACGGTCATGCCTGGGCAGAAGACCAAACATTCCACCTCTTTGGTCTGGCAATATTTCTATCCAAATCCGGACAACAACTGTCTTGCCATATGTACCATATGTAAAGGTGAAATAAGTAGGGGTAGGGACGTCAACCACCTAGGAACATCCTCCCTTATACGGCACATGCAGCGCGTTCATAAAAAGTTACTGTCAAGTTCAGAAACTTTGGCTAAGACCGTAAGCAGTCCAGGGACACCTAAATCCCGTTGTCCTGTTGTATCCAAGCGCCTGCAAACCACACCGTCAACTCCCTCCTCATCAATTTCCTCCTTAGTCAGGATCGGAAGTAGTCCTGCAGGCCATGTCACTGGCATGACTGACTCTCCTATCCGGGATTCCTCTGGAGGATCCTGCATTGCTACGCCTACTGCTGCCGCTGCTGCTGTTGCTGCTGCTGGGAGTCGTTCATCATCCCAGAGAGGAAGTAGGAACACCACTACTTTTACTAAACAATTGACCCTCCAACAGTCCTTAGCGAGGAGGATGAAGTACGACAGCAGTCATCCTGAAGCAAAACGTATAACTGAGGCCTTGACTGCTATGTTGGTGTTAGACGTGCGTCCGGTATCCGCCATTAGTGCAGTGGGATTTAGACAATTGATGGAGGTAGTGTGTCCCCGGTTCCAAATCCCGTCTAGATTCCACTTCACTAGGCAGGCGATACCGAGACTGTACAGAAACGTCAGAAAAAGTGTCCTCAGTGTCCTGAAAAATGCCGTTGTACACAATGTCCACTTAACCACGGACATGTGGACAAGTGGAACAGGGCAGACTAAGGACTATATTACTGTGACAGCCCACTGGGTAGATGTATCACCTTACGCAGCAACAGCAGCAGCGTCACCAGTAGCAGCATCTCAGAAACGCCAGTTCATTACAAGGCAGGCTACGCTGTGTATCACTGGTTTCAGTAAGAGGCACACCGCCGACAACCTCTTAGAGAAACTGAGGGAAATCATCGCCCAGTGGCTTACCCCACTTAGACTCTCCTGGGGATTTGTGATATCTGACAATGCCACCAATATTGTGCGGGCATTACATCTGGGCAAATTCCAGCACGTCCCATGTTTTGCTCACACAATAAACTTGGTGGTGCAGAATTTTCTGAAAAGCGACAGGGGCGTGCAGGAGACGCTTTGGGTGGCCCGAAAAATTTCTGGCCACTTTCGCCATTCAGCGACTGCGTGCCGAAGACTGGAGCGCCAGCAAACACTCTTGAACCTGCCCCGCCATCACCTGAAGCAAGAGGTTGTGACGCGGTGGAACTCAACCCTCTATATGCTTCAGAGGATGGAGGAGCAGCAAAAGGCCATACAAGCCTATACATCCACCTATGACATAGGCAAAGGAGGGGGTATGCACCTGACTCAAGCGCAGTGGAGAATGATTTCCGTGTTGTGCAAGGTTCTCCAGCCCTTCGAACTTGCCACACGTGAAGTCAGTTCAGACACAGCCAGCTTGAGTCAGGTCATTCCCCTCATCAGGCTTTTGCAGAAGCAGCTGGAGAAAGTGAAGGAGGAGCTAAGACGGAGCGATTCCGCTCGGCATGTGGGACTTGTGGATGAAGCCCTTCATTCGCTTTGCCAGGATTCCAGGGTGGTCAATCTGTTGAAATCAGACCACTACATTTTGGCCACCGTGCTTGATCCTAGGTTTAAAGCCTATGTGGTGTCTCTCTTTCCGGCCGACACAAGCCTGCAGAGGTGCAAAGACCTGCTGGTGAACACACTGTCAGCTGAAGCGGAACGTGACACGTCAACGGCTCCTTCTTCATTTTCTCCCGCAACTGGGGCTGCCAGGAAAAAACTTAGGTATCCTAAGCAACCCGCTGGCGGTGATGCAGGGCAGGCAGGACCAAGTTTGGACATCTGGTCCGGACTGAAGGACCTGGCAACAATTTCTGACATGTCTACTGTCACTGCATATGATACTGTCACCATTGACAGAATGGTGGAGGATTACATCGGTGACAGCATCCAAGTAGGCATGTCAGACAGTCCATACCTGTACTGGCAGGAAAAAGAGGCAATTTGGAGGCCCCTGTACAAGCTGGCTCTATTTTACCTGAGTTGCCACCCCTCCAGTGTGTACTCCGAAAGAGTGTTTAGTGCAGCCGGGAACCTTGTCAGCGAAAGGCGTAGGAGGTTGCTTCCACAGAATGTGGAGAAGATGATGTTCATCAAAATGAATTATCAGCTCTTCCAGGGAGACCAGCCTCCATAAGGTACAGAGGGACCTGTGGTGGTGGATTCAAGTGGGGACGAGTTAATACTTTGTGAGGATGAGGATGTACACACTGAAGAGGGTGAGGAATCGGTGGATGAGGAGGATGAGGATGACATCTTGCCTCCGTAGAGCCAGTTTGTGCAGGGACACATTAATTGCCAGCTTGTTTTGTGGGGGCCCAAACGAACCAATCATTTCAGCCACAGTTGTGTGGCAGACCCTGGCGCTGAAATGATTGATTTGTTAAAGTGTGCATGTCCTGTTTATACAACATAAGGGTGGGTGGGAGGGCCCAAGGACAATTCCATCTTGCACTTCTTTTCTTTCTTTGCATTATGTACAGTTTGGGGCCTAGTTTTTCTAACTGCCATCCTGTCTGCCACTGCAGTGTCACTCCTAGATGGGTCACGTGTTTGTGCCGCCCACTCGTGTTGCTTAGCATAGTCATCCAGCTACCTCGGTGCAACCTTTTGGACATGAAAACACTATTGTGAGGTGTTCAGAATAGACTGGAAATGAGTGGAAATTAAGGTTATTGAGGTTAATAATAGCATAGGAGCAGAGAAACCAACAAATTCTGTGATTTTAGCTGTTTTTATGCTTTTTAAAAAAAAAATACAGATCCAAAACACAAAACCCAGAACCCAAAACACGGAAGGGTGGTTTTGGCAAAACCAATCCAGATCCAAAACACGAAGAAAGATCCAGATCCAAAATCAAAACACAAAACACGAAAAGTGGCCGGTGCACACCCCTAGTATGCATAGTGTCATGTGGACTAGTATGCACTGTGCCATGTGGATTAGTATGCATAGTGTGAAGTGGACTAGTATGCACAGTGCCATGTGGACCATACTTGCCGACAATCAGCTCCAGCCTTCCGGGAGGGAGCTGATTGTCGGCTATTAGCGGGGGGCGGGGCCGGTCATTGGGGGTGGAGCAGGGGGCGGGGTGGCCATATTGAATCATACTGGGGGCGGAGCCGGAGCGTGGCCGCACGATTGCATCATCGTGACTCCGCCCCCTCTTCACAATGCCGTGATTTTCGGCATTGTGAAGCAGGGGGCGGGGCCACGATGACGCGATTCTGCGCGAATCGCATCAACAGGGCTTCCCGCTGCGGGGATTTCAGTGTTTTTCAGGGAGGGAGGTGGGGAGGGTCGGACACTTCCGGGAGGCTTGCCTGCCTTTCCGGGGGGCCGGGAGCGGAACCCGAAAATCGGGAGGTTCCCGGGAAAAAAGGGAGGGTAGGCAAGCCTGATGTGGACTAGTATGCACTGTGCCATGTGGACTAGTATGCACAGTGCCATGTGGACTAGTATGCACTGTACCATGTGAACTAGTATGCACAGTGCCATGTGAACTAGTATGCACAGTGCCATGTGGACTAGTATGCACTGTACCATGTGAACTAGTATGCACTGTACCATGTGAACTAGTATTCACTGTACCATGTGAACTAGTATGCACTGTGCGATGTGAACTGGTATGCACTGTACCGTGTGAACTAGTATGCACAGTACCGTGTGAACTGGTATGCTCTGTAAGGTGTGAACTAGTATGCACTGTACCGTGTGAACTAGTATGCACAGTGCCATGTGCACTAGTATGCAATGTACCATGTGAACTAGTATGCACAGTGCCACAATGTACCATGTGAACTAGTATGCACAGTGCCATGTGGACTAGTATGCACTGTACCGTGTGAACTAGTATGCACAGTGCCATGTGAACTAGTATGCACAGTGCCATGTGCACTAGTATGCAATGTACCATGTGAACTAGTATGCACAGTGCCATGTGGACTAGTATGCATTGTGCTGTGTGAACTGGTATGCACTGTATCGTATGAACTAGTATGCACTGTACCGTGTGGACTAGTATGGACTGAACCATGTGAACTAGTATGCACTGTACCATGTGAACTGGTATGCACTATACCGTGTGAACTGTTATGCACTGTACCATGTGAACTGTTATGCTCTGTTCCATGTGAACTAGTATGCATTGTGCCATGTGAACTGGTATGCACTGTACCGTGTGAACTAGTATGCACTGTACCATGTGAACTAGTATGCACTGTACCATTTGAACTAGTATGCATTGTGCCATGTGAACTAGTATGCACTGTACCATTTGAACTAGTATGCATTGTGCCATGTGAACTAGTATGCACTTTACCATGTGAACTAGTATGCACTGTACCATTTGAACTGCTATGCACTGTACCATGTGAACAAGTATGCACTGTACCATGTGAACTAGTATGCACTGTACCATGTGAACAAGTATGCACTGTACCATTTGAACTGCTATGCACTGTACCATGTGAACTAGTATGCACTGTACCATTTGAACTGCTATGCACTGTGGTATAAGGAGGATCTGAGGGTTTGTTTCCAGAAAAGTTGGCCTCTGATATACAGTATTTTTGGTACTTTTGGAAATTACCTTCAGGATAGAGAGCAGAATACTGTGAATAAGGAGCCCGACTCATCTAGAAACTAGCCCATTGAGAAAGACCATCTATGCTTCTCTGTTTTCCCTGGAAATGTGTTCATGCATACCCACGAGCAGGGTGACAAAGGAATCCTACAATTCTCATTCATTGTCGAAAAAATGTTGGCGTCGGACGCCTTCCTGTGCCTGCATTTCAGCATTGGATGCACGCAGCTGGTTATCAAGAATTCTCGTCATTGCATGCATTGCTTGCTCCATCTTAGAAGTTTTTTCTTCAGGTGCAGTGAAAACTACAAATAAGAAAAAAAAACACATTTGTACAAATCCAATAGCAGTGATGCCAGCTGATTGGGCTTGAGACCATCTCCCTCCTGTACACTAGCTTCACTCTGCACAAGATACGGTTTGATTTTGAACTGAAGTAGAGTGGGGCCGGGTACATACTTGAACAATGTTGATGACCAATCTTGGCAATGGTCCCTTTATCCCGGACCATTCAAGATTGGCCTATAGTACACACTGTGTGATTTAATGAAAAATATTTTGTTCCGTCCTTCATTAAACTGCATCACCTTGCACACAATATTGTCTCATTGGCCGTGCAGCGAGGCCGAACAAAAGCTATGATGTGTGACCCGCAGAAGGGCGCATCTGTGCATACTCAAGGCATGATAAGTAGGATTTTGTCAATTCAATATGAAATAATGTGCTATTATCATGCTAGTGTTTAGTCGGCCTTAAGGGGTATATTTAAAAAGGAGTAATATTGTTGTTAACACTCGTTACTAATTGCAAATAGTGCAAAAGCTAATGAGGCCCACTGGTTTTTTTTTGACAGTTGGGAACTGATTGTTTTGACCACCTTAGTAATGAGTGGTAACAACAATATCATTCGCTATTACATATACCCCATAGTGTATAATTGTCTTTAATGTAAATAAATAAATAACATGTAATATAGTAAAGAAAGTTACACTTACAATAGTGTTCGTATGCAACATCGGGGTCTCAGTCGGTTTGGCAATCGGTGTCCCACCGGGAGACCCGGAGTCCCTGTGGTGCTTGCACTTGCCTCAATGACATCATCAATGATATTGGCAACTGCCAGGGCCGCCATCAAGGGGGGACTGCTGGGGCTGGAGTGCTGGGCCAAGAAGCTTGGGGACCCACCCACTTCTACCCACCTACCACCGCACTCAGGGCTGCCATAATGAGGGGGACTGCTGGGACTGCCATCAGGGGGGAATGCTACTCGACACCCGATCGCCTGCTACCCGCTGCTGTGGCCACCGCCCACTGTGTTTCCTATCCTGCAAGAGTGGGACGATGACTGGCGACCGGCACATGTGACGTCATGACTGATAGAGAAAGTGAGTGTACAAGTGTACAATGTACATTTAAATTTGAACAGTAATGATCGTATAGTGTATCTGCAATTTCTTGCAGTTAGAAGCTAATTGGTTGAGACTTTATCTCTCTCCACTTTATCTGTCTCCAAGGTTTGATACATTTCCCCATCGTCGTCCCTTGCTGGCTGCAGTGTTAATGCAGATCCCAGCGAATGTACCACTCATATTGACTGTGTGTGCTCTGCTGTCATCATTCTCTATGGCATCAGGTGTGAGCCTGAGGAATGCATGGAAGCTCGTCTTCAGAGAATAGATGAGGGCTGTGCATAATATGTTTTGTTCAAAGGCAAAGTGGCTTAATATTGAATTAACCCATAGGCTAATTTAATAACAAGCATAAAGGTAATCTACAAAATGTGAATATCTAGTCTGATTTATATAGGAAGCATATGGATTCTACATGAAGATAGCAGCATCTTGGAGGGAGAGACGTCTGTACGTAACGCGGAGCTTGTGGCTCATAAACAATAACATATGTGCCAGATGTACCATCAGGTGTACATGCTCTAAGATAGGCTTGAATTGGCAGCCTTAGTAGCTGATGCTAAACTTGCATCATCTTATTTGTACACAATATAGCAATGCAATTAAGTGTTATTTACTTGAGAGAGAATATTGTGTTGACAGTTACTATTATAAATAGAAAATAAAAATACGTACTTACACAAAATACAATTATAAATTAATTTAAAGATAACAGATTCTGTTGTTTAGCATGCAGTGGGCAGTCTGATAGTTTAAATGTTGACACTCACAATTTAGACACTGGGATCTGCAGTATGTACTAAGGCTTGGAGAGAGATAAAGTGCACATAAATAAAGTACCAACCAATCAGCTCCCAACTGTCACTTTACAGGCTGTGATTGAGAAACTACAGTTAGCAGCTGATTGGTTGGTACTTTATCTCCATCCACTTTATCTCTCTCCAAGGCTCAGTACATACACATCAAGTCTATCAGTCTAATATCTTATTGAGTCTGCAGCTCCCCATTAAGACACATTCGGCAGCGCGAGCTCACTGTAGCTCCCGTTTTCCGCTGATCATTTACAGTCAGAGGTTCAGCTGGAGCTTGAATATCACCTACTCTTATTTGTGAGTATTCTCTATTTTTACCAAGTGGGCATTAGTTCAGAGGCTTTGAATTTTCATCATTACAGTGTTTCTTTACACCATACAAATATGGAATGAAAACCAAAGGCATATCTTGAGAACTGTTTCCAGATTGGTGCTAGAGACTCTTTAATACTGTGTCCTAGTCTATTTTTTCTACTTATGAATACATTTATCCCCAACATTGCTATTTGTGTATCTTTATAGAATTGACTGGTTTAATTTATTTTTATTTAGGATTATTTCTTTTTCTTATTTATGCATATTATATTGTTAAATATTTCTTTACTACTGGGAGCTATTTACTTGTGATTCTATTGTATTTTATTCATACCATTTATCTAATAAATTGTTAGTATTTGGAGTTTGTATATCTTGTATTTTTGAGCGCCATTTAGCACCACTCATGTTTTCTGGTTTCTGGTTTTTATGTGTGGAGTCTGGCATTCTCTACGTGGTTGGTGCTTTGGCTGCTATAGGTACCTGATATAATTACTAACAGGTGCTTCTTTTTAGCGCAAGATAAATTCCTTTGTATCAGTACATAGACCCCACTGTGAGGTCGAGAACGGGGTGCTGACTTAATAATGTGAGTTACAGCATTTTAATAGTGTCGGCTTTACTACTTTAAACATTATATAAAAGCATCATGTTTGAATTTGGGAAGCTGACACTAGTAAAATGCTATAAATCACATGATAAACATGTTGGTATGTCCCCTTTGTAAGTGTCGACATTTGAACCGTTAAACTCACATACCCAACACCTTTTGGAGCTTTTTTTTTAGCTATTTTTGTGGACTATGGACCTCATTCAGATCCGCTCACTAAGGTGCGATTGCTCGCTCTGTGCGATTTTCACCCATCTGCGCGTGTGTATAGTTCGCAGTGCGCGAGCGCAAGCCGTAAGTTGCGATCTGATTTTGGTTGCTCGTAAGCCACTATCAGGTTGCTTCTGTTAGTGACAGACAGTGCTGTTAGTGGGTGGTAACAGGGGAAAGTGCTTGTGAATGGGGGAGTGGTGTTGCGAACGCAGGCGTGTCTGACTGTCAAAACGGAGTTTTAAGGGCGTGCATAATTTCAAGGTCGCGTCATTGTACACGTCAGTTCACATCTATAACGATGGAACTACTCGCAGTGCTTGCGGTAGCCCAGGGTCTACCACAAGCACTGCGTGTGCAGCCGATTGTTTCTTCCTCTGCTGATGTATGCAATCAATAGAGTAACAGGTGTTACTCATTGCATTGTATAATAGCAAAGTGGTTGCGTAAATTAGCATTTTTTTTGTGTGTGTTTTGTCTATTTTTATTTGTTAATTGGATATTAAGTAAGATAACAAAGCCAAAGAAATTTAAATTCCCAAACAATAGTCCCTACATTTTTAAAGTTCACAAATACATGTTTTTTTCTTTTTGTGGTTTTTAAAGTGAAAGTGCTTTTATGGTTGTGGAACTGAACATCCCAGCATGCCATTCCAGAGTAAATACATGCCTTTTTTGCAATACTATTGCAGGCCAGGGCCGGATTTGTTCTACCATACTTTTTAAAAATATATATTTTATGTAGGAAGAAGGTACAAAAAACATTCTGTCATTGAAGATGATTTTTTATATTTTTTTACAATTTTTGGATTTTTGAAAATTCAAAATCCATAATATTTAGAATTTTCAATTTTTAAAAATACATCATTGAAAATATAGAAACAGACAAATCTCAGGTGCACAACTCCAAATTTTTAATAATATATATAAATGCAATAAAATTTTGCAATCAATAGTGGTTTTTAGCATAATCATGGCCAAGGTTAAGGGCCTACCCACCATATCCAGGTAACCTCTTTAAGGTAGGTCCCTAACAAACTAGGGTTCAAATCCAGAGCGCAGGACCCCCCAAAACTGGCCCAGCCAAGCTGCCACAGGGCACCGCCATAGTAAGAAAAGTGCAGTGTAAAGAGATAGTTAGGAGCAGCTGCATATAAAGAATGAAAATAAAAAAGTGAAGTACATATATATTAAACACACACAGTGAAGGGTTAAAATGTGTTATAAAGGAAAATGTGTTATAATGCGGTGCCCTGAGACAGATTAACCAATGCAATCCAGGAACGCCTCCATTTGTGTAACCACCCCCCTGCCCCACCTACAAAATGGGGCGAGCTGTCGATCAACATCGACAGCCGCCCCTTTTGTAGTGAGCACAGTGCGGCGCTGCGCATGCGCAGGGCATTAACATCGACCCGGTTGCGAGCGCTCAGCGCTTGCGACCGGGTCTGAATGAGACCCAAAGTCTCTAGATACCATCCCCCCCAAAAAATAATAGTAACTCCACCACCTGTCAGGTCTCAGGAATCCGCTGATTGGTAGGAAACAAGAGATTTTTTTCTTCTTGAAGAGCATGGTGGGGGAGGGGAGTTGGAGTTATGTCAACACTCATGGCCTGATTTGCTGTTGTAGCCATAACTGCTTCTTTTGCCGCAGCACAACTCGATGTTTATGCCAATGCCACAGTCATTGGATTCCACTGGCTGTGGCACTAATCTATCGCTGTGCTCATTAAGTTACAGCATCAGATGCATCGGCCGCACCAGCAGATGCACCAGATGTACCATCAGAGATTGCACCAGCCCTTTGTGACAGGAGCAATTTCTCCATCTGGACATGGTCGCTGAGGTCAAGGCAACTGCATCTTAAGATGCAGTCGCTGACTGTGACACGCCCGCATCTGGCTAGCTGCCCCCCCTGTTACCACTTATATTCACCCACCATAATTGCTTCTCTCTGCATCCAAATTTGTTCTGCGTCTTTCGGCAGTACCCATTGGGATGCATGCACAGTGTGACACTGACGTATGCACTGAATGAAAGCATCAGCCAGTAGCGGGTGGCACCGACACCTCTGAATCAGGCCCCCAGAAGAAGACGTGTCATTATTAGTAGTATTGCTACTTTTAAATTTTTATATTATACATAAATAAATACATAAATACAGTACACGCAGTGGGTTGTGCCTTCATTTTAGTTTCCAAGCAAATGGTCTAGATAGAACCTACATTCATGGACGTAACTACCATAGGTACACATAGGAGTGCAGCTGTTGTGCGGCCCAGAGCTTAGGGGAGACCATCTTCCTTGTTAAAGTTACATTTGTTCTATACATTTTTAATCATTGGGTGGTACATAGGGGCCCTTACAAACTTTTGCTATAGGGCCTTTAAATAGCTAATTACTTCCCTGCCTACATCTAATGATTAAGGACCAACATCTAAACATAATTTACATAGAAACAGTAGGCTAAGGCCTTGCAGCTATAAATGAAGGAGTCCAAGAAATGCATATGCTTCCTATAAAATCCAATTACAAGCCTCCAACAGATGGGCTTCCTAACCCTCTGTGTCGGTGAGAACTGGAAATATGCACTACGGACCCCTAATGTTCCTATATAATGGAGAAGTTTAGTTTTCTTAAACTGTTTATTTTAGCAAACAAATACACTTATAAAAATGTTAATTAAAAAGTTGAAAGTGACGCTGTTTTATCCTACAGTCATCTGACAGAATGCAAGGAACACCTAAATGGGAATCCTTCATTTTACTGATCTAATATAGGGCCTGATTCAGACCTGCTCACTAGGGCGCGATCGCTCGCAGCTGCGGAGAATGAGAAAATGCAAAGCGAGCGATCGCTCGCAACGCACAGCGCAATCGGGTAAACACCCACCACAATGAAAACACACCTACCGGACCACGTAACAGAATGAGCGACGACTACACTCACAGTAGTCTGACGGATGCAGCCGTCACTCTACGCGGTCATCGTGATTACTTGGCAGAGTCATGTTTTCTCATCTGCGCTTTCGAAGGACCCTTTAATTGCTTCTGATGCAATTGCAATCAGCGTAAATTCGCACCTGTTGTTTTTTTTTTTCACTTCTAATTTATATAGGCTGGAGTTAGCAAATTGGACTTCCCCCAACTTTGTTTGTCAAATTATATATTGTCGCTCTCAATATATAAATATATACATATATATATATAGAGAGAGGGAGAGATATCCAGGCAACTATATTAAAATTTTGATATATACATATATCTAGATGTGGAACTATCTAATATCCGCAAACATATATATATATATATATATATATATATATGTAACACCCTCTAGGGGATGGTATTTGTAAATACAGCCCTCTCAGTGTTAAAGCTTGCTTCCTGTTGTAGATATTGCATTCCTGAGACCCTGGGGATCAGTTTTCAGGTAAAGGAGGGGCTGGAGAGATAGACACGCAGGGGTGGGAAGACTGGGTGTGTAGCAGACAGATAAGAGAAAGCAGGGGGGTGGAAGAACAAAAGGATTGAGAAGAAGAATTTGGGAGAGAGCAGACATCTTTGGGAAGAGTCAGAGCTGGAAGCAGAAATGTAGCCCTCGTGCTCCCCTGGCAGTGGGAGATTGGCGGGGCCGTGGTGGCTGCCACGATGCCCATCTAACGCCCAAGGAGACGGAGGTCTGGAGTGAGACCACTGAGATAAAGTCTGTGAGAGACCACAGAGAAAGAGCTGGAAGGTTGCAGCGTGAGCCGCCCAGTGAAGTGTTCAGCACCCATGAGAGGGGTAAGAGATGTCAGTATATGTGTTGGAGAGATGGGGAAGAGGAATTTCCCGGGAGCTTTATTGTTAGGGGACAAGAGGAGTCCCTTATGCATAATAGCCCCCCAGCAGACATTAAAGGGGGGGTCACTGTGGTAGCAGAGTGGCTATAGGAGCCATTCCTGTAGGATAGGGATGGACTGCAGCTGAGAGTGTGATAACTGCAATAGGAAAGTTTTTATATTGCTGTCCCATTTGAAAGAGAAGGGGAGCAGAGAGAGGCAGACTGTGTAAGAGACACTCTGTATATTGTCTTAGAAGAGACAAAGAGGAAGCAAAGTGCAAAGAAGTTATGTGAGAAGATTACAGGCACCAGCCAGCGTAGGGCCAGGTGGACCTGCACGTATGAAGTGGAGAACTACAGGCACCAGCCAGCAAAGGGCCAGGTGGACCTGCATGTAGGAAGTGGAGAACTACAGGCACCAGCCAGCAAAGGGCCAGGTGGACCTGTATGTATGAAGTGGAGAACTACAGGCACCAGCCAGCAAAAGGGCCAGGTGGACCTGTGTGTGTAAGATTCAAAGCATTCATTGTGACTGTGCTTAAAGACTGTGCTGGTGAAGAAGAGTGTGATGTAATGTAACCATATCCTTAATACTGTCATATACCATCTGACATGCCAAGTATCTGGCACAGAAATAGTTAAGAGCAGTCCAGAAATCTTTCCCATATACTCCATTTAATGTGCTTTATTGCACTTCTGAGGGAAAGGAGACGCCCTCTGTCTGGATTAGCACCCTTCCTTATTGGTTTAAAAAGCATGGAATCTGGTAATGTATATGCACACTGGTATTAGGCACAATTCTAGGTAAGTCCTACAAGTTATATACTGTAGTGCAACATATATATTAAACACACACAGTGAAGGGTTAAAATGTGTTATGCATAAGGGACTCCTCTTGTCCCCTAACAATAAAGCTCCCAGGAAATTCCTCTTCCCCATCTCTCCAACACATATACTGACATCTCTTACCCCTCTCATGGGTGCTGAACACTTCACTGGGCGGCTCACGCTGCAACCTTCCAGCTCTTTCTCTGTGGTCTCTCACAGACTTTATCTCAGCGGTCTCACTCCAGACCTCCGTCTCCTTGGGCGTTAGATGGGCATCGTGGCAGCCACCACGGCCCCGCCAATCTCCCACTGCCAGGGGAGCACGAGGGCTACATTTCTGCTTCCAGCTCTGACTCTTCCCAAAGATGTCTGCTCTCTCTTCTCAATCCTTTTGTTCTTCCACCCCCCTGCTTTCTCTTATCTGTCTGCTACACACCCAGTCTTCCCACCCCTGCGTGTCTATCTCTCCAGCCCCTCCTTTACCTGAAAACTGATCTCCAGGGTCTCAGGAATGCAATATCTACAACAGGAAGCAAGCTTTAACACTGAGAGGGCTGTATTTACAAATACCATCCCCTAGAGGGTGTTACATATATATATTATTATTATTATTATTACCAGTTATTTATATAGCGCACACATATTCCGCAGCGCTTTACAGAGAGAATATTTGGCCATTCACATCTGTCCCTGCCCCAGTGGAGCTTACAATCTATATTCCCTACCACATGCGCACACACACATACACACTTATGGTCAATTTTGAGGGGAGCCAATTAATTGTGGTGGGAATTGAACCCATGACCTCATTGCTGTGAGGCAGTAACGCTAACCATTACACCGTCTGTGCTGCCTATATATATATATATATATATATATATATATATTGAAAACAATGAATATATATATATATATATATATATGTTTGCGGATATTAGATAGTTCCACATCTAGATATATGTATATATCAAAATTTTAATATATTTGCCTGGATATCTCTCCCTCTCTCTATATATATATATATGTATATATTTATATATTGAGAGCGACAATATATAATTTGACAAACAAAGTTGGGGGAAGTCCAATTTGCTAACTCCAGCCTATATAAATTAGAAGTGAAAAAAAAAAAACAACAGGTGCGAATTTACGCTGATTGCAATTGCATCAGAAGCAATTAAAGGGTCCTTCGAAAGCGCAGATGAGAAAACATGACTCTGCCAAGTAATCACGATGACCGCGTAGAGTGACGGCTGCATCCGTCAGACTACTGTGAGTGTAGTCGTCGCTCATTCTGTTACGTGGTCCGGTAGGTGTGTTTTCATTGTGGTGGGTGTTTACCCGCTTGCGCTGTGCGTTGTGAGCGATCGCTCGCTTTGCATTTTCTCATTCTCCGCAGCTGCGAGCGATCGCGCCCTAGTGAGCAGGTCTGAATCAGGCCCTATATTAGATCAGTAAAATGAAGGATTCCCATTTAGGTGTTCCTTGCATTCTGTCAGATGACTGTAGGATAAAACAGCGTCACTTTCAACTTTTTAATTAACATTTTTATAAGTGTATTTGTTTGCTAAAATAAACAGTTTAAGAAAACTAAACTTCTCCATTATATAGGAACATTAGGGGTCCGTAGTGCATATTTCCAGTTCTCACTGACACAGAGGGTTAGGAAGCCCATCTGTTGGAGGCTTGTAATTGGATTTTATAGGAAGCATATGCATTTCTTGGACTCCTTCATTTATAGCTGCAAGGCTTTAGCCTACTGTTTCTATGTAAATTATGTTTAGATGTTGGTCCTTAATCATTAGATGTAGGCTTGGAAGTAATTAGCTATTTAAAGGCCCTATAGCAAAAGTTTGTAAGGGCCCCTATGTACCACCCAATGATTAAAAATGTATAGAACAAATGTAACTTTAACAAGGAAGATGGTCTCCCCTAAGCTCTGGGCCGCACAACAGCTGCACTCCTTGTACCTATGGTAGTTACGTCCATGAATGTAGGTTCTATCTAGACCATTTGCTTGGAAACTAAAATGAAGGCACAACCCACTGCGTGTACTGTATTTATTTATGTATAATATAAAAATATAAAAGTAGCAATACTACTAATAATGACACGTCTTCTTCTGGGGGCCTGATTCAGAGGTGTCGGTGCCACCCGCTATTGGCTGATGCTTTCATTCAGTGCATACGTCAGTGTCACACTGTGCATGCATCCCAATGGGTACTGCCGAAAGACGCAGAACAAATTTGGATGCAGAGAGAAGCAATTATGGTGGGTGAATATAAGTGGTAACAGGGGGGGCAGCTAGCCAGATGCGGGCGTGTCACAGTCAGCGACTGCATCTTAAGATGCAGTTGCCTTGACCTCAGCGACCATGTCCAGATGGAGAAATTGCTCCTGTCACAAAGGGCTGGTGCAATCTCTGATGGTACATCTGGTGCATCTGCTGGTGCGGCCGATGCATCTGATGCTGTAACTTAATGAGCACAGCGATAGATTAGTGCCACAGCCAGTGGAATCCAATGACTGTGGCATTGGCATAAAAATCGAGTTGTGCTGCGGCAAAAGAAGCAGTTATGGCTACAACAGCAAATCAGGCCATGAGTGTTGACATAACTCCAACTCCCCTCCCCCACCATGCTCTTCAAGAAGAAAAAAATCTCTTGTTTCCTACCAATCAGCGGATTCCTGAGACCTGACAGGTGGTGGAGTTACTATTATTTTTGGGGGGGGATGGTATCTAGAGACTTTGGGTCTCATTCAGACCCGGTCGCAAGTGCTGAGCGCTCGCAACCGGGTCGATGTTAATGCCCTGCGCATGCGCAGCGCCACACTGTGCTCACTACAAAAGGGGCGGCTGTCGATGTTGATCGACAGCTCGCCCCATTTTGTAGGTGGGGCAGGGGGGTGGTTACACAAATGGAGGCGTTCCTGATGGAATGCCTGCCGTTTTGTGGGCGGCCGCACTGACATCAGTAGTGATGTCAGTGAGGTGCTTCCTGCTCGATCAGAGCAGGAAGCTCCCTGGGGCTTGTGGTTGCCGAGACCCAGCCTTAGGGTCTCGTCGCAAGCCCCGATGGTCGCGATGGTCTTGACCATCGCGACCATCACCCTGGTCGGTTGCTGAAGCTGTGGGTGGTAACCCACAGCTTAGCTAGCGACAAGAGGCAGCACTAAAAAAAACAAGCGGCCATCCTCATTCAGAACGAGCGCTCGCTTCTTGCTAGTGCTTCTGAATGAGGGCCTTTGTCCTAAAATTGGCAAGATTTGAATCCTAGGATTGGAGCTTCCAATCCCAGGATCTCAGAACTAGTAACCGCATGCACTGTTTTAGTTTCTTTTTTATGCCGGGCACCACTGAGCACATGCAGCAGTCACTCAGACGCTGCCTGGCTGCATGCTGTGATGTCAGAGGTCATGCTGTGTAGCCCCACACCAGCCTGTCCCTTCAGCCACACCCGACCCGTCCCATTGACCAACTAAATCTCGGGTATCCCGGGAATTCTGGGTTTGAGCGACCTAGGATTGGCTTCCCTAATTGTATCCATGCATTCTACTTACTTTCTCCTAATCTTCATGTTTTCAAAAATAAATCCCTAGATTATAGGCAGCAGAGACACAATTAGAGTGGAATGTGACAAAATATATATTAGCATAATGGAAAAATAGGTTGTACAGAATTACTTTACATAATCAAGGTATTTATTTACATTTCATATTGTATTAATCTTTATATGCGTAAAGTCTTGTAATACAGTACTTAAAAGTTTGAACCAAACGCTATTATTATCTTCTTACCCAAAAGCTCAATAAACACTGTCCCCAGGTGTGAAAAGCACAGATTAAAATTCCTAGCCAGGGTGTGAGGGCTTAGGTAGCAGACTTTGATAATAAGCAAGTGTGTCACCAAAGGTAGCAAAAATCCTTTCATTAGTTTATCAGTCTTATAGAAGATTTACTTAGTAATTGCAGTTATAAAAAAAGAGAAGCCTTGTTTAGGACCTATAGATTATTTAAAAAAAAAGCCTGACATATGACCTATAAGATCATGAAAATAAACTTGATAGAGGACCTATAGGATAATGAAAATTAACCAATACTGTATATCAAGGAAAAATCCAAATTTGGAATTAAAGGTTTAGACTTCTAAATACTTGCAGATGCTCTTTACTGCTATATACTGTACAGCATATATAAAGAGTGAATTAATCCTTCTCTTTAATGTTCATAATTTATATTATTGCCAAAATGTACCTTCATTTACTGGGAATATTGCCAAGCTAATTGGTTTATGTACTATGCTTTTTGTATAATTTTTCCCACCATGTATTTCAATATAAAGGCACACATACATCTGCCAGCAGATTGTCGGATCTTGCGATGGGATTGGAAATGCTAATCCGCCATCTGAAATGCCAACTGGCGGCCATCGATGTTCCGTGACCCTTTGCAGGATCTGTGAAATCCACTATGTTAAATTTCACAGATTTGCCAATCACGATAATATTTTTATCGTGATCAACAAATCTGTGAAATCCAACATATAGGATTTCACCGATCCTGCTATGCCGGATTGCAGGATTCCAACATCGCGGCAATCCATCGCAGATATATGGGGGCCTTTACACAAAGGGTGAGAATGTAACCAATGATTCAATGCCTAGAGTAATTTTTAATATTTAACTACAAAATAAGAGTTGTCATGAATAATTGATTCCATGAATATATACATCCGGGCACCACTTTAAGCTTGCTGTCCTTCAGGTTCAATTATGCATGTTATAATCCTAATTGAGGAGAAGGTGTCATCAGCGTTTATTCACCCAGTAATAGGTCATTCTATTACTTATTTCTTAGAAACCAATACTAACTTTGGGCCGTAGATGGCAGTAGAACTCTAGCCACAGTGGTGAATTGGGACAAAAGTTTTTGGAATAAATTTACTATAAGGTGGTTTTGTAAAACTGCTGTTTGCGATGGATTTTTTCACAATGTTGAAACTTCACAATTTATCAAAGACCAAACCACCACAAATCACAGTTCGACAAAGAAAAACGATATTAAAAATCACTGTTCTAATTTTTTAAATAATAATAATTCAAATCAAGACATGTATAAAAATGCAACAAAACACTAGAAAAGTTTCAGGAAAAACTGCCCAAAATATTGAGGAGGTTGTAAGAGGCGGTATTGCTCAAGCTAGATTAATACAGAATTGCCATAATTAATTATGATGGTAATCATGTGTTTATTAATGGAAAATACTTAATATATTGTAAGATTGGTCAGGAAATTGTTATTTCATGTTATGTGTCCTGTTATATGACTTTCATGCACCTTATCCAGAGGTAACTCTTGCTGCCTTTAATGTATCCCCAAAACCTGTGCTGTTTTCTACATGTCTCACATCTCTTACAATGACCATTCTGCTCGATGGATGAAGCCATGTTGCTATGGCATCATCCAGTTGCCAGCCAACCAGCAACAGGTACCTCCCAGTCACATGGGTGAATGCACCAATCAACTTTGAAGGCACCCTATTTGAATCTGCAAGTTTTGGTAGATAGTTGCCAATACAACTTCCCTACCTAGCGGATGGACTATTCGGTTCCAGCATTTCCAGTGCAGTTTCCAGACTGCTAATTTTTTGCAGTTCATACCTGCAAACTCTGGGCCTGATTCAGACCTGCTCGCAAGCGCTATGTGCTCGCAAGCGGGTCGATGGTGGCCCAGTGCGCATGCGCACGACGGAGCCGGCTCCGTCATGCGCATGCGCGAGACCCGGATAGCGACGGGCAAACCGCCACTCTGGGTCTCATACCAAAGGGGTCGTGCTGTCGATGTTGAGTGACAGCACGCCCCCTTTGGTGGGCGGGCCGGGGGCGTGGCTGCCCAGACTTAGGTGTTCCCATGGGAACGCCTACCGTCTGGGGCCGGCCCCACTGACATCACAAGTGATGTCAGTGGGACAGCTTTCGGCTCTGTTAGAGCCAAAAGCTCTCTGGGGCTTGCGGCAACGAGACTCTACCAGAAGGGTCTCGTCGCAAGCCCGATGGTTGCGATGGTCTTGACCATCGCAACCATCTTCCTGGCCGCTCGCTATAGCTGTGGGTGGTCCCCCACAGCTATGCGAGCAGCCAGGAGGCCGCTCTAAAAAACAAGAAGGCCTGCCCTGATTCAGAGCAAGCGCTCTGTCAGAGCATCCGGCTCTGAATCAGGGCCTCTGTACAGTCACTACAGCTGTACTGTGCAGTTTCCAAACTGATAATACTCTGCAGCTACAGCCTGCAAACATTGTGCAGTTACTACAGCAGTCCTGTGCAGTTTTCAGGCTGATATTCTTCACCAGTATTCAAGTCTGTGCAGCTAACCATTGCAGTCCTGTGCAGTATCCAAACTGCTAATCGGCTCCATCTCCAGCCTGCAAGTCTGTGCAATTAACTACTGAAGTACTGTACTGTATCCAGACTGCTAATCATCTCCATCTCCAACCTGCAAGTCTGTGCAGCTAACCTCTGCAGTCTTGTGCAGTATCTTTTCCAGCTCCAACTTGTGCAGTTACCAGACTGCTAATAATCTCCAGTTAGCAAGTCTGTGCAGTTACCACTGCTCTCATGATCAGTTCTTATGAGAATGTTATCATCTTCAAGTTACAATTTCAGTTCCTGTGCAGACCCAGCCTGCTCCCACATTTCTGTTCAAGTCTACTAATTCACTGCAGCATCATTGCTATACAGATTATACCTGTGCTCTTCCCAGTGGCGTAACTTTATCCCTGTTGCCCGGAGGCAAGATAAATGTTGGTGCCCCCCCCAAATTAAAATATACCACCCCCCCAGCACCTATGACAGCCCCAGCTGCCGCCGCAACCCTATGCAGTTCCTTTTATACAATGTCCCCAGTAGTGGTCCCCCTGTGCAGAGCCCTCAGTAGAGGTCCCCCTATGCAGTGCCTGCCTATGTAGTGCCCCCCAGTAATGGTCCCCCTATGCAGTACCTCCAGTAGTGGTCCCCCTATGCAGTGCCCCCAATAGTAAGGCCCATGTAGTGCCCCCAATAGTAAGGCCCCTGTAGTGCTCCCATATGATGCCCCCAGTAGTAAACCCCCATAATGCCCCCTGTACTGCCCCCATATGATGCCCCCAGTAGTAAGGCCCCTGGAATGCCCCCTGTAGTTCCCCCAGTAGTAAGCCCCCTGTAATAAGCCCCCTGTAGTGCCTCCAGTAGTAAGCCCCTGTAATGACCCCAGTAGTAAGCCCCCTGTAATGCCCCCTGTAGTGCCCCCAGTAGTGTGCCCCAGTAGTAAGCCCCCTGTAATAAGCCCCCTGTAGTGCCCCCAGTAGTAAGCCCCAGTAGTAAGCCCCCTGTAGTGCCCCCTGTAGTAATCCCCTGTAAATCCCCCTGTGGTAAGCCCCCTGTAATGCCCCCTTTAGTAAGCCCCCTGTAATAAGCCCCCTGTAGTGCCCCCCATGCGTGCGCACACATATAAAAAAAAAGACTTACCTTAAACCCCGCTCCAGAGCAGGATGCACGCTTGTAACACACTCAGGCGGTGCCCGGCAAATGGAGGGTCCAGGGGGTGCGACCGCATGGTATAGTTTTTGAAAGAAGTAATAATGTATACATTATTTTAGAAAAAATTATTTATTTGCAATAACTTTACTAAATATAATTAAATAAATAACATTTTTGCAGTTTAAAATAGCATGATATTGAATTTTTTTTGGTAATAAATAAGTAGTTTTACAGATTAGATGCCTTTATATCTGATAATGTGGCTGATATCAAATAAAACATGAATTACAAAAATACCCAGAATAATACATGGTTGATTGGTCGTTGCTATCATGATGTGAATTTATATGTGATACTTTAAGTAGGATTGTTAAATGTTGTATTTTTTGCTTAATAACTTCAGGTTTAATATAAACCTTATTTTTCTATAATAAAAGTTTATAACTTCTGGAAAAGGTTATACTCATCTTCTTTATATAACTGTTCTGAACCTAAAATGTATTACTCTTTTATCGTATGTGTATTCCTGTTCTTTGTTGTAGTTGCTGCCTCTTGACAACTTTTTAAGCCCAATAAAAATAAGAAAAGTAAAAGGGTTGTCTTGGAATGGCGCACTTTAATTTAAAATATACCTTTTATTTCTATCTATAAAATATCATTCATCAGGGCCGAAACTAGGATATCTGTCACCAGGTGCAAGGTAGCAATTTTGCGCCACCTCCCTTCCTGTACCTGGATTTTGTCCTTGCTCCTCCATAAGGCAGTGCACTAGTCAAATGTCCCTAGTATACTGACTTACATTATTCCACACACAATAATGCCCATTACACATTATGCCACAAACTATAATGCCTATTACCAAAGTGCCACTTACATGTTTGCCAGACACCATTTTATGCCCCACAGTAAGGCTTCTAATTACTTTAAAATTACCTGCTCATTGTCAGGGGTTTTATGCTCGTTGCCAGGGAGTTCCATGCTCGTTGCCAGGGAGTTCCATGCTCGTTGTCAGGGGGTTTATGCTCGTTGCCAGGGGTTACATGCTCGTTGCCATGGGGTTTATGCTCGTTGCCAGGGGGTTTAACGGGAGAAGATGCAGCTTTCAGCATTTTCTCCTGGCACTTGTGCTGGCCTAACAGACTCTAGAGGTCCAGTAGGACCTCTAGTGTCTGTCTCCTCCTTGGTGGTGGCCATTTTTGGATGGCCATTTTCAGCAGAGTCAATGCGGACGGCTAGTCCGCATGGAATCTGCTGAAAATGACCATCCAAAAATGGCCGCCGCAATGGAGGAGACAGACACTAGAGGTCTAGTAAGGACCTATAACATCTGTCCTCCTTGGTGGCGGCCATTTTTGGATAGCCGTTTTCTGACTGCAGCCCCCAAGCCACCGTGAGTCATCCATTTTTCACCCCCTGCATTCCGGCACCCGGTGCATGTGCACCTCTAGCCTCCCCCTAGTTGCGGCCCTGCATTCATCAATGAGCACCAGTGAAATATTTAAAAATAGAATTGGAATCTGTAAGTGTATCTTAATGTATATAAGAAGTTACAGTTAATTTTCGCCTATTTTCTTATTCTGCAAGTATAGGGAAATCTCCTTTTGCTCTGTTTTAAATAGACACTGTCTCTATAATGCAAGCTGTAGAACAACTTATTATGCTGGCTACACGAAACCCTTTCTTACTGTCAAAAGCTGGTTAGTCTGATCCTGTTAATAGGGACCATTGAGGGAGGGTCTCAGCACTGAATAATATCATTAACGACATTGAGCCTGGCACTGCAGGGCAAACACTAGAAGATATCACTCACTCTCGCCCACTCCTGACGGAAAATCACACAGCAGCCCTGCCTATTTTTTTTGCTCCTCTAGTGCACGTACCTCCTTGGAGCCAGTAATTAACAGTGAAATGTGCCTGTGCTTACATTTATTTTACAAAGTACAACAATATCACTGAAATAATTAAATGCATTTTTATTTTTTACGAAACATTTTTTTTTTTTTCATTTTTATTAAATGACCTTCAATTGTTCGGTTATTAGTAGGGATGAGCAGGTTCCGTTCTCTGAGAACTATGGGGATCCAAGGTAGATCCGAGTTGGCTCAGTTTTTCGCGCCTGACTCGGATCTGAAAACGAGGTAAAACGTCATCATCCCGCAGTCGGTTTCTTGCGGGTTTTGGATTCTATAAAAGGTCCCGTAATCGCCGCCATATTTCATTCTGGTTGTGTAGAGTGAAGAGGGAGGGAGCTGGGAACTGTGCTGTGCTGTTGATGTTGCACGCTGATGCTGTGCATAGGGGCTGGCTGGCTGTTTTCCTGTCCATATAGAGGCTGGCTGGCTATTGTCCTGTCCATACTGGCTGGCTGACTGGCTGTTGCCCTGTCCATAGGGGCTGGCTGGCTGTAGTGCTGTGTTGTCCAGTGGGTGCTCTGTCCTTCAGTGGTGCTCTTCACCCACACCCAGTATGAAAAAAATAAAAGAAAATAGTGTTAGCCACACTTGTCATTGGTGCAGGGGTGCTATGCTGCTGTCTGCCAAGGGGCTGCTGGCCCCCCCCAAAAAAACAATAATTTTTTGTGTGCGTGTTAGCCTCACCTGTCGTAGGTGGAGGTGCGCAGGGGTGCTGTGCTGCTGTCTGTAAAGGGGCTGCTGTCTCTTTCAGGGGTTCACCCCCAGTGTTCATGTAAAAAATAACCAATTTTTTTGTGTGCCTGTTAGCCACATATGTCATCGGCAAATGGTGTGCAGGGGTGCTGTGCTCCTGTCTGTCAAAGGGCTGCTGCCAAAAAATAAATAAACACTTTTTTTGTGCGTATTAGCCACACCTGTCATTGGCGTAGGTGCGCAGCTGTCACCCAGTTTCACAGCGGATCACTGACACCATGACGGCTGTAATAGTATTAGATGGTGAAATAATAGTAAATGAGGATGATAGTGTGAAGAAAGTGCAAAAGGAGGATGAGGGGGAAATTTGTGTCCTTTCTGAAGCTAATGAGGATGTTGTTGATGAGGATGTTTGTGTAAATCAGCCACCAGTGGCAGCAGTTCTTGCTCATGATGAAAAGAAAGCCAGAAAAGCCACGTCTTGGGTGTGGAATTATTTTAATTTAAATTCTGACAACAGTTGTGAAGGCATCTGTTCCATTTGTAAAGCCAAAGTTAGCAGAGGAAGGAATGTTAACCATCTAGGCACCTCCTACCTGTTTTGTCATTTGCAGCGAGTTCATGCAATTTGTTTAACAAAATTATAATAATGTGTAAATTAATACCAAGCAGTCCAGTATCAGCTACCAGCAGTTTGGACCAGCACATGCAATCTCTACCACCAACACCCTCATCATCAACCTCCTCCTTAATAATTGAAGGTAGTCCTTCCAAAAAATGTTTTGTGGGGGCCTAAACAAACCAAGGAGTTCAGCCACAAAAGTGTCAGTCCTAGTGGCTAAAGTGCTTGGTTTGTTAAACTGTGCATGTCCTTTATAATATCCCACATAAGAGTGGGTGGGAGGGACAATTCCATCTTGCATCTCTTTTCTTTACATTTAGCACAATTTGGGGCATTGCTGACTTACATTATTATAGTTTATTAAGCTGCCATCCTGTCTGCCACTGCTGCGTGGCAATGTTTCATAGATTTTCTATATTTTTTTAAACTGCCGTGCGTTTGTGCCGCTGCTCTGTCGCTTACTTTAGCCAGCCAGCTCGCTGCAGCCTTTAGCCTATATTGGTGAATATTGTGAGCTGTGAGGTGGTTACAAATGCATGGAAATGCCTGAAAATGATTGTTATTAAGGTTAATAATACTATAGCAAGAAAAATTTGGTTTTAGCTGTTTATATAATTTTTTGAAAAAAATACAGATACAAACCCAAAAACAAAAACACCAAGTAAAAAAATCCAAAAACCAGATTCAGATCCAGAACCAGGGGAGATCAAGATCCAAAACCAAAACCAAAACACGGAGGTTGGTGCACATCTCTAGTTATTACTAATAACTTATTAGTAGAGATGTGCACTGACCCCCTTGTTTTGGTTTTGGATCTGGATCTCCCCTGGTTTTTGGATCTGGATGGGTATTGCCAAAACCTCACCTCTGTGTTATGTTTTTCGGTTTTGGCTTTGGATCTGGATTTTTTCTTAAAAAATCATAAAAACAGCTAAAATCACTTAAAATGCGCCTTTTTTTGTTCCTACAGTATTATTAACCTCAATAACATTTATTTCCACTCGTTTCCAGTCAATTTTGACCACATCACAGCTCACTATATTGTTTTCTTCCAGTTTAGGCCCAAAATTTGCATCTAGCTAGCTGGCTGACTAAGCTAAGCGGCAGCAGTGGGCAGCACAAACATGTAGCAGTTCATCTTCAAACTTGGCACATCAGGAAACACTTTTATTTTTCAAGAGAGGCCGGAGGGAGTTGGAGTATGTATGTAGATGAAGGCAGGGCAAGGACAGGAAGGGTTGATTTGATTGGTAGTAAATTTAATTAAATTTTTTGCTTACAAAAAAATTAATGAGGGAGAAGGGGAGGTGAGGAGGCATTTACAAAAAAAAGTGATACATTCACATCAATCCTTGCCACAGAAGAATCCTTGAGCATGGCTGCTGCTGCTGGGAGTTAATTAACACCCAGAAAATGGCTGCGCTGACACAGCTGGTTTATTATGTGTGACAGCTCCGGAGAAAGAGGTGCGGAGGTCTATCAAGAAAGTGAAAAATTGAAAAACCATTTTATGTGGATCCCGCTAACCCTGCTGTATCACCACAGAACCATGAATGTTACAGCCCATTGGGATTATTTGAGAAGTTTGTGGTGGAAACTCCATTTAACACCTTGTCTGATCCTAATTCCGATGTACAGCATTCTCTGGATAACCATATTTCTAAAAATGTGAATGCACTTGCTCTGAACAATAACTCAGTGATGGAGAAGATACGCTGGATGATGAACAGAGTCTCTCCTGTTAAAACTAAGAAAGAAGACCAAACTTGCCAGCTGCTTAGATACTGGAATGCAGATTCCAAAGAAATACAGATACTGGATGAGCTGGAGAGTTGTTCTGACCAGATGGGTCAGGGAGAGCACTTTCTAATCCAGGATGATGATGATGATGATGATGGTGACATAATATGTGAAGAGGATGGAGAACAATCTCAGACACACCTAACCACTATGCTCAATACAAAAGGATAAGAGACCTGTTGGCGAGTCCAGAATCTCTAAATGTATCACAGCCCATAGGAAAGTCAAAAAAGAAAATGTAAAAGAATGAAGAGTCTCTCCTCCCTGATGCTGGCTTCAGGCAAGTCGCCTAAAGAGATTCGAAACACCACAGTACAGACGCATCTGGAAACATTGAAAAAAATTAGCAAAGAATGTAGAGAATGAAATTTACAACTTGTATAATACTGGTGTGTGGTACAAAAATAAGTACAGAAGTCTCCTCTTTGATCTGAAAGACCCAAAAAATAAGAATTTCTTTCACCATGTGGTACTAGGGGAGATCACCCCACAATGTCTTGTTCAGTTGAGCCCAACAGAATTGGCTGGACTGGAGCTGACAAACTGAGGAATCCAAGAGAGTCAGCATACTCTGGAGATCATTTAGAAAGCAGAACAAGCTTCACCACAAGCAGCAGATTACTAAACTCACACACAAAGGTTTAACAGAAATAGATACAACACCAGATCAGATGTTTACCCTGGAGGATCTGTCTGATTCATCATGGTGTCCCCAAGATTGTGCAAATTCTGCCAAAAGAGAGACTGACACCACAGCTAAACATAAGAGTCACCATCTGGATGTGAATTGTCTCATTTGCATGGGGAAAACCCAACCCTCAGATGAGATGGATCTCAGCCAGTGGACAACATTGAAATCACCATTAAAAGTCACAATGGAAGACTAAAGTGTGGAGAATTGAGAGGTCTCAGAGAACATGAAAAAAGATGCTCTAGGTGCTGAACTTCGAGGGATTTATCCATCATGTTCTGCAGTGTGGAAAGGTTTCATTCACATGTTTTCTATAAAGCAGTTGAAAGTTACAGCATTCAAAGTATCTGGCTATAACACCCACCTTTGCCAGGAATTACTAAAAAATTATCACAAGCAAAGGATTTATCTGTCCGGAATCTGTCTGGGAATTCATGATTTGTATCTGGCCTGAATTCACTAAGACATCCAGTGATTCTGTGTTCTGTAGCTGACTTTATTCCTACCTGAATCGCAAACTGAAATACGGATTAGTGAGCACAGACAACATGGAGGATTTTGTTATTCCGCTGCCTGCATGCCAACCAATACCTCCCAGACTACACCCACTGAGGGGACCAGGTCTTGATAATGACCATCCCCATCTGTTTCTAGGCCTTCTTTTTCCAAACCATCCATCCTGGACTTCCTGTCCAAAAAGGGTGAACAGGGTACAGAAAGAGGAGCTAGATGTCCCCCATGATATTTTTTGTCATCTATAATAGATGATGTGGAGAGAGAAGAGCATCAGATGTTGGAACAGGGGCTCCCACCTATTTGGCTTCCCTCCAATGAGCAGAGCTCTGTTCCTCAGGAAGTGTCTATGCCAGAGCTGATAGGTAGTCTATGTCTGTTGGTAAATAAACACCATTCAGGAGATGGCAACCCAAAATAACAACAACTATAATAATGTGTCCACTGATACCTTAACAGCAACATACCCCATATGACCAACTTATAACATGACACCCAGTTTGCAGCCTCCTCTTCCTTATGACACTAATCCAGTCTCCATGGCTGATCAGTCAGCCATGTTTGGTCCACCCAATATTTGGCCTTCTACATTCTAACATCATAATAACACACTATAACACACTAGACTTATAATCTTTGCATTTGCTTACATTTTTGAATAGAACAGTTTTAGAATTTAAGATGTCTACTCTACATAGGTTTGTAAATATAGGCTTTAGTTTTTTTTAGACCATATAACTTTATAAGCTGTTAGGATAACATTTCTGCTATGTTTAAGATAAAAACAACAACTTTTTGTAACCCAGTAACCTAAAGAAAAAGTTTTCATTGCAATATTCATGTTTGTTTGTTTTTTTAAAAAAGGGAGTTTTTTTATTACTGGATTTGTTTACAAAATGCAATAAAAATATTTATCAAAATGAACAAAAAATTTTGTTGGTTTTATTTTTATTATTTTGGGCAACAGCCCCTCAACAGACAGGAGCACAGCACCCCTGCGCAGCTACACCGATGACAGTGACAGCCAGGTGTGGCTAACATGTGCACTAAATTGTTTGTTTTTTTGGGGCAGCAGCCCCAGCACAGCACCCATGCACACCTACGCCAATGACAGGTGTGGCTAACACGCATACAAAAATGTTTTTTTATTTTTTGGGCAGCAGCCCTTGACAGATAGCAGCACAGCACCCCTGCACATTTAAACCGATGACAGGTGTGACTAACATGCACACAAAAAAATTGTTGGTTTTATTTTTATTTTTTGGGCAGCAGCCCCCCAGCACAGCACCCCTGCGCACCTACGCCAATGACAGTGACAGGTGTGGCTAACACACACACAAAAAAATTGTTGGTATTATTTTATTTTTGGGGCAGCAGCCCTTGACAGACAGCAGCACAGCACCCCTGCGCAGTACGCAGATGACAGGTGTGGCACACGCACACAGAATTTTTTTTTTTTTTCACACTGGGGGTGGGTGAAGACTCAGAGCACCCCTTAAGGACAGACCACTCCCTGGACAACACAGCACTACAGCCAGCCAGCCCCTCTATAGACAACATCCCTTATGGACACAGCCAGCCCCTAGACAACAGCCAGCCCCTATATGGGTGGACAACAGTAGCCAGCCCCTATATGGACAGCAGTAGCCAGCCAGGCCCTATGGTCAAGGCAGCAACAGCTCCCAGCTCCCTCCCTCTGCACGCTCTACAGCCTGAATGAAAAATGGCGGCGAACGCAGGACCTTTATAGAATCCAAAACCTGCGAGAATCTGACAGCGGGATGATGTTTTGCCTAGTTTTCAAATCCAAGTCAGGCAGGATTATCCGAGCTGACTCGGATCTGCCTCGGATCCCCAAAGTTCGGGTGGGTTCGGTTCTCAGGGAACCGAACCCGCTCATCGCTACTTTTTTTGTGATGATTTGGCATGGAATGACCATTTTGTTTATTGCCTTTCTCCAGCCTGTGTGCTGTAGCTAATTATTTCTTCATTTTATAATTCACTATCATAAGTTAACAGTTGACTCAGCATGTAATACATATTCTGATTTGCAGGAATCAAAGCATTGACATTGACTTGTGCTCTTCCTTATTGCTTCTACCGGGCATCAATAAGTCACATGCAGGGCTGTAACTAGGGTGATGCGACATGTGCCCCGCCCCAGGGCACCACAGGACAGGGGGCGCTGCTTGGGCCTTCAAAGTGTCAATTTATAATAATTTATAATCATTCGTACTTGTAGCTTCCTTTTTTTTATTTCAATGAGGCCATACCCCTTTTTTGGGAGCATGTCTTTTGTCCCTATTTCAAATATGAAGGGAGGTGGGCGCCAAGGCCCTTTCTGGCACAGGGCACCAAAAAGTCTAGTTACGGCTCTGCTCACACGCTAGGTAACAGAACAGGGAGGCATTAATGCTTTAGGTTTCTGCAGAATCCCATATTCTCAGAAATTAGAGATGTGCGGTTCGGTTCTCCAAAAGTCTGAATCCACCCGAATTTCATGAATCTGGGCATATTTTTAAAATGTACCAATACTTACCCCTCCTGGGTGGTCCCGAGAAGTCCTCCTCTCATGCGAGGTTCTCTGCTTGCTGCTGGCAGCCTAAAGCTGCCAGCGCCGGTGTTATGCACATGCGCGACGGTTCCCATGTGCATGACATGGGGACCCGGCAGAGCCTGGAAGGCTTCACTGAAGCCGGAAATGCACCGACTGGTATCCATTGCCGGCAATTGGGAGCACATCACTCTCGCCATCTAAAAGATAATCTTACATTACCGTTGTTTGTTAAATCCAGAAAGGGTGGCATAGCCTCTTTAGCAAGCACTAAAGGGTTATGCTTCATTGTTAAATAGGGGCTTGTGTTTGAATAATGACAGTTAGGAGCTGATTGGTTGGTGGTTTATCACTCTCCACTGTATCGCTTTTCAAAGCTTAGCTCATCTGCCCTCGAATATGGCCAATAGGTTCCAGAGACTAAGGGCCTGATTCAGACCCACTCGCAAGCGGCTGTCTGCTCGCAAGTGGGTCGATGTTGTGTACTGCGCATGCGCACGACGGCGGGAGCTCCGTCGTGCGCATGCGCCAGACGCGATGAGCGAAGGACTTTCTTTCGCTCGTTGTGTCTGATCAAAGGGGGCGTGCTGTCGATGTTGATTGACAGCACGCCCCCTTTGGTGGGCGTGCCGGGGGCATGCCTCCCTGACAGGGGCGTTCCCAAAGGAACGCCTACCGTCAGAAGCCGGCCCACTGACATCACTAGTGATGTCAGTGGGAGTGATTTTGGCTCTGATAGAGCCAAAATCACTCCGGGCCTTGCGGTTGAAAAACTCAACCGCAGGCTCCGGCTCGCAGTGGCGATGGTCGCGATGATCAAGACCATTGCGGCCATCAAACTGCACGCTCGTATAGGCTGTGGTTGGTGACCCACAGCTATACGAGCGTCCAGGAGGACGCTCCATAATTATGGAGGGCGGCCCTCATTCAGAGCGTGCGCTCTGCTCAGAGCGTACGGCTCTGAATGAGGGCCTAAGTTTCCAGCTCATCCCCCAGTGTTTTCCAGAATGTATCTTCCTTCTGTTCTATATGTCTGGGTAAGAGGTCCCACTGCCCATGCTGTTTGCTACTTTGTCTCTGTCCTGCTCTAAGATGCCAGCGAAGAGCTTGGCATATATGCTAGTGTAAGGATCTGCAGAAAAAGAAGGGGTCCCTTGACGCTAGGCTGAAGGCTTAAATTATTAAATTATGTTATTGTTAGCACTGATAGCAAAAGTTTTTCTGTTTTGTATACATTTATGGCATTAATATTGCCATGCTGCTGGTACCATGTACGGTATGATATGGGTAAAATCGAGCGTGGGCATATTTCTTTTCAGTTTTGTATAAAAATGTTGCCTTCTGCTTTCATGGTGGCTTTCAATTATGGCTAGTTTGACATTCGCCGGTTTTGGCCGGCCGGGGAAGTACTTGGCGGTAGCCGTCCGGGTTTTTTCAGGCACTGTGTGCCTTTCACAAGCCGCGGCTTAGAGATGCTTTTTATGTGTTTTTTTTTTTTTTTTTTAAACCAATTGGTATGCGCAGCAGCATCTGCTGCTCCCCTAGATCGGATGGCAGAAGCCAGTGTGTGTGAAAGGAAACATTGTTTCACTGGCATGCAGGGATGGCACGGACATGGCAAAGCAGCCGTCCTGCACAGTGGATATTCTCAGCTGTAACACGGCGACTGTGCTTTCATCAAATCATGACAAAATCCCCTTGGTTTTATTTGCTGCACACACATAAATTTGCAGTACAAATACAGTACAGTATATTATTGTTAGCGCCGATAGGAAAAGTTTTTCTGTTTTGTATGCTGGTTAATGTGTTTGGTGTCCAAATATTTTCATGTATTCTCTTGTTTACACTTAGAACAACCCGAAGGGGGATTTGTGTACAGTCTAGACAGCATGCCTTTGTTTGAAGATATAATGTAGACAGTCTTTAACTGAGGTATTTGTATCCGGATATTAATACTACGGCTGGATTTTTTTTTTTCCTCACAAAATGATGCAATTTTTCCAATATTACATGTTTAGGGAGACATTGGGGCTAATACTGTAGTGGTAGTACACGCCCACATGGCACAGGCCACACAACACTGGCCACAGATCCTCTACTTCTCCCAATAGGTCCTTGATCATTTTCAGACCCATGTGGCCCTTAATTTGGCCCTGCTGAAGAATGATTTGTCTTCCAATCAGTTCTCTTTCTCCCATCAGTGCTATGTCAGAAGATATGATCTGTAACACAGCAGAAGAATTCTCACAAAATGTACTAATGCTCAGGAATTGGAGCTGTAAGATTAGTAGTTATCCCATCCAGCTCATGTGAAAACCATATAATACTGTACATTTGATTAAAAAAAAAAACCTGTTAAAAAAGATTTGTAAGGAACTGTAAACTCTTCCATAGTTAAAGGAAGCAGATGAATGTGGGTGTAGTAGGTATTACCGCCGGCCGCATGGGTGAAGATCCCGATCGTCCCTAAGGTAAGTATCGCTAACCTAATTCTACACCTTAACCTACCCTACCTTAGGGGTGCCTAACTCTAACCTGCCCCCCAAGTGCCTAACCCTAATCCCCCCTCTAAGTGGCTAAACCTAAACCCCCTATCCCCGCTGCCTAAACCTAAGTCCTCCAGGGGGTGCCTAAACCTAACCTCCCCCTGGGGGTGCATAACCCTAACCCCCCTTCCCCTAGCCTAAACCTAACCCTCCCGTGGGGTGCCTAACCCTGAGACCCCCGGGAGCCCTAAACCTAACCCTCCCCCCCTGGCTATCTGCGCCGGGCGCCGGGCTTACCTTCATTCGGTATGCCGGGCATCGGTCTTCCGGTGTTTGGTTAATGACAGGCGTTGAGTTTTCGACGCCTGTCATTAGTACCACGCCGGGATTAGAGAGTCTGGAAGCCGACGGTCGGCATTTAGACCGTCGGCTTCCAGACTACATCCCTTGAATATAGTGTGGATGTTCTGTTGTTTGTGTCCATATAGTGGTGACAATTGGCATTGCAGTCAGAACAATGGAAGGATTTTAGTCATCAACTGAATATTGTATAAAGCTGATTTATGAAAAAAAAATAGATTTTTTTTTTGCAAATTATATTGTACATTTCTGATTGGGAAAAATATATAGTCAGCTTACTTGGTCCTCCTGAATAACAGCTACCACCCAGCACACTCAGTCAGCCCTCCATGGCTTGTAAGTCTTGACCATAGCCTTTAATTGCTTGGCCCATGGTGGTCAGTATTGGCGTGTTGTACTGTGACCAATACAGATATATAACTTGCTATGTAGTGGCTGTTTCCTAATGGCGCTAACATAAAATGATACTATAGCAATAAAGCAAAAATTATTTACCAAGAAGGGAAAATGTATTATAATACAGAAACCAACATGAACAACACATATTCTGCATTTAGCCTGTAGAGTCAGTGATCTTGAATGTATGTTATACGTTCCATTAATAAAAAAATATGATATGGCCTCCAGTCTAATAATGATTTCTTGGCTGATAAGTTTAGGACTGGTCTCCTCACAAATACTGTACAGTATGTTAGTCTGTGACTAGATGCTACTAAACCAATGCAAGTTAATTGAGTATATGAAACAATGCTTCATACTACCCATCCTTAGGAAGGGCCTAAACCCAATACCAGCCATCCTCTAAGGGGTTGGGTATGAAGTACCAGAATTCGGGATGCCAGCTGTCAATATACCGTCAGCGGCATCCTGATACTCAGTATCCCAACAGGGGTCCGGTAAGTACGGTAACCCTTCCCCCCTCTCCCCCTAGCCCTAACCCTCTGTTCCTGCGTCCTAACACTAACACTCCCCTCCCCCACCCTAACCCCTAACCCTCCTCATTAGTGCCTGAACCTAACCCTCCCCCCTTAGTGCCTAACCCTAACCCCCCCCAGTGGTACCTAACACTAATTTACACCCGGGGGTGACTAATCCTAACCTCCCCCATAGTCGGCCCTGCTATACTTACGATAGGTATTCCGGCTGTCGGGATTCTGGCATCGGCATCTCAACTACTGTTGGGATTCTGTTGCCAGTCTTCTGGCTGGCAGTGGGGAACTACATCCCCCGCTAAGCTCTCACATAATAATGTAATATACAGTAGGCAGGGGTGTATCTATAATGGGTGCAGGGTGTGCGGTGCACACCGGCCCATGGGTCCAGGGGGGCCTGCACCGCACACCCAGCACCCATATTATGTAAAACTTACCTCTCTGAGGTCCCGCGTCGGTTATCCCAATGCTGCTCAAATGCTGGAAAATGGCCTCTGCGGCATTTTGCGCATGCGCAATAGACTCTGGGCACACTCTAGTGCACAGAGTCTATTAATTCTGTGGTGGCCGGCCAGTCGTGTCAGTCGGCTGCCGGAGTGGGAGGAGGGCCCCATGATGGTAGATGCGAATGGGCCCCCGCCTCTCTAAAGATGCCCCTGACAGTAGGGTCCAGGTGTAAAAACCATTGGAAATATAGTGTACCATGTAATCCTACCACAGGAGCAGAGTGTATGCTGGGAGCGCTTCCTGTAAGAGTGTATGGCTTCACTTAGCCGGGTTTATACTGCTCCCCTGCTGCACAACTAAGGGATTTCCAAAGATTTGTAACAAGCACTATAGGCAGCAACTCAAATGGATTTAAGTTAACATTTTTGTGATCACAGTTCTCTCATGCGCCCCAGTGTAAGCTCATTTCTTTTAACCTTTGTCAGCTGTTTTCTTGGTAGTTGTGCAACAGCTATGTTTGGTGCCTGTCTAACCTTTAAAAGCCATAAGTTACTTGGCAGGTGAGCTTTAAACCAGTGGGATAGCAGTTACCAGGTTTACATACTGTAATTATGTCTGATAGTGTAGGAGCTACAGGGAAATGGGGTTGCCATGAAGTGGGCTACAGGCTTAAATGCATCAATCAATCCATGAACCAAAACCTCATAATTCATCTATGTTGAGTTTAAGGGGTCTATTTACTAAGCAGTGTTAGGAGACAGAGAGAAAAGTGATAATAAAGTGATAAGGTGCCAGCCAATCAGCTCCCAACTGTCATCTCACAGGCTGTGTTTGAAAAATGACAGTTGGGAGCTGGGGCTGGCACCTTATCACTTTCTTATCACTTTTCTCTCTGCCTCCTAACACTGCTTAGTAAATATACCCCTAAATCCAAGTTCCGTACTGGTAGCAGACCCGAGCCAGATCACAGTTCTACTCTGTACCTCAAAGTGATTCAGAAGTGGGACTTGTTTGGCTCACAACCCATAAGTTTGGGTGTGTTTGTTTTTCAGGAATACTGAACCGCACATCTCTTGTTGTTACTGACACTGTCTGTACATTTATTGCAGTATTAACACTTGGGACAAGTATATTTATTATTAATCATTTACTAAGTAGCATTTGGACCATTGCTTGCAATAGTGAACATTTATTTTGCTATATCTCATGATATCATAATATTATGTGAGTCAGAGCCATAACTAGACTTTTTGGTGCCCTGTGCCAGAGAGAGCATTGGTGCCCCCCCCTCCCCTTTTTAAATAGAAACACAGGCTAGCACACCTGAAAAAGGGCCATGGCCTCATGGAGAATGGCCAGGGAAGAGATAGGGGAGGCCAGGACATGCTGGGGATAAAAGAGGAAGCTACAAGTGAGAATGATTATAAACAGAAAATGTGACAGGCCCAAACAGCGCCTCCTGCCCTGCAGTGCCCTGTGCCATGGCACTGGTCACAAAACCCTAGTTACTGCCCTGATGTGAGTAAAATGATGTTCCAGAGTTTTTCACGATATGCTATTTATTAGGGTTTAATACAGAGCTGGGGAAAAATTGTTATTTGAGAATATAAATGAAGCTTGTTTCAAGACAGGTAAATACTTTTCATATTTTTTATACGGGAAGGGAATGATATCCCGGCAGTTGGGGTGCCTGCTGTGAAAATGCAGACAGTGGCATCCCGATGCTGGGAATCCTGATAGGGGTCAGGTAAGTATACTAACCTTCCCACCATCTCTTCCTAACCCTAACCCTCACCATTAGTGCCTAACCCTAACGCCCCCCCCTCCCTGCCTAAACCTAACCTTCCTTCCTTAGTGCCTAACCCTACACCCCCAATTGGTGCCTAACCATAACCTCCCAGTGGTGCCTAACCCTAACCTCCTCCCTCCAAAGCCTAACCCTAAAATGCCTAACCCAAGCCCCCCCCCCGGTTCCTAATGCTAACCCTCTTCCGGTGGCTAACAGCTAAGAGCGCCCCGCTTACCTTCGATCTGGGTGCCATCTGTTGGGATTCCGGCATCGGTGTGTAGGCTGGCTTCCAGATTTAGCCACCTATGTTTAGTCCCGGGTGGGGTTTCAGATGCCGGGATTTCAACAGACGCATCCCGGCCGTCGATATTTTGACTACATCCCTTTTTATAAATATATAACTTTTTCCTCTCTTTCCTCGTCTCTTCAGCACTCAACCCTCTTTTCTCCTCCTAACTCTTCTCCATCTCTCTCTTTCTCCTAATCTGTCTATTTCTCTAATTAGCACTTGATTTTGTAATATACTGTACTCCTCCTTTGTGAAATGTCCAACTTGAATGGTGTTAACTCCGTGTGTCACCATATATTTTTAAAGGTCCATGTTCCTAGGTGACTGGGCACCCTTTTTTTCCAATGTGCCAGTGCCAAATGAGGTATATTTGTAAGGCAGCTGCGATCACACACCGCAGATCGCTCTCCCACTGCATGCCACTAGCAAAGTGTGCGCCGTCTATGGTTAGCCAGCAAATTCACAGATCTACCGGCCAATAGAGTATACACAGCGCAGCTAGGGTTCAATCTCCTCCAATGGCAAATATCTTTCTGGCGCAAATTGGAGATCAGGCTCCTTTTCTAATGCGTTTCGCTCCTATATAGTGGGAGCTTTTTCATACCTCACCATACACATGTTAGTAATTAGTATATGTTGATCACAATATAATCATGGTATTTCTCTTTTGTTCTGGAAATAGAAACCAATGACATGTACTGTATGCATTTTTTAAGGTTTTCAATTACATGTATCTCTTAACAGTAATATTTATTTATTGGAACCATAGCATACATGTTACCCAGCTAAATATATGAACTATGGGCCTGATTTAGAGATGGTTAGCGCACATTTCCGATTGTTAGAGAACTGCGCATGTGCAGCCCTTCATTTGCGAGTCCACTCACAGTGCCTCCCAGCCACAGTCTAAATAACAGGATGCGGCATTTGGGGAGCAGAGCAGGGGCATTCCTGGGCAGCGTTCCTGGAAAAGGGAGTATGTCGCCCCCTTTCTCCGGGAGGGACGAGGCCAGGATCTGCATTGATAGATGCGGATTTCCTGACCTCAGAAGCAGCCATGACCCGGTCAGACTGCAGTAAGCTTTAGCTACTGCAGTCTGCCCAAAGGGGCAACCATTACGTCCAACGGTTATGGTGGTTGCGATGGTGATCCCAAGCTGCGACCTAGGCTGAAGCGCTGGGATCCCAGATGCAGCAAAGAGGTGTCTGTTTCCTACAGTCACCTCCTGCTGCATTTACATTTTAGATGGATGGAATTGCACAGCTGCTTGTGTCAATCTCTGAAACAGGCCCAATATCCCTATCTCTTTTCCTATCATTCCCAAAATCTTGTATTACCCATAACACACATATGATTGGAAGTTAAATTAAACTTTGCTCGGAATACTAGGATTTCCAAGACACTATCAGTGCCATAAACAACATCAATCTTTCATGCCACCTACTAAATGTGACAAATTACTAGAGATGAGTGGTTTGGTTTTCTTGGAAACCGAACACACCCGAACTTGGGGGTTCCGAGTCAAACCGATGCATGTCTCAGTACCCCCAGCCAAAACCGGGTCTCAAATCGAGGCTAAATATCATCCCAGAAATGTTTGATCATGCGTGTCAACACAGCAGCAGCCCTTTAGGTACTGCAGCCCCTTGACTGACAGGACAACTGTGACACAGCAGCAGCACCCCCCCCCTCCCTTTATGTACTGCAACCCCAGCCCATTTATGGACAACACAGCAGCCACTCTTTATTTACTGCAGCAGCCCCGGCCCGACAACACTGCACCCTTGAACAGACAGAGAAGCACAGAGCACGTCTGTTCTCTGTACACTATCCACAGCCGGAGTGAGAATGGCACCGATCACCGGGACCTTTATAGAATCCAAAGCCTGTAAGAATATATCACAGCGGGATGATGATGTTTTGCCTCGATTTGGATTCCGATTTAGGCAGGATTACCCGAGCCGGACTCGGATCCCCTATGTTCTGGTGGGTTCGGTTCTCAGAAAGCTGGATCCACTCATCTCTAATTTTAATTATAGAGCAGGAAATTACAGTATAATTAGGCTAACTAATTTTACTAAATTATACATGCAAAAGCAGCCAGTATTTATCCTGTATACAAAAACAATAAGTGGGGCTTCAATTGGCTGCATGATTTACTTCGCAACTAATTGAACGCGCTGCCTAATTCAGTTAGCTGCGGGAACACCGTGCGCTACACCCTTGAGGGTGGATTTTTCCTTGCAGTCTGAGGAGCTGCAAGGAAAAATCTGTGTTGAAATGCAAACTTTTAACTAGGGATGTGCGCCGATCCCCGTGTTTTGGTTTTGGATCTGTGTCTCCTTGTGTTTTGGATCTGTATTTGGTTTTGCCAAAACCGCCCCTCACGTGTTTTGGTTTTGGATCTGTAATTTTTCTAAAACAATCATAAAAACAGCTAAAATCACATAATTTGGGCCTGTTTCTGATCCAACAGTATTATTAACCTCAAAAACATTTATTTCCAGTCATTTCCAGTCAATTTTGAGCACCTCACAGTTCACAATATTGATTTTTTTAATCTAGTTTAGGGCCAAAAGGTTGCATCCAGCTAGCTGGCTGACTAAGTGACAGCAGTGGGTGGCACTAACATGTGGCAGTTCTTCCAACATGGCACAGAGTGTGGCATTGCAGTGGTAAACAGGATAGCAGTTTAATGAACTAAACGAACCCCAGGAATTTTAAAAACCAAGAATGTTTTCCTTAACTACAGTAGGTCAGAGGCCCGACGGAGTTGGAATATGTTTATGGCCTGAAGACAGGGAGAGGATGGAAGGATTGATTAGTTTTTAATTTATCTATTTTAATGTTTTGATTCTTAAAAAAATTTATGAGGTAACATCAATCTAGGATCAAGTTCTTCAGTTCCTAAAAGACATCTTTGATCTGGAGGAGGTTTTTAATTTTTTATACATCTAATAGAAATGAGGTGGCCTTGCTTGTGGGGGTGCTACTAGAACATACTGTAAACAGATGTTTATTTTGTACTCAGGGAGGTCGTTAGGAATAATGGGACCAAGACTTGCTGTTCAAAGGAAAGCAGCCTGTAGTTCTCTGGCTGAACTAGAACTCCCAGCATCTGTGATGTTTGCTGGGCCTATTGGAAGGTATATGTCTACAACAATGGCGTACTTCAGGTTACCTCAGCCTGCTTTACGCACTGTACAGTATGTGCCATGTATATATGTATGCATGTGACCAATATACACAATTCATTTTTGTATTAAACGTATTTGCACTTTATTGCACACATCCTGGCAGGAAGATACTCTGTGCTGCTGCTCATATATGCCCACCCCATCAACTTGGCGGTTCAGAATTTTTATTTTTTGACAGTGGCATACAGGGGATGTTGTCTGTGGCCATTACAATTCCTGGACATTCATAAACCATAAAATTAAAAATGTCAGGCAGTAATGCCCCAAACAGCACATAATGCAAAGAAAAGAGGTGCAATATAGAATTGTGCTTGCGCCCTCCCACTCACCCTTATGTTGTATACATGAAACAGGACATTCACAGTTTAACAAACCAATCACTTCAGCGACAGGGACTGCCACTTGTGACTGAAATTATTGGTTTGTTTGGATCCCCACAAAACGCTGCCAATGTGCACTGGACATTGGTGGCAATGATCTCATACACTAACTGGCTTTACAACATAGGTAAGATCAAATGTTGTCATCATCCCCATCAGTGGGGATCAGTGTGTACATACTCTTCTTCACACAATATTAATTCGTCCTCGCTGGAATCCACTATTACAGGCGCCTCTGGTTTTTTTTTTTTTACTTAATTACTGGTAAAGGTCTTCCTCGTGGATTGTAATTTATTTTGATGAACATAATCTTTTCCACATTTTGGGGAAGTAACCTCCTATGCCAATCGCTGACAAGGTTCCCGGCTGTGCTGAAAACTCTTTCAGAGTACACACTGGAAGGTGGACAACTTAAGTAAACCAAAGCCAGTTTGTGTAAGGGACTCCAAATTGCCTCTTTTTCCTTCCAGTAGTGAAACGGACTGTCTGACATGCCTATTTGGATGCCATCCCTAAAATAATGATCCACCATTCTCCGAATGGTGACCGTATCAGACAAAGTCACGGTAGACATGTCACTAATTGTAGGCAGTTCTTCCAGACCCAACCAGATGTCATTAGATTTTGCTGACTGATCTGCATCACCACCAGCAGTGGGTCTCTTAGGAAAATTTAGTTTTTTCCTGGCAGCCACAGAAACTGAAGGAGATGCTGCTGTCTCACGTGCCACTTGAGCTGACAATTTTTTCACCAACAGCTCTTTGCATCTCTTCAGATTTATGTCTGTCAGAAAGAAAGACACGTGGTATGACTTAAACCTAGGACCAAGTATGGTCACCAACATATAGTGATCTGATTTCAAGAGATTGACGACCCTTGGATAGTGGCATAGCAAATGAAGGGCTTGATCTACAAGTGCGACATGCTTAGTCGAATCACTCCTTTTAAACTCCTCCTTCAGTTTCTCCAGCTGCTTTTGCAAAAGTCTGATTAGGGGAATGACCTGACTCAAGTTGGCAAGTGTCTGAACTAACTTCACATGTGGCAAGTTCAAAGGGTTTGAGAACCTTGCACAACATGGAAATTATTCTCCACTGTGCTTGACTAAGGTGCATTCCAGTTCCTTTCCTTATGTCCGGGGCCGTTGTGTAGCCTTGGATGGCCTTTTGCTGCTCCTCCATCTGCTGAAGTATTAAGAGGGTAGAATTCCACCTAGTTACTACCTCTTGCTTCAGCTGATGGCAGGGCAAATTCAACAACACTTGATGGTGCTGCAATCTTTGACATGCAGTTGCTGAATGTTGAAAATGTTCAAAAATCTTTAAGGCAAAAGAGAGCATGTCTTGCATGCCCCTGTCATTTTTAAACTACTGTTCCACCACCAAATTAATTGTGTGAGTAAAACATGGGACGTGTTCGAATTCGCCCACATGTAATGCTCGCACAATATTAGTGGCATTGTCAGAAATAATAAATCCTGAGGAGAGTCCAAGCAGGGTAAGCCATTTTGCAATGATTTCCCTGAGTTTTTCTAAGAGGTTTTCAGCAGTATGCCTCTCAGTGAATTGTTGATACACAGAGTAGCCTACCTCTGAATGAGCTGGCATTTGTTAGATGCTGCTGCTGCTGTTTGCACTGTTTCTAGGCAATACACCTACTCAGTGGGCTGTCACAGTCATGTAATCTTTAGTTTACCCTGTCCCACTTGTCCACTATCTGTGGACAGTGGGCACAACTGCATTTCGGAGGACACTAATAAGGTTTTTTTATGTCCTTGTACAGACTGGGAATTGCTATTCTAGAGAAGTGGGATCTAGAAGGGACATGGTAGTGGGGACACCAGACCTCAATTAACAGTCTAAAACCCACTGCATTAATGGCAGATACTGGATGCACATCTAATACTGCTGTGCTACTGGGTGACTGCTGTCATACTTGTTGCCCATTGAAAAGGATTGTTTGACAGTCAAGTGTTTTGTTAAACTACTAAAAGTAGTCTTCTTCCTGGTCCCCTTCTGGGATGAAGATCCACTAACAGCAGCAGCAGCAACAACAGGCGTAGCACTCAAGGATCCTTATGAGCAGGGCCGGATTAAGGGGGGGGGGTGACAGAGGCGGTCGTCCCTGGGCCCACACACATGGAGGGGCCCTCACTTGCAGCGGTGCACCGTATGCACCCACTGCTAGTGTCCACTCTGCTAGTGTAGTGTAGACCGCAGTGAGCGCAGTCCAAACTACACAGTGACATACACACAGCTGTCGGCGGCAGCTGTGTGTATGTTACAGCAGCCGATGAGAGTCAGACAGACTCTCATTGGCTGCTTCCTCAACTGAGGGAGCTGGCTGGAGCTCACTCATGAGCTCCGCCTTCCGGCTTTCCCCCGCAGCTGGTGATGATGGGAGAGACTGCAAACAAAGAGTATGGTGGTCGCTCACATCAACTTAATAACATTGCACAGGTGCTTGTAAAGGGTGGGGTTTACACAGAAAAAAAAGGGATTTTCCCTCCAGCCCACTGCAGCAAAATCAACAAAAATACTTGAATCCTACATAATAATAGAAATTCAGAGGTATTGGTTACATACATTTGCAAATATATGAATAAGCACTGGGCCAACGTCAAGGCTCCTCTAAACCAGCGTCCCTAACATTATGGGGTTCACGTCCGTGACGCAGGGAACCCCAAAAGAATCCAGCCAAGGACTATCCCCAGGGCATCACACGAAAAAGGGTAAAAAGGTGAAAGTGAAGTGTAAAGTATAGTTGTGTAAAGATAAATCAATAAGTGTTAATGGTAAGGGGTTAAAATTACATAAATAATAGACAAACAAATAGAAAGGTGATCAAAAAATATCTATGTGAATTAAGTGGTGATGCCCTGAAAACAGGCCCAGCCAGAGCAACATCGGGGGCCCCACGCCCAAACGCTCACCCCAAAATAATTGTTGCTACCTAATAGTAGCACCCACTCTGGGTTTTCTTTTATTGCAGTTTTGTGAGGCATCAAAGGAGCCAGCATTGGGAGGATGTGTTGGTCTGAATAGTGCCATTAGGAGGTTTTTGGGGTACCTTCTAGGTGAGTCTGCTCTCAGCTTATACATGTACTGTTATTATGCAGTACATTAATTTGTAATTATATGACCCAGATTTTGGGGTGAGCGTTTGGACGTGGGGCCCCCGAAGTTGCTCTGGCTGGGGCTTTTTTCAGGGCATCACCACTTAATTCACATAGATATTTTTTTATCACCATTCTATTTGTTTGTCTATTATTTATGTAATTTTAACCCCTTATCATTAACACTTATTGATTTATCTTTACACAACTATACTTTACAGTTCACTTTCATCTTTTTTCCCTTTTTCATGTGATGCCCTGGGGATAGTCCTTGGCTGGATTCTTTTGGGGTTCCCTGCGTCACGGACGTGAACCCCATAATGTTAGGGACGCTGGTATAGAGGAGCCTTGATGTTGGCTCAGCGCTTATTAATATATTTGCAAATGTATGTAACCAATACCTCTGAATTTCTATAATTATGTAGGATTCAAGTATTTTTGTTGATTTTGCTGCAGTGTGCTGGAGGGAAAATCCCTTTTTTTCTGTAGTTCAGTGTAAACCCCACCCTTTACGAGCACCTGTGCAATGTCATTAAGTTGATGTGAGCGACCACCATACTCTTTGTTTGCAGTTTTGTGAGGCATGAAAGTAGCCAGCATTGGGAGGATGTGTTGATCTGAATAGTGCAATTAGGAGGTTTCTGGGGTACCTTCTAGGTGAGTCTGCTCTCAGCTTATACATGTACTGTTATTATGCAGTACATTAATTTGTAAATATATGACCCAGAGTGGGTGCTACTATTAGGTAGTAACAATTATTTTGGGGTGAGGGTTTGGGCGTGGGGCCCCAGAAGTTGCTCTGGCTTGGCCTTTTTTCAGGGCATCACTACTTAACCGCTTAACTGACAAATTATTTTTCCAAAATTGTCGGTTTCTTTTATGATACATCTAATGCTATTAATAATGCTGGCCTTCTGATTCTCGCATACAATTCAATGCTTATCGTACTTTTTCCCATGTCAGTTTACATCTATCAACTTTGAAACACTGTCCTTTATCTCAGCTCTCTTGCCTAGCCTCACATCCTCTATCTGCTTACAATCTGCGTTATTTTTCACATTCTGCACACATTAGAACCCCACTTTTATTCCTCCCTATAACAATCTTGTTAATCTGCATACATATTGATACACTGTTCTTTGATACGTCACTGTTTTCTTACTTGCATTCCTACAAATCTCTTGCACTCATATCTCATTTATATTTCCAAATTTCATTCCTCTTGTTTACTTATAAACACCATGACAAGGTTTTCGTCAACTCCCTCCTTCACTCTGTCTCTACCTAATCCTCTATTCTGCCCCCTGCTTCCACCTTTATCCTTTCCCCCTTATCTCTTCCACCTCCTCCTCCCCTTCTCCCCCCTCCTCTGTCTGCCTACTCTTCACTCCTCACCCATTACTCCACTTTCTTCCTGTTCTACCCCCCCTCTGTCCTACTACCCCACCACCAAACCCTCCTCCTACACTCCTCTCCCTGTCACTTCACCCCACTGCCATCCACATCTCCCTCCCTGCCCACCTCCTATTGGTTCCCTTTCCAGCTCAGGTGCCCGCACCATCACTAAACTCTATTCATATCGGTCCCCCAAATTAATCTCACCTCCACGTTACAGCAACCTGGACAATCTTATTCACATCTCCCTCACAAATGCTATCTCTCTATCCTGTGCCCTCTGGAATGCCAGGTCAGTCTGTAATAAACTGGTCCCCACCCATGACCTTTTTATCTCCAACTCTCTGAATCTCCTAGCCATCACTGAAACTTGGATCTCACCCTCTGACACCACTTCTCCTGCTGCTCTATCCTCTGGGGGCTTCACCTTCTCCCACACCCCCCGGCCTGGGGGTCGCCATGGTGGTGGTGTTGGGGTCCTTCTATCCACCAGTTACTCATACCAGCTAATACCCTCTGAACCATCCCTTACATTCCCCACATTTGAGGTTCATGCTATACACCTCTTCCAACCAGTAAACCTCAGAGTAGCTGTCATTTACCGTCCCCCTGGCTCTCCCTCCAAATTCCTTGACAACTTCGCTTCCTGGCTCCCTCACTTTCTCTCCTCAGATCTTCCCTCCATTATCCTAGGTGATTTTAATATTCCTATTGACATTCCCACAGAATCCTCTGCAGCTAAACTCCTTACCCTCACCTCTTCATTTGGTCTCACCCAATGGACCTCCTCACCCTCCCATGTGAGTGGGCACTCACTTGACCTGGTCTTTACGCACCATTGTGATATTTCTGATTACTCCAATTGCCCATTCCCCCTCTCTGACCATCACCTTCTCTCTTTTAACCTATCCCTCTCTCCTTCCCCTCCTCTAACTCCTAAGGCTACCATTACTAAGCGTAATATTGAGGCTATTGACACTGTTGCTTTTTCCTCCCTGCTGGACTCTCTTCTCTCCCCTATCATTTCTCTCTCCTGTCCTGAACAAGCTACTTCCCTGTACAATTCCTCCCTTGCTTCTGCTCTTGATTCTGTTGCTCCAGCAATAACCACTCACCCTCGCAGATCCACACCACAACCCTGGCATTCCGAATGCACCAGATACCTACAAAAGTGTTCAAGAATTGCAGAGCGTCAGTGGAGAAAATCACGCACTAAGGCTGACTTCCTCCATTTCAAATTTATTCTCTCCTCCTACAGTGCTGCCCTGTCTCTCTCCAAACAAACATATTTCAAGAACCTCATCTCCTCCCAGTCCTCAAACCCCCGGCGTCTCTTTGCCACTTTCAACTCCCTACTCTGCCCTTCCCCTCCTCACCTTCCCTCTTCGCTCTCTGCCCTTGACTTTGCCACCTACTTTACATCTAAAATTGACTCCATACGTGTGGACATCATATCCCATCTGACCCTCAGCACTCCTCTCCCTCCTTGCCCTTACCACCCCTCCCCTTCTGTCTCACCAACTCTGACATCCTTCTCCCCTGCTTCTGGAGAGGAAGTCTTGGCCCTCATCCGGTCCTCCCCTCCTTCCACCTCCCCTCTTGATCCTATCCCTTCCCGTCTCCTCTCCCACCTGTCTCCTTCTGCCTGTTCCCATCTGGCTCACCTCCTTAATCTTTCCCTATCATCTGGCACTGTCCCTTCTGCATTCAAACATGCTCTTGTCTCCCCCATTCTTAAAAAACCTACCCTTGATCCTAACATACTTTCAAACTATCGACCCATCTCTCTTCTCCCTTTTGCTTCCAAACTCCTTGAGCGTATTGTCTACAACCGCCTTACCACCTTTCTTTCCTCCCACTCCTTCCTTGACTCATTTCAATCTGGCTTCCGATCTCTCCACTCCACGGAAACTGCCCTCACGAAAGTCAGCAACGACCTCCTTGCTGCCAAATCCAAGGGCCACTACTCTCTGCTCATTCTCCTTGACCTCTCTGCTGCATTTGACACTGTAGACCACCCTCTCCTCCTGCAAATCCTTTACTCTCTCGGTTTACGTGACACTGCCCTCTCCTGGCTTTCCTCCTACCTCTCTGATCGTTCCTTCGCTGTGTCCATTTCATGACTCCTCTTCCCCTCCACTTCCACTAAAGGTAGGAGTTCCCCAAGGTTCTGTTCTTTGACCTCTCCTTTTCTCCCTAATTACATCCTCTTTAGGTGAACTCATTAACTCCTTTGACCCCCAATATCATCTCTATGCAGATGATGCTCAAATTTACCTTTCCACCCCTGAGCTCACCCCTGAGCTCCTTACCCGTATCTCCAACTGTCTCTCTGCTGTCTCTTCGTGGATGTCCCAGCGCTTTCTTAAACTTAACATGTCTAAGACTGAGATGATCATCTTCTCACCCTCTTCCAATACATCACTTTCCACAATTTCGTTATCTATTGATGGCACAACTATCTCCTCTAGCCCCAAAGTGCGCTGTCTTGGAGTTATCCTAGACTCCTCCCTCTCCTTTAAACCGCACATTCAGCACCTCTCGCAGTCCTGCCGTTTTCACCTAAAAAATATCTCCAGGATTAGACCCTTCCTTACCCAGGATGCCACTAAAACCCTCATCCACTCACCGGTCATATCCAGATTGGACTACTGTAACCTTCTCCTAGCTGGCCTCCCAGTCTCTCACCTCTCTCCACTACAATCTGTTCTCAATGCTGCTGCTCGGCTCATCTTCCTCTCCAGACGTTCTATATCTGCTTCCCCTCTCCTTCAAGCCCTACACTGGCTCCCCTTCCCCTTCAGATGCCAATTCAAGGTTCTTACATTCACCTACAAAGCCCTCACCAAATCCTCTCCCGCATACATTTCTGACCTTCTCTCCCTTCACACTCCCGCCCGCCCACTTCGCTCAACTAATGCATGCTGCCTCTCTTGCCAACTGATTACTTCCTCCCACTCCCGCATCTGAGATTTTGCCCGTACTGCTCCCTACCTTTGGAATGCTCTCCCTATCAGACTCTCCACCTCTCTACAAATCTTCAAACGGGCTCTCAAGACCCACTACTTCATCAAGGCCTTCCAGCACTCCTCCTAACCCACCTCATGCTCTTTCCTTCCTATCTTCCCCTTCTGTGTCACGCCTGTCTGTATGCCCCTCCCCTTAGAATGTAAGCTCTCATGAGCAGGGACCTCTTCCCTCATGTGCTTCTCTTTACATTTTCTTCTACTCTCTACTCCCCATTAGGGCACCTAACACGGGACCGCCAACTCCCGGCAGCTTATTGTGAGTGCTTTAATCACTATTTCAGCAATGTATATAAGTTGTGTCCTTGTCCTGCACTGTAATGTACTGTAAGTTACTTGTTTCTTGTTCACTTATTAGTTCTATGTTCTATGTACTATGTAAGGCGCTGCGGAACACTTGTGGCGCCATATAAATAAAGGATAATAATAATAATAATGATAGAATTAGGTCAAGAACATAATTTTAAACTTATCCATCACTATTTTATTTGAGAAAAATTTTTTTTTTAAAACCCAGTATACCATAAAAATAGCAATTTTTATGTTATACTGTAGTGATGGCCATTGACAGCTGTACCATTGATGGTTCAACCATCGTTAGAAGCCATCAATTGTTTAGCGACTGGGCAAGATCTGTGTAGACCACAACTGTCGATGTTTCCTAAACATCGATTGATGGCTACCATCGATGGTGCAACATTGATGGCCACCAGCAATGGCAACCCACTTGTTTTCAGTCAGACCATCGATGTTTGCAAACCATCGATGGTTGGTTGCCATCCCTAAACATAGATTATATATATATATATATATATATAATCAATTGAACATATATATATATATAGAACATATATGTATATATATATATATATAGAACATATATGTGTATATATATATATATATATATATCTCTATCCATATATATATATATATATATATATACACACACACACATGCGCATATATATATATATATATATGTGTGCATATATATATATGTGCATATATACCGTATATATATATATATATGCATATATACCGTATATATGCATATATACCGTATATATACATATATACCGTATATATATATATATGCATATATACCATATATATATATTTATATATATATATATATACATATATATGCATATATATCGTATATATATATATACATATATACCGTATATATATATGCATTTACACCGTGTATATATATATATATATATGCTTATATACCGTATATATATATATATATATACATATATACCGTATACACATATTTTATTACTAATATTATATTTTGCCCGATCACTGTGGCCAGCAGTGATCGGGACACATGGAGACTTGGGGAGGTGGAGCTGAGGCCGGACAGGAGTGGGAGGGGCTGCCGTGGTACATAGTAGCAGCGGCGGCTACCAGAGCCGCCGCTACTGCTTCTCTCACAGTGATCACACTGATCACTGTGATCCGGAGCCGCAGCGGGAGGGTGTCCCGCTAGCGGCCCGGCTGGCTACATAGCAGCAGCGGCGGCTACCAGAGCCACCGCTACTGCCTGTTACTGAAATGGCTGCCCGATCACTGCTGGCCACAGTGATCGGGTCACAGCAGCAGCAGCAGCAGCGGCTACATGAGCCGTGGCTGCTGCTTCTAGGGGGGTGCCGCCGGGGCCCGATCACTGTGGCCAGCAGTGATCGGGACACAAAGGAGGGGGAGCCACAAGTGTAGAGGGACCAGCAGGTCCCTCTGAGGTGGGCGGCTGCTGGAAGTTAACTTCCAGCTTTCCCGCCTACTGTGTTTCTCTGACTGGTCGTATCTGATACAACTGTGCCAGGCAAGTGGTTAATTCACATAGATATTTTTTTATCACCTTTCTATTTGTTTGTCTATTATTTATGTAATTTTAACCCCTTACCATTAACACTTATTGATTTATCTTTACACAACTATACTTTACACTTCACTTTCATCTTTTTTTTCCCTTTTTCGTGTGATGCCCTGGGGATACTCCTTGGCTGGATTCTTTTGGGGTTCCCTGCGTCTCGGACGTGAACCCCATAATGTTAGAGACGCTGCTATAGAGTAGCCTTGACGTTGGCTCAGCGCTTATTCATATATTTGCAAATGTATGTAACCAATACCTCTGAATTTCTATTATTATGTAGGATTCAAGTATTTTTGTTGATTTTGCTGCAGTGTGCTGGAGGGAAAATCCCTTTTTTTTCTGTAGTTCAGTGTAAACCCCACCCTTTACGAGCACCTGTGCAATGTCATTAAGTTGATGTGAGCGACCACCATACTCTTTGTTTGCAGTTTTGTGAGGCATGAAAGGAGCCAGCATTGGGAGGATGTGTTGGTCTGAATAGTGCAATTAGGAGGTTTCTGGGGTACCTTCTAGGTAAGTCTGCTCTCAGCTTATACATGTACTGTTATTATGCAGTACATTAATTTCTAATTATATGACCCAGAGTGGGTGCTACTATTAGGTAGCAACAATTATTTTGGGGTGAGCGTTTGGACGTGGGGCCCCCAAAGTTGCTCTGGCTGGGGCTTTTTTTCCCTTTTTCGTGTGATGCCCTGGGGATACTCCTTGGCTGGATTCTTTTGGGGTTCCCTGCATCTCGGATGTGAACCCCATAATGTTAGGGACGCTGCTATAGAGTAGCCTTGACGTTGGCTCAGCACTTATTCATATATTTGCAAATGTATGTAACCAATACCTCTGAATTTCTATTATTATGTAGGATTCAAGTATTTTTGTTGATTTTGCTGCAGTGTGCTTGAGGGAAAATCCCTTTTTTTCTGTAGATGATGGGAGAGACGTTATGATGCTGACGTCTCTCCCAACTGTGCAACAGGAGAGCCGGGTCTCGGAGCGGACAGTGGCGGTCGCATCAGGGGTGGGGATTAAGGTAAGTTTTTGTTGTGTGTGTGTGTGGGGCACTGTCACTGCATATGGCGGGAGCTCTACAGGCATCCATGTATAGGGAGGCAGCTACAAGGGTCACTGTATAGGGGGGCCACTTCATGGGGGCACTGTACAGGGGGGGTGCTACAAGAGGCAATGCATAGGGAGGACTACTACTGGGGGCACTGTACAGCGGTGACTACTACTGGAGGCAGAGCATGGGAGGACTACTGGGGGCACTGTATAGGGGGGGACTACTGGGGGCAGAGCATGGGTTACTACTACTGGGGGTACTGTATAGGGGGGGACAACTACTGCGGGCAATGCATAGGCGGGGACTACTACTGATGGCAATGCATAGGGGGGATAACTACTGGGAGCATTGTATAGGGAGGACCACTACTGTGGGCATTATATAAGGGGCACTGCATAGGGAGGACCAATACTAGGGGAACTGCATAAGGGGCACTACTACAGGGGGCACTGCATAAGGGGGACTACTGCAGGGGGCACTGCATAAGGAGCACTTCATAGGGAGGACCATTACTGGGGACATTGCATAAGGGGAACTTCTACAGTGGGCATTAAGGTGAATAGAAAGAAAAAAAAATCCTAGGGTGACAACAAACGGTGGTATATAGGGGCCCCCACAAGTTTGTTGCCCAGGGGCCCCCACAGACCTTAATCTGGTCCTGCTTATGAGGAGTCATGGATAGGAGAGGAGTCAGTCATTCTTATGAAATTGGATGCAGGACTACTTCTGATCATGATTGAGGATGTTGATGATGATGCAGGTGCTGGTGTTGGAGATTGCAAGTGCTTGGATCTAACAGAGAGAAGATTGCAGCTAGGTGACAGTGAACTGACTGTTACATTTTCAGCCAAAGTTTCTGAATTTGAAAAACACTTTTAATTTGAATGTTCTGCAAGTGAAATAAAAGGGAGGAGGTTCCTAGATGGCTAAGGTCCTAACCTCTACTCACTCTTGCTTGGCAAAAGTTACTGATGGCTTGACAACTGTTGTTGGGATGTGGGTGGAAATAATTCCACACATGAGATGTGGATTTTTTTGTCTTTTGCCCTGGCATGACAATAGGCTTTTTCATACCATGGGTAACAACTGTTGCCTGATTTACACAAACAACATCCTCGGCATCAACATCCTCATCATCCATATCCTCATCATCCTTGTTAGTGCCAACTACAGAAATATCCTCATCCTCCTGGTGCAATTCCACAGAGGCATCTTCGATTTCTAGGTCAGCATGATGACTTGTACTGCTAATCCCCACATTTGCAGAGGGCACACAAAAGTCCAGTATTAGAAAGGTCAGGCTCACACATTGCAACACTTGGATTCTCCTCTGGGATCTGGGAACTGTGACTTTTCAGAGCATACAGATGCCTTAGCAATTGAAAAATGTTGACACATCTACAGGGAGAAGGGCTTATATCATCATTGTCACGACCAGGGTTTCTCAGCATGGTGGTCGACGGGTAATACCTTTGAGGAAGCTATGGCGAGGGGCGTCTGGTGGTGGCACTGGTGTCTGGTGGGGTGCATTGGCTGCGCGTAGTCCTGTGTGGGCATACTGTCACTCTGGTCTGGTGAGGCCTGGCGGTGCTTCCGTTCCATTCTGGCATGGGCGCCGCCATCTTGCCTCCGGACATGTGACCTAGTTACCCTATCCTGGTGTGTCACATGCTCTCTCTAGCCTCTCGCAGTGCAGAACTGGGTATTTAAGGGAGTGCAGAGCTTCCTTTCATTACCAGTGCAATGTGTTTCTCAGCGCAAGCTGAGAGAGAGTTCCTGAGCTTGTCCGCCTGCCTGTTGGATATTTGCCTTAGCCTGTTTACCTGACCTGATCCATACCCTGCTGGAATCCCCTGCCTCCTCCAATTGCCTCTCCCTTGCCTGAGTACCTGTGTCAGCTGTTACCCTGCACCCTGCCTCCTCTGGACATTATCGTTCACTTCAGCCTGCAATTCACTTCAGCCTGCAATTCATGTCAGCCTCACAAAACCTGGAATACTGGACTGCCTTCTGTTATCACTACCTGGACTTTTTCCCATTGCATCACTACAGTTCCCAAATGCACTTTAGTGCTAAACCCGGACTTTCTGTTTTGCCACATTCATGTCTGTTAAGCCACTCATTAAAAACTCCACATTTATTTTTAAATCTGCTTCAGTGTCTGCTCCTATTACCACCCCGGGTCCACAACAAAACCAGAACCTCATAGTTTGCACTGGCCACATGGATCCGGCCACGAAACAGGAGTCTGGAGTGGATTTATTCCAGTGTATTGCTGGCCGTTTGGAAAACCTGGAAGCTATGCAGCACCAAATGGCTCAGTTTCTACAGGACACGTCTAAACGACAGGATAATCTGCAAACCTCGTTGTCCACCCCTGGGGTATCAGCAACTACACCTACTCCTGTGCCTGGTAATACAGGGAACAGGGTATCTCCCCGTTTACATCTTCCTATGCCAAGCAAATTTGACGGCAATCCTAACCTCTGTCGCGGCTTCCTGAATCAGTGTTATATACACTTTACCCCGCAGCCTGATAACTTTCCTACTGCAAGAACTAAAGTGGCATACATCGTGTCTCTGTTGGCCACCGGCTCATATGGGAGCAATGGCGGTCTCTGCATACACACACTGGTACGCATGCGCCTTAGGGATCTCCTGGATTTTTCACGCCAGTGCAGCAGCAAATAATCGCTCAACTACGCAAACACAAACACTGCGTCTACCTCTGCCTCAGACCCCTGTATGTACTATAAAGTGACAAAAAGCAATAATTACCCAAAAATCGAAAACATTTTACAACATTGAATATTTATTTGAACTTTATATCAATACTCTACATGCTAAGGTGAATTAAATATTATTCTTTCATGGGAAAACTCCTTTAAAACTATTTTATTGAATGCTTTTCCAAAAACATGTTGGCTGGTGATGGAATGCTGATCATAGCTTTAACAAGCTCAGTGCTGCAACCAGGCTGAATAGGTGATTGCTGGTTCTTATCCCCCCGCTGCATATAATATCATTAGTCATTACCAGCTTCTCGGATGCTGTTTCATATTTCTTGAAGGTCGAATTGTTACAGATGCCAACAGATGAGCAGCCATGTAATACGTCAAACTCTGTATATCCTTCTATTAAACAAGTGGATTAAAAATAGATTACCATTTAAAGAGGATCATTATACCTAAAGGGATGTCAGTTCTGCAATGCAATTTCATTTCTCTCCATTGTATAAACTGCAGTCCGCCCCAGTAAACATTTTATTTACAACAGGAATGTCAAACTCAAAATCCCAATTGGGCTAAATAATCAAGCTCTAAGATTGTGTGAGCCGCAAGAAAATGAAAAAAGTCTTATATTCAATTTTGTAAGGTTTTTAATAAAAAGAAACAATAATGTTGAATGTTTTCTTCCATATACTCAGGGGCAAGGGCAGGATTTTTTACATACATATATACAGTACATATATGTCACACATACATTACACACACACACATATATGTCACACATACAACACACACACTCTCTCTTACCTTGCAGCAGCTGCAGATACAGTAGTAGACTAGGACAGGAATGGGCACCATGTAATTGGGCCCCTCCCTCTAGCGGAAAAATACCTTGATTTGCTGGTCAATTGCGAGAGGGCAGGGGATGCAGCCAGGAAGCTGACGGTGGAAATGCTGACCGCAGGCTTCCTGTCAAATCCCGGCTGGGTACTAATGACAGGCATTGAAATCCTGACGCCTGTCATTATACCTACGCCGGCATACCAAACAAAGGTAAGCCGGGCGGCGGGCACGGACAGCTGTGGGAGGGTTAGGTTAGGGGCTCCTGGGGGGGATTTAGGGTTAGGCACCCCCCGGGAGGGTTAGGGTAAGGCTAGGGGAAGGGGAGGTTAGGGTTAGGCACCCCTGGGGGGAGGTTAGGGTTGGGCACCCCCTGGGAGACTTAGGTTTAGGTGGCGGGGATGGGGGGGTTAGGTTTAGGCACTTATGGGGGGGGTTGGGTTAGGCACTGGGGGAAGGAGGTTTGGGTTAGGCACCCCTAGGGGATGGTTAGGGGGGGAGAGAAGATTAGGGTTAGGCAGTGTATTTACCCATCGGGATTTAGATGCCTCCCGGTCTTCTGCTGTAGGGATTTGAACTGTCGGGCATAGGTCCGGCAGTCATCCATACCGATCCCAAGGACAGGGCAAAAATGACACAAATCTAATGGAATCCTGTCATATTGACTCCGTCTCCTTCCCATTAACCAGTGCATTTTTGCCACGATTGGGCAGGGCTTAATAAAAATGATGCCTGCTCTCTCCTCTTTCAGGGGGGTTATGGGTACTCAGAAACCCCCCTGCGTACGCTACTGATACTCAACACCTCTTTTCTGTCATCAATTTTCCTATTTCAGGAGAAATTTTATTGGATGTGATAATGTTTAAAACTGAACCATTGTGTGCCACACAGTAATCCCCCTTCCACATTATTCCACAAAGTAATGCCCATTACACAATATTCCACACAGTGATGCCCCTTACAACACATTATGCGTGTGTGACAAAATGTGTTGTAAGTGGCATTACTGTGGCATAATGTGTGATAATGGACATTACTGTGTGGTATAATGTCACCAAGTATGGCAGTGGTAGCAGCATGTTATGGGTTATTTTCTAGTGGCGCTGACTGGCAATCTAGTCAGGACCATGTCAGGTTTATGGGAAGATGAAAGATGCCTATTACTACACAAATCCTGATCCCCCATGTCAAAATGCTCACACTGCAGAGGAAATTTGTCTTTCAAAAGGAAAATAATCCAAATCATTCTGCAGCAAGAGCAACACTGCGGTGGCTTACAGTAAAATGAAGAAAATATATGTACCTGACTGGCACTGTCAGAGTCTTGCTCCCTCACTGCTGCTGTCTGGCCCTGTACTGCCATCTCTTCTCCTGACTTCTGTCACCCCTTCTCCTGACTCCTGTCACTGTGCGGCGTGCGCTGCCCACCCCAACGCCGTGGCCATCCTAGCTGCTCCTCTGCACAGGGACTCTCCCAGTCACAAGAGACACTGCAAGAGATGTGGGAAGGGGCGGACCAAAAAGGGCAGGCAGCTGCAGCGCTGCCCGCTGCAATGTGTAATGGATGCATGTGCCCCCCTAGTTGCAGCCCTGGCCAAGTCCAGAGATGCAGGCCTCATTCCACTTGTTTTCCCATGGTAGTGCAGGGCTGCAAAAAATATGCGCTTGGGCCGCGGGCCATGTGTTTGACACATCTGATTTACAACAAATGAAAAACACTCCTCTTTCTTGTTTGCAGAAACAAAGCAAAATGTAATTCAGAGGCAGCTAGAGGCACCTGCAGAGGACATACTGTATAGTGATACAGAACTTGGAGGTCCCATGTGTGTACTGTGTGTACTTATTGTCAGGGGCGTAACTATACCTATGAGGGCCCCATAGCAAAAAATTTTACAGGCCCCCCTCTCAGCCTGCGCCACCCCCCCTCTTAGCCTACCACCCCCGTCCCATGGACCCCCCTTGGCCTGAGGCCCCCGCACCCTCCTCACCTCCCGACTTCCCATATCTATGGTCGCACTGTGCAGGGCAGGCGCACCTTCTCTCCTAGTCGGCTCTACCTCACTGATTGATGCTGGGAGGAGGCGACCATGCCTTCTCCCAGTATTAGTCAATGGGGAGAGCTGGAGGCGGAGCTGACTGGGAAGACACGACCATGGAGCGGGGGGGCCACGACCACGGAGCAGGTAAGTGGAGTAGAGGGGAGTGAGGAGAGTAATGGGGGAGTGAGGAGGGTGCGGCGGGAAGGGCCACGGACAGAGGCCTGGCACCTTAGGTGCAGGGGGAGGTCCAGGCCCTGGGTTGGTCCGGGCCCCATAGCAGCTGCACTCCCTGCACCCATGGTAGTTACGCCACTACTTATTGTTATCAGAATTTGCAAAACATAATGGTTCAGGTCACTGATTGGAATGACCAATAGAAAGCTTCAATGAATAGGGAATTTCAAACATTTCAGTATACAGTACAAACTCAAACAGTAACCACATTTCTCAGATAAAACTGTACATAAAGCTTAATGTTAAACATACTTGCCAACCTTTGGGATGCCCCCTCCGGGAGGGAGCAGCCAGGTCGGCACTGTGGAGGGGAGGAGGGTGGGTTTCATGGAGCTCCAGAAATGGGTGGTGCTGGGGGCTTGGCAATTTGATAACCCTATACCACCATCGCTATTACCAAGAGACATAGAGGTCTATTTACTAAGCCTTGGATGGAGATTAATTGAACAGAGATAAAGTACAAGTGTTTAAAATATATATATTTTTTTGTAGACTAATAAGTCTAAGGTGGTTCTTTGAATTAGGAACACATCATATGTACAGTATATATAAAAACAAGTGGACAATTTATTACATTTAGAACATTTACCATAACGATAATAAAGCATCATAATCTACTAAAAAACTGGCTCCTGACTGATTTTAGAACCTATAAACAACCAAAGTCCCCTCCAAGGATTTAGGGGTCTATTTACTATGCAGTGTTAGGAGACAGAAATGCTCTTATAATCCATATAGTTAACACACTTAATAAATATTAAATAACCTCAAAAAGGAAAAATAAAAATATAAAACCATGTATAAAATATATATAGTATGTAAGGAGTGATATATAAATCCACATGGTTTTATATTTTTATTTTTCCTTTTTGAGGTTATTTAATATTTATTAAGTGTGTTAACTATATGGATTATAAGAGCATTTCTCTATCCTATTTTAATGGTAATTATTGTTTTTTAGATTCAATCATTAGTTCAAAATATTTACATTTGGACTATATTAAATTCCACGACAAAATGGCTCCCGCTGACTACATAAAGCCTTCCCCAAAATGGCAGATTGAAGATATCCGGTCTGTTAGAAATAAGTGAATCTAGTGGCAGGAGCTGGTAACAGGCCATTGATTTCTCCTAATCGGAAATATAGACAGGCTGACTTTCGGCACGTGACACACACGGAGGAGACTCAAGGTGCATGGACATCACTTCTGACGGAAGCACCACATGATCATGTGTAACCGGAACCATGAACATATGGAAGGAAGGACATTCTTTAAGTTACACATGTATAACTTCTGACGGAAGTGACATATGATGGACTGAAAGCGGAAACACGTGGTAAACTATTAACTAAGGAATGGATCAAACGGATCAGAAATTTAATGTACATAAGATAGGTAAGATAGATTAGGCGGTCTATGTCTGGTATTAGGGATTGTCTAGATTTTATTGGAAGGGGTATAAATAACAGTCCCTAGTTCACCTTCTGATATGCCTTGAGGAAGATATATATTTACATTTCGAAAACGCATTGGAAAATAAAGGAGGACATTGGTGAAAGGAAGTTTGGGACCCTATCCAGTGGTGGGACAAGATTTTATCACTTGGGGACACCTGGGACTTATTAAAACTTGCATGATTTGTCTACTTTTCCATCAGGTAGACCACACCATCTGGTGAGAGTCCACCTTCATTTTACCTATGTTTATGTGTTGTTGAATGTAAATAAATACAGTATTATACTATTGGATATTATATATTTATTTACATATCTACTGGATGGATGACTTATTTGGTGACTGAGAAAGAATAATAACGTGACAGAAAACGACAAGAGCCGCTCAATCCCACACGTCTGAGTGTCTTCTATTGAATGTAGACCATTCTTTATGGTAGGAGATCCTTAATTCAAGCTGCATCTGTTCTCATTAATTAGACAATATCACACTATTGTTTATTGAGATTACTCTGCGTAAAGTAGGAAAGTGTTAAATGTCTGGAAAAGAAGATCCCACAACCCTATATTGTCATTTAGCGCCGCAGGATTACTTTGGTCATATCTTTTTGTATTTATATGTTGGGGAGTGTGAGGTGACACTTCTACACCTTTAGAATGCATTGGCTGCTAAGCGCACGTGTTGATATTCACATTTTTGTTGTTGTAAAATGACAATTGGGAGCTGATTGGCTGGCACCCTATCACTTTCCTATCACTTTTCACTCTGTCTCCTAATACTGCCTAGTAAATAGACCCCATAGAGAGTAAAACTTCTGAAGGTAGTCTGCAAGGGTGGCGCTATGTAGCAGTTCAATAGCTAGTTAGCATGCGCCCACATAGGGCTAATAGACATTCCCGATATATTTACCAGCTTGGTCGCTCTGCTCCATGACTCCTAGCCAGCAGCTGGTCCTGTTGCAGAGTGTCTCCGCTTGACTGTTAGCTTTAGTTGTCCATTCAAATTAGCTGTGCTTTTATAGCTGATATCACACTTGCCTCGTCACTTAGAAGTTGGCATGGGAGGGGTTCCGGTTTCCAAAGCAGGTAAATATGTACCGCACAAGTGCTTTTATATATACATGTGATTTGTTCGTAATTCAAAGTGCCCCCTTAGACTTATTAGTCTAAAAAAATATATATCTATATATATATATATTTTTTTTTTTTTTATTTCTTGTGGATAAACTCAGATTTATCCTTTGGGTGGCGGCTGAAGTATTGATATCATGCAAATTAATAGATTAATTGAGGTTATAAGTACTGATATAATATTAAATGGACGATTACTGAGCCTGGCTTTTATTTTATTGTGCTTGAAAAATGTCAGTTAGGAGCTGGTTGGTTGGTACATTATCTCTGTCCACTTTATCTCCATCCAAGGCTTAGTAAATAGACCCAATAGCACCACTAACCTTATGGTTGATAACATCCTGTTGCCCGGCACACTACAATGGCCAGCAATGCCCTTATGTTCCATGTTCCATTCTGGCATTGTTATTGTACCTGTCTATCCCTGTGTCTCTATGCCACTTTGTTGTTCTACCTGGTTAAATAAACCAGGGGAGATTTTATTACCAAGGGAGGTTATTGCCATTGAGAAAAGGGGTTAATGCTTCAATGGCGACATGTGCACACTGAGGGTACACTGGCAGATATATTACCACTGGCAGCAGGGGGTATTCCTATTGGGTTGTCTATTGCCACTGAGTAAGTGGGGGTATTGTTATAAAGGGGGCATATGGACATTGGGGGTACTAGACACCCCTATGCATTTGTTTCCGTTAAAATATTTAAATATGCTTTTGAAAATATATTTTTAACTTAATTAAATTAAAGAAAGACCATTTCTAAGGACTTTTTAAGAACAATATTAGACAGTTAAATTGGTTTGGCAGTGTCTGTATATCCACTGCCCAAATCTGCACATCCATTAGAGACGCTGTCCCAGCCCCCTAGTCATACACAGTTGCAGGTTACGGGCATGCAGAAAAAAAGATGGTGAATTGCATAGTAAATAAATGCAACATGCCATCAAAAAAGGCTCCAAATTGTGTTTACGTCTCACTCTGATTAATACCCTAGTACACCTTCTAATGCACTGCATTCTGCTCCATCTGTACTGATCAGTTAAAATGAACAGCACATACCTTTAGTTATTGACATGGCATACTGTATGCAGTAAGTTTCATCATCAGTACACCGAATAACGTCTGACTGCCGACAATAAGAAACATTTGAATGGGAGCAAAGTGGACATATCTTTCCATTGATTTTTCCCCTTTTTATGGGCCCTGTAATAGATAACAATATGCTTTATTACAATTATTATATGGTTACTTTAGAAGCAATATATTAAAGATGACTGCATAATAGGTCAGGATGAACTATTTCTTCTGGGAGCCGTAACTAGAGTGATCCGTAAGGGGTCATTAATGGATAGTGCCTTTAGTTGTAGCATTTGCACTAACCACACTAACCAATCAGCAATTGGCGTTCATCTTCTAATGTTAGATTGTTTTTTTAATAAGAGAACCAACCAATGGCTAATACATTTAAACTGAATACATTTAAAAGAAAGTAAAATTATTTTATATTTTTCTCGAAAATAGTTCATAGGTGGGAGAAGGGTGCAAATATAAAGACAAATGTGCATACAAAGAGATGTAAGCTGGAAAAGAGAATATAATGCAGGTCAGACAGCTCATGTGATAATGATAAGAGGGGTAAGAATGTACTTTTGTAATGTAGGAAATAAAGTAGTTGTGCGAAAGTGAATGGTGATGCAATTTATTATGTCATTTAATAAACAGTATATGGTTAAACATTATGGGAGGGATGTACTAAGCATCACATCCGCGATGCGATACGTCCCGCCCCTCATGGGGTACATCCCGCCTCTTATCGGGTACATAAAATGGTTGATTACTGTGGTATGTACCTAGAATATTGGAAAGGACAGCTCTCCCGGTAAGAGCTATCCTTTGCGATGCCCTAGTATAAAGGGACTTCCGGGTTTTAACACCCAGAAGTCCCTCTGGTTCCTTCTGTGCATGCGCAGAAGGACGTGGGCCACAGAGGGAGAAGGGAGGGATCCGATTGGATCCCGCTTGGAGGAGGCGTCTCGAAAATAAGCCCATAGGCTTCTATTGGGTAATGCCACCTGAAGATGGCGTTACCCACCGGTAACAAAAACAGCATTTTTTTTACAGCATTTTCCCGTTTAGTACATCCCGCCTTATAACTGAAACAATTTTAAAACAAATGTAAGAATTTGTTCTTACATCTAAGATTAACTCTACCAATTGCAGATGGTGAAGTCTAATGTGTTTGTTCTCCAGGGACCCCTACAACCGACACACAGGTCATAAATTCCTGAGTTGGTTCCTAGTGTGGCAGGCTGGAAAATGGTCAGGAACAGGCTGGGTCACATACATTAGCAAGAGACAAGGTGTGTTGGAGACTAGGGGGTATATTTACTATAGTGCAGGTTTTAGAAGTGGAGTTGTTGCCCATAGCAACCAATCAGATTCTACATACCATTTATTTAGCATCTTCTAGAACAGGGATGGGGAACCTCAGGCCCGGGGGCCCCCGGAATCATTTGGTCTGGCCCTCTGAGCTTTTTTCTGCTAGCCTCATTTGGCTAACAGGGTGCCTAGAATGTCCCTCTGCAGCCAGAATCTATGCAGCAGTGCTATCTGGAGTGTCCATAGGACACTTCAGGCGGTCACACCGCTGCCTTTACAGCTCCCCAGAGCATTTCAGGATGCTCCGGGCATTGCTGTAATGACCGCCGATGGTGGCCCCGCCCCGTGTGACATCACACGGAGTGGGCGTGATCTGCACCAGACCTGCAAATAATGTTATATATATATCAAAATAGCCTCAGCAGAAAAAAGGTTTCCCATCCCTGTTCTAGAAGATATGAGCTAGATTCTGATTGGTTGCTGTGGGCAACATCTCCACTTCTATAAACCCGCACTTTAGTAAATATACCTCTCAGAGTCTTTTCAATGTTTTAATCATGTGGAAGTGGAAGAACTGCAATGCCAGCATACACTGTCCATTGGGATGTGCAATTGGGGGCTGATCCGGAGATGCACGGTAACGCCCGGTAATGCCTGGGTAGGAACAAGTTTTGATGGCGTGCCCAAAGGTTGTGTCTAAAGACACACTAAGCAGGATTGCTGCATTTAAAGACACATGTTTGTTCTTCAGAAAAGGGCTTAAACTGGTATTAGCATAAAGTTGCAGAGAAGACTACTGCAAAAGATGATAAAGAGGTTGCAGTAGTGTGCGACTCAGAAAGCACATGCTATGTGGCTAGGAAGACTTGTGCGATTAGGCCATGCCTCTCATTAGTAATGGGGCCTGGCCCGGCTCTCTATGGCCCTGGTAGGACTGAGCTGTGGCTGTAAAGATCGAATTCAGGACAGAAGCAACGTTCTTATGTTGGACGGGTATAGAAAAGCTAGTTTGCACAAGTGCAGCTCATGTAGACCTGGAGAAATGCGGATATATGCCTATTAGGTGCGTATGTTTTTCACTTGTTATAAGAAGGTTGCAAATACATGCGGATGACTTGTTGTAAACCAGGTACATACACTGCCAATATGGAGATATACACATCTCAAAATTTGTAAGGGAGCTGCTGCCAGGGAGCCACGGGAGTGTCGGGAACTGTGCTGAATAAGGACTGGCACTCTCACAGTTAAGTGAGAGGCCGTCACTGTGGGACTGCTGGAGTGCTAGGACCGGCACTGTCCAACCTGACAATACTGATACTATGTGCTTTAGCTTTTGTGGCAAATGAGTACAGAGGAGCATATATTGAGTAGATTCTATTGGAATATGGCTTCCAAAGCTTGATTATGGATGATTATGGATGAAATGGAAAAAAAATAACAATGTGGTGTTGGTTACAAGTAAGGGATCATGACAGTGGTTTTGTGACCCTTGCTACACATTCATCTGCTGTGTACAGTATGTCCTTGTTTTTAGAACAAAATATTATTGTCTGTAGACAGAGTTGTTCAAATAGGTGCTGGTCATGTAGTAACATGCGCAGATATGTTTTTATTGAGCTTAAAAATATGCTGACTGTGTAGAAAGGTATTTCTCATAACACCAGCAGGTGGCCTTGACAGTCACATAGATATACAAGTGAATGAATATGTATTATTCATAACTGAGGCAATGCTGATCCCTGCTGCTAATAAAAATAGAGTATTAATGTATTCATTATATAAGTCCCAGAAAAGTCACCACCTACTACACTGACCCTAATTTCAAGGGGATAAAAAGTTAATTCAACACATACTAGCCCCATCTTCCTGGAACTTATTGCTGATGTCTCTACTTTTTCTTTAACCTGGGTGTCTGCCAATGGCAATACTGGGCACCCCAAGACTCTTTGATGAATCAATCACTACAACTGAATAGAGAGAATATAATTACATACATATAAATATATATATATATTGTGATAGAAGCACTGGTAAAGTGGTCAATGGCAGGTATGTTTGTCCTAGGTTTTTGGTCTATGTGTTCTAGAAACCCCCAGGAGAAGCCTGTTTTGTAAACAGACCAGAGTGTCAGCTTTTTGGAAAAGCCGGTTTGGGTCCTGGGGGTGTGGATGTGAGAAGAGGGAGGGCTCCATCCACAGGCCACTCCAGATTTTGAGCCTTTTGGCCTGGGAGCAGGCTAATTAGTGGTTTTACCTGGAAGTGGCTCATAAGAGCTGTGTAATCTCTTGGTGCAGTGTCTCATACCTGGGGTGCTGGCAGTCTAGCCTGTTCAGAGACACTTGGTTAAATCCCTGTAAGTACTGTGCATGTGTTTTGTTGATGGTGAGGGCAGTAGGACCTACCATTGTTTAGCAAGGGAATCTGCTGTGTAGTTAGTGCCCAGCCGGGCTAGGTTTTATGCTTATGCTTATACTTTTGTGTGTGGCACAATAAAGACTGGCGCCGACAAATTTGAACGAGATACCCAGACTTGTCTCCTGTTTCTACGGCTGCTGTGTGTAGAGAGTAATTCCATCTACCCCCGGAGAGAGGCACCTTTTCCAACTGTGTCACAATATATATATCCATATATATATATATATATTAACGATACTGCCTTTGAACCTCTATATACCACTGCCTATACCTTCTAATATCCTGCCTATAAACCTCTAAGGATGACGCTAATTTGCGTACACTGTCATACAGAAAATAAAGACTCCAGCCCTAGAACCTGTGGTTCCTAAGCACAAAGTATTATTCAAGTAAAAGTATAGCAGTTACACACTATGATCCTCATATAATCTTAGCGCAAAGAGATTATACAGACCCAAGTAGAATTATACATACGCAGCGCTCTCTGGTCCAGATGTAGGCATCAGCAAGAAACCCCTCATCAATCAGCATTCAGCACGAAGACTAGGAACCCAGGGTCACAGCACACATATTTATACCCCCCAGAAATAAACAACACAATAGAGAAGTTTGTTGCTAATAACATTGGTCCTAAAGGAGAGGGCATATGTTACAAGGCATTTAACAGGGTGGTTCAAATAGACACAGCCCAGCCTCTAACAACTGGTGGTCACTGGTTTCCTGCCTCATGCAAATCCTAACAGTTGTTCATATAATGTACATTTTTTTGCTTGAAGTCTCTGCGGTCCATAAGTTGAGAATGCATGTTGCGATCTCTCCATCGATATTACCAGAATACTGTTGAGAGAGTACGCATCAGTATAATACCAAACATGGCTTACTTATAACGTATAAAACCTTAGTTACGAAATAACCTTTATTTCCTAGCAATGATAATAAATGTGCATACTCGAATCTTATACCTTATAGCTTATGGAACCTTGTATGTGAATATGTAATGTGTGAGTATGTGGGGTTTGATGTAAAGACGCTAGTTAACTTGGGGCAGATGCGTGTGCATGGAGCTAATATTCAGTGTTTTCATACAGGATCTTATGCATTCGCTAATATGAGACTAGTTAACAGCGCAATTGTGCGTATTAATGTGTGTATGAGAAATGGTGAAAGGCACAATCGCATGATGCTAATAGTAAAATCACCATATGTACTAAAGTGTGAGTTTATCTAAAATGGCGCTTAGGCGGCCATTTGCAAAATGGCATCTTGCGATCTCATTTCCAATATGGCGTCTTGCGGCCAGTCGCAAGATGGCGTCGTTGCAATCCAATTTTAAACTGATCTTGTCTCAGACAATTATCCAGCTTCGACAGTCCACCCTTTGATAGCGAACAACATGCTATCACAATCTGATTTTAAAATATAATTTAGGTTTACATTTATGTACTATTTAGTGTTATTATGGGATGGCACAAGGTGGTTAATAATCCATCAATAATGTGTTTCTGAGTGGGGACATAAAACTACTATTATACGCATACCGCGGATCTTGGAAGATCATGTGAAATGTGTGGGGATACACCAGTCCTATAAAGGCAGTCTTGAAGGGGAAATTTGAGACTTTATATTATTTGAGGTGTTTTAAAATAACATTTCAATAATACATTCTATGCATGTCTAAATATAATACATTAAATGATGGTATTTCCTAGTTCAGGGTTGTAATGCAGTTCTGTATTTACCTCGGTATTCATACTGACCACCATCATAATTTTGTTCTTTCATTTTACTCTATTTTTAAATTTTCTACACTTCAACACAATAGGAACACACCGGATACATATGCCAATTATTATGATGACAATCAGTATAAGAATTTGCCGATGCTGGCGATGACTTCCTGGACCCATTCCCCTAGACCTGAGAACCATTTCACTGTGTTCAGCCATGAAACCCATCCTTCTATCTTCTCCCCTACTTCGGCCACTGAAGCATTATGGTTCTTACGAAATTCCCATTTTAGCTGCAGAATTTCATCCATCTTCCAGTCTATCACTTCCTTAGGGTCGCTAGTATCATTGGTGACATAGGTGCAACATTTTACTCCAAATTGGGTGGCCAAAGTTACACAATACCCTCCAGTAACAGCAGTTAAATAATTTAACACTAGCCTGTGTTGTACCAGTTCTTTCTTGTATGCTTGCAATTCTCTCCCTGTATACCTGAATGTGTCATCGTACATCTCGGTGATATTATCTATCAATTTAGCAAGTTCCTGAATATATCTAAAATTTAATGTACCCCGAGCGATCCTGGTGGGATCCAATGCGACTAAAACTTGAAAGCCAGTTGTCTCACTAATTAACTGAGTGGCTTTGTGCACTTCACCAGGTATCATATTTCGTTTGACTCTGTGTTCATATTGTGTGTGAAGATATGGTGACGGTGTGTTTTTATGTATACCATGCATTTCAACATGTGTGAGGGTCATAACTTCTGGGACTACTCTTCCCAGGTAACACAAACCTTTGGAACTCGGGGAGAGCCACTTACATGCTTTTCTTCCACATATAAAATATACCTTATCAGGGAGAACATAAGGAATGGTATGCATCATTATCATTAAGCACATTTCCCTTGCAAACAATCCTATTTCTGGGTCTTCCATCTGGTACATGCAAGATTCTGGCTGTATTATTTTAGCACAATAACCATCTGGCACCTTACCAATAATTTCTTTAGTGGAACTCAATGCATACCGGTACCTAAAATGTCTCCCACTAGATTTAATTGAGCGTAACAGATCATGGTTTATGGACTCATTATCAGCTCTTTGTGAGAAGGTCATCGTCTGATTATTCCCTGTCACTTCCCAACTTCCGGGTTTATTGGGGTTGGTTATGTTTAAACATAAAAGTGATCTATCTACTTGGAATTGATAGAGTTTGAAATGAGGTGGTTTGGATGAGAGGAATTTTTCATCCAAGGTTTTCCCTTTCTGTAATTCTAACATTTCCATGATATTCAGCGGAAATGGCACCATCCCTACATTATGCTGTCCCTGTGGCACATGTGAACACACCCAGCAATCAGTTTTATTTAACACTTTGCCTACCATGCTATGATAATCCTCTAAAGGATACCCACCCCAGTACGGGTTATATTTAGTCTGGCACCGCTGGATACAATTCTCATCAACTAGGGACCCACAAAGCTCACAAATACAGGATCTTCAGACGATAAACCTCCACACCGTCCCCGAGTATCCGGAATAACAGCTCTCTTAACAATAACAGTACTAAGATTGGTCAGACACTCCCCTGATTGGCATTGCACTCCTTCTGACTCCACTCCATCAGCACTGCCATCAACTCCCCTCTCCACAATCGGTCCCCTTCACAGAAACCGGACATCCCTGAACCGACCAGGATGATGAACACTCTAAAAGAGAACATGAAAATGAATACAGCAGGCCCGTCCATTGCCACAACAAGATCTGCAAATTTCTTTTAGTTCAGGTATCTCACTACAACCTTTACAATCCTCCCGGAACATGTTCGTGAGCGACAGGTCCACGCTATCAGCCTTGTCTCCAACTTGTTTCTCCACCGGTTCATTGACCTTTTTGCAGTGAGTGGAATGGACCCAGGTATCTCTCTCAGCCACCTTCAACGATGTAGTACTTGTCAGCAGCACCTGGTACGGACCTTCCCACTGATCAGTCAAACAACCTGAACGCAAGAAATTTCTGATCATAACATATTCTCCTGGTTCAACATCATGACAGTTAGTTTCAGGCATATCATTGGACAACAATTTCAATTTCTGCTGCTGTTGTTTTAACTGCTTACTCATTGATATAAGATACTTTACAGTTACCTCGTTGTTACCTTTCAAATCTTCCTGTGGACTTATAATCAAATGAGGTTGTCTACCGAACAGTACTTCAAAGGGAGACCGATTTAGAGGAGGTCTGGGAGTGGTCCTTATACTATGCAGGACCAACTGTAATGCCTCTGGCCAACCTAGTCCAGTCTCTGCCATGATTTTACTTAACTTATTTTTAATAGTCCCGTTCATCCTCTCTACCTTGGCACTGGCTTGCGGTCGGTAGGGGGTGTGAAGTCGACTATTAATACCCATCAGCTTACACATAATTTGAAAAACATCACCTGTGAAATGAGTACCCCTGTCACTCTCGATAATTTAAGGATACCATATCTGCATACAAATTCATGAACTATTTTCTTGGCAGTAAACGCAGCAGTATTAGTGGCCACTGGGTAGGCCTCAACCCAAATAGAAAATACATCAGTGCACATTAATACATACTTAAGATTCCTGCAAGGTGGTAATTTGTTGAAATCAATTTGTATCACCTTGAAGGTCCATCAGTCGGTGGAATGTGGGACGGTTCGGTAGGGATCGCTTTCCCTATGTTCTTCCTCAAGCAGGTTAGACAGGAAATTGCTATCTTTTCTGCTTGTGAAGAAAAACCTGGTGCGCACCAGTATGCTCTCACCAACTTGCACATACCTTGGTTTCCCAGATGAGTCAGATTGTGTGCTGCCACAGCTAGGCTGGGGTAATATGCCTTGGGGGCTACTGGCTTACCTTGTCCATCCCTCCAGAGCCCAGAGGACTCTTGCCCACATCCCTTGGACTTCCAAATGGACTTTTCCTGGATTGAACAAAAATTTTGCATCTCAATTAATTTCAGCATATCAATTGTTTGGAAAGACATAATTTTTTCAGTGGGAGAAAACATTTTTAACCCTGCTGCCCATTTTGCAGCTTCATCGGCTCTGTTGTTGCCCAGTGACACTGGGTCATCCTCACATGTATGGGCTTTACACTTGATTACTGCCATCGCTTTGGGCAGTTGGATTGCTTCTAAAAGATGTTTTATGTGTTGGGAATGTGCAACTGGTGTGCCTGCTGCTGTCATAAAATTTCTCAGACGCCATAGAGCCCCGAAATCGTGCACCACCCTGAACACATACCTTGAGTCAGTGTAAATGTTAGCAGATTTGCCTGCTGCCAGTACACACGCTCTAGTTAGTGCTACTAACTCTGCCACCTGGGCTGAGTGAGGAGGACCAAGAGGTTTGGCTTCTATGATGTCTGTGTCATTTACAACAGCATAACCTGTACATAATTCACCTGTGTCTGTTTGTCTATGACAACTCCCATCCATGTAAAAAGTCACATCTACATTCTGTAAAGGTGTGTCGTGTATGTCAGGTCTAGCAGTAAAGGTCTGATTCAGATATTCCATACAATCGTGTGTATCATTATGTCCGCTGAACTCACCCTCCGCCAGCAACTCGTCTCCTTCCACCCTTTGTACATCATGTTGTACATATGGTAAATACGTTGCTGGATTCAGCGTGCAGCAACATTTACAGTGATGTTCGCAGGTGCGATTAGAGCTAGCTCCCATTTGGTAAACCTAGCCGAAGAGACATGTCTGGTTTGAGCAGAGTTCAGCAGAGCAGATACAGCGTGGGGAGTATAGACAATCATATCATGACCCAATACTACATCCTCACTTTTACTCACCAATAGAGCAGTAGCTGCTACACTTCTCAAACAGGTGGCGAGTGATCTCGCCACAGTGTCCAATTGGGTACTGTAGTATGCAATGGGCCTACTGGCATCACCATGAGTTTGTATAAGGACAACTGCAACACAACCATCGGCTTCCGTACAATACAAATCAAAAGGTTTTTCATAATCAGGTATTCCCAATGCAGGTGCTTTGGTCAGACTATCCTTAAGATTAAGGAAAGCCTGCTCTGACTCCTCTGTGTGTATGACATGATCGGGCTTTGAGGAAGAGATTAAGGACCTTATTCAGAGTTGGTCGTGAGCGCTGAGCACTCGCAACCGGCTCGTTGTTGGTCCACAGGGCATGCGCACGTTGGAGACTTCTCCGTCATGCATATGCACGAGACCCCGCTAATGACGGATCACCCGTCATTAGCGGGCTCGAAGCAGACGGAGCGAGCTGTCGATGTTGATTGACAGCTCGCTCCATTTGCTGGGCGGGCAGGGGGCGTGCCTGGCCAAATGGAGGCATTCTTTTCGAAACGCTTGCTGTTTTGTGGGCGTCCCATCATCAGTGATGTCAGTGGGGAGCTTCCTGCTCAAACAGAGCAGGAAGCTCCTTGGGGCTTAAGGTTGACGAGACCCTACCCTAGTAGACGAGACCATCGCGACCATCTCCCTTATCGGTCGTTAGATTCTATCATTTGTGAGATGTCATAACCCCTGGGTTAGGCAGTGTCCCAAATATTTTACTCTGGATTGGCATGGCTGTAGTTTGTCCTTGGCTACCTTGTGTCCTGTATGCGAGAGATGAAGCAACAAAAGTTTAGTATCATTCAAACATGACATAAACGAATCAGAACCTAGCAATAAATTGTCCACATATTGAATTAGAACAGATCCATTTGCAGGTTGAAAGATTGTAAACAGTCATGCAATGCCTGGGAAAAGATACTGGGGCTGTCTATGAAACCTTGGGGCAACCGTGTCCATGCATATTGCACACCTCTGTATGTAAATGCGAAAAGATACTGACAGTCAGGGTGGAGAGGCACAGAGAAGAAAGCAGAACAGATATCAATGACAGTGAAATGGGTTGCATTTGGAGGGATCTGCATAAGAATGACAGCTGGATTTGGCACTACGGGGAATTGGCTTTCTACTACCTTATTAACACCTCTAAAGTCCTGTACCAGCCTATAACCCCCCCACCATTCTTCTTCACTGGAAAGATGGGACTGTTGGCTACACTAGCTGTATGAACTAAAATTCCCTGTTACAATAATCGTTCAATTATTGGAAAAAACCCTAATTCTACCTCCTGTTTTAGTGGGTACTGGGGAATTTTTGGAGCTTGCCTACCACTTTTCAAATTTACCATTATGGGACTTACGTTTGCCATTAATCCAGTGTCCTGTCCATTCTTAGTCCAAAGGGAATCTGGAATTTGGGACAACATTTGATCTTCCTGGGATGGATTTTCATTTAAACTGGTAGAGTGATACATTATCCTTTGGGGAGTGTCCAATATATCCCGCACCTCGTGCGCAACTCTCTTAGGGATATCTAAAAATACACCATCAGGGGTGCAATATATAACACATGCCATCTTATATAACAAGTCTCTACCCAGCAGGTTAGTAGGAGCCACAGCAGCCAGAAGGAAAGAATGCCTGGTATGCAACGGCCCAATAATAACGTCTGTGGACTTTGTTAAAGGATAATGTTGCACTTTACCTGTTACACCCATTGTTGGTACTGTCTCGTTGGTCACCTGTAAATTAATGGGAGATTTTATCACTGACCTGGTCACCCCTGTGTCTACAAGAGAAGGATATTCAGTACCAGCTACATCAACCATCATGACCGGTTCTTCCCTAGTAATTTCCCGTTAACCTGACTATCTGTAGACTACAGGTATGACCTGACCCCTAGCGTTGGCTACCATTCTCCAATAAAGCATTAACGACTACAATTGGAGCTGGTGCTTGCTGGATATTTGCTGATCTCTGTGCGTATCCCTTATGGGGATATCCAGGTACTCTCTGGTTTGGGGGTCCTACCCTTTTTATTCTGCAGGTTCTACTTAAATGTCCTGGCTGGTTACAATTAAAACATATTCGTGGATCGGATGAAGACACGGGTTGTTGTGAAGTTTGAGCAGGGGGAAGAGGTGGTTGATATGGGTAGGGATATGGAGGATAAGGGTATTGTGGGGGATATGAAGTTTGTGAGTAGTGTGGGACCTGTGGTTGTGTAGGGTTAGTAGAATAGAGCTGTGTTTGCTGTTGCGTGGGATTAGTGAGGGCATATAACTGTTCAGGTGTAGGTGTGTGTGTAGATGCAAGTGTGTTTGTTGGCTGTGATGTTAGCGTCATATCTTCCAGAGCTTGAATACTGACAGCCATTAGTTTTTCGCTATGGGTCTCTCTCTTCTTTGAGATGTTCTTATCATGTTCTATGGCAGATTCTATGAGTGTATCTATTGTGACTCCCCTCCAGCCAGGTTGTGAGGTCTGAACCCGAGTCTTTAAGTTTTCCTTAAGACCGTCCATGAGTACCGTGACTATCATTCCCCTGTGGTGAGTGCTATCTTTAATATCTTCTATCCCAGTGTACTGGGTGATAGCATGCAGAGCCCGATCGCAATACTCTTCTGCAGATTCACTCTCCTTTTGCTTTATGGTGAAAATTTTGTTCCAGTTAACTACTACCGGAAAATATATACCCAATTGAGTTACAATGCGGGAAATGTTACCTTGGTTTACTTGGTCCATTAAGGGAACGTCACAATCCAATACACAATCCGTGATAAAGTTTGTCACATCGATATTGCGTGGTAGACAGGCCCTAAACACCACACGCCAATCTTTATTAGTTGGCTCATGAGAACTCCCCAAATTCCTCAAAAATCTCTGACATTTGGCTAGTTCCTTTTTGGGATCGGGGAAATCATTTATGATGGAATTTAGTTATGCCCTTGTCCAAGGACAATGCATTACCACTTTCCTCGTGGGCACTACAACGTTCGCATCTGCATTTCCATTCGGAACAGTTATTGTCCGAATGGGATGCAGACCTGTAGCGCTGCTACCTTTGACCTTGTTACTTAGCTGGGGGTTTAATCTGTTGCTGCTACGTATGGTATTAACAACTTCCTCTACAGGTGCAGAGGGTGTTAGCACTTCCCTTGCTGTTACCGATGGAGATGGCGGCACCACTCATGATTGTCGTAGCATAGCATCTATCATTTGTACAGCATGGGAAATGGCAGATATTACAATAGGCTCATCATCCACATCATGAACATTTTCTTTATGGTTGCTTAAGAGAGGGTACAAATTGCTTGTTACATTTTTATGGGCATTTTTGATAACTGTACTTGCACCTCCATCCACATAAGGTGGGGGTGGTGCGCGTGAACTGCTGACAATACCTTCCGCAACGCTACCCTGCTGCATGTGCGCACCATTTTGCAGCTTGCCCGCATTGCAATTCAGCATCGTGGATGTATTCTCTGGCAATGCGCTCTCGCAATGCTAGTTTGCGTCGCTTGCGCATTTTTAAGCCACGCATCCCCTTCATGCTGCCACAACTTTAAACATTCATAATATTTGACCTTTTTCTCTCGGGAGCGCATCAGACTGATGTGATCCAGGACATTATCTAATACATCTTTATCAAAACTACCAATTCTGGGAAACGGTCTAACACTCTTCATCATCATTTTAAACCATACATCACAATACCTTATTGCATAAGTACCGTACTTAGTATGCATAATACGACGGGCCGATCCAAGCGGCGCTTCCATTAGCAGCACATCATTGTCTAACATCTCTATTGTTTGCATGGCTCCCATTCTGAGACAACTCCTATGTTTTTCAATAAAGATTTAAACTGGTGAAAGACAGTCAAGATACTTTCACTTACCAGTGGATGATTTAAACGGTAGCGCCCACACACCTGTGAAGATTTGAAGAAGGCTACTCCACAGACCCGGATAAGATTTAAGAAGGCAACTTCCACACCTATGGAAGTTTAAGTCGACTACTTCCACTCACCTCTCTTCAACAAAGACAACATGTACACCTGCTACTGTGTATAGAACGGTAAGCTGCTTACCGAGCGGCTAGCACTTAGCCCTTAAAGGTCATACGGTACCTCTAACTTTAGGGAACAAGTTACCCCTACCAACAAATACTCACTGTTACACACTTTTTTCCTGCACAGAAAAATACACGTTAACCCATATATTGAAAACAATTGAAAAGAATGTAAACCTCAACGGCTTTGTTTAAACATGTGGCAGCATGACCGGAAGTACGTATACGCTATTGTGCGACCAGTCGCATACACAATAATGCGACTACCACACAACCGTATGACAACCTTTAGCTGCGTACACAAAAGTGCATCTTTACTGTGCGCAAAACTGCGACTCAGCCGCGTATTCAATACTGCGGCACCCCTTTAAATGTTAGGTTCTATCAACAAAGGAAAACAAACAAACTTTTTCCTCTCTTGTCCCTGGATTCTAGTCAGCGTCCCTGGCTCACACAAAAATGGGTAGCGATCTCTCAGCACTGAGAAGTTGCAGGTAAACCCTGCATGTGGCCACTCCACCCTTTGGTGAGAAATCGATAACCGTAAGTGCCGTGTGAGCGGGTAAGTGACTTGACTACAAGCCCCCAACTAATGATACTGCCTTTGAACCTCTATATACCCCTGCCTATACCTTCTAATATCCTGCCTATGAACCTCTAAGGATGACGCTAATTTGCGTACACTGTCATACAGAAAATAAAGACTCCAGGCCTAGAACCTGTGGTTACTAAGCACAAAGTATTATTCAAGTAAAAGTACAGCAGTTACATGCTATGATCCTCATACAATCTTAGCGCAAAGAGATTATACAGACCCAAGTAGAATTATACATACGCAGCGCTCTCTGGTCCAGATGTAGGCATCAGCAAGAAACCCCTTATCAATCAGCATTCAGCACGAAGACTAGGAACCCAGGGTCACAGCACACATATTTATACCCCCCAGAAATAAACAACACAATAGAGAAGTTTGTTGCTAATACCATTGGTCCTAAAGGAGAGGGCATATGTTACAAGGCATTTAACAGGGTGGTTCAAATAGACACAGTCCAGCCTCTAACAACTGGTGGTCTCTGGTTTCCCGCCTCATGCAAATCCTAACAGTTGTTCATATAATGTAAATTTTTTTGCTTGAAGTCTCTTCAGTCCATAAGTTGAGAATGCCTGTTGCGATCTCTCCATCGATATTACCAGAATACTGTTGAGAGAGTACGCATCAGTACAATACCAAACATGGCTTACTTATCACGTATAAAACCTTAGTTACGAAATAACCTTTATTTCCTTGCAATGATAATAAATGTGCATACTCGAATCTTATACCTTAAAGCTTATGTAACCTTGTATGTGAATATGTAATGTGTGAGTATGTGGGGTTTGATGTAAAGACGCTAGTTAACTTGGGGCAGATGCGTGTGCATAGAGCTAATATTCAGTGTTTTCATACAGAATCTTATGCATTCGCTAATATGCGACTAGTTAACAGCGCAATTGTGCGTATTAATGTGTGTATGAGAAATGGTGAAAGGTGCAATCGCATGATGCTAATAGTAATATCACCACATGTACTAAAGTGTGAGTTTATCTAAAATGGCGCTTAGGTGGCCATCCGCAAAATGGCGTCTTGCGATCTCATTTCCAAGATGGCGTCTTGCGGCCAGTCGCAAGATGGCGTTGCTGCGATCCAATTTTAAACTGATCTTGTCTCAGCCAATTATCCAGCTTCGACAATATATAAATATATGTGTGTATATAATATGTATATATATGTATGTATGTATATATATGTACCTTTAATAAATTACTGTTGCTTATATTATCCTATAAACTTGGCTTTGTGTGTCTTTACTGAGTTACATTTGCACTGGTAAATAATGTGTTAACAGTTTCAACCGAGGAAAGGTGGTCAAATCTGAATTTGTAGAAAGGACATACATGCTCAGCTTTAGCGGGACCAAAAGTGTCAGCTGACACTCTATTTACTGTACTTTACACCAACACTTCTTGTTTGTAATTTGCTATTACCGTATATACTCGAGTATAAGTCGAGGGTGGGAAATGCAGCAGCTGGTAGTGCCCCCAGTAGTAATTCTCCCTGGTTGTGCCCCCAGTAGTAATCCCCCCTGGTAGTGCCCCCAGTAGTAATCCCCCCCTGGTAGTGCCCCAGTGGTAAACCCCCCCTTTTAGTGCCCCCAGTAGTAATCCCCCCCTGGTAGTTCCCCCAGTGGTAATCCCCCCTTTTAGTGCCCCAGTAGTAATCCCCCCCTGGTAGTGCCCCCAGTGGTAAACCCCCCCTTTTAGTGCCCCCAGTAGTAATCCCCTCCTGGTAGTACACCCAGAGGTAATCCCCCCTATATATATACTAATTATATAGTATCCCCCCTATATATATACCCGAATATAAGCCGAGGTACCTACTTTTACCACAAAAAACTGGGAAAACTTATTGACTCGAGTATAAGCCTAGGGTGGGAAATGCAGCAGCTGGTAGTGCCCCCAGTAGTAATTCTCCCTGGTAGTGCCCCCAGTAGTAATCCCCCCTGGTAGTTCCCCCAGTGGTAATCCCCCCTTTTAGTGCCCCCAGTAGTAATCCCCCCTGGTAGTGCCCCCAGTGGTAAACCCCCCCTTTTAGTGCCCCCAGTAGTAATCCCCCCGTGGTAGTTCCCCCAGTGGTAATCCCCCCTTTTAGTGCCCCAGTAGTAATCCTCTCCTGGTAGTACACCCAGTGGTAATCCCCCCTTTTAGTGCCCCCTGTAGTAATCCCCCCCTGGTAGTGCCCCCTGTAGTAATCTCCCCCTGGTAGTGCCCCCAGTAGTCCTTCCCCCCAGTAGAAAGAGACATAATAGGAAGTATTTCATGTATGACCATAATAGTGTGACACATTGAACCAAATGACAACTTGTGTCTAATACATATTGGAATGAATTATATCATAATTATAGGCAATACATTTTTCTTTTAAATCACTTTATTATTTTTGTTATTTGTTTATATTTCGCTGGTAATTTTTAACTGTACTAATAAAAGCTACTTTTTAAAACAGTGTTGAATCTCCTATGATAAATATCATTATTAAATACTAATTCTTGACTCATGAGTGCCCCGTGTAGGAATACTTTTTTTCTTTTCTTCTTTCAGTATACTTACTTTATTCCTGGGTGCACCTCCCTAATAATATGAGAGATATATATATATTGATTAATAAATATCAAAATACATAGGATTATAGGGAAGAGCCTAAGAAATGTAAAAATTTAAAGACATCTTTAAGTCTGTGCGGGTGTTGTGTGTGTTTGTGTGTAAGATACCTGAAATCTGTAAGCTGATGTCACTCTCATGTACTGTAAAAGCAAACTAAATATAGAAGAAACAGGTTAACATTTTTAATAAAGCATGTCCTAGCTAATCTTGTTCTTATCTTAAGGTGGGATAAAAATATGTTCTAGTAGGGCAACAAAGAAAGAATGAGGGCTGTCCCTACCCTCCAGCTTACATGATTATAGTATATTTGTGCTATTAATTCCCTATTACAAGATGAATGTATGGTAAGAGTAGCACAGTGAATTCCTACAAATACTGCATGATAACTAGGAATGTGCGCCGACTACTGTATTTTGGTTTTGGATCTGTATCTCCTTCAAGGTTTTGGATCTGGATTTGGTTTTGAAAACCACCCTCAAGTGTTTTGGTTTTGGTTTTGGATCTGGATTTTTTAAATAAAAAAATCCATAAATTTTAAAAACAGCTAAAATCATGTAATTTATGCAATCCGAACCCTGAAATTTGGAATTAAACTCCAAATTCCGAACCGCAAGAAGATCAGAACTGCGACCCGGATTTATCCGGATCTCCTAAGGAGATTAGAACCGCGACTCGGATTTACCCGGATTCACGAAAATTTGGGTGGATTCGAATTTCTGGAGAACCGAACCGCACATCTCTAATGATAACATATAAGGAACTGGTTTACCAAATTGGACATCACTTTCACTCCATTGTGCAAACAGACCAACAGCAGTTTCACACAATATTAGAGCACTCATGTCCTCAAATAGTCTGTGCTGCTGTGAACATTTAAATGACACGGTTGGTTATATGTTGTTCTTTTCCTGCCCACTTTAAAGAGGGTATTAACGAGTAAGAGATGGAGAATGATAAAATGAAAATGCTCAGACCTTAGTCAAAAGTCCCTTAAAAATTCTAAGAATTTAAAGAAATATTGCAAAGTAAAATGTTTACTCATTGACGCAAATGCTGTGTTATATATGAAGAGGTGTCTTCTTACATGTGGCTTCTGTAACTTCTGTAGTATTGCACATATCCGTATGACAGCAAGAGCTTTTTATTGATATGGTTTTTTCTGCGTTGGTTGCTGAGCCATCAAATTTACATTCAGTGGATTTTGCACATCGTCTTAATACTTGTGTAGTAGTTATTCTGCTTGTCTCTGTGAGAGAGAGAGAGAGAGAGAGAGAGAGAGAACATAATTCTAAAGTGAACATTTAGTCTTCTACAACAGATTTGAAATATGCATGGAAGTAATAGAGACTGGGACAAATTTAGCTTTGAGAGAATTACCGGGATGCAGATATGTACCCAGAACAATCGTGCAAAGGGTACAATTTCTGTCTGCCTTTGATGTAGAGCACAAATACTGGGCAGGTTTACAATACATTTTAGAGTTTGTATACTGTATGACTTGCCTATAGCTCCCATTTCTGAAGCTTTTGGATCAGTTAAATTCTCCTTTTACTTACCTGCAAGGGATGGTTTAAGAGAGGAGGGGGCCCATGTACAGACTCCATGTAGGACCTTCCCTCTGTAGTGCAGTACACTCTGGTATTGCACCAGAGCCTACTGCATACACGCAGGTCTCCATTTACATGGTGACCATGCCATGGTCCCGGACACTTCTCAACTCTGTATTCACAAATCTCTGGGAAAATGGCCGCTGCACCATTTTTCCTGAGATTTGAGCTGATGCAGCGCTGATGCAGGATTCCAGAGAGGTAAGTATTAAACATTGGTGCAAGATGTGCTATGTGGGACCATTATAGATACACCAATGCTTATATGGTGCTACCAATTGTCTGTAGCTTGTACTTTGAGAATTACACATGAATACAGAAACAGTACAATATAAGAAGGGATCGAACAGGCAGTATAGGGGCAAATTAATTTTTTACCAGTAAAAACAGATACCGATTGTCAACATCATCATCATCAACAGTACACCACAGAACAAGTACACACATGTTTTACGTCTGTAACAATAATTAAGTTGCACTTGCAAATGCCTAATTTTCCTCTCCAGGCCAAATGGGTCACAAGCAAGTGCAAATTACATTTCATTCAAAATTCCAATCTGTTTTACTTATGTTTAATTAAAAATGGGCTATAGGTTAAATAAATTACATAAACTCCAATGCAATGTTGTCTCCCTTGGTTATTTTGCTATGGAGGCTGTAAAATACTTGAATTCTTAGTTAAATTCTGTATTTTTGAGCAAAGCATAGTCCAAACATCTGGCTTGCTTGTTTTAAAACAATGGGCCGGATACTGAGCCAGACAGGGGCAAACGCAGGATTTGTAAGGGGGGGGCTTCTGCATATGTATGTATGTGTATACAATTATATATATATCCGAGCCTGCACATCCCTAATATATATATATATATATATATATATATATACTGTACATACCACCCACATGCCTCTCACACATGGACAGTTACATTTTTACAATGTATTGTGTAAGTATAGTTGTATTCCCAATTTGAACTGCCCCTCCTCCCCTCCCATACACAGACACTCAGAGCAGATTACACAGACACTTACACTGCACATTACACACACTGCACATTACAGACACTTACACTGCAGATTACACGCACTACACATTACACACACTGCACATTACAGACACTTACACTGCACATTACACACACTGCACATTACAGACACTTACACTGCACATTACACACACTGCACTTTACAGACACCTACACTGCAGATTACACACACTGCACATTACACACACTGCACATTACAGACACTTACACTGCACATTACACACACTGCACATTACAGACACTGCACATTACAGACACTTACACTGCAGATTACACACCATGCACATTACACACACTGCACATTACAGACACACTGCACATTACACACACTGCACATTACAGACACTTACACTGCAGATTACACACACTGCACATTACACACACTGCACATTACACACACACTTACACTGCACATTACACACACACACACTGCACATTACACACACAGACACTTACACTGCAAATTACAGATACACACTGCCCATTACACACACAGACACACTGCACATTACACACACTGCACATTACAGACACTTACACTGCACATTACACACACTGCACATTACAGACACTTACACTACAGATTACACACACTGCACATTACACACACTGCACATTACACACACTGCACATTACAGACACTTACACTGCACATTACAGACACTGCACATTACAGACACTTACACTGCAGGTTACACACCATGCACATTACACACACTGCACATTACAGACACTTACACTGCACATTACACACACTGCACATTACAGACACTTACACTGCACATTACAGACACTGCACATTACAGACACTTACACTGCAGATTACACACCATGCAAAATACACATACTGCACATTACAGACACACTGCACATTACAGACACTTACACTGCAGATTACACAGACACTTACACTGCAGATTACACACACTGCACATTACACACACAGACACTTACGCTGCACATTACACACACTGCACATTACACACACAGACACTTGCACTGCACATTACACACAGACACTTACACTGCACATTACACACACACTGCACATTACACACACAGACACTTACACTGCACATTACACACATAAAAACACTGCACATTACACACTGCACATTACAGATACACACTGCCCATTACACACACAGACACACTGCACATTACACACACATACACACACTGTACATTACACACACAGACACTTACACTGCACATTACACACACAGTCACACTGCAGATTACACACAGACACACTGCACATTACACACGCTGCACATTACACACACTGCACATTACACACAGACACTTACACATTACACACACACTTACACTGCACATTACACACAGACACTCAGAGCACATTACACACAGACACCTTGCATTGCACATTACACACACTCGGACTACACACCATCTCCCCCCACACCCATGGTATAAAAAGAGCAGGCAGGTACCTGTGACGATGTTTGTGGCCGTCCTAATTACATGCTGATCAGCAAGTCCGGACTTGAGCAGGTGAGGAGGAGAGCAGTGAGTGACATCACTGGCACATGGGAGCTGTCAGGGAGGAGCTGCAGCCACAGCAGCTCCCCTGTACTGCTCTCAGCCATCTCCAAAGCTACGCGGAAGCTGGCCATTCGGAGCTCACAGACCGGTCTGATGAGGCAGAGACAAAGCTCTCTGTCTCACTTTAAAAAGACAAATAATACTTATGCTCTGCGGGTATTGATTGTCCTGGCAGGGGGGGGTTCTAGGTACTCAGAAACCCCCCCTATGTGCGCTACTGGAGCCAGGCAGAGCTCTTAACACGGAGGCGAATGGTGAGTTTTTACTAGAGATGTTCGCTGACCCCGGTCTTTTGGTTTAGGTTTTGGATCTGGATTCATCTTTGTGTTTTGGTTTTGCAAAACCACCCTCAAATGCTTTGGTGTTGGTTCTGGATTTCAAAAAAAAAAAGACAAAAAGATTTTAAAAACAGCTCAAATCATGTAATTTTCGCAATCCAAAACCCGACATTCAGGTTTAAAATCCGGATTCCAAACCACTGGAAGATCAGATCCGCAAATCGGATTTATCGGCATCTCTTCAGGAGATCAGAAATGCCACTCGGGTCTGTGAGGATTCACAAACTTCGTGTGGATTCGGATATCTGGAGAACCGAACCGCACATCTCTAGTCTTTACATACAGTGCATGATTTTACACATTTTTGTTCACCCTATTCTGAGCCGGACAGAACCTGGAAGGATAGGTCTATCAGGGAAATAGGGTGTTTCGGAGTGGGAACTGGATGTGGCAATGTGATCTCAGGTAACCACCCTGATGCCTGGGAGTATCAAGGGAGTTTCATGTGAGTGTCTATGGTGTGTATCAGAAACTCTGTGTGATTATGAGTTATATGTACCAGAAATGGAATCCTGTTTCTGGAGCACCTAGCATGAAACTGGTGCAAGTGCAGATACTGATGATAACGGTTGCAGTGGCCAGTGTAGGATCATAAAATAATAATGGTGCCACTGGTTTCCGCTTGCACATGCACAAACCCATGCATTAGTTGAATGGATTCTTGTATTAGCATAAGGTTATAAATTTGGCTTCCGCCGCTGCCATCTCCAGCCACTTTGCGTGCGAATCAGAATCGGCAGCATTTGCTCTACAAGTGCATCAAGCAATTAATGAGATTAATGTAAACAAATAAATCTGTGATGGTACATACTGTGTACGGTCCTTCTGTTTTCAGACAGACACACATCGCTATCCACGGGACACAGAACCTGCAGTTTTGCACATTTGTAGTAATGCTCATCATGGCACACATGACACCAAATAAAGTTTCCTGCAATGCAAAGTGCTTATTTTATCAGGTGCAGTATTTGTACATCAGTTATATGGTTTGGGACACATTTGGTACTAAACGTGAGTACAGTATTTTGTTTTATGAAACTAGGAATATCATTCTTTCATATTCTTTCACCATATAGAAAGCATTGAGTTGTATGGTACTACAGTATATGATTGATGTGATTTTATGGAATTTATCTGTCTGAGCATTTTACTGTATTCACTCTTTAATTACTCATCTAGTATATTTTCCGATTTATTGTGGGAATAAATATATAAAATAATTTCCACTTCCAAAGGGTTGATTCCAGTCTTTAGTCACACTGCATCTATATTATTAGCTCAGCATTGTTGGATGTGTTTTCATATCCCCATTGAATTGTTAATATTATATTGTCTTGTGATTTGATATCATTCTATATTCAATTGTTAGCCCATTTTATGTTGTACTGTGTGGGGGGTTAGGCTGTGGAGGTGGAGGGTTAGGCTGTGGGAAAGGTGGGTTAGGAGGAGGGTTAGGGTTAGGACACTTACCTACTTGTGTCGGGATTCTGACTGTCAGGATGCTGCTGTTCATATCTTGACCACCGGCATCCCGACTGCCAGCATCCCGGCGGTAAGTATTGGGTTATGGGTTGGGTTAGGTCTAGGGTTAGGCACTAGAGGTAGGATTAGAGTTAGGCTGTGAGGGGGGAGGGTTAGGGTTAGGTTTGCGGGGGATGGGAGGGTTATGGTTAAAGGTTAGGCTGCAGGGGGGCTAGGCTGTGGGAAAGGTGGGTTAGGGTTAGGGGTTAGGAGTTAGGACACTTACCTACTTCTGTCAGAATTCTGACTGTCTGTGTTTTGACCGCCAGCATCCCGACATATACAGAATTAAATAACTACAGTGCTCAAATTACATAATTAACATAGAAGTTTCATGGGGAGAGCACCCTTGATTCCTAGAGCTTACAATCTAAGGGATACCTGGACACAAAGAGGGATGGGGAAGTAAAAATGGAGGAAAAGTAGACTAAATTAGAAGGAAGAGTTTTGAAAGCATATTTATAGGTTGGGAGGGTAGAGGCAAGTGTCATTGAGCATGGGCAGGCACTCCAGAGTATGGGAGCCACACGGAAGATATGTGGGAAGAATTGATAAGGAAGGAAGGAAGGATGGAAGGAAGTTAGTTGTAGGTGAGTGAGAGGAGTTTAAGCTTGATTCTAAGGAGGACAGGAAGCCAGCGGTATGGAGGGCTGAAGGGGACATCAGAAGAAGATAATATAAGCAGCAGTGTTGTGGATAGACAAAATTATATCTATATTACATTCTATTTAAATTGTATTTGACACTCTTAACTAGGGATGAACGGGTTCAGATCTCAGAGATCCGAACCCACCCAATCTTAGGGGATCCGAGGCAGATCCGAGTCGGCTCGGGTTTTCCTGCCTGACTCGGATCTAAAAATTAGGCAAAACGCCATCATCCCGCTGTCGGATTCTCACGGGTTTTGGATTCTATAAAGGTCCCACGATCGCCGCCATTTTTCATCCTGGCTGTGGAGGGTGAAGAGGGAGGGAGCTGGGAGCTGTGCTGTGCTGCTGTGCATAGGGCTGGCTACAGTGTTTCTTGTCCATAGGGGCTGGTTATTATCCATATAGGGGCTGGCTGGCTGTTGTTGTTGTGACTGAGGTTATCCTGTCCATCCATAGGGGCTGGCTGTTTGTTGTCCATATATAGGGGCTGGCTGGCTGTTGTCCTGTCCATAGGGGCTGGCTGGCTGTAGTCCATAAAGGCTGGCTGTTATGCTGTGTTGTCCAAGGGGTGATCTGTCCATAAGGGATACTCTTCACCACCCCCAATGTGAAAAAAAATGTGTGTGTGTTAGCCACACCTGTCATCAATGTAGATGACATCATCCTCTTCACACAATATTAATTTGTCCCCACTGGAATCCACCATTACAGGTGCCTCTGTAATTTTTGCACATAATTGACGGTAAAGGTCTTTCTCGTATGATTTTTTGTTCATTTTGTTGGGCATAATCTTTTCCACATGTTGGGGAAGTAGTCTCAGGCCAATCACTGACAAGGTTCCTGGCTGTGCTGAAAACTCTTTGAGAACACACTGGAACGTGGGCAGATCAAGTAAAGCAAAGGCAGTGTTGTGTAATGGCCTCCAAATTGCCTCTTTTTTCTGTCAGTAGTTATTTACTTCTCTTCAGGAAGAAAAAACAATGTCTACATCCCTTCTGGGATGAAAATCCTCTCCCAGCAGCAGGCATGGTGCTCAAGACACAATGTAAGACTTAAACTTTATATCTTAAATGTTACATTTGCTACTCTGTTCCGCTTGTCCACAATATCTGCTCCAGTTAAGTGGACAATGGGTACAATGGCAGTTGAACTGAAGGCCACTAACTAACTATGTTTTTTAATTTCCCTATACAGGTTGGGATATGCATTTTCGGAAGCTTTGCAAAGGATTACTTAACAGTCAACAGTGTTTTTGGAAAGCACCCTTCCTGGTCCCCTTCTGGGATGAAAATCCACTCCTAGCCGCAGAAGCAGGCACAGGACTCTCAAGAAAGACAACGTAAGGCCTTACATCAGGGGTAGCCAACCTCAGTCCTCGAGAGGTACTCAGGTCACATTTTCCAGACCACCTAACAGGTGCACAGTTTTATTCATTACTCAGCACCACATTTGAAAAGATCCACAGGTGGAGTTAATTATTACAGTTGTGATTCTGTGAGGAGACCTAGAAAACATGCAGTGTTGGTAGCTCTCGAGGACCAGGGTTTGCTACCACTGCCTTACGCTTGTCCACATATCTGTGCTGGTTAAGTGGCACTTTGAGGCCACTAACTAACTATGTTTTTTTTAATGTCTCTGTACAGGTTGGGAAATGTTCAATGTGAAAGCTTTGCAAAGTATTATTTTACAGTCAATTGTTTTGGAAAGCAGTTTCCTGGTCCCCTTCTGGGATGAAGATCCACTCCTAGCCACAGAAGCAGGCACAGGATTCTCAAGAAAGACACAATGTAAGGCCTTAAATCAGGGGTAGCGAACCTCGGTCCTTGAGAGCTCACATTTTCCAGACGACCTAGCTGGTGCACAGGTGTATTCATTACTCACCAAAACATTAAGAAAGATCCATAGGTGGAGTTAATTATTATAGTTTTGATTCTGTGAGGAGACATGGAAAACATGCCCTGTTGGTAGCTTTCAGGACTAGGGTTGCCTACCCCTGCCCTTAAATCATAGATCTTACACATGTCCACATATCTGTGCTGGTTAAGTGGCACTTTGAGGCCACTAACTAACTATGGTTTTTTATGTCCCTGTACAGGTTGGGAAATCCCTTTATAGAATGTTTGCAAAGCATTATTTAAGTTAATTGTTTATGTTTTTGGATATAACTCTTCCTGATCCCCTTCTGGGATGAGAAAATCAACTCCCAGAACTTGGGCCCAGATGGATGCAGCAGAGCCCAGATGTATTCTGCACCAGCCCAGATGGACACAGCAGACAGTACAGCCCAGAATGGATCAGCACCACCAGCCCAGGACACAGCAGACATCACCAGCCCAGAATGGATCAGCAGCACCAGCCCAGGACACAGCAGACAGCACAGTAGCACCAACCCAGGACACATCAGACAGCACCATCCCAGAATGGATCAGCAGTGCACCAGCCCAGGACACAGCAGACAGCACAACACCAAACAACACCAGCAACTCTCCCAGTACTACACTACCCACCCTCCCTGTTCAGTCTCCACAGCCGGGGTGAAATGGCGTCTACCGCGTGGTCCCTATATACTACATTGATCACAGAGACATAAGCTCGCGAACCGCAAGATTTGCGACTCTATGGTTTTGCCTCAGTTTTGAGATCCGAGTCAGGCGGGAAACCTCGAGCCTTCTTGGATCCAACTCGTATCTGCTAAATTCGGGTGGGTTTGGATCTCTGAAATCCGAACCCGCTCATCTCTACTCTTAACTAGAGATGTGCACTGACCCTCGTGTTTTGGTTTTTGGTGTTGGATCTGGATCTCCCCTGGTTTTGTATCTAGATGGGTTTTGCCAAAACCTCACCTCCGTGTTTTGTTTTTCGGTTTTGGTTTTATAAAAACAGCTAAAATCACATAAAATGGGCCTTTTTTGTTCCTGCAGTAATATTAACGTCAATAACATTTATTTCCACTCGCTTTCAGTCAATTTTGATCACCTCACAGCTCACAATAATGACTATTTCATCTAGTTAAGGGCCAATGGTTGCATCCAGCTAGTTGGCTCAAAACTGAGTGATAAATAGAGTTGAGGACTGTGCAAAGATGAGGATTGAAGAATTGATAATTGGTGCAGCCCCTGGCTGAAGAATTAATAATTGGTGCAGCCACTGACTGAATAAATTAATTGATATTTAATTGGTGCAGCCCCTGGCTGAATTGATAATTGGTGCAGCCCCTGGCTGGCTGAAGAATTGATAATTTGTGCAGCCCCTGGCTGGCTGATGAATTGATAATTGGTGCAGCCCTTGGCTGGCTGAAGAATTGATAATTGGTGCAGCCCCTGGCTGGCTAAAGAATTAATAATTGGTGCAGCCACTGGCTGAACAATTAATAATTGGTGCAGCCACTACCTGAAGAATTGATAATTGGTGCAGCCCCTGGCTGATTTGATAATTGGTGCAGCCCCTGGCTGGCTGAAGAATTGATAATTGGTACAGCCACTGGCTGGCTGAATAATTGATAATTGGTGTAGCCCCTGGCTGGCTGAAGAATTGATAAGTGGTGCAGCCCCTGGCTGGCTGAAGAATTGATAATTAGTGCAGCCCCAGGCTGAAGAATTGATAATTGGTGCAGCCCCTGGCTGAAGAAATAAAAATTGGTGCAGCCACTGGCTGAAGAATTAATAATTGGTGCAGCCACTGGCTGGCTGAAGAATTGATAATTGGTGCAGCCTCTGGTTGAAAATTTATTAATTGGTGCAGCCCCTGGCTGAATTGATAACTGGTGCATCCCCTGGCTGAAGAATTAAAAATTGGTGCAGCCACTGGCTGAAGAATTGATAATTGGTGCAGCCCCTGGCTGGCTGAAGAATTGATTAATGGTGCAGCCTCTGGTTGAAGAATTGATAAATGGTGCAGCCCCTGGCTGAAAAATTGATAATTGGTGCAGCCCCTGGCTGAAGAATTGATAATTGGTGCAGCCACTGGCTGAAGAATTAATATGTGGTGCAGTCACTGGCTGAAGAATTAATAATTGGTGCAGCCACTGGCTGAAGAAATTAATTGATAATTAATTGGTGCAGCATTTGTGCAGCCCCTGGCTGAATTGATAATTGGTGCAGCCCCTGGTTGAAAATTTATTAATTGGTGCAGCCCCTGGCTGAATTGATAACTGGTGCAGCCACTGGCTGAAGAATTGATAATTGGTGCAGCCCCAGGCTGGCTGAAGAATTGATAAATGGTGCAGCCTCTGGTTGAAGAATTGATAAATGGTGTAGCCCCTGGCTGAAGAATTGATAATTGGTGCAGCCCCTGGCTGAAGAATTGATAATTGGTGCAGCCACTGGCTGAAGAATTAATATGTGGTGCAGTCACTGGCTGAAGAATTAATAATTGGTGCAGCCACTGGCTGAAGAAATTAATTGATAATTAATTGGTGCAGCCCCTGGCTGAATTGATAATTGGTGCAGCCCCTGGCTGAAGAATTGATACAGTAATGCAGCCCCTGGCTGAAGAATTAATATTTGGTGCAGCCACTGGCTGAATAATTAATAATTGGTGCAGCCACTTGCTGAAGAATTAATAATTGGTGCAGCTACTGGCTGAAAAATTGATAATTGGTGCAGCCCCTGGCTGAATAATTGATAATTGGTGCAGCTCCTGGCTGAAGAATTGATAATTGGTGCAGCTCCTGGCTGAAGAATTGATAATTGGTGCAGCCCCTGGCTGAAGAATTGATAATTGGTGCAGCCCCTGGCTGGCTGAATAATTGATAACTGATGCAGCCCCTGGCTGAAGAATTGATAATTGGTGCAGCCCTTGGCTGAAGAATTGATAATTGGTACAGGCACTGGCTGAAGAATTGATAGTTGATAGTTAATTGTTGATGCAGCCTCTGAGCTGAGTAGTAGTAGAATACAGAGCTATGATTAGGAAGGAAACAGTCCTGCAACAGCCTTGAGGCCTGGAACGCTTGGCATGTTGCTCCTCACCAGCCTTGAGGGCTGGTGAGGAGCAACAACAGGTGGCTTTTGGGCTGTGAAGCAGGATGTGGCCTTTGGGCCATGTAGCAGCCTTAAGGGCTGAGAACCCTTGGCTGAATGTCACTGTTGTGGGACTTGCACCATTGAGTTGACACAACAAGCAGCAATTGGTTCAGAATTGTCTTTAAAAAAATGAAAGGGGCATGCAGGAGCAGCTGTCTGTGGCCAGTACAATTTCTGGACATTCATAAACCATAACATTAAAAATTTCAGGCAGCAATGCCCCAACCAACACATAATGGAAAGGAAAAATGTGCAAGATGGAATTGTCCTTGGGCCCTCAAACCCACCCTTATGTTGTATATGAAACAGTGCATTCGCAGTTTAACAAACCAATCACTTCAATGACAGGGACTGCCACTTGCAGCAGAAATTATTGGTTTGTTTGGACCACCCACAAAACAAGCTGACAATGCGCAGTGGACATTGGTGGCAATGATCCCATACACAAACTGACTTTACAATACATTAGATGTCATCATCGTCATCATTATCCTCATCAGTGTGTGCATCCTCATCTTCTTCACACAATATCAATTTGTCCCCGCTGGAATCCACCATTACAGAGTCAGACACTTCTGTATTTTTTGGACTTAAGTGCTGGTAAAGGTCTTCCTTGTGGAATTTGTAATTCATTTTGATGAACATCATCTTTTCCACATTTTGGGGAAGTAACCTCCTACGACGATCACTGACAAGGTTCCCGGCTGCACTGAAAACTCTGTCAGAGTACACACTGGAGGGTAGGCAACTTAAGTACAGCAAAGCCAGTTTCTCCAATTTGCCTCTTTTTCCTTCCAGTAGTGAAACGGACATGCCTATTTGGATGCTATCCCTAAAATAGTCATCCACCATTCTCTGAATGGTGACCATATCAGACAAAGTCACGGTAGACATGTCACTCATTATAGGCAGTTCTTTCAGACCCAACCAGATGTCATTAGATTTTGCTGACTGATCTGCATCACCACCAGCAGTGGGTCGCTTAGGAACATGTAGTTTTTTCCTGGTAGTGGTAGAAACTGAAGGAAGAGATGCTTCCGTGTCACATTCCGCTTGAGCTGACAATTTTTTCACCACCAGCTCTTTGCATATTTTCATAATTATTTCCATTGGAAAGAAAGACACAAGATATGACTTAAACCTAGGATCAAGTATGGTCGCAAAAATATAGTGATCTGATTTCAAGAGATTGTCGACCCTTGGATCCTGTCGAAGCAAATTAAGGGCTTGATCTACAAGTCCCACATACTTAGCGGAATCACTCCATTTCAGCTCCTCCTTCAGTTTCTCCAGCTGCTTTTGCAAAAGTCTGATGAGGGGAATGACCTGACTCAAGCTGGCAGTGTCTGAACTAACTTTATGTGTGACAAGTTCAAAGGGTTTGAGAACCTTGCACAACACGGAAATTATTCTCCACTGCGCTTGACTGAGGTGCATTCCCACTCTTCTCCCTAAGTCATACGCCATAGTGTAGCCTTGGATGGCCTTTTACTGCTCCTCCATCTGCTGAAGCATATAGAGGGTATAATTCCACCTAGTTACTACCTCTTGCTTCAGCTGATGGCAGGGCAAATTCAACAGTTCTTGCTGGTGCTGCAATCTTCGACACGCAGTTGCTAAATGTCGAAAATGCCCAGAAATCTTTAGGGCCACTGAGAGCATCTCCTGCACGCCCCTTTCATTTTAAAAAAAAAATTTGCACCACCAGATTAATTGTGTGAGCAAAACATGGGATGTGATCGAATTCGCCCACATGTAATGCTCGCACAATATTGCTGGCATTGTCAGAAATCACAATTCCTGAGGACAGTCCAAGTGGGGTAAGCCATTTTGCAATGATTTCCCTGAGTTTCTCTAAAAGGTTCTCAGCGGAATGCCTCTTAGTGAAACCGGTGATGCACAGAGTAGCTTGCCTCTGAATGAGCTGGCACTTGTTAGATGATGCTGCAGCTGCTGCTGTTTGCACAGTTGAAGGCTATAAACCTACCCAATGGGCTGTCACAGTCATGTAATCTTTAGTTTGCCCTGTCCCACTTGTCCACATATCTGTGGTTAAGTGGACATTGGGCACAACGGCAATTTGGAGGACATTAATAAGATTTTTTTAATGCCCTTGTACAGACTGGAAATTGCTATTCTAGAGAAGTGAAATCTAGAAGGTATATTGTGGCGGGGACACAGGGCCTCCATTAACTGGGTAAAACCCACTGCATTAATGGTGGACACTGGACATACATTTAATACCAGCATAGCTGTTATGGCGTCATCATTCCGCTGTGCAGCTGGGTGTTTGCTGTCATACTTGTTCACCAATGCAAGGGACTGTGTGATAGTCAATTGTTTTGTTGAACTTCCTGAACTACTAAAAGTGGTCTTCTTCCTGTTCACCTTCTGGGATGAAGATCCACTTATAGCAACACTTATAGGCGTAACACTCAAGGATGCTCCTGAGGAACAACGGATAGGAGTGGAGTCAGTCCTAATGATATTGGATGCAGGACGACTTCCAATCACGAATGAGGATGTCGATGATTATGCAGGTGGTGGTGGTGGATACTGCAGGTGCTTGGATCCAAATAGAAGGGAGCAGCTTGGTGACACTTTATTGATTGTTGTTGGTTTTTTTGTCCCCAAAGTTTCTGTACCCTTTCCGATTTGATGAATGTGCTTCAAGTGACGTAACATGGAGGAGGTTCCAAGATGGTTATGGTCCTTACCTCTACTCATTGTTACTTGGCAAAGGTTGTCCGGATTTGGGTGGACATAATTCCACACATGAGAAGTGGATTTTTTGGTCCTTTGCCAAGGCATGGCAACAATGGGATTTTTCCCACCATGGGCAACAACTGTTGCCTGATTTACAGTTTTTACACAAACATCCTCGCCATCAACATCCTCATCATAATCATCAACATTCTCATCATCCTTGTTGTTTTTGAAAAAAACATAAATATCCTCTTCATCCTCCTTGTGCAATTCCACAGAAGCATCCTCAATTTGTACGTCAGAAGGCACAAATGGTGGAAGGAGGATCTTCTTCAAGTACAGTATTAGAAAGGTCAGGCTCACACATGGAAACCGCAGACACACTTGGACTCTCCTCTGGGATTTCTGATTTTTCCGAGCACACAGTTGGTTCCGGTGTCGTACTTGTCTTAACATTTGTAATTTTTTTTGTAACTCTCCAACAAGCCAATGGGCTTAAATTATCACTAGAACCATCAGTCATAAATACAGGCCAATGCCTTATCCTTTCCTTGCCACTTTGTGTAGTGAATGGCATATTGCCAATTTTTGTTTCTCTAAAGCTGACTTAGCTTTAAACTTTTTGGCTTTAACAGGGTAAAAGTTGTTTTTTTAGCCTGACTTTTTGGCCTGACTTAAGCCCTGGTACATCGGCCATCATAGATAATGTTGACGGCCTTGCATCGTCATCATCACTGCTGCTGGCAGCTACAAGACTGGTATGTGGATCCTGCTCTTCGGTCATGTGACTTTCCTCCATACTCACTATGCACACAACCACACACAAAACATTTTGTTGGTTTTATTTTTATTATTTTGGGCAGCAGCCCCTCGACAGCACCCCTGCGCAGCTATGCCGATTACAGTGACAGCCAGGTGTGGCTGACATGCACACAAAAAAATGTGTTTATTTACTTTTTGGGCAGCAGCCCCTCGACAGACAGCAGCACAGCTCCCCCGTGCAGCTACGCCAATGACAGTGACAGCCAGGGGTGGTTGACACACACAAAAAAATTGTTTATTTATTTTTTGGGCAGCAGCCCCTTGACAGACAGGTGCACAGCACCCCTGTGCAGCTACGCCAATGACAGTGACAGCCAGGTGTGGCTGACACCGTGACACGCACACAAAAATTTTTTTTTTTATTTTTGTGCAGCAGCCCCCCAACAGACAGCAGCACAGCACCCCTGTGCACCTACGCCGATGATAGGTGTGGCTAACACGCCACACAAAAAAATAGTTTCTTTTATTTTTTTAACACTCAGGTGAACCCCTGAAAAGAGACAGCAGCCCCTTATTAGACAGCAGCACAGCATCCCTGCACTGATGACAAGTGTGGCTAACACTAATTTTTTTTATATTTTTCACACTGGGGGTGGTTGACGAGCACCCCTGAAGGACAGAGCACCCCCTGGGCAACACTGCACTACAGCCAGCCAGCCCCTATGGACAGGACAAGTACAACAGCCAACCCCTATGGACAGGACAACGACAGCCAGCCCCTATGGACAGGACAAGTACAACAGCCAGCCCCTATGGACAGGATAATGACAGCCAGCCAGACCCTATGGACAGGGCAACGACAGCCAGCCAGCCCCTATGGACAGGACAACAACAGCCAGCTAGCCCCTATGGACAGGACAACAGCCAGCCAGCCCCTCTCGTCTATAGACAACAGCCATCCAGCACTTATGGACAACAGTAGCCAGCCCTTATGCACAGCGTCAGCGTGCAATTAACAATAACACAAAAGCACAGCACAGCTCTCAGCTCCCTCCCTCTTCACTCTCCACAGCCGGAATTAAAAATGGCAGCGAATCGCGGGACCATTATAGAATCCAAAACCCATGAGAATCTGACAGCGGGATGATGACGTTTTGCCTCGTTTTCAGATCCGAGTCAGGTGGGAAAACCCGAGCCAACTTGTATCTGCCTCAGATCCCCGTAATTCGGGTGGGTTCGGTTCTCAGGGAACCAAACCCGCTCATCTGTACACTTAATCCTTAAAGATTCATAGATTTGCCACTCTACATTTCTTCCATTGTTGTTTATAAAACAAACCATATGCAAACAATACCATCAGTTTGCAGGTGTCAAGCAATAAGTAACTGTACCATGGGTTGATAGATACCAAGTGCTTTATCACCTACCGCTATCATTATGTTAATTATTGGGGTCCTATAATTACCATAAGAACTCGCCGGGAGTGCCGAAGCAATTCATCATTGTTCTGGCGCAGAGACAGCTGATCAGAAACTCAGCTGTCTCTGTGAGCGGCTTCCCTGGTCCCTTCAGAGCAGTGAATCTCTTCAATGCTCCTTTAGGAGCAGTGAGACAAGTGCACATGCGTGACCTTCAGGTCACACATGCACACTACAGTCTCGACGTCTGGCAGAAGGAGCCATACAAGCGCAGAGGGATCCGAAACAATCCCTTCTCATGACCAGGGACTACTTCCCATAGATGAAGAAGGCAAATGCTCCCGCCATCAAGCTCTGAAAATATTGCATTTTCGGAGCTTGATGAATTCTGTCCCCATACTAGTGTGTGAGGACAGCGGGCCATAAAGCAAGAGAAAGTTAAGCAGAAAATATCTGTGATACTAGTGTATGGGTTGTATAATGTGATATCTCCTGCTTTACCTTCTTGATGAATGGCCTGGACACTTAGGGCTTGATTCAGCAAGGAACGCAATGGTGCGTTCATACGCACTCGGTTGCTGCGTGTATATGCAATTAGTGCATACGCACGGCAACCGCAAGGCAAGATGCAGACACCCACCAATACATAATGCCGCCCATCTCCCTTTACTCACAGCCTGAGTAGTCCTCAATATAGTGGAAACATCTGTGACATCGGGAACCATCGGACCTATACGCACAATAGTGGTTGACCTAACCCTCCAGCAGACTTTGCTACATTTCCTGCATGTAGAGAGAGCTCAGGCGGCGTAGGGTCTTGCAATAGCTAATTTATGCACGCTTTTTCAATGGCGTTGAAACGTACTGACATGCCTGCGTTCGCACGACCACACCCTGTCATCACCCACAAACGGTACTTCCTGAGGTCTACATGCTGTCTGTGCTCGCATTCCCTTTCGCAGTACATAGTTCATGCAAACGCACTGAGTCTAATTTGTATGTGCAGATTGCTAACATCGTCCGAGTGCGTGCGAGCGCACCATTGCGTTCCTTGCTGAATCAGGCCCTTAATTTCCACAATTGCAGGTGAAAATTTATATGTTCCTAAAAATGACTTTAAGTAAGTCAGGTAGGGGTTTCCTGAGTTAACCCCTTATAGATCCTGTAAGGATCCAAAACCTGTTTAAGGTGGAGACATTTTATCATGAATAAAGTGCCTGATTCACTACGGATTGCTATTGCGATCACAGCTGCGATTACACACGGAGGTCTGCTGTGAAAATATGCTAATGAATGCAATCGCAAAAGGCTTCGTACAGCCAGCATAGAGATGCCCACTACCGCTATCTCACATCCGTAATACCATGCAGTCTTGCGTATACATCGGGAACATCGAGTAACATCGTATGCCGTCGCAGTAGCTAATTTATACACACCCATGCAACGGCGTTCAAAAGGACAGACATGTTTCTCCGGCCACTCTATCACTACCCCCAAACGCTGACCTCCCATCACTCACTCTGCAATGGTTTTCTTTCTGCGTGAGTGATCGCAGTGCTAACTCATGCACGCGTACTATGGTGCATACGCATGCACAGTATGCACCATCAGCCGATCTGCGTACGCGGTTGCAGTTGTGATCTGTAATGAATCAGGCCCAAAGTCTGCAAGAGGTGGGGAAGGTACAATTACCAATCCTTGTCTCTCCAGGTGTGTTGAAGTGACTGGAGGCATGGTGTCTACATATGACTTGGTCATTACATATTATTTATAATATTAAGCTTCAATTTTAGTTTTTCTTGCATTTATGCTTCTTGTTTGTCCTGTATGTTAAAGCTGCTAAGTTCACAATAAAACATCCAAAAGGTAGGCAGTGCTGTTGTATTAAAAACACTTAATGTGTTTCGCTGGACCAAGCACATCCAGCTTCCTCAGAAGAAGTTAAGAAGTTTTAAGACAAAAGCACTACATACCTTTGGATGTAACTCCTGCTTTACTGTGAACTTTTTGTGGACTTACTTCATCTGAGGACATTATTGCTTTAACTGGATCCAAAATACAACTACAAGTGGACTGCTTCTTCTAACCATACCACCTGCGTATTTTTGCTAATGGGACTGCTTTTGTCTACAAAATATCACTTGCTAAATATTTTCTGTCTACACAATTCAGTGATTGTGCTAAAAATTAGGCCTAATTACCAATTATTACAACCACACTAAGGAGTCCTCCAAAAGCAGTTGTTTTATAAAGAGCACCCTGAGTTTCCCTTATGCTGCTATTATATTGTTTATTGTTGTTAATATTATAACAAATGTTTTGATGCATTGCTATACATCCGTTTCTCATATATATATTATTTTTATAGTAACATCTATTTACTATCAAGCACTTGTTCCTAAAATATTATAGGTTTCTGTATCTTGTTTGTTGGACCTTTATGACTTTTTATGTGGCTCTTTTTCCTTTTGTATTGTGATGCAGAATTATATTATAATAATAATGGAAAAAAGCATTTGTAGTCCACAGCTTGTTTGAATGGTTATCCCTATTCTGAAGTAGAGTAAACTAACTAATATGAGTCAAAAAAGGTCTGAGCCTTTACGAGTAATTTCAGAATTTGTTTAGTGTATCTCAAATTATTCCAGTAAATTTGGTATGTGGATCTCTTCCGTTTTTTTAGATTGAATTTATTACACCTATATATTTACTGAAGTACAGGTTTTTAGAGGCGGAGGTTTTGCCCATAGCAACCAATATGATTCTGCTTATCATTTATCTAGCACCTTCTAGAAGATAATAACTAGAATCTGATTGGTTGCTATGGGCAACACTTCCACTTCTATAAACCCACCCTGCTTTAGCAAACATACCTAATATATTGAATCAGCTTACAAACAAAAAGCATACGGTTTCACATGTCCCATTAAGGCTTCTGAGACATGATCTGAAATTCCGATCATTAAGGCTGATGCAATACAGATATGGTATGCCATCACACCCTGTGATTAACTGCAGATTCAGCAGAGTGAGATTGCTGTCACTTACAAAATTGTGGAGCTGCTAATTCACAGAATTGTGTGCTCATTGGAATACACACATGCAATCTATGCAACTGAGTTCTGAGCAGTTATGTAGCACACACGACCCACTCAGTGCCCATAATCTTCCCATTCATTCACCACAACAATCCCACTGGGTTCCAACATCCTTTTCGCTCTATACATCTGTCTCATTCAGAATAAACATTCAGCTCCCTAATTTCTAAAACTATCATACTCTGTCTATATAGGTAATCTGTCTTTACCCATCTGCGCTGCTCTGACTTCCCACATCCATGCCACTCTGTACCCCCATCCACATTGCTCTGTTCTCCCAAACTGTGCCACTCTGTCTCCCCTGCATCCACACCACTGTTTTCCACCCATCTACATCACTTTGTCCCCCCCATCCACACCACTGTTTTACACCCATCTGCATCACTTTGGCTCCTTCCCATCTGTTCTGCTTAATCTCCCCCCTCTCCACACCTGTCTGTCCCCATCCACACTACTCTATCTCTTCCCCTATCCACTCTACTCATCCCATCTGTGCAGCTCTATCTTCTGCTCAGACCTCAGTTGCATAGACTGCATGTGTGTATTCCAAAGAGCACACAATTCTGTGAATTAGCAGTTGCACCATTCTGTGAGTGACAGCAGTTTCACTCTGTGAGAGTGCTGAATCTGCAGTTAACCACTGGGTGTGATGGCATACCATATCTGTATTGTGCAGGGAACACATTCATTAAGGCGTCAGCCTTAATGATCAGAATTTCATTGCTTTTTTAAGTTTGAGTGGCACAAATTCAGTAGATTTTGTGAAATTTCAGGTCATGTCTAAGAAGCCTTAATGGGACATGTGAAACTGTACGTTTTTTTTTGTCTATGGAACTTCATTGTGTTTTAATAATTTATTAAGAGTCAGGGGTTTTGAGGAGCAAACCGGGCCACCTGCAAGGCAAAAATACAACAAGTAGGTACACTAGCACAGGTGAAGTAGCGGACAGCACACAGGAGGTGTTTTGGGGGTGCAGAGGAAGAGACGGCTGGGGGGTGGGCTGCAGGTGTGTGGGGCAGTGGCAGCAATGGAGGTGCGGAGCAGTGTCTGCAGCAGAGCTGTGCACAGGAGCATCAGTGGGCACCAGAGGGACTCACTGGCACTGGGCATAGACCTGAGAAAATCAAATCAATAAGACACAGATTCATGGATGTATCAGTGAGATCCATCCATGCATCTGTTAAAAAATTAATATGTGTAATATGAAAAAAAAGTGCCCCCACAGCATCGGGCTTTGGAGCCCCAGTGCTGGTTGTGTAAATACAGGGGACAAACAATGTAGGGGTCCCCTGTACTAAGCTCAACTAGCACCAGGCTAATCATAGCAAGTCCTGGTTGCCAAAATACAGGGGAGAAATGATGTAGGCATCCCCTGTATTTAACACAACAAGCACTGGGCTCTGAGCCAGTCCTGGTACTAGAAATATGAGTTCCCCTGTATTTACCATAACCAGAACTTAATCCTCTAATGCCAAAGCCAGTGAAGCCCTTTCACCGGGTCCCCTAGTCAAAGCATTACCCCTGACCGCTAGTCAGCCCAGGCCAGGGATTCCTGGGGATCCAATTTTTTTAAGTATTTTTTTTAGCTGCACCTTCACCTGGGAGATGGCGGCCTTTAAGCTCTAATACGGGGCCACCGCTGCCCCTTCTTTCTTCAGTATATCTTCCACTCTGCCTCCCGGCCAACGGACTGCCAAGCTGCCTCCTCATGTTGGCTTATGTAAGCCAGCCGAGGGGGCAGGACGATGATGTCGCAAGCTGTGATTGGCTCCCGGCGGCCATCTTTGAAGAGAATGGTGGGGCCATTTCATTGGCTAAGAGATGAAAGGCTCATCTCTCTCAGCCAATGAGCACTCAGCACTGGGATTTCTATAGTGAAATTCCGACACTGAGCCGTCATTTGGGTAGTGCTGTCCTGAGAGGAGAGTACTAATGTCCGCGGACCTACGTTTTTCAGAATCCAGTGATTTATTGGATTTATATTGGACCTTTCTCTCAGCCTTGAACTTTTACGCACCTTGAGAGGACACCTTCCTACTTGTGCTTCAACACACATGTCTTGTGCTGGATGCCAGAAGATTACCCCAGGACTACATTTCCATCCTTGTTAAAGTTCTGCTGCTATATTAACTTAGGAGTGGATTTAAGTGGACTATTTGTGTCATTCCAATTTAAACAGCCCTTTTATTATTATTTTTGAGCACCATTTATGCTCATTCAGAGTGGTATATTAATTCTTACGTAATAAATATCATGTATTTTAAACTTTAAACCTATTGTCCATCAGTGTTATTTAATTTTATGTGTACATGTAATTATCCTAGCGCAGGTGTTATATTCATTTGTCCTTTTCTATTATATATAGTTGGCCTAACAATCCCACACACCTGCAGCTTCAGATCAGTGCATTAGATTTGTTTTTATATTTTAGTTTACACCTGCTGAAGGCACCTACTGAGGATGTGCAACAAGTTTTAAAAATTTTAATTTTCTCAATTACCTAAACCCCAGAAGGCCCTACCATGGAACAAGAGCTAACTAATAAAACAAACCCCAAGTCTAATTTCGCCCCCTACCATGAGTTATGCCTTACCAAAATCCCCCATAGAGAACAACAGAAAAGTGGTTCTAATTGAGAATGTCAGAGTAAACTGACAGTTGGAACTTTAGATTACTCCCAAATCCTAATTTTTATTTCAGCTCGGTACCTCCAATAGCTTCTGAGGTGTAGCCCTTTAGATACCATGCCCCCCACCCCAGAATTCTCTATGGAGAATTTCATTTTTATTGAGTCAGGCTCAAAATGAGGACACAACGGTGCCGTTATAATATATATATATTTATATAAATATATATATAAATTTCATAGGATTATACAGCACCCAATGGTTATAGGAAGCAGAATATCCATATCAGCCACTAACAATATGGCAAGCAAACACATAAATCACAGTGTATAGGATACTACGGGATAATCAAGGTAGCATATCAGCATTTAGCTGCTTGGATTCTCATGTAAATTTAATTTAGTTGAATTAATCATTCGTGAAAGGAAACAGGAAATGGGTAACATAGGGGAGGAAATAATCAGACTTAACACATTACTAGATCCTTACAAAGATCTGTGTGGATACACTATACTCTAAGATTTGATAAGATTGTGAATACAAAACAATCAAAGGGAAAAATTTAGAATCAAAGTTTGAATAACAAAAATAAACCAAAAGTATTATGAAACATATCAGATACAACATACACACAAATCAAGAACTACAACATATAAAAAGTTCAACTTGAAATAATAGCAATACATGAAATAGATACATACATGTACACCACAAATGAATGTAGAAATATGTTAGCAAACCTGACAACACATAGCGAAGAGTTTTCAGACATTTTTGGGGGAAACACCATTAATGAACAGGAAGATGACATGTGAAGATATAGAAAGATAATGAGAAAATCATTTGACAAGGTTGTAGAGATTTAGGGGCCTATGTATCAAAGCTGGGAGAGAGAGATAATTGTGAGCGATAAAGTACTAACCAATCAGCTTCCAATTTACATTTTGCAGGCTGTGTTTAAAAAATCATAGTTAGGAACTGATTGGCTGCTAATTTATTTGTTACAATTGTATCTCTCTCCCAGCTTTGATACATAGACCCCACAACAATAGGTCTACAATTAGAGACACAAGTTGACATACCTACACCTGAAACTATCATCAATACTCAATCACTTAGATTAGCGGTACATGAGGACATGCTGTAACTACAGCAAAAATATAGGGGGACAGTTTTTTAGAATTAGCAACACGTCAATTAGGAAAGACGAACACCATTGGGGTAATGAGAATATCAAAAGTACACAAAAAAATCCACACTCAGACCAATTTGAGCAAAAGGAGCTCAAATTGATCTATTACATGTAATTACAGATTTAACACAAGTAATCCACAACCATGGAATATATTTTTTGCATATCTGCTCTCTGGTTTTTCATGTTCCTTCAATGTAGATATTGTATAACCTGAACTTTATAGATCTCTAAATAATATTGATCTTCTTACCCAGTCCTAGGGAATGTGTTCCGTTGGCTTCTGTAATAGTCACTTTAGAAAAAAAACTTAGTGAACTAATTATCTCTCCGTTGTCTCTGAACACATTTTTTGTACCGCAACCTCTAGAATATACTTTATCTTCTAAAAAATAAAATTTATATTGCATGTTATTCTCAAGGCAAAATAAACTTCAATACAGTACCAGCATGTTAAAGTGAAAAAAAGACCTCCATTCTTATTATACAAGTGGAAACGAATTGTAAAATGAGAAAAACTACAGCACATAGATCTTTTCAATCCACAAAACATGCCTTTCATGTGCATATTCCATGGAATGATCTGGGCTAATTTGACACCATCATCCCATATGAACAATCAAGGATGAGTGTCATGAGTGATCTCAGAGTTCAATGTATGTATTTTGCTGTAGTGTATCTTGCATGATTATATGCTCCGGAACTGAGTGTATGCACGTACTGGAAATGTCGAGTCATGTGCATTATAATTAGGGTTGGATACGATATGCCGGCGCTCGGGATCCCGGCGGTCAAAATCCCAATGCCGGCATCTTGACAGGGTTAGGATACCGACACCTCTCGGTAGGTATTCTAACCCTTCTCCTACCCCTAACCCTCCCCCCTAAGTCCCTAACTAGCCTAGTGCCTATCCCTAAACCTCCCCCTCTAATGCCTAACCCTACCCCGCTAGTGCCTAACTCTCCCCCACTAGTGCCTAACCCTAACCCTCCCCCGCTAGTGCCTAACCCTAACCCTCCCCCGCTAGTGCCTAACCCTAACCCTCCCCCGCTAGTGCCTAACCCTAACCCTCCCCCACTAGTGCCTTACCTTAACCCATCTACTTACCTTCAGGATGCCGGCGATCAAGTTGCTGGCGCCAGGATTCTGACAGGTGTCGGGATTACGGCACTGATATTCTAAGCGCTAGCATCCCATGTGCCGGGATATTTATTTATCCCTTTAATTATACCTATGACTGATTAGGTGTAACTGAGCTGAATTTAGTCTCATCTTCCAAAACTCAGCATATGATTTCAATACTGTGGGAAATTGACAGATAACAATACCTGCATTTTTTATTCTCTGCTATAGTTTTTACTAATTTTTAGCTTATATACAGTATCTACTTGTCACCTCTGATTGGTTTGAGCCCATTATTATACTGATATGTATAGTAGATATCACAGGACATCATCTTGCTGCACCTATATGCTGATCCTGCAGTCTATCCAACTACAATGGAATTAATCTCCTAACTAGAAGCACAGCACTTTTTTATTTATTTCTTTTAAAATGCTTTAGTTTTTATACTTATATGTATTGTAATATCAATGTATTAAAGCCATTGATGGCAAAATGTACTGTATGCGCAGTTCTTTTGTATATATTCTATTTTTGAGGAAATTTATCATGATTCCCTTTATTGAACAGCTGCAGTGTTTGACCAATGTAAACCTCTGTAAACCTCTGTCTTAGCGCCAGGTCCTGACTATGGAATGGGTATGTAATGCCGGCTGTCGGGATGCCTCCTGTCACAATGACGACAGCGGCATCACGATGGTTGGTATCGCAACAGGGGTCAGGTAAGTATACTTACCCTCCCCCCTTCTCCCCCTAACCATCCCTTCTTGTAGCCTAACACCTAACCCTCCCCACCCCGCACCCTAACCCTCCCCGTTAGTGCCTAATCCTAACCCTACCCCCTTCATGCCTAAACCTAACCCTTCCCCTTTAGTGCCTAACCCTAACCCCCACCAGTGGAGCCTAACCCTAATCCTCCCCCCTAGAGGTGCCTAACCCTAACCTCCCCCTCAAAACCAAACCCTAACCCCGTTATGCTCCCTAAACGTAACCCTCTCCCCCCCCCCCGTGGCTTACACTAAGGGCGCCCCGGCTTATTCAGGGACGCGTCCTACTGGATTCTGGCGTCGAGATTAAGTTAGGCATCGGTATTTCGACACCTATCTTAACTCCTTTTGTCGGGATTCCAGCGTCGGTATTGAGACCGGCGGTCTCGCGCCCGCCAGTCTCATAACTGCATCCCCTGACCCTCTCTTTTGAAAGTGATAAAAACGTGTTTACAATTACATGTGCATGTTGCCAGTTGCATGCTTACTGCTGCTCAGTCGTTCTTCAGGCCACGTATAACCTGTGCATTCACATTGAGCACTGATCCTTAAGACAAGTTCCCTTAACCAGTCACTTCTGCATGGACAGTGTGCTGTGAATGCTGGATGCAAAGACTGGTATTGTGGGTCCAATTTTTACTTTAAAATATATTCATATGTGTTGGGACATGTTTTTTTTTATTTCAGGACTAATTAAACTGAATTTATGTGCCATTTTGAGCTGTTAGGTTTCCTTTTTAGAATAGCTTTATGTTGAATATTATAACAAAATAAACACTTTCTAGAATATAAAGGACACATTTTTCCATTAAAATCTGAACATTTTCAGGTGCAGTGATGACAGGAAAAAGTCAAACTACTAATATTATACTAGTGTGATAATATAGAAAGATCTTAGTTACCATTAACCATTATTTCGGTGACGAGCGCACATTGGGTCTCATTCCCAGTGCATGCCATGGCTCGCTCCGGCACACATGGTCCTGTCTTTTCTGTATGGCAGGCCGGGCATGTGATTCCATTATTGTGTCCATTTCTTTCTGGTACTAAATGCAATGAAAGCACAAATAAAAAATAATTACAGTAGGACTTTTTGTAGGACTTGTATGTTGCCAGTAGCATTCTAACTGCTTTAGAAACAATCTTCATTCCACATGGAACATGTATTGTACCATCATAGTTATCAATGATCCTTATGACAAGTACTCTTACTTCTGCATGTGCAATGTGCTGTGGATGAAGATATACTGCCACAAATCTGCCACTAGCACCACACTACACTGTCTGTTGGTGCAGTGTCATTCCTGTTGGGCGCATACTGTTTCCTCACTGATCCTGCATCTCCTCCTGTGTTCCGTCACTGCCACATAGTCATGGGTGTAGCTATAGTGGGTGCAGGGGGTGCTATTGCTATGGGGCACAGAGGCTTAGGGGGCTCTGGATGCAGATTATACTTTAGTTGCATATCTGATCAGAACCATTCGGGACTGATCCATTGTCCATCCTCAATGGGGTGACATTCCATTTTCAGTGAGAGGTGTGTGTAGTATATTTAGTAATGGTAAAGGGGCACTGTATGTGGCATAATCTGAACTGGAGGGCACTGTAATGTAGCATAATATGACCAGCTCATTATAATATATTATGTAAACTGGAAGGCACTATAATGTTACATAATATGGACTTGGGCACTGTAATGTGGCACAATATGAAGTGGATGCACTATAGTATGGCATAAAATGAACTGGGGGCACTGTAGTGTGGCATTGTATAAAATGGCCATGTAATGTGGCACAATATGAACTGGATGCACTATAATGTGGTATAAAATAAACTGGGGGAAATGTATGTCCTAATGTGAATTGGGGGTACTGTGTGACATAATGTGTATTGGAAGCCCTACAGTGACTTAACATGAATTAGGGCACTACTATGGTTTAAAAATAATGAGGGCACTACTATTAGACATGCTATTAATTAGGGGACTGCTATGGTTCAGAAAACTAACTAGGTTACTACTATGGGGCACAAAATTAACAACTGCTGCAAGGAGGATCACTTTAAAAGATTGGGATTGGTGCTCCTTCCAAATGTTGTTATGGGGTTCTCAAAGTTCTAGTTATGCCCCTGAATATAGTATTGATTTTACTGTATACTGAACCTGTCTTGCTACTAATCTTTGAACCAGTACTTGTGCCCCTGCCTCCTGCTTGTACCCGTATCTGAACCTCCACTCTTTTCACCGCTTAATACATCACTTGTGTTTGTGTGGAAGTGTGTCCCGGGAAATGTGATCATTATATCCCACCATTACTCTCATGACATAAATAAGGCTTGATTAAGCAGTGTTTAACTAGAGAAATAGAAACAAGAGTAGGGAGTGGTTACATATTGATAGCAAATTGATATGTAGTCTAATATGGCTCGAACAAAGGCTTGCAGTTCACAATAGAAGAATTAGGACATACACCTTTGTTTGTGGTACTGTAGGAGACAGGGCCGGCTCCAAGGTTCGGAGCACCCTGTTCTGGCCCTTGAGAAGGTGCCCTAACATCGTGCACGACCGAATTTAGGGGTGTGGCCTAATTACCATAGGCCATGTCCCCTGTGTGACATTATATTGAGGCATGCCCGCATGGCACGCCTCCAAATAACGTCAGGCTGGGTGTAAAGCCCAGCACTCCGTCACTGGCTGGGCTTCCCCCAGCCCTCTCCCATCAGTGAATGGTGGCATCCATTCACACTCCAGGAGTCCGGCACTGCCGCACAGCTGAATTGGTGGGGGTCCCCAACCTCCCGATTTGACCACCAGCGGGCCACTTCGGCCCGCGGGTGGAACAGCGGGACAGTATTGTCCTGCTAAAATCGGGAAGCTGGGGAGGCACCCCTATGGGTGGCGGCCCTGTGCGACCGCACTGGTCGAACACCCCTAGAGCCGGCCCTGGTAGGAGAACACTTGGGTACCTTTTATCACAAATGTGCTGCGAGTTACGCATATTCTGGGACTTGTAAAGACCTTTAACATTTTTGTTCAGATTAGTAATATTTTAAAGAAAAATAGAAACATTTTAATTCATTAATGGACTGATCCTCAAGTGCCAGCTGGCAGTACATAGCTGTTATAGTATCAGCATTCAATTCTAGTGCAACAGTCCTGCGAATGGTTGCACAACGTGTTTGCACTGAGAAACTATCCAACAGCAAAATGTGGACATTTACTACTTATGCAGTGGGCCAATTAATTGGTTTAAAAAATTGTGATTAGAACTATATTATATTAAATATTTATTCATTTTCACAGTATAAGTAAAAAAAAAAATCTAAATTGACAATACAGAGAAATGCAACAGAATATACGGATACTATATATGTAAATGTTAATAATTAAATAAATCATGCCGGGAGATGAACACTAATTCAAGGAACCACTAAATTAATTTCTGTTTCTGTTTTTTTTCTATCCTACAGCACATCTCAGTGTAAGTAAAAATGCTGATATTTAAAATGAATTTTATTAAAACGGAAAGCAGATTAAAACATAACTAAATGAATACTTACAGACAGGAAGCAGTGGCAAGCAGGAACTTGTATTACAGCAGGTGGTACTGTATGATATCTTATAGCCAGCTGTTGTCAAACTCTCCCTCATATTACATTGTGATGATTTTGCACATCTTCTTTGAAACTTAACTCCACTTTCTTTAATATAACCTGAGCAAGGCAATAATAAAAAACATTCTTTTCAAAATGATATTTGCAGATGTACAGTACTGTATGTAACAATGCTTTACAAGCTGTGTCTATCAACAAGCCACCTAATTAAATTTAAACTAGGAACAGTTTATAGCAAACTACACAATTTTAAATTAAGTTTGAGTGTTTGGTAATGGTCAGATGATGTATTTTGTTGTATCCAATCAGTTATTGATCTTTTTACATGTTCAAAGGCTCATCTGTGCATATTGTTTACGTGCCATGTTATTACATTCTCTGCTGCACCTGCATTTGTACACCTTATATAACGTTTATTTAAAAGATATAAAGCATTTTATCTGAAAGCGAAGCATTGCGTTTTCAAGATCTGGAAGAGTGAATTTACATTTAAAATACAAAATTTGCAACAACATACAGTACACTTGACCATACTTAAAAAGGGAGGGGTCTTATTCGTCCAATTTAGCAAAATGCCTTCTTGGCAACAGTGACACCCTGTCACACTCTGCTCAAATTGTGTGACTTACATTACCATTTGCTGCAGGTCAGGATTTCTGCCTGACCTTGTTCGAGAACCATGCACTGACATCACCATCATGCACTATGTCAGCTGCTATCATTCTTACAGTGGGAGTGCTCCTGCCTCAGCTGACCTCAGCAGCCTATCAGGGACTGGCAATAGATTTATATCCCCTGTGAGAACTTCCACTGGTGCCAGAGCAAAGAGTTACTTCCTAGTGTTAAGTTCTATCCTGTTGCTCTTTTGTGCAGAAAACCATCACTGCTACCTGGCTCTATATCTACAGTTTCTGGGTCCTGATTGTGTGCTGCTGTATTCCAGCATACCCGGCCTGTTCACTACGCTGAAAGTCTTCTCCGCTCCATCCAGAGTTCAACAGCTCCTGTATTGGGGAACCTATTCTGAGAGCCTCGACCTGTGTGTCAGACGCAGCCAAGCCCATAACCTCTTGCGAGGGTTCCTGGTGAACACCACCAGCACATTAGACTCCAGGCCTCAGAAATAGGTCACGCCAATCCCCAAATACGGGTTGCATCCATTTGCCATCCGAGAGTTGTGACACACCCGTTGTGAGAAGAGATGTGCGGTTCAGTTCTCCATAAATCCGAATCCACCCGAATTTTGTGAATCCGGGTAAATCCGAGTTGCGGTTCTGATCTTTTTTGGCGGTTTGGAATTCAGATTTTAAATCTGAATTTCGGGTTTTGGATTGCTCAAATTACATGATTTTAGCTGTTTTTAAAACTTTTTATCTATTTTTTTTATAAATCCAGATCCAAAACAAAAACAAAAACAATTGAGGGTGGTTTTGCAAAACCAAATCCAGATTCAAAACTTTGAAGGAGATACAGAACCAAAACCAAAACACTTGGATCGGCGCACATCCCTAGGTGTGAGGAATGGTAAAATGTCTCTTTTATCATGTGGTTGTAAAGACCAATTATCAAAATTGGCAAACAATAGTGCCAAGGGATATTTATTTAACTGTACTGAAAGTAAAGTATTAATAAAATACACGAGTTTGTCCCAAAACTTACCTATCTTACCACTGTAAAAAAGCAAAAGGTTGAATCCGCACTAGAAATAGAAAGCCTTACGCTATACAGATAAGCCAAGTATTAGGCACAAATATGTTCATTTGTAAATAACCAACTACATACAATACAAAGGCAGGTAACCGGCGACAATAATTTTTGTTGGTGATGCTCCCCTGAGTCAGAATTAACAAGATTCATACAGAGTAGAGAGAAAAGTAGACTCTTTTTGGGGGGGCACTCTTATGGTTTAAATGATTTACCTAAAATATAACTTTTATCGGTATATCTTAAAATAAATGAGTCAAATATATTTGAGAAAGATTAAAATATATTTAGAACACAAAATTAGAATGTACACACAATTATTAATCACTAATAAATTCTAGATAACAATTATTCACCAGGACAAGGATTCACAATTTCCTCTTTACATAAGTATATATTATTCCATAGAGGCAAAAGTGAACTGGCTAATTGTATCACACCTACTGATCATCCAATATACAGGTAGCATAAGCAAATTTTAAATTCCGTATCAAAACACCCACAAATAGTCAATTTTGCATTTGCCTCCTATCCAAAGATCTCTAGTAAGCTCTCGAGCAGCACCATTAGATATTACAAACAATAAAATAAGCAGGTGTGGTTTTTCGTCATTTAGTTCATTTAAGTATTCTGAACACATAACGATTTAGTTTCACCATGACTTGAATATTAGCACTCACAAGTTTTTGTAACTTTCTCTGATCTTCAGTTGCTACAGTTGTAAGGTTGCTAATAAAATGATACTTGACAGTTGCCAAAGCAGTGTGGGATAATGCACCCTGGTTTATAGCAAAACATGATACATGACAATTGCCACATTGATGCAATCCTGTAAATAGCCAAAAAGTGGTTTTTAGGATCCTTATCTGATGGACACAGTGTACACAGTGGTAATATGTAGCCATCTCTATTATAGTTATGCATTAGCTGGTAATATTAAAATCGTCTAAACGCTGCCTCCACATGTGTTGCAGATATATAATGTGATGCATACAACAAAGAGAACACAGAAAAACACACAGTGGAGACTCTTCTGCTCTCTGGGCAGCTAATCTCTCAGCAAAATGCCGGTATCATGAACAGTACAGCGCCTGCTGGCAGGTGTCCTTATGAAATAGAGTCAGAGGTCTCAATATGTAAGTGTAACTATATCGGTTCTTATAAGTGGGTGTAGTGCCGGAACATTGCAGTTTAAGTAAAAGGATGCATATCACCGTCTGATGGGAGGACCGCTGTTTCTGCAGGGCTGGTTCCCAAACCGGCGGGTCCTGGATAAAGTGAATCAGAAGACAATCATTTTGCCTTGACGGCTGACTCACTTCCTTACCAGTTTTGTAGGTAAATCATTTAAACTATCTTCCCACTCTCCCAGAAATGATGAATAAAAGTAGCCTCGGAGGCTCCGCATTTCAGACAAATCCCTGTTTCTTCAAAAACCATGGCCCTGATTCAGAGCCAGACGCTCTGACAGAGCGCTCGCTCTGAATCAGGGCGTCTTATTTTGCCACCCACAGCCAATTTTATTTTGCCACCCACAACCAATGCGAGCGGCCAGGATGATGGATGCGATGGTCACGACCATCGGGCTTACGATGAGACCCTTGTGGTATGGTCTTGTGGCCGCAAGCCCCAGAGAGCTTTCGGCTCAAACAGAGTGATGTCAGTGGGGCCGCCCCCAGACGGTAGGCATTCTCATGGGAATGCCTCCATCTGGGCAGCCACTGCCCCGGCCTGCCCAGCAAAGGGGGCGTGCTGTCATTCAACATCGACAGCACACCCCCTTTGGTGCGAGGCCCGGAGCAACGCAATTGCCCGTTGCTATCCGGGTCTCGCACATGTGCACGACGGAGCTGGCTCCGTCGATGCGCATGCGCTCTGGGCCACCATCGACCTGGTTGCGAGTGCTCAGCGATTGCGAATGGGTCTGAATCAGGCCCCATGTTCCTACTTTGATTCTGCGAAATGTATGCTCTATTGAGCACCCTAACATGAGCTTCTTGTAGCATCATGGATTGGAGAACTTTCAAAGTTGAGTCGTAATATTTAAGAAGGGGTTCCGAAAATTCCTAGGTAGGGAGGACTTGTGACCGTCGTTTTGTGCAGCTATTTCATAATCTATCAGCAATAGCTGTCAAAAGATCAACAGAGAGCAATTTAGTTCTATATGTATTATTACATAAAAAAGTTAACAAAGGGAACAAAGTGTCTTCAGTGGAGGAGTCTAGTTGTGCTGCTGGCATCGATTGTACAAAATGCCTGACTTGTAGATACATGTAGAAGTGCGTGTTCGGAATGCCAAAATTATCCTTAAGGGTCTGAAACATAAACAGTTTTCCCCCAGGATCAAAAACATCCTTTACAGCTGATAATCCCTTAGAGTGCCAGAGAAGGAATTGAAAATTATCCAATCCAAGGCTAATGGAGAGGTTGCCCCAAAATGTGCTATATTTAGAGTTTTGATGATTACGACCAAACTTTCGGTTGACTGAGAGCCACTCTAAAAAAGTGTTGCAGAACATAATATTAGACATAATTTGTGTAGGGACCAAATATTCAGTCGTATGAAGGTGTGCGCTTGGGGAATAGGGAGAAAATAATGCTGTCTCAAGAGCAAAATCAGCATACCAGCTATGTCCAAAAAGCCAATCCATAACATATCTAAAGAAGACAGCACTTAAGAAAGCTATCAGGTCCGGAACTCCCAAACCCCCAGTCTGTTGAGTGAGTTGAAGTTTGGCCAATGCAATCCTGGGTCTCCCGCCCCACCAGAGTATATTTGGTAAATAGTCTATTATAATAACTGATATAATTGCAGGTCATTGTGGTCGGTAACATTTATATTAAATAAGACAGCTTGGGAAACACAATACATTTGAGGACCGCTACTCGCCCTAATAAGGATAATGGGAGATGCATCCAGTTATCTAGTAGATTTGAAATCTTAGTAAGATGGCGAGTAAAGTTAACTTTATACAGTTTAGACAAAACTGAGGGAATGTATACTGCCAAGTACTATAATTTGGTGTGTGCTTTAGCAAAGTGGGCGCATATTGGTGGTAAAGTAATAGTTTTGGACTGAGGTCAGCATAGTCGGGGAAAAGTTGGGGAAGATTTGTGGCATCCCAAAATGCTGCTTTTTGAGCACAATCAAAGGGACTATCCACATAAAATTTAGAGTAAAATGATTGAAGAATCTCAGAAATTTGGTTATTATTATGTACTCCAGATCGATCAGTTGCTTTTAGGGATTTAAAAGTCGCAGTACAAGGTCCACAAAGCAGATTGGTCAAGAGAGAGAGAGTTTTATTTTCAAATTTATGGACTCTATATTCCTGTTGATATTGAGAGTGGTTATGATAGTGGGATACCATACTATCAAATGTCAATTTCTTATCAAGATAGACAGCTTTATGGGGCAGGGTGGGGAAATTTTATATGCTTGATAGGCATTGGTTAGGTCACGCTGAGCTACAGCATAAATATTATAATAATCCTTTATGTATTGTTTGTTATAGGAGATAATTTTTCCTAGAAAGACTGCTTGGGATACCTGCCAGAATATGAGCAGTTTTGATTATGCATGTTCCATGTTATTGAACAGATAGGTTTACCAGGCAGAATCCAACATATATCAAAATTTCAATGAGTTTGTAAAATATGTTGGAAACCTCCATTGAATAAATGGGCCTCTATCAATATTACCTGAAATAGTAACCCAAATTAAAATATGGTCAGAAATACATATTGTTTAATTTTCAAATACACAAAATTTAAAGAAAACTACTTTACGCTAGTTTCACCGAATGGCGTAAAGACGCTGTATGCATAAAGACACTAAGTGTATGAGGGCACATCTGTACTTGACTTTATAGGAAAGATGACTGTTATATGTAAAACATATGGTTTTGGTTATGAAGGCTTATAACAAAGTTATTACTGGGATTCATAACACTCATTAAATAATGTTTCTTTAGTGATTGAAATCCAATTAGTCTTTTGTAAACAGTTGAAAATCTGAATTTCAATTAAGTTAGAAATGTTTACTCAGTTTATAATATGCCTAAATTACTTTAACTAATTGACTGCAGCAAAAATCCACAACATAAGTATTAATAAAAATATAAAACACATTTTTTTTAAACTAAAGACTATGGCCCTCATTCAGAGCCACTCGCTAGCGGCAGTACGCTCGTTCCGAGCGATGTTCGCACATCTGCGCATGCGTACGGTTTTTAGTACGCATGCGCGAACCAGTCAGTGCGGCCAAAAATCGTTGGTACGCAATATAGCGAGGGCCTGCTATTTTGAGTGACAGAATGAGGCATATGTGGGTGGTAACAGGGGAAGGTGCTTGAAAACGGGGAGTGGAGATCCGAACGCAGGCGTGCTTAAAGGTCAAAACGGGCGTTTTAAGGGAGTGCATAATTAATACAGCAGCGTCATTGACCACGTCACTTGGTTTTTTTAACTCAGAACTGCTCGCAAAATAGCGGTTGAAAACACCAACCACAAGAATAGCGAGCAGTTCATACGCTGTACGATGTACTCGATTAATCTAATAAATAGCGGACATGACGTATGGTGCGTGCGGCCAGGGGGCGTTTTTATCAAAAAAACGAGCGTATGTTTTGCTCGCTCGTTCAGACTTAGAGGTGGGAACTGACTGCAATTTGCGAACGGATCATTTGAATAGCCACCCCTTGTTTTTGAACGAACGACCACAAATAGCGAACGGCTCTGAATCAGGCCCTATGGGTTTACTAAAGGTCGATTGTAATCGATTTTGAACGATTAAAAATCGATCAACATTGATGTTGTGTTTCATGGGCTAAATCACACATTTACTAATAATGAAAAAAAAATAAATTGTCTGTTAGTAAATGTGAGATGTAGCCCCAGAAACACAACATTGATGTTGATCGATTTTTATCAATTTTAAATCGATCAAAAAGCAACCTTTTGTAAATATTTCCCTTATTGTCCTTAAAAATATATCTATTTTTTTGGGGGGAACAGGGTTATCATTATAATTTAACTTGTGTTTAATCATCATCAATTTCTAAACTAACCAAAAATAAATTATATCAGAGAAAATGTAAATAATTAAAACAGAAAACAAAAACCGTGAAGTAATTTTTAATTTCAAATATCATTGATGTATAGAACTTGTGAGCTATTTTCACACTTGCCACTTTAAAATGTAAGATGAGGCTGTTTTGACTTCAATTAAAGAAATACATACTACAGCTGGTAAAGAAAAGTCTGCTCAATGCTTGATTTACATTGAAAAAAATATAGAATTCTTTATTTTTTAAAATGTAAAACATATTGGGTGATTCAGAAGAGGATGGAATTGCAAAGACACACAAGCAGCTTTGCAATTCCATCCTTGCTAACATGCAAATGCAGCAGGAGATGTGTGACACCATCTGATGCATCTGAAATCCCAGCGCTGAGACCAAGGTCGCAGCCTGGGATCATCATCACGACCATCAGCCTGCATATTGATGTGGGACTATTACTGCTAATCAGCCCAGCTACCAGGTTTTTATCACACAGTTTGGGCACTTAATATCAATCTGCTCCATGTTAAATACTGCCCTGCTTTTCTGCTATTTGGTCAAGCTCTCTAATCTGATTTAAGTTTGCAGAGACCTTCTATGAGCAATTTTACATTATAGCTATTGAACATTTACATATTACCAAAATTAGCAATTACCCCTCAACTGTTGTTACCCTGAAGTATGTGGATCACAACAAGCTCAAAGTATCTTTAGATGTCAAAAACCAATGCATCTTGCTGCTTTGATTGCAGTGGTCAGAAATTCCAAAAATCAGTTGCGCTAATTTGATCATTTAGAAACCATTTAGACTCACCAGTGGTGGTAGATTGTAAATCAATCAGAACCACTTGTATTCAAAAATAAAATTATTTGATAAAGTTGGTTGGGTTGCAATGTTTTTTCTAGGCAGATACTTTTTATGAAAAATCTTTATACATATACAAACATTTAAATAAAAGGTGCGTTTATCAGAAACTTTCCCATCGATGAATCAATTTTGTCTAACATACCCTCAGGATATATGGACATCTAACAAATGTCAGAGTAATATTGAATTGGCATACTACGCACAACAATCTCACAATTGTTTTCCCTCTTAAAATAAAAATAAAATAAAATAAATGTTCCTTAAATTCATCACACTTAGGGGCAGATGTACTAAGCTCTGGAAAATGATACATTTTAGAGTAATAAACTACCAACCAATCAGCTCCTGTCATTTTTCAACCACAGCCTGTAACATGACAGTTAGGAGCTGGTAGTTTATCACTTTCCAGAGCATAGTACATCTCCTCCTTACTATTTCTGTTTTGACCAGAGCATTCCCATTTAACACATAGTCAAGCAGAATTTCTCCAGAATTATTGCACTTCCCTGCACTACAACAAAAAATATACTTCCCAAATCCCTTATTTACATCATTATATTATTCCCAAACTCATCGATTTCATTTTCTCTTCCATCCCAGAGAAATTCAAGATGAATTTGTCACATAAGGGCTATGGTGGTCCTCTGTAGAGGGATTGGAAGACGTGGACCCAGGTGAGAAAGGATTTGGAGGCGAGGGGCCTATATATATGCATTCCTCATCCACATGTAGGCTAGACCTGACCAAAGGCGTGGGGTCTAACTTACTGGGAGGTGTTCACCAGTGACCCCTCCAAGCGGGATTTGGGTTTAAGCTGCACCCAGCAAGCAGGTCACGGCCCTTTGGTCAGGTATCCGGCACAAGTAAGAAATGGAAGAACACTATTACAGGGAAAGCACAGGAGAATGATACTGGAAGTTTTGCAATTATATGATGTACTGGGTACACACCCTGTTGATCCAGATGCAGGGCTGGCACAGGAGAATGGCGCTAAGAGATTATTCTTGGATGGTGTACAAAGTACACACACTGTAGTCCCAGATGCAGAACTGGCACAGGAAGATGACACTAGGAGATTGTACTCAGATTACATACTGAGTACATACACTGTAGTTCCAGATGTAGAACTGGCACAGGAGGATGACACTAGGAGATTGTACTCAGATGACGTACTAAGTACATACACTGTGGTTCCAGATGCAGAACTACTAGCACAGGAGGATGACACTAGGAGTTTGTACTCGGATGATGTACTGAGTACATACACTGTAGTCCCAGATGCAGAACTAGCACAGGAGGATGACACTAGGAGATTGTACTCAGATGATGTACTAAGTACATACACTGTGGTTCCAGATGCAGAACTGGCACAGGAGGATGACACTAGGAGTTTATACTCGGATGACGTACTGAGTACATACACTGTGGTTCCAGACGCAGAACTGGCACAGGAGGATGACACTAGGAGATAGTACTCCGGTAACGTACTGAGTACACACCCACATCATGGGTAAACACTGGGAGAGTATCGCTGGGAGAAAGGAGCTCGGAACCAGGAACGCTACAACAGCTAGTATACACTGGAAGTAACGGCATAGGGCCTGATTCAGACCCACTCGCAAGCGCTATGCGCTCGCAAGCGGGTTAATGGTGGCCCAGTGTGCACGCATGGCATGCGCACTGTGCATGCGTGAGCCCCAGAGCGAGCGCAAAAAGCGCTCACTCCGGGACTCACTACAAAAGGGGCGGCTGTCGATGTTGTTTGACAACTCGACCCCTTTTGTAGGCGTGGCCGGGAGTGGCTTCACAAACGGAGGCATTCCTGCAGGAACGCCTGCCTTTGTGGGTGGCCATACTGACATCACTAGTGATGTCAGTAGGTGGACTTCCTGCTCTAATAGTGCAGGAAGTCCACTGGGGCTTGTGGCAACAAGACCCTACCGCAAGGGTCTCGTCACAAGTCAGATGGTCACGATGGTCTTAACCATCGCGGCCATCATCATGGCCGCTCGCATAAGCTGTGGGTGGTAACCCATAGCTATGCGAGCGGCCAAGAGGCCGCAACAAAAAAACAAAACACATGCCCTGATTCAGAGAGAGCGCACGCTTTTTGCGAGCGGCTCTGAATCAGGCCCATTGTACATGCAACTTTCTGTTGTCTGGAGCCTAGCTAAATACTCTAAGGTAGCAGTCCATTGAAGGATAGTGTCAGCTGACAGCAACCAATGCTACCTTTGGGTAAAGGGCTAATCAGGTGATGAAGACTGTAATGGCTGCGTCCATGATGTTAACCACAGGAACCAAATCACGGAGCGAGCACATGGATGTCATTGCAGACCCCAGGTATGATCCTCAGCACGTCACTCGCCTCCACATCTGGAGTCTGACCGATCAAGAGGTCAGGGGAAGCCAGCACTGAGGTGAGTAATGGCTGATCCTAGGACGCAACCTGACAGAATTATAGCACAGTGTTACACAACTGAATTTGAGCTGTCCATTCTGTGAGTAACCAATCATAGCAGTGTACTTATGATTGGCATAAGTATGAGAAAACTTCTCAGAATACTGGCCACACAATAAAGAACCCTCATTGGCTATGAATGAACTTCAGTGTATTTGTGAGATTCATTCTGGAATTGTTATATTGTATCTAAATGTATCATAAAAAAGAACATTGGAACTTACAACAAAATAAAATACATAATGATGATTTGCTAATTATTATGTGATATATAGGGCACAGAGCTTATCTAAAGAGAAGCCATATCTAAATGTCATCCGCATGTCATGGTTATCATCCATCATGTCTAGCATTGCTGCATGATGAAAAAGAAAGGAATATGAAAGTACTGTACCTCACTAGGGACCTGATTCAGATCCGGCCGCTAAGTTGCGCTCGCTCGCTCTGAGCGATTTTTACCCGGCAACGCATGCGTATAATTTGCAGTGCATGTGCACAAGCCAGTCTTTGCGTTCTGTTTTTGGTTGCTCGTAAGCCACTATCAGGTCGCTACTTTGAGTGACAGATAGTGCCGTTTGTGGGTGGTAACAGGGGAAGGTGCTTTTAAATTGGGGAGTGGTGTTGCAGACGCAGGCGTGTCAGGCCAGTCAAAACACCGTTTAAAGGGCGTGCATAATTAGCAAAGTAGCAATATTGTACACGTCACCTGCATGTATTTCAGCCCGCACTGATCGCTGTGCTTGCGGCGGGTTAAGGCAACCTCAAGGGCTGCGAGGAGCTCCAATGGCTCTCGATGTTCCCGATTAATCCTACATTTCCCGGAGATGACGTGTGTTGCGAGTTGCAAGGGGGCGTCTTTATACACTTGCGAGCGCACTTTGCCGTAGCTCGCAAAGACATAGAGGGCATCCTTACACGACGCAGTGCGAGTTCTTCATTTAAATATCTGGCCCCTTTTTGCCAGCGAGCAGCCGCAACTTGCGATCAGGTCTGAATAAGCTCCTAGGTCAGGGGTGGGGAACCTTTTTTCTGCTGAGAGCCATTTTGATATATATAACATTATTTGCGGGCCTGGTGCAGGCCATGCCCCCTCCGTGTGATGTCATGCAGAGGTGGGGTCACAATCTCTGGTGATTACAGCAATGCCCGGAGCATCCTGAGGATGCTCCAGGTAGCTGTAAGGGCAGTGGTGTGACCGTCTGAAGCTTCCTAAGGATGCCCCAGGCGGCACTGCTGCATAGAATCTGGCATAGAACCTGACGATGAAATGCTAAGTTCTGATGGGTTTTTTTTTTACACCAAACTTTTTGGCAAACTAACTTCTAAACATTTTCAATTCTCATCTCACTGTACTGTATTGTGTATTTAAAAATAATAAAAAAAAATGTGTTGCCACAGTATATTGTTTATTGCCGGCCTGTTTAACTCGATTTACTAGTGTCTGTGATTAGCATTGCTTTCTAGGCATTGATGTACTGGGGCTTCTGGGTCAGTCCTGGCAGTAATCCCTGTGCGCTCATGCAAAGAGGCATGGCCTCTCTGCACATGGGTGTGGCCTCGCTACATGGGGCGTAGCCTCGTCTCACACCCCCATCTCTCAGTATCCCGGCCAAGCAGTGCGTCGGGTGGTGGAGCTGCTCGGCCAGGTTTCAGTCCGGACTGGCCCATCAGGCCATCAACCCCTCTGGCATTTGCCAGAAGTGCCAGAAGACCAGTCCGGCCCTGTTTCTACATATCTAAAATATTCATTTTAATTAATTTTCTGACTCTTAGCTGAGTCTATAGGAAGGTGAGAGTGGTACTTACTTCTTTTTTCTAGTGTATAGAATGTCATCAGGCACACATCCTGATCTGATGTGCAGTTCTCCACCATGCTTGGATGATCTTCGTGATATGCTCCAGCATTTGGAGGATGGTACTGGATACATTGTAGAGAATATGCTAGACATAAAAAAAGAGAAAGATCAGCTGGATATATTTCCTTCTATGCCATCAATTCTGCAATAACTCATACTGTAACTGCTTGCATGGTCATCTAAAGGACACATAGATACAAAATTAATGTCCTCTATGTACAGTGCCTATCAGAAGTCCATACCACCACAATTGTATCATGCAGTTCCTGAATCTACTGTATATTGAGTGGCAAATCTCCATATAATGAATACAGCAATATGTTGCAACTTATTACTTCTATAAACTAAGTAGTCTAGGTTAATATGTCAAATCAAAGGAGCCTTGATTTAATTTGAATAGTTATGGTGCTGGACTGACACAGTTGATAAGTTGCATGTTCATTTTTATACTGAAAAACTGACAAGGACAGGATGTGTTTTTTTAAACTGACTGTAAATAAACACCTTTTTTACAAGATCATTAGCACTATGAGCTTCCTTATCTCTTTTACATGGTTGGAGATAAATGTCAAATATTTGAACAGAAATAAGGCTACTGTAAAAAAAAAACCTTTACATGCTAATACAAGACCTTGGATTGTAAGCATACATGCAGGGCCATAGGCCTCCGGCCCGATCCCCATTACAATCAGGAGGTTTGGCCAGAATCTCACACATGTTGGTGTAGGTAGAGTGACATCTGCAAATAGGCTGTAGGCTTGAATTTGGCACCAATGTGATGTCACTGTCATGTGTAAGGGTAGGAGACTGCTGCATACATCCCTATGGGAGATGCTATGAACAGATGTAGCAAGCAGGAGTTCACCTGCAAGTGTCAGCAGGGGAAAGATAGATGCCAGGCATCCCACTGTGTATGACAGTGGGCCAACAGACTATGCCGCCAGTCCTAGTAGGATGGCAACAATTTCCGATTTGTGACAGTAACCTCTTAGGGTTTGCAGTGAACACACCTAAAATGGCTTAGCAGGAAATTTCTATGAAATTATATCAGAAAATTAGGTGCATGTACTTCTGAAGCAATCATCCATGAATGCTCTTGTCACAGTTGGTGTTTCTGAGTTACCTGTCTCAGGTGATGAACTGGAATCATTGGAGGCCGGCTGGACTGGAACCATGGGTAACATGAATAGCTCTTTTAATATAAGAAGTGGGTAGCAGTGAGAACTGCCTTTGGTGATGAGTGACTGGAACTGGAAACTTGAAACGTTGGAGTGAGACTAGAAGGAACTTGGAGGACTGGGACCGGCAGGTAGACTGACTGAGCTGGTCGGGGTACCAGTAGATGAGCTTGCAGATGGATGGTAGCATGGAAGCTACTTGGTGCAGCTAATGAGCCATGAGGTGAGTGGACTTGGAGGAACCGGACTGGGACCGGCAGGAAGGCAGACTGAGCTGGTCGGGTTACTAGTAGATGGGCTTGCAGACGGATGGTAGCATGGAAGCTACTTGTTGTGGCTTGGGAAGCCGTGGGTAGACCTTGGTAGCTGGGTAGCTATGTGGAGTGGCTGGATAGCCATGGGTAGACGGCTATGTGGAGCAGCAGGATAGCCGTGGGTAGATGCTGGTAGCTGGGTAGCTATGTGGAGCGGCTGGATAGCCATGGGTAGATGGCTATGTGGAGCAGCAGGATAGCTGTGGGTAGACGCTGGTAGCTGGGTGGCTATGTGGAGCAGCTGGATAGCCGTGGGTAGACGCTGGTAGCTGGGTGGCTACGTGGAGTGGCTGGATAGCTGTGGGTGGACGCTGGTAGCTGGGTGGCTACATGGAGCGGCTGGATAGCCGTGGGTAGACGTTGGTAGCTGGGTGGCTACATGGAGCGGCTGGATAGCCGTGGGTAGATGCTGGTAGCTGGGTGGCTACGTGGAGCGGCTGGATAGCCGTGGGTAGATGCTGGTAGCTGGGTGGCTATGTGTAGTGGCTGGATAGCTGTGGGAGAAGCAGGTAGCGTGGAAGCTACTTGGAGCGGCTTGGGAGCCGTAGGTGAGAGATGGTAGCGTGGAAGCTACTTGGTGCGGCCAGAGAGCCATGGGTGAGAGATGGTAGCGTGAAAGCTACTTGGTGTGGCCTGGGAGCCGTGTGGAGAAGCTGGTAGCATGAAAGCTACTTGGAGTGGCCTGGGAGCCGTAGGTGAGAGATGGTAGCGTGGAAGCTACTTGGTGCAACCTGGGAGCTGTGTGTGAGAGATGGTAGTGTGGAAGCTACTTGGTGCGGCCTGGGAGCCTTGTGGGGAAGCTGGTAGCATGGAAGCTACTTGGAGCAACCTGGGAGCTGTAGGTGAGAGATGGTAGCATGGAAGCTACTTGGTGCGGCCTGGGAGCCGTGGGTGAGAGATGGTAGCATGGAAGCTACTTGGTGTGGCCTGGGAGCCATGTGGAGAAGCTGGTAGCATGGATAGCTGAACACAGCAGGCTTACGGATAGCACTGGTCTAGGAACCAGCAGGAGCCTGGGACATACTGGTACTCAGAGGTACAGCTATAGCACAAGTTGTACACCACGGGACATAACGAGATGTTCAAGCACTGAGTGCTATTAGAGGAGGATCTATATACCTAGAGTCTGGCAGCGATTGGTGGATGCAGACAGGTGGTCTGGCAGTGGCATTCTGAGTGCAGCAAGGAACTACATGCAGAGAGAGTAATCATCTCTGCAGCCCTTGAGAATCAGGACCACACCTGTGATTCCAATTAAGACTAGCAATGCTCACAGACAGAGCAGGGTCCAGGTGATTAATCAGTATGGGAAGGAGAGCACTCTGCACACACAGAGACGTCACAGCCAGCATGATTCAGCCAGAGCAGATGTCCCAGGAGAACCACAAACACAGATCCATGGAGCAGCTGGCAGAGGTAAGTCACAAAAGGTAAAAACTAGCCAGGATTGTGACAGTACCCCCCTCTTCATGGGTGGACTATGAACACCTAAATAAATACATAGGAGTACATGAAAAAATGAGACACCCAGGAAACTGAAAAACTTTCTTCCAAACATGACATTACAGGAGCTTCAAACATAGGGACACCATCACTCTTGAAACATCTCTTTAGACATCCTCTTAATTCTTACATTTATTGGGATACCAGGAGTGGAAATTCTTCAAAGGGGATGGTTAAAGACCGTCATCGATTCTTCTTTCTGCTGCAAGAATGTTTTGTGCCAACCAACGGACATGGGATCTCTGGTAACTCCTGTGGAAATACATGACTGGAAAGGACAGGGTCAAATGGCAGATGGTTTTCAGGGAATGGAGAATTATCATATGCAGGATCGAGTTCAGACTCCGAGTCAGTATCTAAAGGTAAAATCGAAGGTTTAGTAGGACTTGAACATTGATAGGACTCCTGGGAGGAATTAAGTGAAATATAACCAATTTTGATGGTGTTTTGGGAGGTACCGCAGTATGAAGAGGACAAGGAGGTGGGCGCACATCTCATGTTCAGGGAAGTCGAGGACTCAGCAGAGGATGATTCTTTAGTAGAACCGACAGACTGCTTGGACCGATTTTCAGAACTGAGAATTTCACTAGAATTTCGTTTGACAGGTTTAAGACCAAATTCTTTAATAACAGCTTCACGGAAAGTCTTTATTTTTAGAAGCACAGGATCTTTAGACTCGATGAAAGGATTGGCCCAGTCCAATGCCTTACCTCTATAGGAAGAGAGAAGGTATTTAGTAAAGTTGGTAGGAGTGATACCACAAGCTGGATCTGCTTCCATGATTGCAGCATATTGCTCCAGCAATGCAAAGTATTGCGATAAGTACATCAAAATATATGCATCCTGAAGTATGTGATGAAGTTTGTGTGTTCAAGGATTGTGGAGCACATTCAGATGCAGGGCTTGAGGATGCTCTGATTGATGAGGAGTCAAAACAACTGAAGTTGACAGCTGTTCGGTACTTGGACCAACTAAAGGAACTGGAAGGAGTCCTGAGGAGCCAGAGACAGCAGCTTCAACAATTGAGGCTTAGAACAGACTACAGAAGTGGTCATCCTCTGGAACGATATTAGCAGGAGATGTTGAACAGGAACCATGATCAGATTTTGTAGTACAAGACACTTCTCTCTGGTAACTGGAACTTGAAACCCCCTCCTGAGGCATGAGACTTGAGACCTCCTCGTGGAGTGCGCAACTTGAGACCCCCTCCTGGGGTGCGAGACTTGAGACCCCCTCCTGGGGTGTGAGACTTGAAACCCCCTCCTGGGGTACGAGACTTGAGATCCCCTTCTGGATTGAGGCACTTGAATTCCCCTCCTGGGGAATAGCACTAGAAACCCCATCCTGGGGTGTGAGACTTGAGACCCCCTCCTGTGGTGCAAGACTTGAGACCCCCTTCTGGGGTGCGAGACTTGAGACCCCCTCCTTGGGTGCGAGACTTGAGACCCCCTCCTCGGGTGCGAGACTTGAAACCCCCTCCTGGGGTACGAGACTTGAGATCCCCTTCTGGAATGAGGCACTTGAATTCCCCTCCTGGGGAATAGCACTAGAAACCCCATCCTGGGGTATGAGACTTGAGACCCCCTCCTGGGGTGCGAGACTTGAGACCCCCTACTGGGGTGTGAGACTTGAGACCCCCTCCTGGGGCATAATTCCTGTAACCCTCTCCTGGGGTGAGAGACTTAAGGTGCCCTCCTGGAGTACAGAACTTGACACACCCTGTGGAGTATGGGACCCAAAATCCCCTTCTGGGGAAGCTGACTCAGCTTTTCCTTTTGGGGTATGGAACATGAACCCCCCTTTTGTAATGCGAGGACAGAGACTTCCTCCTGGGGTGAGTGATTCAAAACCCCTTCTTGGGTTACGAGACTTGAGGACCCTCTTAGGGTTGAGACTCTGGAGACCCCTCCTGGGGTTGCCAACTGGAGTCCCCTACCGGAACAGGCAGAATCTGGGCTGGGACCGGAACAGGCAGAATCCAGGCTGGGACCGGAAAAGGCAAAATCCGGGCTGGGACCGGAACAGGCAGAATCTGGGCTGGGACCGGAACAGGCAGAATCCGGGCTGAGACCGGAACAGGCAGAATCCGGGACGGGACCGGAACAGGCATTGAGACGTTGACACATTGTTATACTGCTAGAATTGCAAAGGGGACAGCCTTTGATAAAGTGGTCAGAAGCTCCACAATAGCGACAGAGATATAAATCTTTGCGCCACTGGCGTTCAGCCACAGAGAGCTTGGACCGCAGATAACTTCGATGTCTCACTTTACTTGGCATGGAAGAATCTTTGGTTCTTAGAGATTCCAAGACAGAGTTTTTAGTTGAGACAGAGGTAGCTCTAAGAAATTCAGGAATGATCTGAAAGATTTTGCTGAGTAGAGCCTGTAGCTGTTCCAGCAGTTGATGGAAAGTAGTTAGGGGTTCAGGTAAGATTTGGGTAACATCTAGTCGGTCAGTCAGAATTTTCAGAAGCTGTAGTACTTGATGCTGTACCGCCTCCTGTGAATCCAAGCGAGTGATTAGGTTACGGAAAGCACTTGATACAGAATTAGGTGCTTGATCCGCCACCATCGTTAGGCTTGAACATACTGTCACAATTGGTGTTTCTGAGTTACCTGTCTCAGGCGATGAACTGGAATCACTGGAGGCCGGCTGGACTGGAACCATGGGTAACATGAATAGCTCTTTTAATATAAGAAGTGGGTAGCAGTGAGAACTGCCTTTGGTGATGAGTGACTGGAACTGGAAACTTGAAACGTTGGCGTGAGACCAGAAGGAATTTGGAGGGACCGGACTGGGATCGGCAGGTAGGCTGACTGAGCTGGTCGGGGTACCAGTAGATGAGCTTGCAGATGGATGGTAGCACGGGAGCTACTTGGTGCAGCTAATGAGCCGTGAGGTGAGTGGACTTGGAGGAACTGGACTGGGACCGGCAGGAAGGCAGACTGAGCTGGTCGGGTTACTAGTAGATGGTCTTGCAGACAGATGGTAGCATGGAAGCTACTTGTTGTGGCTTGGGAAGCCGTGGGTAGACGTTGGTAGCTGGGTGGCTACGTGGAGCGGCTGGATAGCCGTGGGTAGACGCTGATAGCTGGGTGGCTACATGGAGCGGCTGGATAGCTGTGGGTAGACGCTGGTAACTGGGTGGCTATGTGGAGCGGCTGGATAGCCGTGGGTAGACGCTGGTAGCTGGGTGGCTACGTGGAGTGGCTGGATAGCTGTGGGTGGACGCTGGTAGCTGGGTGGCTATGTGGAGCGGCTGGATAGCTGTGGGTAGAAGCTGGTAGCTGGGTGGCTACGTGGAGCAGCTGAATAGCCGTGGGAGAAGCTGGTAGCGTGGAAACTACTTGGATTGGCTTGGGAGCCGTAGGTGAGAGATGGTAGCATGGAAGCTACTTGGTGCGACCTGGGAGCCATGGGTGAGAGATGGTAGCATGGAAGCTACTGCGGCCTGGGAGCCGTGTGGAGAAGCTGGTAGCGTGGAAGCTACTTAGAACAGCCTGGGAGCCGTAGGTGAGAGATGGTAGCGTGGAAGCTACTTGGTGCGGTCCAAGTGATTAATCAGTATGGGAAGGAGAGCAGTCTGCACACACAGAGACGTCACAGCCAGCATGATTCAGCCAGAGCAGATGTCCCAGGAGAACCGCAAACACAGATCCACGGAGCAGCTGGCAGAGGTAAGTCACAAAAGGTAAAAACTAGCCAGGATTGTGACAGGACCAAAACCCTTCCAATCCACCAAGAAACAGCATTCCACAGGAAATTTGCTAATCTAATATGCCATTGACTTTGAACTCTTCCTATTCATGCACAAGGATAGGATTAGGAAAATGATTGTAAGAAGAAAATAGATGAATATATTTTAAGAGAGAAATATGGAAGTTTTGTAAGTCCATAATGATCTTGGAAGTTGACCTCTAGAGAAATCTAAAATGGACCAATGAATTTAGGAGCAAACTTCATAATAGGAATCTTTAACCAAAGGTAACATGTGGACACAAACCAGGTACCAGAAGGAACTTTGTATGAACCTGAGGCTTTAAGATCGTTCTTAACTCTAATCCATATGGACATAAACTGAAAAAAGAAAATTTGCAGCTGGTACCACAGAACAGGGGAAAATGGAAGACGTAGGCATTCCATACACAATAAAAGTGGAGTCCTTTCAGAAGATTCAAGATAGTGATTATTATGGTCGTATGCTGCCTATGATTGACCCAATCCAATCCTCAAAGGCTGAGATATAGATTTTTAAGAATTTCTCCAATTCCTGGTTTACTTTCTGGTCTGACCATTTGACTTTGGATGGTATGCTATGGATATATTCAACTTAATACTACATTTTTGCATAAAACTTTAAAGAAATTAGAGGGTAATTGAGTTCCTTGGTCAGAAACGATTTCTTGAGGACATGCTGAATGAAAATTGAAGCTGGTTGGGAGAAGAAGGCAAATCCTTTAAAGGTACAAATTGAGCCGTTTTTGAAAAGTTACACCAAAAAGGTATTATAACTATCAAAAGGTTATAATTCACACATGAAATCCATGCAGATATGATACTCATGTTTATCTGGTACTGGAAGAGGCAAGAGTGGACTAAACAGATTATGGTTTGGAGACTTACTGTATGTTGTGCAGAGTTGGTGCATACAGACACAAACTACAGTACTCGACATCTTGTTGCAAAGATGGCCAACAGAAAACTTCTGAAAATTATTTAGAGCGCTTTCCTGCTTCACTAGAGAAATAGGGAGAGTGGGCCTAAGTCAAGAGTTTGGAACATAAGTCTGGGGATGCAAAGGACTTTACTGAAGGAGGTCTACAATCTTCTTGTGTTTTACTAGCCAACAGCACCCTTCCAGGCTTCAATATAGGTTTTAATGCCATGGTGCTCTCTCTAATTTTTTACTCCAGTACAAAAAGTAATTATAAGTTTGAAGCAGGCAAAGAAGAATGACCATTGTGCCTGCCAATGTTTTAATTGTTGAGCATTTTGCAGGTAGAATAGGTTCTCATGGTCAGTAAAAACAGTCACAGGGTAAAGTGCATCTTTAAACAAGTGACAACATTTCTCCAATGCCAACTTGATAGCTAGAGGTTCATTATCTCCAACTATTGAGATTATTTTATAGTAGTAGCCACAGGGATGAGGTTTTCCTGAATTCTGCTTTTGGGAAAGAACTGCTCCAACCCCAAAATAGGATGTGTCTACCTAAAGGAAAAAGGGTTTAGTAGTATCTGTCTGGTTTAGGATGAAGGCTTTCTTTAGGTTATTGAAAGCTTGAACTACCTCAGAAGGCCAATTTATAGGTTTGCTCCCTTATAGGTAAGGGTACTGATGGGTGCTACAACAGAGGAATATCCTATGATGAACTGACTATAATAATTGGGAAAAGCCTAGGACTCACTGGGTAGCTATAATGCCTGAAGGTTGTGGCCAAACTAGTATAAGGTCTATATTTTTCTGGATCCATTTGAAGCCCCCAAGCTGATAATATATACCCCAAGATGGGAATGGCAGATTGCACAAAGGAGCATGTTTTCCAATTTATAGAAATTATGTTTTTGTCTGAGATGAGAAAGAACTTCCATAATTTGTTCTTGATGACAGGAGAGAGTCTTACAGAAAATCAAGATATCTTTGAGATATACAACAATATATTTGTAGAGAAGATACCAGAATTTTTCAGACATTACCTTTTGGAAGATTGCAGGAGTGTTACTAAGTCCAAACAGAATGACCACATGTTCATAATGCTCATTTCTGGTGATGAAGGCAGTCTTCCTCTCTGCTCCAGACTTGAATATGGATCAAATTGTTAGCTCCACAGTGATCCAGTTTGATAAAATCTTAATTCCTTTTAAGCAGTCAAATCATTCAGAAATAATAACATTTAGCCCTCAAAATCCATGCAGGGATGAAAGCCTCCATCTTTTATTTCCACAAAAAAAGAAGCCAGCTATTGCTGAGGAAGAAAGCTTATGGATGATACCTTGTTCCAAGTTTTTCCTAATATAATCAAACATTGCGTGAGTTTCTGATATAGATAATGGATTTTCCTGACCCCTGGGAGGTGTGTTTCCAGGAACTAGTTCTAGTGCACAACACCAAGGCATATGGGTGGAGCCTTTTCAGCTTGTTGTTTGCTGAACACATCAGGAAAAAACTGGAACTGAGGATGAATGGGGGGCTAGGTGTGGTGTGTGACCTTTTGCAGCCATCAAAAATATCACATACAACCCCATGCTAGAATTTGACCAATCTTCCAATGCTCTTGAGGAAAATGACACTGAGGCTAAGGCAGGCCTAGAAGAATTGGATTAGTGACCCGAGGAATAACCAAAAAGCTGATCTCTTGATGAAGTGCCCTCCCATGCATGACAAATGGGCAGGTTTTAATGTAAATGTCACCCTTTATCACCTTATTTCATCAATGCCCACAATATATAAAGGCGGGACAAGAGGTTCTGTACAAAATCCAAATTCAGAGACTAAAGAAGCACAAATAAAATTCACAGCTACTCCGGAAAACAGAATGCGAGAATTTCTTGAAGCTTATTGTGGATTTTAAATGACACAGGCATAGATACTATTTTCAAATATATAGAGTACAAAAAAAGAACCTAGAACAGCTCTTTCTTTACTGTCTAGTTTTCGGATTTTGCCAACTTATTCTGACATTCGGCAATCATGTGCCCGTGAGTTTCACAATAAAAAGACACAAATTTTTTTAAAAAGGATTATCTCATTCTTTTTGAGACAACTTTGAATGTACAATTTGCATTGGTTCCTCAACTTATAAATCTGGGAAGGGGAGCCGCTGCCCCACAGGGTTTTAAAAATGGGGTGCAGAATTTATTACCTGAAGGGAATATCCACATTAAGAGTGAGATCAAATCCTCAACGGATGCAACTAGTTCTCTTCAAGTCCACTCATTCTTAATACTTTAAATATGTGAAGAAAATCCCTACATGAAATTATACTTAAGGGTATGTTTATATAACATCTGATAAAAGTTCTTCTTTTATTTCTCTCTTTATATATATAATCTCTCATATATAGTTATAGTTACATTTATATTTAGATTGATTTCTACATATATATACTGTATATATATATATATATATATATATATATATATATATATATATATATTCTAAAGTGGCATCTAGTTAGCCACAGATATGGTTACAAAATAAAAATATGGGTAGTTATATTGGTAAATATTGTCCTTTATATAGAGATATGTATTCCCAAAATAACAGGAGTCTTGTTTTGTAAAACTGTGTCATGTTCCTTTAAGATACTTATTATTATTGTAATTGCCATTATATATACATATATATATATACATATATATATATATATATATATATATATTATTTGTATTGTTATTATTTTATTACTTCTTGATTATTATTATTATTATTATAATAATTATTATTATTATTATTGTTTATAAGTTGATTTTATGCTATATATATTCAATATTAAAATAATACACTGTAGTATGTACAGTATTGAAAAACAAGTGGCGAATATGTACTGAATATAGAAAAATATATATTCTGCACATACATTCACTTATTTATAATAGGAATGAGAAATGGAGATAGAATCCAGATGCAGCTAATTAACTGACTAATTGAGAAAGTCCTGGAGGTATATAGGGAGAAAAAATGGAAGTGTTCTCCAGTCTTGAAAAAGTCCTGATCAAGTACCGGACGAATCATGTTGACCTATGCTTTCCAGGAGATCCTGAATAGATGCTCATATCACTTGCATGCTGCGAGCACTTCCAACTATAATCCAAAACCTGACCTAAAGACCAAGGGAAACAGTTTTAATAAAGATATAGAACACCGTACAGATTATACTCGACAACCACCTTGGAGATACAAGATAAATATTCTGTCTTAATAATTTGTGTATCAAGGAGGTGTGCTACCTACTACCATTGATCATAGGTACAACAAAAACAGGAAAAAGAGATAGTATAATGTGCAGTAATCAAGTAGTTTATCATAGATTACTAAAACTTAACTTTTATTAGGTATATATTAAGAATATATATATAGTCCCTCTAAAGATTCGTGGATGGCGAAGTATTAAAAATAAACATTAAAGAAAGAAATTAGAATTAAAATAATATGCCAAGGGTCATGTCACTTAATTGGGCAGACTAATATTATTATTCTCCTCTCTAAGAATCAACTGTCTATAGACCAAGGTTATGCCTTTGTTTTATTCAGAGTGTTGAGTCTCTTCTTTATACATGTAGCTCATGTGAATAAATATTATGTTATCCAAATTCTTTGTTGTCTCATTTATTTATATCCTTTTAGACAGCAGATACAATAATAACCATGTGCTGCAGGTGGATGTTATTGGCAGTTACTAGCACAATTCTGCTGGATAGAAAATGGCAACCTTGCTAGTATCTGGTTGTATCAAAAAATGTTGCGATCTGAATTCACTCTACAGGGTCAGCAATAATGTGTCAGTTTATCTAGCTGTTCATATTGCTACTCTCTTAGTGTGCCAGTCAAAGGTGTGAGCGGCACCAACTCAGGAATATCCCGAGTCGGCGCCGACTAAATTCCAGGTCTGATCCGTATAGGAACCCTGTTCCAACTCCGGGTCAGACCCAGAATTTTGGTGGAAAAGGGGTATTAGTGTGCCAGTCAAAGATATAAGTAAGTGCACATTAACACATATATGACATTCCCCAACAAAGATTATAGACTGGTACAAACTGTATCATATGTGATATATTTCTCATTATTCACATGATAATCCTTTCAGCAAAGATACCATGATAACCATGTGCTGCAGGTGGATGTATTCACTCTGCAATATCAGCAATAGTGTGTCAGCCTATCTCTGCTGTTTATATTGCTACACTCTTAAGGGGCCTATCCATTAGCAGATAAATTTGAACGATGAACGATATATCGTTCAGTCGTTCAATTTATCTGCTAATGGATAGGCTCTGAATGATAAAAATGATAAAAATGCGCACTCCCGCAGCCAACAAATTTGGTCTTTTGTCTCTCCAACATGTTGGTCAATTATCGTTTATCGCTGACAGATATTAGAAATATATGTCGCGGTAAACGACAAACTATTTTTTTAATGAAAGTGAATAGAAACTTTAAAAAAAATCCACTCCACAATGATGTCACGCAATATCGTTTGTCATTCATCGTTTGCAAAAATCTGTCATGTACATGACAGATATCTGTCACCGCAGCCCCAGGAATTTTCAAAAGATAAATCTTTTGTCTTTCAGGAAGATCTGCTAATGGATAGGCCCCTTTAGTGTGTCAGTCAGGGATATCTGTCTGTTTATATTTTATATCTCTGCTGTTTATCTTACTGCACTTTTAGTGTGCCAGGCGAGGATATAATCAGGTGCACATTATCACATATGTGACATTCCCCAACCAAGATTATAGACTTGTACAAATTGTATCATATATGATATATTTCTCATTATTCACATAATTCCATCTATGCCTGTTATTTATGAACAGGGGATATAGATCAATATAGATTATATCAAGTGTGACATTCCCAACCAGGGAATATAAGCAGGTATAAATTATATCATGTGTGACATTTGCCCTTATTCACACAATGGTTAATTCAGTGCCATTAAACTGCTTTGGTATCTAGATATTTATTCATCAATGATTCACCACTTTATAAAGGCACACATCCACTAACGACAGGCAAAAGACTGCACGATTTACGACATTGTAATTGTGCAGTTGTTTGTCTGTCTTTGATGTGCCTTCACTGAACGAGCAGTCGTTCAGTGCAGGCTAATCAATCATCTGCAAACATGCTGAACCTGACGATATCGTCAGGTTGTTCAGCATGTTTGCACGATGATAGATGTCTAAACGACCAGCAGGGCGCGCATCGCTGGTCGTTTAAGACATTTTTGCAAATGATTTGCAAACAATTTATGAACGATTGAACGATCTTTATATAAGTAATTATGGTCACATTTATTAACATCAAACAGCATACACATTTCCAGAGCACATTACATCAGTGCTCATTGACACCACAGTTCTTATAGGTGCTTGTAATTATGTCAGACATAAGTTGTTATAACTTTTAGGTATCAGAGCTTGCTGCCCCGCAATGCGTGTTCTATCTAAGCCGTAATCGGCATGATTTTTAGCATGTAGTGAGCAGAGCCCTTATTTTAATTTTTTTATTATTTATTATAATCTTGTTAGTTTATTTTGCTATCCCTGACTGGCACACTAATACCCCTATTGCACCAGAGCTAAAACCCGGGTTATTGCAGGGTTAACCCTGGCAGCTCCCTGGTGTAAAAGGGGAAAGGGTTGGATCGCCGGGTCGAGTGACCCGGCAATCCAACCAAGGTAAATAGCAGGGTTTAACATGGGCGCAGCCAGTGAAACCCTGCTGTGAGAACAGCGCACTCCAGGTCACGATGACCTGGAGAGCGCTGCTAGCCGGCCAATTGGTCCGGCTACAGTGGTGCTTGGAGATGACGTCATCTCCAAGCGTCCACTTTCGCACCGGGAAAGTCGGGTCTTTGCAGACCCGACTCCGGTGTTAGCGGCGCCGACTCGGGAATATCCCGAGTAGGCGCCGGCTAAATTCCGGGACTGATCCGGATAGGAACTCTGGCCCTGATTCAGAGCCGGACGCTCTGAGAGAGCGCTCGCTCTGAATCAGGGCCGGCTTATTTTTTTTTTTTTTAACGGCCTCCTGGCCGCTCGTATAGCTGCGGCTTGCGACGAGACCCTTGTGGTAGGGTCTCATTGCCGCAAGCCCCAGAGTGCTTTCGGCTCTGTTACTTGTTACTCTGTTACTGTTACTCTGTTACTTGGCACTTGTGATGTCAGTGGGGCCGGCCCCAGATGGTAGGCGTTCCCATGGGAACACCTCCTTCTGGGCAGCCACGCCCCCAGCCCGCTCACCAAAGGGGTTGTGCTGTCACTCAACATCAACAGCACGCCCCCTTTGGTACGAGACCCGGAGCGATGGTTTGCCTGTCACTATCCGGGTCTCGCGCATGCGCACGACGGAGCTGGCTCCGTCGTGCACATGCGCACTGGGCCACCATCGACCCGCTTGTGAGCGCATAGCGCTCGCGAGCGGGTCTGAATCAGGCCCTCTGTTCCAACTCCGGGTCAGACACGGAATTTAGGTGGAAAAGGGGTATAAGAGTGTAGCAATATAAACAGCAGAGATAGGCTGACACACTATTGCTGATATTGCAGAGTGAATACATCCACCTGCAGCACATAGTTATCATTGTATCTGCGCTGAAGGGATTATCATGTGAATAATGAGAAATATATCACATATAATACAGTTTGTACCAGTCTATAATCTTTGTTGGGGAATGTCATATATGTGTTAATGTGCACTTACTTATATCTTTGACTGGCACACTAATACCCCTTTTCCACCAAAATCCCGGGTCTGACCCGGAGTTGGAACAGAGTTCCTATCTGGATCAGACCCAGAATTTAGCCGGCGCCGATTCGGGATATTCCTGAGTCGGCGCCGCTCACACCGCAGTCGGGTCTGCATAGACCCGGTTTTTCCGTCGTGAAAGTGGACTCTTGGAGATGATGTCATCTCCAAGCGCCACTGAAGCCGGACCAATTGGCCGGCTTGCGGCGCACTGCAGGTCATCAAGACCCGGAGTGTGCCGTACACACAGCAGGGTTTCACGGGTTACTCCCATGTTAAAACTTGCTATTTACCTGGGTTGGATTGCCGGGGCACTCGACCCGGCGATCCAACCCTCACCCCTTTTACACCAAGGAGCTGCCCGGGTTAACCCTGCACTAACCCGGGTTTTAGCTCCTGTGTAAAAGGGGTATCAGAGTGCAGCAAGATAAACAGCAGAGATAGAAAATATAAACTGAGATATCCCTGACTGGCACACCAAGAGTGTAGCAATATGAACAGCTAGATAGACTGACACATTATTGCTGACCCTGTAGAGTGAATTCAGATCGCAACATTTTTTGATACAACCAGATACTAGCAAGGTTGCCATTATCTATCCAGCCGAATTGTGCTGGTAACTGTCAATAACATCCACCTGCAGCACATGGTTATTATTGTATCTGCTGTCTAAAATGATATAAAGAAATGAGACAGCAAAGAATTTGGATAATATAATATTTTTTCACATGAGCTACATGTATAAAGAGGAGACTCAACACTCTGAATAACACAAACGCATAAACTTTGTCTATAGACATAATAGTTGATTCATAGAGAGGAGAATAATAATATTAGTCTGCCCAATTAAGTGACATGACCCTTGGCATATTATTTTAATTCTAATTTCTTTATTTAATCTTTCTTTTTAATACTTCGCCGTCCACGAATCTTTAGAGGGACTATATATATATTCTTAATATATACCTAATAAAAGTTAAGTTTTAGCAATCTATCTATAACTACTCGATTAGTGCACCTTATACTATCTCTTTTTCCTGTTTTTGTTGTACTGTAGACCAAGGGCACAGTGACGTAAGTGAAGGGGAGACCGTTATATTGCTGAAGAAGCCAGAGACCTATTTGCCCAGCAAGCCCTGTCCGATACTTACAGCCAGCGGAAACTGCCGCCCTTACTATTTCGGCACACTCAGGCTGGACTGCTTTTGGAGAAGCCGGAGTACTAATTGCCCCGCAAGCCCTGCCCACTGCTCACAGGCAGCGATAGCTGCCGGTTTTACTACTACTTATTGGTACATTCAAGCCAGACTGCTGCCGGAGAAGCCAGAGTACTAATTGCCCAGAAAAATTGGTCTGATAACAGCTAGCGGCAACCACCGCCTTCAGTACTATTAACCGGCACACTCAGGCTGGACTACTGCTTACAACGACTGTTGCATGCCATATCTCCTGACCGTATTTGTATACCATCTATTTAGGGTGGCCTTGCAAATTGTGTAAAAAATTATATTGGTTGCATGAATATACGGATAAGCCAATAATGAGAAATATCCTTATATTTTATTACTGGGATGCCTGTATTCATTTAAACTCGCTTGCAGAATATAAGAGTGTGGAATTAATTAAAGCTACTAAACTTAGATATTAAGTCACACTAGCTACACAATTAATCAATTTATTTATTTATACTATAGTGCAATATTAGAGCATCTATATATCCAGAATATGAATTTATACCTTCTTCTTGTATTATTATCTTGCTGATGTTTATGTGTTATTATTGTATATTAAATTGAAACTTTTTATGATTAAATAAGCCTCCTGTGCATTTTATCAGAGAGAAAAAAAAACATTCATCATATTTACATAGATAACTGTTGTTTATTTCCACCTTGCGCAGTAACTATACGTTTTATTTGGTTGTTTTCGATAATTTGTTTGGTCCTAACTAGACCAAGATTGTTACTAGCAAGCAGGTGGTATATATACATAAACAATTGTATCTTAGTAGACGCCGGGTATTGTAGCTTTAAAACTGCAAAATGTCTTCTTGTCTATTTCCTAGTTATACCCAAGGCTGCTCTAAAGTGTGCATCTCAACATAGTTTGATCTCTGCTGAATCGGCAGAATTTAGAAGTTACCATGAAAGAAAATCTAGGCATGATATGTACTTGTCATCTATAAATGTAGAAAAATTAATGACTCAGAGTCAAATAGGAATCCAGATATGAATATATTATTTTATCAATTGGAAATGAGGAATTGGTGGGACAGTATTTCCTTACAAAAATATTTAGATGAAAAAATTGTCCCTAGAGGTCTAAGGATTTTTAAATATCTATCAATTAATGACAATCTAGGTTTACAAAAGGAATGGGATGAAATCCTGGATCACTGCTCATTTTCTCTTATTAGACTCCTAAATAAATATAGGAATGATAGAGTTACTAAGATAATTGATGAAATAGAGGAAACAAAAGATGACTTACTTAAATTTAAAGAACATATCTCATTTAAAGAAAAAAATGAGCAAATTAACAACAGAGTACAGAGATTTAAAAGAGAGAGTACAAAATAAGAAACAAAAATTAATGAGAGACCAACAAGACTACAGAAATGATAAAATTAGAACCTATAATAAAAAAGGAGAGATGTTAATAATAAAGAACAACATACTTTTAAAAGAAACTCCTACCCTAAAAAAGAAAAAGAAAAACTATATACAAAACAAATGAATTGGAGAAATAGCTCCCCAACGGGTATGAGGAGAAATAGATCTACTGATCACTACCCTTATAGGAAAACTATTTCTCAAGAGAGAACATACAAACCTTCTAACCCAGCACCTAGGGAATGGGTTAATTCCACAGGGGATTTTTTTCAGATGAACAAATATCACCATCCAAACCCTTATGAAACTCTGTCCAACCATACTCCAAGAAGAAAACTCAGAGAAAGAGAGGAAGAAGAGGGAGAGGAAAAGGAAACAAGAAAAGCCAGATACAGATAGATACCATAGAAATACACAATTTGTCCTCACAAGAACTTACTGATAATCAAATTAAATTGCTAAAAAAATGTTTAAGCTTTGCCCCTATGAAAGAACCAAATATATTTTTTGGTTATTTTTTGAATTAAATAAATTTATCAGAGACCTATGTAGAAAACGGTACTTTGCTTCAAAATCCCTGAATAAAACTAATAATTAGAATTAGAGTGCCTATTGTCTTAAACGATTCAGATCAAGAAGGGTTATCATGCCTAGAAGAATTATTAAAAGAGAACTCCACAGAAGTTTTGTTAGTTGATGTTGATGTACAGAAAAAAAAAGCAAAATTTGCAAAATTTAAAAAGAAATCAGAGTTCTTTCCACTTGAACATAAGAGTTCTGCTGTAAACATCATTTATAGCAAAACTCTGATTGAATTCAAAACACTATGCCAAAAGGTAGATAAAAAGGATAAACAAAGATACAGTCCTTTGTTGTTTAAACAAAACCTATCAAAAGAAGAAAGGATAACATTAAAACAACTAAAAGATAATAGCTCTCTTGTATTGAGATCAGCGCATAAGGAAGGTGGAATCATCATTCAGGACAAAGCTGATTATAACTGTGAAGCTAACAGACAGCTATGTGATGGTAAATATTACATTGTTCTGCCTGGTGACCCTACTACTAATTATTATCAAGAATTTGACAATATGTTGGTTGAGGCTAAGGTTGAGAGCGCTATATCCGAGGAAGAATTCAAGTTTTTGCAGTGTACACACCCTATCACTCCGATATTTAATCATTACCTAAATTAATAAATCACTTACATCAACTCCCGGGCGTCCTATTATTTCAGGTATCGGTTCAATCACTTCTAATTTGTCACATTTTGTGGATGTTCATTTACAAAGCCATGTCGCAAATCTAAAATCACATTTAAAAGATACTAAACAATTCTTACAAAAGATCTCAGAAATAGGCTGGACAGAAGGATGGGTATTTCTCACCCTAGACGTCCAAGCATTATATACAAATATTCCCCATCAGAGTGGGGTAGAAGCGGTAAGACATTATTTGGAAACTGATGAGAGTTTCACAGAGAAGCAACATGACTTTTTATTAGAATCCATTTTATTTTTACTCATTCATAATTATTTTTTATTTGATAACACGTATTATTTACAAGCACTTAGGACGGCCATGGGGACTAGGTTTGCGTTGAATTTCGCGAGCTTATATGGAACAGCCCATATAGAGATAACCTGTCCTCTCTGGCCGTTTCATTGATGATTTCTTTATTATTTGGAAAGGAAGGCAAACACGTGCACAAAATTTTGTTCATTATTTGAATAGCAATATGTCTAATCTCACGTTTACTCACACTTTTAGTTATGATTCTATTAATTACTTGGATATCGCGTTCTCAATACAGGATGGTGTCGTGATTCCATCTAATTATGTCAAACCTGTAGGTGCAAATAATTATTTGCACTATAAAAGTGGACACTACAAACCCTGGATACAAAATATTCCAAAAAATCAAATTATAATACTAAGACAGAATTGTGCTGATAATTATGATTTTTATGTCCAAATAAAGGAGATGATGACACATTTTTTGGAGCAGGGGTTACCCAGAAAATCTACTTGATAATGCGAAACGTTATGGTAAATCTATTAATAGAAGGGATCTTCTTATATATAAACATGAAACAGAGAAAACTATAGACCGCCAAAAAAGAACCCAAACCAAAAGTGTGACATTTATCTCTAGATATAATGTAAAGTCAAATAATATCAAGAGAATTATATATAAAAACTTTCCGATCTTGTTACAGGATCCTATACTAAAAGATTGTGTCGAGGGGAAACCTAGAATTCCGTTCAAAAATAAAACAAATCTTAAGAATTTGTTAGCACCAAGTGAACTTGTTAAAAAAAATTAGACTCCGGAAAAACATGGTTACCATCTAAACCTGTGGGGATTTATAAGTGTAATAAATCTATTTGTTTGACTTGTAAACATATGGTTAATAAAGCTAATAATGCCGTTTCTACTGTTAATGGAACAATGTTTCTAATCAAACAATTCATGAATTGTGGAACTACACACTGTGGACCTCATTCAGAGTCGGTCGCTGCGGCCGCACGGTCGTATGCAGCCGATGTTCGCTGAACTGCGCATGCATAAAGTTCGCAATGCGCGTGCGCAAACTATCTGTTATGATCAGAAATTTCTCTCTCCTTGAACACAGCCAGGTCGTTAGTTTGAGTGACAGAATTTACCGTTTGTGGGTGGTAACAGGGGAAGGTGCTTGAAAATGGGGGAGTGGAGATCCGAACGCAGGCGTGCCTAATTATGCGAATGGCGTTTAATGGGAGTGCATAATTAACAAAGTAGTGTCATGGCACATGTGACATGGGAGGTTGTACACTGACTTGATCGTAGTGCTTAAGAGAGGGTATGGTCAACCTTAAGCTCTACGACAAGCTCTGATGGTTACGATTAATCTTTATATCCCAGGAGATGACGTGTGTTGTGATCGAGAAGGGGGCGTGATTTAGTCTTACGACCGCTTCTTACCCTCGGTCGTTCAGCTAACGATCTTATCTTAGGACCGCAACTTGTGATCGCTTCATTTGCATATCCGGCCCCTTTCCCCTACGACCGTGCGGCCGCAACGACCGACTCTGAATGAGGTCCTGTGTGTATGTGCTTCAATGTCAGTGCTCCCTAAAATACGTTGGTCGTACTACCAGATCTGTGAAAACAAGGTTTAGGGAGCACCGATGGAATATTCTAAATAAATGACACACACATAGTGTATTACATCATTTTTTTCAATATCATGTTAGTAATCCATGACGATTTTAGCAGTGGAACACTTTGGGAAACTAAAAGGGGTGGGAATAGGTTTTGTCAAATTATGTATAGGAGAGGCGGCATGGATTTTCAAATTAGACACTCTAAGCCCAAATGGGCTGAATGAGGCACTAGACTATGTGTCATTAGACTCAAATATTGGATCCATGTTGGTTTCTCATTATCTTTAATTTTTTTGATCGTTTAATTTTGACCCTCTAATATTGTATGCTGTGGTTCGCCATTTATGTGAGGGACGACTGTCATCACATTTAACTGTACTAAGACAACATGGGCATCAAAGAAAAGGAATAAAGCAGTGAATTTATAAACTTCATCGAAGATGTCATCTAAACTGGTGGCCTTATATACTTATAAAGTGTATTTTAAGTAAAATAATGAGAGAGGTTTTTCGATGGGGTGCGAGGGACGTCGGTCGCCGCACCACATTGAAATTACTCTTTCATCTGTTGCCTAGTAATAGAGGACTTTCTAGCTTCAGATTAAATGTATGGTAAAATCAACAATATATACAAGAACATATATTATATAAATTATTACATGTACTAGATGTAGGGAAAAGGGTTTATATATAGTATAGGAATGTATTGTTTTAAAAAAACGAGGACAAAGGCAAATTTATGGGATTTTTCTATATGTGTATATATACGTGAAGAAAATCCCTACACAAAATTATACTTAAGGGTATGTTGATATAAAATCTAATGAAAGTTATTATTTTATTTATCTCTATATATATATATAGTCTCTCATCTATAGATATGTTTATGTTTATACTGATTTCTACATATACATATATACCTGATTCTAAAGTGGCATCTATTTAGCCACAGATATGGTTGCAAAATTAAAATATGGGTAGTTTTATTGGTAAATATTGCTCTTTATATAGAGATATGTATTCCCAAAATAACAGGAGGTTTGTTTTGCAAAATGGTGTCATATTTCTTTAAGATTATTATTATTATTGTAATTGCCGTTATATATATATAATTTTTTTTATTTTTAATGTTATTATTATTATTTTTTGGATTATTATTGTTTATAAGTTGATTTTATGCTATTTATATTCAATATTAAAATAATACACTGTAGTATGTACAGTATTGAAAAACAAGTGGCGAATATGTACTGTATATATAGAAACATATTTGCTGCACATACCTTCACTTATTTATAATAGGAACGAGAAAAGGAGACAGAACCAGATGCAGCTAATTAACTGACTAATTGAGAAAGTCCTGGAGGTACATAGGGAGACAAAATGGAAGTGTGTCTCCAGTCTTGAAAAAGTCCTGATCAAGTACAGGACGAAATGCGTTGACCTATGCTTTCCAGGAGATCCTGAAGAGACGCTCATATCACTTGCATGCTGTGAGCACATCCAACTATAGCCCAAAACCTGACCTGTAGACCAAGGGCACAGTGATGTAAGTGAAGGGGAGACCGTTATATTGCTGGAGAAGCTGGAGAACTATTTGCCCAGCAAGTCCTTTCCGATACAGCCAGCGGCAACTGCCGCCCTTACTATTTCGGCACACTCAGGCAGGACTGCTATTGGAGAAGCTGGAGTACTAATTGTCCAGCAAGCCCTGCCCACTGCTCACAGGCAGCGGCAATTGCCGCTTTTACTACTACTGATCGGTACATTCAAGCCAGACTGCTGCCGGAGAAGTCGGAATACTATTTGCCCAGCAAGCCTGGTCTGATAACAGCTAGCGACAACCACCGCCTTCAGCACTATTGACCATGCGGCAATTGCGACTGTTGCATGCCATATCTACGGACCGTATTTGTGTACCATCTAATTAGAGTGGCCACGCAAATTGTGCAAAAAATTATATTGGTTGCATGAATATATGGATAAGCCAATAATGAGAAATATCCTTATATTTTATTACTGGGACGTCAGTATTCATTTAAACTCGCTCGCAGAATATGAGTGTGGAATGAATTAATGCTGCTACACTTAGATATTAAGTCACACAAGCTACACAATGGGCAGAATTCAATTGTTTACGCGGTCCCGATCTCCCATCTAAAGTGACAGGAGATCACGGGCCGCTATTCAATTATTACCATTTTTCGCGCTGATCGCACCCAAAGTGGTCGGGTTTAGCCGCGTAAAGCAGCTACCCCGACCAAAGTGCTGGGCGCGACTGCAAAAAGTGATGTTTGGCCGCCCAAACAGGACACTTTTCGCACATTTCAGCTCTCGCCTCCCTGGGGCTGCGAGCTGAAATGGAGCGCTGATAGCTGAACACGCCCGACAGGAGCAACAATTGAATAGCCCTGTCGGGCGATATGGGGGCAGGAAATAATTGAATTCGCCCAATGAATCAATTAATTTATTTATACTATAGTGCAATATTAGAGCATCTATATAACCAGAATATGCATTTATACCTTCTTCTTTTATTATTATCTTGCTGATGTTTATGTGTTATTATATATTAAATTTAAACTTTTTATGATAAAATAAGCCTCCTGTGCATTTTATCAGAGAGCAAATAAACATTCATCATATTTATATAGATAACTGTTACTTATTTCCACCTTGCGCAGTGACTATATGTTTTGTTTGGTTGTTTTCAATCATTTGTTTGGTCCTAAGTAGACCAAGATTATTACTAGCAAGCAGGTGGTATACATACGTAAAAAATTGTATCTTAGTAGACGCCGGGTATTGTAGCTTTAAAAGTACAAAAATTTCTTCTTTAAATAAGCCGCTGCAAGAAAGTGGTGACAACGGCCTTGTTATTTTCAGAAAGTTTAGAAGATAAGATACTGCTCTGAACTGGCATGGCGGAGCAGTAGGAGACCAGCTGCAGGTGAAGTCACCCTGGAAGGTTTATCAAAAAACATTTTTTAAAGATTCCGGGAAGGCAGTACAATAATGAAGCAGGAATTAATGGCACTCCCACAAGGAAGACATCCAGGCAAGTGCTTGATCAGCAACAGAGAAAAAAAATGAATGTTTCTTTTTCATAAATTGATTAAAGAACCCACAACACTTCTTATGATCCCCATCATATATTGAGGCATTATGAATATGAAGATTGGAACCACCCAATGTAGTTTGTAATGATGACAATGGGAGGTGGGGATTGGCTTCTACATTCTCCATAACAGAAGGCATCCAGGCAATGGGCCATACTTTGCAGATACTGCATAATCTACTGCTGACACACCTCCTGTTTTTCAGCTAAAGAAATTAAGTGCTGAAGTAAATTCTTCAAAAAGGGACTTCCTGCAGCATTTATCTTTCTGTTCAGTGTGTACTATCACATTTCTGTGTGGATTGAATGCTGACAAACCATGATTTGCACAGGAATCCACATGTTATGGCCCTCTAACTGCCCCCCCCCGGAGGTGACAGTGTGGGAGTGCAACAATAGCAAGGTCTAGGTTCAACAGGCTAGAATGTAGTCAAGGAATTTGAGGTTAGAGTCATGAGCAAAGTATCAGAACTGTGGGGCAAGCCAAGGTCAGAGGCACAAGCTGGTAGCAGAACATTCTTGCAAGCAGAGGTTAGGGGCTCAGGCAGAGGTTCGTTATCAGGAGCAAGGAGGGTTAGGTTCACGGAAGCAGAATCTCACAAATTATGTGCAGTGCAGAGTCAGGCTGCAGAATTAAAATTTGTAGCAATGTGATGTGAATAGTAGTGGAGCGCATTGCTATGGGAGACACTGCAGCTAGATGTAGCAATTAGAAGTTCACCTGGAAGTGCCTGCTTGGGAGAGCTGGATGATGGGCAGCCTACTGTGCATTAGAGTGGGCCAACAGGCTATGCCACTTTACCCAGTAATATGGCACCTAGTGCCAATTTGTGATACATTTGCATTTAAGTTCTCTTTCTTGGAAATTCAATAAAAAATTACTTTATGGCTCTCTTGGGGAGGAGATCTTTGCCGTATGAGGATAAATAAGCCAAATAGTGCTACTTTCTGAAAAATTCATAGGGCCCTATTTATCAATCATCACCCTTTTTACATTATATTAGTGTCACCTAAATGCATGAAAGGGCATTTGAAGTAGATTTTCATAAAATCTACTCCAAGCCCCTAAATGTGCATAATTTTTAGTAAGCAGATCGTATTTCCCATAATTGTAATGTACTAAAGAGAATTGTGAAAAAATTCAGGTGCAGGGGAACCCTGTTATAATAATGCCACCTGGAGATGGCGTTAAGCAGGGTTTCCTCAGCTCACCTAATCTAACTCAGCCTTTCCTGCCTGCTGGTAGGGAAATCAGAGCCCGGAGTAGACTTATGTGATCAGCCTGCATGCCTGATAGACCATAGTGCTGTTCACAGTGAAATAAAAATTAGAATAAAAAGAAAAAAAAAACACTTATCTGCACCTAGACCAGTGATCATCTGATTGCTGTACCCGGTTATCTGATCTGTAAACTGAGATGCTGTGCTGCATCTTCAGTTTACTGCATCAGATGACCAGGGACACAACCGCCATCAGATGAATGGCTCATTGAGGACCTCACCAGGTCATCGATCAATTGAAGGAGGTACTGTAAGGGGTAAATTTACTAAGAATCGAGTCTGGCCAAGTTTTTTGTTTTTTTCAACTAGATTAGCATCGCTGAAACTCGGGTGATTTGAGACTCCTGAAACTCACAAATTTACTAAGAAGTGAGTTTAGCTGAGAGTGAGATGGCCGATGGTGAAGTAGTTTGAGATTTCTCCCCCGAGTATCAAGTTTGGAAGGAGATTACTCACCCGAGCTTGCAGTGTCTTCTCTCTGAAAAACTCTCCTGAGCAAGCAGCCTGCACATATCAGTGAGATATGTGAAGGCTACTTGTGTTTTGTACCTGTAAAAAGAGATCATTGTTAAAAAAAAATGACGTGAGGTCCCCCCCAAAAGCTTAACCAGCCCCAGACTTGTCAGCCTATCCTGGTACCTAAAATTATGGGGAACAGGACGAGTAGTGTTCCACCATAATTTAGGTACCAGCACCAGGCTCCAGGGCCAGTCCTGGTTTTATTTATAGGGGTAAAAAAATATGTGTAGAGGTTCCCCTATAATTAAAACCAGCACCGTACCCAAAACGACCAGGGTGTAATGCCTCACGGAGACCCTATTACCGGGTCTCCAGGGCCAAAGCATTCTCACCGCAAGTTGGTCAGGACAAGCCGGGGATCTCAGGAGAGGTAAGGACCCCTAAAAAAGGGGTCCCTCTCTTCCAAAACCCCAGGCCTGGTCTGAAGCACCCCTGGGCTGTGGGTACGGGGGTAATAAAGTGTTAAATTGAAAGAAAACTATTGTATTTTACAGTGGAACTACAGACGCCAGCATACCTGCCATTTAGCACTTGTGGAACTACAAGTGCCAGCAGGCAGCTGGCACCCATACCTCTACTGTAAAATAAATAGTTAAATAAAGACATAACACACACACAGTATACAGTAACAGTTTAATACACACAGAGGCGTATTTCCCTATTGGCCAGGATGGCACTCGCCAGGGGCGCCAGCCGGTTGGGGGGTGCTGGCACCGCCCGGCAGTGCCACCCGCGGCCAGCAGTAGCGGAAACCCCCCTGACGGACCAAATAGTTTTCTTAGAGATGGAGACAACTGTCTCCGTCTCTCCATCTGCCACAGGCCACCCACCATAATCAGAACTGCCCGGCCAATGCCTGTTTAGCTGTCAGCGCTTCCGCATCATACCACCTGACGCAGAAGCACTGACAGCTGAACCGGAAGGGTTCGGGCAGCGTGCCTGTGCTGCAGTTAAAGACCTTTCAGAGGGAGCATGTAATCGTGGGAGAAGGCAGATCACGGCCGCCCAGCAGCCCGGCACCTAGGAGGAGGTCCAAGCAGCAGAGCCCACACGTGTGTGTGTAAGTATGCTCTTTGTGTGTGTGTGTTTGTAAGTATGCTTTGTGAATGCTATGTGTGTTGTACTGAATGTTGTGTGTGTATGATCAGTGTGTATGTGTGTGTATGTATGTATATATATATATATATATATATATATATAAACCCCCCACTGAAAATCCTGCGTTCGCCACTGGCCAGTTCTGTCAAAAGTCTGATTGCTCAGTCATAAGCATCATTGCTGGACAGTGAGGGAGGGGGCGATTAATGCTATTTTGCCAGGGGCACTCAGACCTCTAGATACACCTCTGAATACACACATACATCATTCACACATACTCACCTGCTGCCAGATGTTCGCGTCCACTTGTCCTCGTAGATCCCATTGGGAGTACCTGAAAAAAAGATCCTATAGTCACCTCCATCCTTGTGCTGGTCTCCGTAGAATCCAGGGGGGTCTTTGCCAAAAAAACAAACCGAGTACGCGATCCATATACTTACGTTAGCGGTGTATGTGTGTGACCACTTACACCGCTAACCGGCTCCCGACTGATCAGTGAGAACTGTCAGGAGCCGCCAGCCAAGCAGCAGCCGCTCTACAGTTAGTGGCTGCTGATTGGCTTCCGGCTTCTGACACACTGACCAGCCCAATTGGGAACTGTCAGGAGCCGGAGCCAATTGAAAGAAAACTATTGTATTTTACAGTGGAACTATAGGTGACAGTTAGCGGTGTATGTGGTCACACACATGCTAATGTAATTATATGGATTGCGTACTCGGTTTGTTTTTTGGGCAAAGACCCTCCTGGATTCTACGGAGACCAGCGCAAGGATGGAGGTGAGTATAGGATCTTTTTTGCAGGTCCATGCACACGGATTTCTAATTGGAGAAGTGGACAGACCAGCTGGCACAGGTAAGTATGTGTGATTGATGTATGTGTGTAATAAACTTGTACTGCCTAAGGTGTGTGTGTTATGTCTTTATTTAACTATTTATTTTACAGTGGAGATACGGGTGACGGCCGCCTGCTGGCACTTGTAGTCCCACTGTAAAATACAATAGTTTTCTTTGATTTTACACAATATTACCCCCGTACCCACAGCCCAGGGGTGCGGGGAAGAGCCCCGGGCTTCAGACCAAGCCTGGGGTTTTGAGAGAGGGGGACCCCATCTCCTCTGAGATCCCTGGCTTGGCCTGACCGGCTTGGGGTGAGAATGCTTTGGCCCAGGAGACCCGGCAATGGGTCTCCTGACTGTGGCATTACAGCCCAGTCGGTTTGGTTCGGTGCTGGTTTTAAATATAGGGGGACCCCTACGCATATTTAAAACCAGGACTGGCCCTGCAGTCTGGTGCTGGTACCTAAATTACAGTGGAACCCTAACTCGTTTTGTTCCCCGTAATTTTAGGTACCAGTACAGGCTGACAAGTCCAGGGCTGGTTAGGCTTTTGGGGGGGACCTCACATCTTTTTTTTTACAGGCAGAAATATACATGGATCACATTGATCTGTGTATGTTTCTGCCAAACTCGCAGATCACAGGCATGTGAATTGATTTCACAACTTTTTACAGGAGTGTTGTCCATTCTCATGAGAGTTTAGAAACTCATCTTGGTAAATTCCAGAATCCTATCTTCACTAGTGAAAAGGTTCTCGAGTTTTGATGGTGAATTGAAGAAAGTTTGCTAACTCTCCTGTAGCAAAGGAGATTTCTCTCCCGAGTTTTACATTAGAAAATTTGCGAGTGGAGAAAATGCCGCTAACTCGAGCAGAATTGACTAATTGTCAATTTACCCCTAAGTATAAGCTGCTAGCGGGGTTAGATGGTGGCGGTACATGCACAGAACCATTCTCAATGTTTTTGTGTGAAAAATACCCTAAAAAGTGTGCAGAGAGGATGCACAGGCACAGAGCTTTCTAGCAAACTCTGGCCCTGATTCAGAGCCGGAAGCTCTTTCAGAGTGCTCGCTCTGAATCAGGGCGGTTTTTTTTTTTGTTTCGGCCTCCTGGCCACTCACATAGCTGTGGGTGACCCACAGAATATGCGAGTGGCCAGGTGATGGTCACGATGGTCTTGACCATTGCGACCATCGGGGCTTGCGTTGAGACCCTTGTGGTAGGGTCTCGTTCCCGCAAGCCCCAGTGAGCTTTCGGCTCTAATAGAGCCGGAAGCTCAACACTGATATCACTCGTGATGTCAGAGGGGCCGCCCCCAAACGGCAGGCATTCCTTCGGGAACGCCTCAGTTTGGCCAGCCACCCCCCCTGCCGCCTCCAAAACGGGGCGAGCTGTCGATCAACATTGACAGCCGCCCTTTTGGATGCGAGCACCAGAGCGAGTGATTTCTCGCTCGCTCCGGGGCTAGCGTATGCGCAGTGCGCACGTGGCATGTGCACACTGCCCGGCCATCGACCCGCTTGCGGGCACATAGCGCTTGCGAGCAGGTCTGAATCAGACCCTCTGTTCCTGCATGCGATATTTAATACATCCTTGCGATTAATTCAAATATTGCATTGCAGAATTATCACAGCTACATCTGAGATTGTGATAAATAGTGTCCATAGGGGCCTATTCATCATGACATACTTATCACTGATAATTATGTTATAAACTCGCTGCGAGTTTAAAAGATGTTTTGGAGGCATTCATCAAAACGCTATGCGCAACATCTCCACTTCTAAAAAACCCACACTTTAGTAAATACTGAATACCCCTTCAACTTAGGAAAACTAGTAACCACATAATAATTACTGTCTATTGACCATAGAAGGGTATATTAAGGATTTGACTCCGTAACAGAAAGATAATTATAAAGGTTGTTTTCAATGGTCTCAGGGTTTTAAGGCTATGGATCCAGAAATTTTCATGTTGACATACTGTACTTTTCTATATCTGTCTTCCCCGCTTAGAGGGGAATTCAATTCAACGCGAATTGAATAACGCCAGGAGGGAGCTCACGGAGCTATTCAATTCAGTGCGCTGTTATGTCGGAGAATGGCAGTTCTCGCAACTTAACAAGGGTGTTAAGGCGTGAGAACCGGCATTCTCTGACTAAAGTGCCAGGCGCGCAGCTGTTTGTCTCGCTGCGAGGGATACTTAAGAATCCAACTCGCAACAGGGGAAACTGGACATCGGAGCAATTCATCATTGCTCCGGTGCAGGGACAGCTACTACGCAAAGCACCTGAGGTCACAAATGCGCAAAGTTGCCAGGGAGTTAGTGAGGAGGTGGTGGAGGGATCCACTCGGATTCCTCTTTGCAACCCCAGAATACCATGTTACATATCTTTATTTTCTGATAACAGAAAACCATTAAAATTCTGTCCTAGTTTGTTTTTTATCCTTAAAAAATGTTTCTGAAAATCTGAAAATTATGACTTTTTTTTAATCGACAACCACAGAGACACTAAAAAAGCTGTGTGATATTGAAGTAGCGAGCTGTGTGTGTCTATTGCCATACCAGACTGGTATATTTGGCAACAAGACTGTTACATGATAACATAAATTCCCAAGACAATATTGAATAATTACCGAGTGCACTTATCTGAAAACCTTAAGTGTAATGTAAATAACAAGAACTGATATGACACTGTGATGTTTATCAGTAAGTAAGCCTAGTGATGTTTTCTTGAGAACAATGCACTTTACTGTATAAACATGCTTGGTTACATTTATTATACAGCACTTTGCAAAGCTGCTGCATTGAAACAGTGGAAGACGTGGTTGCTTTGCAAAGCACTGCATAGTGATTTTAGCTGCCAGAGGTGTAGCATGAAGCCAAGGTACCTGGAGCAAGCCTATGCAATGAAGAACTTCCCATGTACTGAATTTGGATAAAGCAGGCATACAGTAACTACCATGTTAGGCTAATTTGAAGTGAAAGAACAAATCATTAAATGGTAAACAGAGACCCCCTTCTGCTGTATAATACATGCACAAATGATTATTTAATCAGTTTTATATTTCATACATTTTATGAGTGAGAAAAGTATCTAAAGAGTTTATAACAGATATACAGTAGGTTGCAATTTTACACGCCAAACCTAGGACCTTGCAAATGAAAAGTAATTTCTAGGACTTGTGTCATTGTCCATTGCCCCTAATATGACATCATACTCCTGCTCATGTTCTATTCATGCCTCCAGACTCCTCCAAAATCCTATTTTTAATGCAATCAGAATAATCCACATGCCTATTTCATGTCATCAGAACCGTACACCTGCCCCTTTTATGCCACAAGACTTATACACAGGCCTATTATATGCCCCTCCATTTGCCCATTTTATGCTACCAGACACCTTCTTGTACCAATTGTATGCCACCATACTCCTCTACATGGCATTTTTATGTCACCAGACCCCTCCATTTGCCACTTTTATGCCACCAGACTCATCTACATGCCACCTTTATGCCATTTACCCCACCACTTGCCCCTTTTATGCCACAGACACCTCCACATTCCACTGTTATGCCACCAGACCCATCCACATACCACTTTTATGCCACCTCTCCACATGCACATTGTATGTCATTACACTCATTTACATGCCCCATTTTTGTCACGAGACCCCTTCAAGTGCCACTTTTTTTTCAACATTACCCTGCCATAGGCATTTAGTATGCTTTTACACTTCTCCTCATGCCCCCATTGTGTATGATGTAGCAGTGGCTAGCTCTAACCCTCCATCTAGTGCCTAACCCTAACCCTCCCCCTAACCCTGGTACTTATCTTTGGGATCCCAGCAGTCGGGATGTCGGCAGCGGTATTCTGAAAAGGGTCAAGATTCTGGCGTCAGCATTGTGAACGCCGGAATACCTGCTGTCTGGAACCTGACTCACCCAAGACTCCCTATTGTATTATGTTCTTTTATCCCCTCCCTCTCATTTGTATTGCACTACTGTATATTCTCCCACCATCTAATTTCCAAACAGATTCAGTGCACTTATCAGTTTATTTGGAACTTACATGCACAAAGCATTAAGCCTCAGTGAATTATGTCCACTTCTGCGCATTGCTGGCAATCAAGCTGTCACTGGATCAGCTTCAATCATGCAAAGTTTGGATGTCATAGCAGTTGCTCCTCCCGTTCCAACTCTGCCTTCTCAGCTCACTGTGAAAGACCGCATCATACGGCGTCATTAGAAGATGCCCACATGACCATGACCTGAAAGTTGTAGCCTTCAGGAAGGGAATCAGGCACCTAATGAGTGTCCTACATTACCATCAACACCAAACAGCACCCACCACTACCTACACACCTGCCATGTCCCTGATGCTTGTGATAACATTTGTCTTGATTAGATGTATCAAGCATCATGTTTTTTCATTTAAATATTATATGTTATATAGAGATGAGAGGTTTGGTTTTGCTGAAAACTAATTATACCCAAAATTTGGGGTTCCAACTTGAAACGAGTCCCGGCTTGGACCACTTTGGGGTTTTCAATAGAACCAAGTCCTGACTTGAGCCTTCTCGCTAGGTTCGGAACTTGGATCTAAAAACCAGATCTCGTGTATTTTGGATTGCATGTAAGTCCCTCTCTCGTGATTTCAGGTGCTGTAAGGTGGTCAAAAGTGACTGACAATGATTGGAAATGAATGTTATTGCTGTTAATAATACTGTAGGGACACAAACAAATAAAATTTACTTGATTTTAGCATTTTTTTTAGCACTTTTAAAGGGATCCAAAGCAGAACAAAAACACTTGAGGGTGGCTTTGCCAAAACCAAAACAACAATGATTTAGAACTAAAATCAAAACTAAAACACTGGGGTCTGCGCACATCTCTAATCTTTTACAGTAAGAGGATGAAATGAAGTATAATCAAGTAGATTTACTGTATAAGGTGTTTGAGATACAGAACTTGTTCTGTACATATAACTTGAAAATAATTAATAATTTGTACAATGAATATACATTTTTGCAAATCACCACATATGTTTTTATGTAAAGCTGTTTTGTAATGTTAAATCAATAAAGCTACAAAGTAAAAGGAAAAAAAAACACTGGCAATATAATAAATCATATAATAGACTATTTCACTCACCTGTTCCTATGACAGCAGAGAATATGCATGCAGCAATGACTGGGAGCCTCATCTCTTTTGAGCATGTCAGGATCTTGTCTGGACTGATTATTTACTTTGGCATCTGCTACTTGTCCCTGGAGAGCAGACACGTTGAGATAGCTATGTACATTTTCTCTGGAGATGTGATGAAGAAAATAATATAATAATAATTCTATATATTTTTCAAACAACATCAATCTCATTGGTTAAATGTTACAACCTAAGGGGGAGGGGGGTCTCAATTATTGTGCAGAAGTGAAAATGTAACAACAAAGTCCAATCTCCTACTGCTTTAGTGCCAATTTTTTAAAGAAAAAAATGACTCTTGCTCTTAAAATAAATAATGCAACTTTCAGCCTCAATATATTTGGTTTTTATTAATCAGAATAATTGTAAATGCTCTTCTCTGTCAAAATGCAACATGGAAGCACAATGTGGAATCTCTAAAGACTGGGACAAGACTTTGCCACTCTCAGGTCTGAACTACTGGACAGTTTGTGGAATAAAAATGGACATGTGTCTCTCTGCACAACATGGAAGCCCCAGAAAATGTGTTTTGTCCAGCCCTTTATCTATGTTAATAATCTCAACCCAAAAGCTGTACTCATTTCTGTACTGCTGAGCAAAACAGGTTGCACAGGAGCACCTACTGTACTTATTTAGTTGACAATAAAAGTCTGAATGAGCTAAAGGACATATCTCTGTTTAAATAATAAAATTATGTTATGCACCATCATGTATATATATTGCTGTATACAGTACCTGCATGTGTGGGGACCCTCTGGTCATACTGTAGGTGCCCACACCCAAGAGCTATCTGGGGCAAAATAGCAGTGCCAGTAAGAAGTGTATGTCAGATGAGGAATCGGTATGTAATGCCGGTGGATCAAATACCGACATCCCAACAGCTAAAGGTAAGTACCCTAACCCTCCCCTCTCCCCCATAACCCTAACCCTCCTTTAGGGGTGCCAAACCCTAACCTCCCTCTTAGTGCCTAACCCTAACCTCCCCCAGGGGTGCCTAAACCTAACCCCCTCTCCCTGCACCGTAAACCTAACTGTCATGGGCGGTGCCTAACCCTAACCTCCCCCCTAGTGCCTAACTCTAACCCCCCCTTCCCCTAGCCTAACCCTAACCTTCCCCGGGGGGGTGCCTAACCCTAAGTCCCCCCCAGGGATCCCTACACCTAACCCCCCCATCCCTGGGCTGTGTTATACAAGGACGATCAGGATGGCGGGGGTCGTTCTACCGGCATCGGGATTAAGATAGGCGTTGGCATTTTGACGCCTATCTTAAGTCCCTTGTCGGACAGGACTAGTTGAAATTTAGACTGGCGGCATCGCGCCCACCAGTCTATAAACTACATCCACTAGATTGAACACCACACCACCATACACAGTGACAGGAGATATATTACTTATACCAGTCTGTAACCTCCTTTCATGGTGGTGCAGTGCTCAAGGAATTTGGGCACCAGATCATCTCTATCAAAAATAGAATTACTGAACTCTCCATCTCTGTCTCCAGCCCAAGCTTAGCTGCAAATATTTTCATAGTCCATGGACAAAAGTAGAGAAACTTTAAGAGGAGGTGCGGTTTCCACAGACTCCTTGGTTGCTGGCGTTCTCCAAACTAACTTGCTTTGTGTGAAGGAAGACTTGCTGGGTGAAATTGTTATTGCAAATAGAGGGTACTCACTGTGCCAGTACGAATAGCAATGAATAAATGTGTCTGAGTGTTGTCATGTAACACAAGGAGGCTTCTTGTTAAAAATAGAAATGTCTACTATATAAGAAAAACACAGTTAAATATATCACATGCAAGATTAAAATAAAGACACCAACCAGTTGCACTCAGATATGTACAGTAGAACTTGATAGTATAAATTGCATAAAAAGTATTCAGTAATCTGCATTGTCCTTAGATCATGCCATAGGTCTTATAGTTTTCAAAAATTAATATACTGAATAAGAAATCAGTCAATTTTACAATTGAAAAATGGGTAATAGATGCTAATGCAATGGTTACAGTGCATAAAATACTGTATTACAGAGCTCTATGTGAGAGAGATGTGTCCTCCATGCTGATAATTGATATTTTGTATATGTGTGGTCTTCCACATTAGATACAAGATACAGGTGTGTCAACATACATCCATCCTCCATGTGCTACAAGTCGCATTACACATAATGAATGAGCGCCATGCGACTCTGTAGCGCCAAGTGTCTTTTCGTGCAACTTTTTCCCTTAAAAGGTGTCTTAATAGCAAAGTGGTGTAAAAAGAACACTCAAGCAGCTTCTGCTGGTTAAAATGATACGTGGCATGGCAATATTCTGTGTGTGACCCCCACTTGTCCCCACCCCAATTGTCATTTCGGGTGCCAGCAGGCTTTGTCTGCTGCCTGTCTGTGAGCTTGCGATCGTTTTGTTTATTTTACCAAGACCTACTGTCAGTGCTAGATAAAGGTTCATGTGGGCCTGGAGCTGAAATGTATGATGGGCCTATTGTGTATCGCAGCAGGGGGTGTGAAAAGCGTCACAGGGATGTGAGTCGTGATGTGGGAGGTGTGACTAGTGTTGTGGGGTTGTGGTCTGCGCAGGAGATATATTAATAGTGTAAATGTGAGAGTCTAAGAACAAAGGGAAACACTCCTTGCTACCCTAACCAGACAAAAAAATGTCTATTTATTTATTTATTTTCAGGGCCACATAGGACCCTTTCCTATGGAGTTTCCCAGACATGCTGAGGCCTTCCACTTCCCAAGTGAAGTGTGCGGTCAAGATGGCCAATGACGTGATTTGTGGGGATCAGCATCATTGTGGCCCCGTCCCCTGTTTCACAAAGCTGATTTGCTGCATTGTGTAGCAAGGGTGGGGCCATGATGAAGTGATTGTCCCATCATGCCCACTGTATCGTGTGAAACAGATGAAGAACTGCAAGCTGTCACAAACGGCCCTCTGTGATGATATATGAAGCAGTGCCATACTATTATTGCAACCCCAGGCACCCGTAACTGCCTGTCATATGTGGAGAAGACCCAAACAAGCTGCCAGGAGAGGCAGTTAAAGAATATTCAAACCCAGTTGCACAATGGACATCAAGAACAAAGTAGTGATGAATATAGAGTAAAAATGTAGGCACTCCACAGACGGGTTGGGTACGATATCCCAACGGTCACAATACCGGCAGTGGAATAATGACGATCAAATTCCCGATTAATTTTAGTGAGTATTCTAACCCTAACCTACACTTCCTGCAGCCTAACCGTCCCCTTCGGCAGCCTAACCCTAACTGTCCCCTTTGGCAGCCTAACCCTAACCATCCCCTTTGGCAGCATCAGCCTAACCATCCCCTCTGGCAGCCTAATCCTAAGCCTCCCCTACTGCAGCCTAACCCTAACCGCCCCTCTAGCAGCCTAACCCTAACAGTCCTATTTAGCAGCCTAACCCTAAATGTCCCCTTTGGCAGCCTAACCTTAACTGTCCCCTAGTACCTTACCCTAACCCTAATACTAACAGATGGGAATGGTAATCAACAATTAGTTGAGAATAATAGGGTTTAATAGCTCTGCTGTTTAGTTTATGTATGAGGGATCCTAGACAGGGTGTAAAAGGATGTGTGAATAATGAATAGGCAACAGTAACAAAGGGTGGGGGTGGGGAAAGATGAGCAGACAGGGATAAGTGTGGGGAAGCAGAGGGGGAAGGGGGGATGCTGGTAGTTGCGAGAGACCAGGGTTTGTTTGATGCTGTGAAAATGACGGTCCTAGGGATTGTGAGGCACTGCTGCCCGGGTGCTCCGTGTGGGTTGGAGTCTCACTGCAGTCAGTGCTGTCTGAGCGGTGCAGACTTTATAAAAGCCGTGCCTCGGCCAGTGTGAAGCGGTACCTTTATAGTTGGAGGATGAAGTCCTTCTCCGGCTGCAGGGTGATCATGTGTTTCTCCCTCTCTCTGTAGTTACCGGATGCGCACAGACCAGGCAGATGGACCATGTACAGCAGGGGTGATTTGGGCAGTGGGCACTACATCTGCTGGATTTGGAATGAGTGAAGTGACGTCATGCGGCTTTGAGGAGGTGTCGGCACATAACTCTATGCAGTGCAGGGAGGGCTAGTGATACCTTCCAATGCTCTGCTGCTTCCATGTGTGTCACAGTGTGACAGTATACCCGGTGTATGAACCGCAGGTGGTCGGAGAGGGGAAAGATGGGACAGCAAGGGGGACGGCAGCAGGCAGGCTGTAACAGGAAGAATTTTGTTATCCTGTATACAGCAGATCCTATGGGCCTATTTTGATGGGAGGGCCTGGAGCTGTAGCTCCACCCACCCCATTGTTAATCCGGCCCTGCCTACTGTAGGAATTCTACTGGAGAAGAGAACCAACCTGCTTCAGGGAGTAGGTAAGTATGTAGTGTGAGTGCAGATGAATGAATACATTCATGTATAATAAAGACTTAAAATATACGGTGTCCGTGTACTGTGGTTTGTTTAATATTTATGAGTAAGGATACATGTGAAGCCGGCCTGCGGGCACTTGTAGTTATAAAAGTGTCAAAGAGCAGACTGGCTGATACCTGTAGTTCCACTGTGAAAAACAATATTATTACTTAAATGTACCCATTACCTCTGCACCTGCTGGCCAGGGGTGCAGATAAAAGCCCTGGGCTGGCTTATGCTCGGGAGGGGGGACCCCAATTTTTTTTTAGGGGGATACAAACTTTAATACTTTGGCAGAAGGACCCTACGCTGTGTATCCTCCCGCTGTTGCATTACAGACCCGGCTGGTTTACCCTTGTGCTAGTAAATTGAAAATAGGGGGAACCCCAAGCCAGTTTTCCCCTGATTTTCCATGATCAGACCAGGCTAAAAGGTCCAGAGCTGGTTATAGATTTAGAGGGGTGGGGGGGGGGGGGTAGCACGCTGTTTTTTCCATTTTTTTTAGCTTAGTTTAAGCCTTAAGAAGCATGCACAGAAAGTGATCTGTGCATGCTTCTCCCAAACTCACCTGTGCCTCCAACAGGTGCATTGCCTAGGTGCATTTAAACTCTTTTTTGAAGTTGATTTTGAGTTGACTTTCAAAACAACCAGTAGTAAATGGGCGCTATATATAGCCATCTGTTTAAAAGTATCAATGTTTGGGTCGATGGTCAGTTTTTGGGTCGATGGTCAGTTTTTGGGTCGGTTTTGCCTTTGGTAAATCTCCATTAAACAAAATCGACTCAAAAACTAAATCGACCTTTAGTAAACATACCCCCTGCAGTACTTGCATTTATTTGGGTGGTACTGAACATTACTTCCTTGTAGCTGTGCAATCCGGTCCATCTCTGAACCACTCCCTATAGCCTCCTTCTGTTCCATCTAGACTTCTGCCCAGGGATACGTGGCATCACATTCAAGGTTCATTACAATTGGAGTATGAGAAGTTAAAACAAGTAGACAAAAAAAATCACCATGTTGTTTTTAGCCTTATTTACTTTTACATGTGTCTACCTGTCTTTACGTACTCATTGCTCAATGCACAAATTCATCTAGAATACTGTATGTAAAGGTTTGAAATCTGTTTTTGTTTCTATGACGTTGCTGATTGCATAGAGAAGTTTGTGTTTTTTTTTTTCATTTTAGATGAGTTCACCTATTATAGACTGATACTGTAATAACATTTCATTCAGTAACTTTAGCAGATACTGTACGTTGTTTAACAGATGCAGCATTTCATGACCACATGATACAGGCAAATGTGATGCCACCCGATGTAAACCTGCTCTGTTGATTGAACTCTTAATTATCAGTAACTACAGTGCAACTATGTTCAACGTTTAAAGGTTATTTCATGTCTGGTGTCTCAACTTAAATTGTTCATTTTGGCAGATCCAATAACAAATTTTAAATGAATTCATGAATACCTAGAGCCTAATGTAGAAGACTGTAATGTGTATATCCCAGGACAATTCTGGCAAGATACTGTAGCTGTTAGATTTAACAAGTGATTTAGGGCTCTATTAACTACAATAAACATTGGGAATACAGACTGTAGTGTGATACTACTGACTGTAATTGCGAATTCAGGCAATATCACAGGGACTTACTAAAAATCCCTTGCAGGGACAGAGCTTGCGATAAAGCTCTGTCCCTGTGAATCCCCTCCGCAGCCTTATCATGGTATTTTCACAAAAAATACTGTGACAAGTGCCCGCGCATGCGACGATCGGCCGCCGCTGCTACCTCCCCCCGGTGCTAAGCCCCACCACCTGGTGCTAAGCCCCACCCATCACGATCGCGGACCCCCCCTGCGACCCCCCCTCCCTTAACTGCATGATCCGGGCTCCAGTGATGTCCTCCATGCCTCCGGTCAGCTGACATCCCATACTGCACTGGGACCCAGTCACCTGATGACCGGGCCACAGTGCAGTATGGGAGACCAGCTGACCGGAGGGAGGACATCACCAGAGCCCCGAACTCCGGTCCCTGGACTCAGGTAAGTTAATTTTTTTTTTTACTTTTGTTTTGCAGTGTATCAGCGTGTGGTCTGTTTTTTCACAATTTATTTTTAGTAACTTGCACACAGATCGCATTTCCCATTACAATTAAGGGAAATGCGATCTGATTAATAAAAATTCTCTTTAAAAATAAGTGATACTGAGGGGTTGGAATAGAATTTTACGAATTCTACTCCAATTGCCCTGTAGTAACTTTAGGTGAAACTAAAATAATGTGAAAAGGGTGTGAAAACACCCTTTTTCACTTTATTTTAGTAAAAATAATGATAATAAATAGAGCCCTTAGTCTTAAGGCAAAAATAAATTGGATTTGCCATAAAATTACAGGGTCGGGATGCAGCAAAGTGAAAAATTAGGTCAAACCCAGAAAATGTGTGTTTGACCACATTTCTCATATGTACCAAGCCTTGGAGTGCAATAGGGGCTTGGTTGTGATGGGTAACGCCATCTTCCCGATGGCGTTACCCATAGAAGCCTATGGGCTGCTCTCCGCAGAGTGCTGATAGAGGGATCCAATCGGATCCATCCCAGCACCCCCCGCAGCATGTGCATCCTTCTGTGTATGCGTAGAAGAATACCAGTGGGGCTTCCGGGTCATAGACCTGGGAGTCCCTCCACCGTACAGGACCGTTCGTACCAACAGAGCAGTCCTTTGCGGGGATCGTCATGCATACCGACGTTACCTACGCTGGCATGCATGTGATGGCCAGCGCAATGCATTGCATTGCAAGTGCGATACGCCATGCACCCCACCCCAGATGTGTCCACATACATCTAGCCTCCTTGTGCGTTTAACAGCCCTTCTAGTCGGGCCATGCAGTAGCGTGACTCGGCAGTGCCAAGCAACTTTTTGTGCAACATTTTCCCTTAAAATGCATCCTGCCTTTAATCTGTGTGACTGTGGCTGCATCTGCATGTGAAATGTTACATTACAGTTTTACCGTCGCTGGCACTGTAACATAGCATTTTGTATGCACATACAGCCGCAGTCGCACACAGAATATACTGTAGGCATGCCGCATATCATTTTAATCAGCATACGTTGCTTGTGCGTTCTATTCACATCACTTTGCGAATAAGACATGTTTTAAGGGAAAAAGTTGCACGAAAAGATGGTCTGTGCTACAGAGTCGCACGGCGCTCACGCGTTATGTGTAATGTGACTTGTAGCACACAGAGAATGTGTAATTACCTCTTTAAATCTAATGGCCTGATTCTGAGGTGGAAGTAGATGCAGCGGTGGCTGCATCTTTTGCCACCTTTGGGTCGCTTCTTTATGTTAACACGCTACCAATTTGTAAAGAACTGAGACGCCAAGAGGGGGAGGGGGAGCGGGTACAGATTACCCGAGCCCGGGCTTCCTGAGGGGCCCGGCGGGGGCCCGGGGTCTGACGCCGCCCCCCCTCCCTCACAGCAGCCCAGCACAGAGCGTGTGCTGAGCTGCAGTGGGAGACTACTCATGGCTGCTGAGCAGCAGCCACATCAGTCTACTATGCCTGTGTGGGGGTGCGATCACACTGATTGCGCCCTCCCTGGCTTTGCCCCGGTCTGAGGGTGCTCAGAGCGCCCCCCTCGCCAGCGCGCTGCTGAAAATATATGTTTTTTAAGGGGGCGTGGCCACGCCTCCTGCTATTAGGCCACGCCTCCTGTTACCCAGGCCCGCCGCGGCTCTTGGCGGGCCTGCCCACATTCAGCATCTTATAACAGTGCGTTTCCATCCTGTGCATCTTTAGACGCGCCATAGGTCACACTATCAAAACTAGGAGCGGCCCTATGGCAGGCGCAGTTTCTAAACTGAAATATGACCTCCTCTGTGAGTGGCTGTTCCTCTTTAAATGCAGCCACTTTCAGCAACACACCCACATCAGCTTCACCGCCCCTATGTTACCTCTTGGGAAGACTCACTAACATTCTGTGCACAGACAATAGGGACACATGCACTGTGTGACCCAGATGCACGTGTAGACTTAAAACATCAGCCATTGGCGGGTGCCATTGACCAGGGGTCGCCGAGAGGGGGCGGGTACTAATTACCTGGGCCACGGCTTGCTGGAGGGGCCTGGCGTGGGCCCCTCCCTCTTTCCCTCTTATATCACAGCAGCCCAGCACACGCTACTGTGCGCCGGGCTGATGGGGCTCACAGCGCCCCCTCTCCCCAGCTGTTTTTTTTTGCCTAAGGGGACATGGCCACACCTCCTGTGATTAGGTCACACCCCCTTTTACCCGAACCCGATGCGGCTCCTGGCGCGCCTACCATTAACACTGCATCCATGTATGAATCAGACCCATAGTGTATGTGTTTCGCTCATTAGACTTTAATTAAAAGTGAAGAAAACTTTTTTTAATTTATGTCTCAATTAAATCAAAAGATTATAGATAGTGAAATGATTTGAATATCATTGTCATATGTTGCTGCTATTTGACAGAAAAATAGGCAGATACTAAAGTTATAAAATTGCAGTAGTAGAGCGCGGTCTAATCAATAGATGCAAATGTTCACAGTTAAAAATATATATACTTTAATTAATAATAACCTTAATGAATCGCATATAGAACATATACACACATAACATACACAGGAAAGACCATAAAAGTGATAATTGCTTCTACGTTAGAATACATTTTCCAGCCTAGGTGAAATACCTATATATAAATACAGAGTATGTAACTCATAGCACCGTCACATACAGGGGGTTAATCTTTCAGTAATGTAGTTAATTACACATTCAAAAAATGGTTATAAATGATTGCTAGACAATCAGCATAAATACAGATAAAAGACAATAACATACAGAGGTCCATAAATATTGGGACATTGACAGAATTTTCATATTTTGGCCTCTATTCACCACCACAATGGCTTTGAAATGAAATAAACAAGATGTGCTTTAACTGCAGACTTTCAGATTTAATTTGAGGGTAATTACATCCAAATCAGGTGAACGGTGTAGGAATTACAACGGTTTCTATATGTGCCTCCCACTTTTTAAGGGGCCAAAAGTAATGGGACGATCAACTCAAAAGCTATTTTATGGACAGGTGTGGGCTATTCCCTCGTTATTTCATTATCACTTAAACAGGTAAAAGGTCTGGAGTTGATTCTAGATGTGACATTTGCATTTGGAATCAGTTGCTGTCGACTCTCAATATGAGATCCAAAGAGCTGTCACTATCAGTGAAGCAAGCCATCATTAGGCTGAAAAATCAAAACAAACCCATCAGAGAGATAGCAAAAACATTAGGTGTGGCCAAATCAACTGTTTGGAACATTCTCAAAAAGAAAGAACGCATCGGAGAGCTCAGCAACACCAAAAGACCCGGAAGACCACGGAAAACAACTGTGGTGGATGACAGAAGAATTATTTCCCTGTTGAAGAAAAACCCCTTCACAACAGTTGGCCAAATCAAGAACACTCTCCAGGAGGTAGGTGTATATGTGTCAAAGTCAACAATCAAAAGAAGTCTTCACAAGAGTGAATATAGAGGGCTCACCACAAGATGTAAACCATTGGTGAGCCACAAAAACAGGAAGACCAGATTAGAGTTTGCCAAACAACATCTAAAAAAGCCATTACAGTTCTGGAACAACATGCTATGGACAGATGAGACAAAGATCAACTTGTACCAGAGTGATGGGAAGAGATGAGTATGGAGCAGGAAAGGAACTACTCATGATCCAAAACATACCACCTCATCAGTGAATCAGTGAAGCATGGTGGTGGTAGTGTCATGGCGTGGGCATGTATAGTTGCCAATGGAACTGGTTCCCTTGTATTTATTGATGATGTGACTGCTGACAAAAGCAGCAGAATGAATTCTGAAGTGTTTCGGGCAATATTATATGCTCATATTCAGTCAAATGCTTCAGAACTCATTTGAAGGTGCTTCACAGTGCAGATGGACAATGACCCGAAGCATACTGCAAAAGCAACCAAAGAGTTTTTTAGGCTAAAAAGTGCAATGTTATGCAATGGTCAAGTCAATCCCCTGACCTGAATCCGATTGAGCATGCATTTCACTTGATGAAGACAAAACTAAAGGGAAAATGCCCCAAGAACAAGCAGGAACTGAAGACATTTACAGTAAAGGCCTGGCAGAGCATCACCAGGGATGAAACCCAGCGTCTGGTGATGTCTATGCGTTCCAGACTTCAAGCTGTGATTGCCTGCAAAGGTTTTGCAACAAAGTATTAAAAAGTGAAAGTTAGATTTAGGATTGTTTAGTTTGTCCCATTACTTTTGGCCCCTTAAAAAGTGGAGGCACATATAGAAACCGTTGTAATTCCTACACCGTTCACCTGATTTGGATGTAATTATCCTCAAATTAAATCTGAAAGTCTGCAGTTAAAGCATATCTTGTTTGTTTCATTTCAAAGCCATTGTGGTGGTGAACAGAGGGCAAAATATAAAAATTCTGTCAATGTCCCAATATTTATGGACCGGACTGTATATATATATATATATATATATATATATATATTCTTCTATTGTCTCACGAACATGTCTATAATAGAACATATGATAAAAAGGCACATTCGATATGACAGAACCAACACATCCCCTGCCATATCCCTGTCTCCATGTTTAACATGTTTCGTCTTGTGCGATACTCTCCTTCGCTATATAATTGTTCCATCCTATATGTCCTTCTCTGTATGTACGTTATGTCCTCTACAATTTCTTAATAATCATACAGTATCTGCTAGTATTAACATATATTAATTATCTGCTCTTCTATATATTGTTGTAGCCTTGGTTTTTGTGGTTACGTCTTGTTCTCCCAGACTCATTTTTTTATATAGTGATTATATCGTTAATGGTATTACCAGAATATCCCATTTTTTTCCATAAGTACTGTTATATTAGTGTCTTATTATATTAAGAGTTGGTACAAATAACTATAAAACTATAATTAATAGATTAATAAAACAATAGATATTTATGTATATTGAAAAATATAACAATATATAATGTATGTTGATACCTTAAATATAATTCATAAGCTCATAAATATTTTTTATTATTTTTTCTTTTTTTTCTTTTTCTCTCTTCATATAAAGCTCAACTGAATGATTATAGGTTGTTTTAGACTCATATTTTTATAATGGGATGTCCTAACTATAAATTCATTGTGAAGTGGACATATCTCATTATTTACATTATATTTATAATTTTCCATTTATGTAAGTTATTATTACTTGCTTAATATTTTTGTTGGGACATTAGGCTGATTATATTTGGATATTATAATGAAGTTTATATGTAATTTAATAATTATTTATTTACTAGATGTTGCTAAATGATTGTTATAATGTGTATATTTTATATAAGCTGATATTAATTAATTTTTCTGTGTTAGAAATAACTTCTGTGTCCTCAGCACAAACAAGATTAATTAAATTTACCTCTGCTAAATACGAGGTCAGACTACTAATGGTAAAAAGTGGCTGTCCAATTATCCAATGTCTTTGATTCTGATGCTATTTATATGGCTAAGCAAATAAAGTAGAGCATTCCAGCTTGAAAAAGGCTACAGTGTAGACGAAACGCGTTGCTGCTCTCACACAAAGTTTTTTTTGGGGACCCTCCCTGTCTGGTCAACTACCTGCTATCCTCTTACAAAAAGCTGCTGACTGCTATACATCACTGGTGTGAAATTCTGTATTATCAGGACACCGCTGAGACAGAGACAGGCCCCGACTGCGGAGTGAGTACACGTGGTCACCTTGGTTGCTGATCACCACCTGCTTGTACCCCACGCCGCAAGCCGCACAGAGACGGGAGCCGCCTGTCACTTCAGCAGTGTCCAGCTGCTCCGTCAAGCTCACCACAAGGACGGAGATCAGCCTTATTCATGGTGCCACCACTATTCGCAGCCTGACTGCTGGGCAGTTCATTGCTTTCATCCCACGTCAATCGGCTGGACAGAGACGGAAGCCATTTGTGAATGTGTTCTCCTAGTATATCCAGGCATCCCTTTGTGTCAAGTTGATCCACTTACAGGTATATTGACACTCTATTCATCCAAGTCCTATATGTAAGGGACTGTATCTTTTTACTCAGTAAAGGTGTTTATACTGGAATATTTGACTGGTCTTATTCCCAAATACTTCTTGAATGATATATACCGATTGAGTGTTTACCTACAATACAGACCATTCCATTATCGTGACAGGACTTATTATATTACTATGAATATTCTACATCTACAGGGATAATTGTAAATCAATACAGACATTGGTTTCTATTTATAAAAGTATTCTGAAAAGAATCTTTGCATCCTTGGATTAGTATAAATACATCTAATGGTGCGTACACACTGGGCGATTAAAGTGGACGACTGAATGATAACGATATCGTTATCGTTCAGTCGTCCACTTTATCGTCCATGTTTAACACAAAAAAGATGAACGATGACGACGACGCGCGTTCCCGCGGGTCGTTCGTCATCCTCGTTCATCGGGCTGACATGCAGGCCAACCTGACGACCTCGTCAGGTTGCTGCATGTCAGGGAATGGGTGAGAGAGCCCGGCGCTGAACGATATCGCTAATGATATCGTTCAGCGGCTGTGCTCAATGTCATGAACGACATTGAGCACAGCCTGCCGGGGACACACTAGACGATATCGCTCAGGGAGCATATCGTCTAGTGTGTATGCACCTTAATGGTGTCGCCTGCATGTCAGCCCGATGAACGAGGATGACGAACGACCCGCGGGAACGCGCGTCGTCGTCATCGTTCATCTTTTTTGTGTTAAACATGGACGATAAAGTGGACGACTGAACGATAACGATATCGTTATCGTTCAGTCGTCCACTTTAATCGCCCAGTGTGTACGCACCATAAGTCTGGGATTGTTTATACTTAATAGATTTTATGTTGCAATTTGTATCTGGCCATTGTGATACTAGGAGTGTATATTAGGAGTCTGATCAACTCCTTATTTTGCATTTAGTTCTGTCATATCTAATGTACCTTTTTAATATATGTTCTATTATAGACATGTTCGTGAGACTATATATATATATATATATATATATATATATATGTGTGTGTGTGTTATCGGGGACTATTTACTAAGCAGTGTTAAAGTGATAAGGTGCCAGCCAATCAGCTCCCATCACTTTCTTATCACTTTTCACTCTGTCTCCTAACACTGCTTAGTAAATAGACCCCACTGTCTTTTATCTGTATTTATACTGATTGTCTAGCAATCAATTATAACCTTTATTTGAAGGTGTAATAAATACATTTTTAAAGTTATGTTATCGCCTTTTGTCCCAACATAAGTATCAGAGTGCAGTTCTTATGTTTTTTTGTTTCTGCTAGTGAGGTTGACAATCACCTTTTTCACTCCTGCATTGATATTTGATTATCCTGCCTGATTAGCGCTAGGTTATATGTGTGTATTCATGTTAGTAAAGCTGACTTTAATTTCAGGCAATCAACACGCAGCAGTGGGGCTGATTCATTACCGTATGCAACTGCGTATGTAATAGTGATTATGCAAGCAGTTAAACTGTGATAGAATGCTAATTCATTGCGATCGTTTTTCCCTCGCAGCACTACATAAGGACGCCCACTTTACTTAGCACACATCCTTAATGTTTAGCAAGAATGTGAAACCATCGGTACAATCGAGTGCCATCGCAGACTCACGCACACTTGCACAAGGTCAGACCTCACTCAGAAATTGCTGACAACCACACACGCTATGAGACCTCAGACTGCGTACGGCATCACAGTGGCTAATTTATGCACACTCCTGTAGTGGCACGCCTGTGTTTCCCTGCCCCCCCAAACCCCGTCACCACCGACAAATGGCACTTCCTGTCAATCACTCTGCAATGGGTCTGCGCAATCCCGATCATAATAGCTAATTTGCGCACTTGCACTGCGATGGATGCGCAGAATGCAACAATCGCCCGATAGCATGCATAACCGCAATTGCGTACAGTAGTGAATCAAGTCAAGTATATTTTGCCATGTAGGGCTAAAACTGTTATGTATAGGCTAGTCACACAATTGGTGTAAAGTAATAAATGCAGTCTTGATAATGCACTAAAGGATGTAAAATGTGCTTGGTGCTTTTTGCCGTGTTTAAACCCTCCGGCCATTAAAATACTCTGTGGACTTAGGGCCTGATTCAGTATGGATCGCAACTGCGATAGCGGCTTCAATTATGCACACAGGGCCTGATTCAGACCTGCTCGTGAGCCCAATGCGCTAACAAGCGGGTCGATGGTGGCCCAGTGCGCATGCGCACGACTGAGTCGGCTTCGTCGTGCGCATGCGTGAGACCCGGATAGCGACGGGCAATCTGTAGCTCCAGGTCTCGTACCAAAGGGGGCATGCTGTCGATGTTGAGTGACAGCACGCCCCCTTTGGTGGGCGGGCCGGGGGCGTGGCTGCCCAGACGGAGGCGTTCCCTGTTAGAGCCGAAAGCACTCTGGGGCTTGCGGCAACGAGACCCTACCACAAGCGTCTCGTCGCCAGCCCGATGGTCGCGATGGTCTTGACCATCGCAACCATCTTCCTGGCCACTCGCTTTAGCTGTGGGTCGTCACCCAGAGCTATGCGAGCGGCAAGGAGGCCGCTCTGAAAACAAGAAGGACGGCCCTGATTCAGAGCGAGCGCTCTGTCAGAGTGTCCGGCTCTGAATCAGGGCCTCAGACTCTCTGAGTTATATGCTAATCCACTGTGATCACTATGCGGTCGCAGCACAACATAAGGATGCCTACCTTACCTTGCACACATCCGTAAACCTTTGCAAGTCTGCGAGACCATCAGTAACATCGAGTACAATCGCAGCCTCACGCACACTTGCACAAGGTCAGACCTTACTCAGGAATTGCTAACCTCGTCGCACGCTATGAGTACTCAAGCTGCGTATGGTATCGCAGTGGTTAATTTATGCACGCCCCTACAATGGCGTTCAAACGCACTGGCATGCCTGAGTTTCAACGACCACCCCCCCTGTTACCTCACACACGACACTTCCTGTAAATCACTTTGCAATGGGTCTGCGTAGTCACTGATCGCAGTGGCTGGTTCGGACATGCGCACTGCGATGCATACACATGCGCAGAACGCAACAATAGGCTGAATGCATGGATAATCACAGTTGCAATCCTTGCTGAATCAGGCCCCGAGTCTCCTCCACACTGGGTGGTTGTCTGTTGTGTGAAGTGTCTCATTACCTGTTATCCTGCTTGTGGATCAGTGGGGAGTAGCACTCACTGTGCAGACATTCTGAGCCAGTGGCGTGTGCTCTTCTGCTGCTGTTAAACTAACAAACTCCTATTAGTATGCTGGTAAGAGTCTCCAGTTACTGGTAACTTCCTCAATCGTCATCAAAGGGGTGTGGTTTAACTTTTTTCTCAGCGGTTGATACTAGATCCGAGTGGGTAAAAGGACCTCTGAAGTCGGAGGAAGGGGCAAGGCAGGTGAGGTTGCAGTTTTACTACCACTTGGACATAGATGAAATGAGCCACCGTGCCCAAAGCATGGAGAGCAAAGTGAGCCTGCAAGGGTACACTTTGGGTCCCAATCTTTGCTCCTCCCCCCTACCATCACGGGACGTCAGAGGTACCTCAGCCCAGTTTACTTTAGACCTAACCATTTCTCGGGTCAATGCCATTTTCTCAGAAGCATCCAACATACTTCAGTTATCTCAAACTCATGTACTTCTGACTAACCTCTCTTTCCTATTCACTTGTATCTGCATTGGAAAAAAGTGGTTAATTCCAACCAACTAGCCTTAGAGAAATGGATAACAGTTTATTATTACAGTATTTGGACAATAATTAAAACAGATGGCTACACTCTCCTTCACTTACAGCTAAAACCTGATCATTGAGCTTTGTAAATTACCAGTGGCCTTTGGGCCTGACGGAGAGTTGTACTTTATTCCGGTGTTCACGCAATTGAGCGATTATTGGTGGTCTGCGTATGTTTCAAGGCTGCAATGCGCATGAGCAGCTAATGAGTTGCAATGACTGTTGCAGTGGAGTCATGTTCCGGACGTTTTCAGAGCGTGTTTCTGGTTCTGTCTATGGTCCAGTACGCAGATAACAGGACTCCGGCGTCTCAATTACGGCAGCCAATCACAGCTGTGGCAGCAATAGCATACAACTCTGATTGAGGCACTTAGTGCATATATAACTTTCTGCACTCAATGGTAATAATGCTTCAGATGCTTCATTTCTGTGACCTATGATTGGTTGACAGCAAACACTGCTGTAGTATACCAGGAAAAAAAAGGAAAACAGCGCTGCTCGTACCTTAAAACAAAAGTCAGAGAATTCTGTATTTATTATAAATTAAAAACTTAGGTCAAACAACATCAATACATTATAACAATATAAACCAAAACATTGTTCTTCCTGATGTTATTGGAAACATTGATGATAGCAAAAGTACCCAACTTTCTTATTTAAACTTTATTTAAACCAAAATGAATCCCTGCAGTAAAATGTTAAGTGAAAATGGATATTTCCCTACGTCCTGGACCTTCAAATTTGAGCAAAAAAGTAAATTCTAAATGTGCCCCAAATTCTGTTTTAAACTTTAAGTACCTATCCAAAATGAATCCCTGTATTGAAAGTTGATTCTAGTGCTTGGTTTTAAAATGGGAAGTAAATGTTTTAATGAAAATGGTAATTTCCCTAAGCTCTGAACCTTCAAATTTGCCCAAAAATGAAAATTCCAAAAGTGCCCCAATTTCTGCTTTAAACGTTAGGTACCTATTTAAAATGAATCCCTGCAGTGAAATAAGTTGATTCTAGTGCTTGGTTTTAAAATGGGAAGTGAAAATGTTTTTACTAAAAATGGAAATTTCCCTAAGCCCCGAACCCTCAATTTTGGCCAAAAATGAAAATTCCAAAAGTGCCGCAATGTCTGCTTTAAACTTTAGGTAACTATCCAAATTGTATCATTATGGTGACTAAAATTAATTCTAGTGTTTGGTTTTTAAATGGCAGATGGAACCTTTTTGGCAGCACATATAAATTCCCCTAAGCCCCATACCCTCAATGTTGGCAAAAATGAAAATGTTAAATCTTTCTTAATATTTGCTTTAAACTTTTGGTTCATTTCCATATTTTATCACTCTGATGATACTGTATAAGTTGATTGTGGTGCCAGGTTTTCAGATGGTAGATAGATACATTCTGGGAGAACATTACATTTTTCCTAAGCCCCGGACATTCAATTTTGGCCAAAATTTAAAATAACAAAATATTCCCAAAATTCTGCTTTAAACATTTCAAAACTCTCCAAAATGTTTGACTGTGGTGACAGAAGTTGATTCTGGTGCCTGTTTTTTAAATGGGAATTAGAAACATTTCAGCAGCGCTTGAAATGTTACCTAAGACCTGGACCCTCAATTTTGTACAAAAATGGAAATTCCAAAACTTCCCCAATATTTTATTTCCTTCTATATTTTAATGCAAAATTTAAAATGTCATTATTGGAATTGGCTATTATAATTCCTTTCTCCACCTCACCACAGCGGAATTAATGAACACAGAATAGTTAATGTCATCCCATCTATATTCATAGGCCAGACATTTTACAAAATTAAGAACTTTAATAAATTCAAAATGCACAAATACTTTGTTGAATAAAATTCCAGGGTTAAAACTTAGCAAAAAAGGGAACTTTAATATTGAAGTGACGGAACTTCACACCACCATGACACTGCCTGTTGTGCTGCAAAACTCTATTTGTGGGAAGTTTCACTGGAACTTTATTGAACTCTAAAGGACAATTTGTAATAAAAATTGCACAGTTTAAACATTGCTGTTGAAAACATATGTTGGCCATGCCCAGGGCCAAATTGCCCACTAGGGAATCCATCTGCTGCCACCACCGCCAGGTCGGTAACTAGCTGGACATTACTCACAGTCAAACTGTTACAAGCATTGGATTTGAATTAGAGATGACCGGGCTCGGTGCTCTAATTTCCCTGCCTGAACTGGATCACTTATCGAGGCAAAACCTTGCGATCACTCTGTCGGATCACGTGATTTTGCATCGAGCGGGCTTAATGCCTATTGGCTGAGAAAGCCATTGGTCATTGCTCTCAGCCAATCAGCGTTAAGCCCATTGAATATGAGCACAGGAGGAAGTTAGGAAGGTGAAACCCACCCATACTCCGCTGCCTGACACTGTCGGCACCGCCGGCACCCACTGCTGCTGACACCCACTGGCAGCATCCCCTGCTGCCGACACCCCTGCTGCCAACACTGCTAGCACCCTGCATTGAGGACACCACTGGCACCCATGCACTGCTGACACCATCAGGACCCCCACACTGAGGACACCGCCGGCACCCTTCACTGACATTGCTAGCACCCCTGAACTGCTGCCCCACGTACTGAGGACACCGTCAGCGACCACACTGCCGACACTGCCACACTGAGGATACCACTGGCACCCCTGCACTGCCGACACTGTCAGCACATGTGCACTGAGGACACCACTGGCACCCCCGCTTTGCCGACACCACTGGCACCTACACTAAGGACTCTGCTGCTACTCCCACACCGATAGCATCCCCGCACAGCTGACACGGTCAGCACTCCTGCACTGAGGACACAGCTGGCACCCCAACTCTACTGCAATCAGGACACTGCCAGACCCCCACTCTGCCAACACCACCACACTGCCAACACCGCTGGCACTTCCGCATTGAGGACACCACTGGTACTCTCGCATTGAGAACACCGCCAGCACCCAGCACTGCATGTCACAGTAAGTGCACTATTTGAGTATCCAACCCACACTGTATAACACACTGTGTCCGTGGTGGAAGCTGAAATGCCACATGTTAGTGCCGCCCACTGCTGTCACTTAGCTTAGTCAGCCAGCTAGCTGGATACAACCTTTTGGCCCTAAACTAGATGAAAAAAATCAATATTGTGAGGTGGTCAAAATTGATTGGAAATGACTGCAAATAAATGTTATTGAGGTGAATAATACTGTAGGAACAAAAACAGGCCCAAATTATGTGATTTTAGCTGTTTTTATGATTTTTTTAAAAAAAAATACAGATCCAAAACCAAAAAACAAAACACGCAAAGGCAGTTTTGTCAAAACCAATCTAGATCGAAAACAAGAGGAGATACAGATCCAAAACCAAAATTCGGGGGTCGGCGCACATCTCTAGTTTGAATGACATATGTCCGGATCAATTATTCAGCGTACTTCAGACCACTGTATCCGAGTGCTGTTCTCAGAGTTCCTCCAGCAAGGAAGTGGCAAGTCCTAGAGCATGTTTTTTTCACTCTTCATGAACAGAGGCTGTTTACATCTAAAGCTGAGTACACATTAGTAGTTAAAGGGACTGATTCGATGGTGGATGCAGTGGTGATGTTGGACCCTACAGAGCGATTATAGGATAAGTGGTCATCCTTACGCACTGAGCAAACTCAGTGTGTGCTGTCTTCAGATGTCTTCAACGTGATCAGGGTTTTGGGAATGAAATAGTCTGTGCAGAACACTAGGGGTCTGATTCAGAGTTGTGAATAGAGAAAGAGATAGCACTTAACTGTGTACCTGAACAAACCATGTTGCAATGCAAGGGATGTAAATACATAATTTTTTTTTATCATGTAGGGTAAATACTGGCTGTTTGGACACCTCCCTCCCAAATCTAAATCTCTCTGCACATTTTAAATCTTCCCCATCTGCAGTGCAGCATGGTTTCACCAAGATGATCAGTTGAGAGAGATATCTCTCTCTATTCCCTACTCTGAATCAGGCCCAAGATCCTAACTTCTCAATCCGACCATTGCAGGAGAAATTTAAACCAATTATTGGCTAACGCTCCTATATACACACTATACAATTATCGGCAGATCACCCCAGTTTAAGAGTGAGTGAGTGAATCTGATTATTATTTACAGCTACATCTCAAAGTAAACTTTATGTGCTGGAATTGTATATCATGAAAGCTGGATTTGCTGCTATAACACTTGAGCACTGACCCATTGCAAGCAGGAATACCAGGATATCCATCCTAAGCCCGTGTTTTCTTCAATTTTAAGGCTACATTAGGGATGTGCGCTGGACCATTTTTGCCGGATTTGGTTCCAATTCGTCGTCCGGCTTTGGATTTGGATTTGCCAAACTGCGGTGTCTGGCTTTGGATTTGGATTTGGATTTTTTTTATAAAAATTTACAAAAAAAGCTAAAATCATATAAATTGTTTTTTTTTTCTTCCTAGAGTATTATTAACCTTGATAACATTAATTTCCAGTCAATTTAGATCACCTCACAGCTTTATAGTATTGTGTTCACCATTATTGGCCAAAGGATGCAGTGAGCTGACTGGTTACTAAGCGACAGAGCAGCAACACAGACACCACAGTTTAAAGCACATCTATGAAACATTGCCACACAGCAGTGGCAAAAATTAAAAGTAGTGCACCCACCCAGTGGGGTACGGCCAGCAGAATCACAGTACTTGTTTACATAGTGGGCTACGGCCCTAGGAGTCACAGTGCTCAATCTTATTCACATTACACCGCACATAGTGTCCCTGATTCACATCACACCATAAAGTAGTAGTAGTGCCCCAGTAGTAGTATACCCAGTAATATGCCCCCAATAGCAGTGCCCCCAGTAGTATGCCCCCCAGTAGCAGTGTCCCCATTAATAGTGTGCCCCCAGTAGTATGCCCTCATTAGCAGTATGCCCCCCAGTAGTATGCCAACCAGTAGCAGTGCCCCAAGTAATATGCCCCCATTAGCAGTACCCACATTAGCAGTGCCCCCAGTAGCAGTGCCCCCAGTAGTATGCCCCCAGTAGTGCCCCCTTACACACACACATACAAATAAAAAAGAAAAAAAAACTTACCTGAATCCTCGCTCCTGCCGCCGTCCGCTCTGCTTTGTCACCCACTGAGGAGGGAGCCGGAAGACGGAGCTCATGAGTGAGCTCCACCCGGCTCCCTCCGTGCAGCAGCCAATGAGAGTCTGTGTGACTCTCATTGGCTGCTATAACAAACACACAGCTGCCGCTGGCGGCAGTGTGTTTGATCTGTGTAGGGCAGACCGCTATCACAGCAGTCTGCCCTACACTAGAGGAGCCCTGACGTCGGATTCTCCCGCGAGAATCCGACATCAGGAGGCTGCGGCTCGGCCTCGAACGGGGATCCGAGTCAGGCAGGGAACACCCGAACAATTTTTGGAGCGGTTTGGATTCCACAGAATCCAAACCGCTCATCTCTAGGCTACATTTCCAAATAAATCTGGAATCTGTATTGGCAGCCAAATATTATATATTTTTACATATTTTATATTCAATATTTTATACTGTATGGGCATTCTAATAAATTGTATGTAATAATATTTTAAGGCCAAGATCATGAAAATTTTTATTTTTTTAACCATCTATACCACCACTTTTCCTCCCTATTGCAATGTATTATCTATAATCATTGCATAAATGTTTTAATAGTACTTCACAATGTGACACACACACTGCTTCTACCAGCACCCCTCCCTTTACGTCTTAATTCAGTAGCTGATATGCTCGTCTCCTCCCTTGTGTGAGCAGGAATACTGTCTGTGTACAGCAGGCATGTCAGACATGTGGCCAGCGGGCCGCATGCAGCCCGAATAAACAATTTATGCGGCCCCAGAGTGTGGGCTCATATATATATATAATATGCGGCCCACACCCCTGCCACGATCGGAGCACAGCTCCGATTGGGCAGGACAGGCTGGCAACAGTGGTCTCTGAAATGATTAGAAGCCTCTGATCAATTCAGAGGCCAGCGTTCCCAGTGATGCAGCGCTGAGCGGAGCCTGCACATGCCACTCTGGATCTAATTAGATCCAGTCAGTGGTAGCGTCTACGCGGGATGGCGTGGACTGGAGCGGTGCCCAGCGGCTGACATGAAGAAAGGTAAGTATTGCAAAGACAGGTGAGTTTGGCGTGTTCTATACTGGGAGGGAGCACAAAATAAGGAGCATTACTGGGGGCACAACATAAGGGGCATTACTGGGGGCTCTGCATAAAGGGACATTATTGGAAGCACTACTGACAGCATTTTATGGGGGCTCTGCATAAAGGGGCATTACATGGGGCACAATTTAAGGGGCATTACTGCGGGCTCTGCATAAGAGGTATTACTGGGGGCACTACTAAGGTGTCACACTCTGCTCAAATTGTGTGACTTACAATATAATTTGCTGCAGGTCAGGATTTCTGCCTGTCCTTGTTTGAGAACCAAGCACTGACATCACCATCATGCACTATGTCAGCTGCTACCACTCTTCCAGTGGGAGTGCTCCTGCCTCAGCTGACCTCAGCAGCCTATCAGGGACTGGCAGCAGAATCATATCCCCTGTGAGAACTCCCACTGGTGCCAGAGCAAAGAGTTACTTCCCAGTGTTAAGTTCTATCCTATGGCTCCTTTGTGCAGAAAACCATCACTGCTACCTGGCTCTATATCTACAGTTTCTGTGTCCTGATCTGTGTGCTGCTGTATTCCAGTTTAGGAATCACAAGCTGTTCCAGTGAACTTACTCAGCAAACATCAGTTGCAGTCTATTATCCAGCTCAGAGCAATCACCAGCTGCCCTGATTAGAGGATTCCTTCAATCAGCCTCTGCAAGTCTGTTCCTGACCCTGGCTTTGTTTCTGACCTGCTTCTGTCTAATCCCTGGTACTGTGTTTGGTTATCTGGTTCTGACCTTGGCTAACCTCTGTGACCTGCATACATCTGCTCCCTGGTACCTTATTGTCTGTTTGGTTCTGACCTGGTACTACTAAGGACATTTCTGGGGGCTCTGCATAAGGGGCATTACTGGGGGCTCTGCATAAAGGGGCACTACAAAGGCCATTACTGGGGGCTTTGCATAAAGGGGCATACTAGAGGCTCTGCACAAAGGGTCATTACTAGGGCACTAATAAGGGCATTTCTGGGGGCTCTGCATAAAGGGGCATTACTGGGGCTCTGCATAAGGGACATTACTGGGGGCACAACATAAGGGGCATTACTGGGGCTCTGAATAAAGGGGCATCTACTAAGGCCATTACTGGGGGCTCTGCATAAAGGGGCATTACTGGGGGCTCTGCATAAAGGGGCATTACTGAGGGCACTAATAAGGGCATTACTGGGGGCTCTGCATAAATGGACATTACTGGGGGCGCTGCATAAGGGGCATTACTGGGGCTCTGCATAAGGGGCATTACTGGGGGCGCAACATAAGGGGCATTGCTGGGGGTTCTGTATAAGGGGCACTACTAAGGACATTAATGGGGGCTCTGCATAAAGGGGCACTACTAAGGCCATTACTGGGGGCTCTGCATACAGGGGCATTACTGGGGGCTCTGCATAAGGGGCATTACTGGGGGCTCTGCATAAGGGGCATTACTGGTGTTCTGCATAAAGGGGCATTACTGGGGGTTCTGCATAAAGGGGCATTACTGGGGGTTCTGCATAAAGCAGCATTACTGGGGACTGCATAAAAGGCATTACTGGGGGCTCTGCATAAGGGGCATTACTGAGGGCTCTGCATAAAGGGGCATTACTGGGGGCTCTGCATAAGGGGTATTAATGGGGGCACAACATAAGGGGATTTACTGGGGGCTCTGCATAAAGGGGCATCACTGGGGGCACAACATAAGAATCATTACTGGGGCACTGCATAATGGGCACATATTCAGGGGGGCATTGCAAAAGGGTCTGTCATACAGGGTAGAATTGCATAAAGGGCACTGCATTGGTTTTTTTTTATTAATAATAAACCTTTCAAAATTGAATATAAGACTTTTATTTTTGTTGCGGCCCACACTCTCGTAGACCTTGAATATTCGGCCTGGTTGGTAGTTTGAGTTTGGCATGGTGTACTGGGTGACAGTTCATTACATCTGTGTGCTTCATGAGACTGATAAAGAGATGGAACAAAATGGCACCTAGACCCCTAGATACAGCCTGAATGGTTGTGAACAAATGAGACAGATATTATAACTGGAAGGAATGTACTGATTGTTGAAATCCCAGTGCCTGGCCTATCCCCCAGGCCCAGCTGGCAATGCATTACACAATGGATCAGAGATTTATTGCACCTCTTCCTTCCCTGTGTCCCTTCTCACAATTGAGCTGTGCTGCTATGGTAGGGACCCAGGCTGATGTGTAAATTTGAGGTAATATTGCTCAGTTACAGTGTCATATCAAGCACGGGGTATGGTTCATTAGATCGGACACGTCTTGATCGAACATTAATAGGTTGACCACCTAAGTCAGACATGTAATTTAGATAGACAAAATATAGATCGACTTTAACAATAGTCAGACAGTAGTATAGTTGAACGGTACATTAGATCGATATGTAATATATCGAATATTTAAGATCGAAAGGTATATAAGGGCGACACATCTTAGATCGACAACTAATAGTTAGACAATGATCCAAGATCGAAACAAAATAAATAGACCGTTAATAGATCGACAATTAATAGATCGACAGTTAATAGATTGACAGTACACAAATAGACATATTAATAGATCGACAGCAAAAAGTTCAACATTTTAAAGATCAAACATTACTAGATCGAATTTAAATATCTAGAAATTATTCAGATCGACAGATAATAGGTTGACAAATAATAGATCGACAAATCAAAGATCGACACATTAGTTTTAGACAATCCAAAAAGAAATCCAAGTTTCTTGCTAATAGCGTCTCTCCCGACTCTACTTTCAACCGTGGAACCACAGTTCCCAGCCAGCCCTTACATCCATGCAAGCGCTCGTGACCATGCTAGCCCCCTACTGTCACCCTGCACCCCTTGTCTAGAATTGCTGGCTGCTCCCATGTGCCAAACCCTACTTTCAACCCTCATCAATCAAAATAGAGATATATGTTTTACTACCTTGACATGTCATTTATTTTAAAGACGTTAATTATAACCTAGCTATAGATATCATTTAACTTTTTAATTAAATCAGCAAGCCATTGTTCCTGATTTATATTTCACTACTTGTTAGTTTGAACTTTTAACATTCCATCAATCTCACCTATACTAACAGACTCCAAATTTCTTATCAGTGTGTGTGAATGTAACCTTAGAAGCCATTGTATGCTTAAAGTCCTTTATTTACTTTACTGTACATTATGTTAAAAGACAGATTTAAGATGGTATATTGTTCTTCATTTTCTATTTAAATAATATGATTCATGTTATACTCGACCTTTAGTATTGACTTGAGTCTTGCTATCATTAAAGAAGTTAACTCTTTATATTTGCGGATTAATATATTTACAGTGTATAGATAGAGAATGTTTAGATTGACACCATTTGTCCTAAAAGTTTAAATGGTACATAATTTAAAGCTAGATAATATTAAAACAATTTTTTTTTTTTTAGGCATAAACAATAAATGGAACATTAAAATATATATTATATAATAAATATATAAGGTGTACACTAAACAATTAGAGAGTACAAATGTTATACAGAGTATCATCTAGAAATTAAGAGTAAAAATACAAAGTCCGTAAATTGAAAGTCCACACATTTCACCTTTAAAAAAAAAATATATAAATATATATATATATACAAAATATAGACTGTTAATAACCGATCGACTCTTACATAATTGATATTAAAAACATACACATTAGATAAATATGTGAATTTACAACATTCAAATTAATAAAAATTAATTACCAAAATAAAATGACATAAAATAAATGTACATCATTTCAGTTAAATATATTTAATAATGTATGTAGTTAGCTCACGCACTCATCCTTTTAACCAAATGATGATTATTTTCCAACTGTCATTAACTCCCCCACCATGCAACCTGTCCACGCAGATATTTATCTACACTTTACCCTGTTTTTACGCTAAACCTCACCCCACTCAGCGACTAGAACTAGACGGATTGTCTACCACACCGTTAATTGCGCACAGGTCTAAGTGATACCGTCCGGCCAAAATCCCCCTCTCCCCATTAATAGCAGCTACGCCTGTATCTATTTTTAAACAGATGTGGATCATTCGATTTAAACATTGTACTCCAGTTACCAGAATGACAATGCAGGACAGCGCTTCCATCTGTCATTAACTACTATACCATGCAACCTGCCTATGCAGATATTCATCTACACTGTACCCCGTCTTCACGTTAAACCTCACCCCACTAATCGACTAGCACTAGATGGATCTGTCTACCACACCGTCAATTATCTGCTATTAGGTCTAGGTGAAAGGTGTCCCTCCCCCCCGCCCCCCCGTAATAGTGCCATCTCTGTCTACAACCCCCACACCCGTTGCCTCCACCCAGCTATACACGCTGCCGTTCAATCCTGGTTATATCAGCAGCAACATCTGTGTGTAACTCTCCAATCCTCCCATAGACTCTGGCAAGCCATAGGCCCTGGCACCCCCCCCCCCCAATAATATTTGCTACAACCGTCTTTATTTTTTAACATGGCACTACAGGTCCCAGAAGAATGCACTTTCATATCATAGAAATAGTATTTACCCTTAACGTACATCGCACAGACTATTAGCCATATTTATTTTACCCCCTTTGACATGTCAGCTGATCTGCCCCTGTCAACACCCCATTACCATATTATCTGCGTAATATGGTTCCACTGACAACTACCAATTAAATCAGAAAAATCTAGTGATGATGCAGGATCCTTTTTCCCGGCCTTTTGCTTCCAGTATAAAAGCTCATTCCCGCCCTAGCTTAGGCAACATTTTCCTGTGATTGCTAGCTGCCTTTACATGGTGTGACAGCATCTTGGAATTGGCTTCTGACCGGCTCATAGAGTGTGTGCGAAGGACTCAGACGAGGATACGACGCAGAGAACTATACGACGCCCATTCCTGGAGTTCCCCTTTGAAAAGGTAAGCACTGATTTAAGCACTGCTTTCTCTGTCTAACTATTTTCTTTCTTTTATATTTAAACAATTATTTACATGTATACCCAACGCAAATCCTTTTGTTTGCGTTCCCATATTCAATCAAATTTGGGGTACATGAAAATGGGTACAAGCATATTTTAAAGTTGCTTAAATTACATCTTAATAAACTTCAAAAAACACACCTTCAGCAAGCACCTGTAATATAAAAAAACACCTCCCCCATACTTTCACCCCCCCTAAAGGCAATTTCTTTTAAAATATATATTATACTCTGTATTGTGTTTTTGTGGTTTATTTTGTTTTAATTGGCGTCAAGTTGTTCTAAAAAGTGTTTTGCGTGTTTGCTGCAAGTTTGCAGATGAAAAAAAAATATTTTTTTTTTGGGCCGTGTATTCATATATACAAAACTATTCCCTTGGTTGCAATGTGCAAACTGTTTGTGTTAACTGGCCTGTATTTACTCTCAACTAATGTTAATTTGGGGTGTTGCTCATTTACCAAACTGTCATTGCCATGTTTTCAGCATTGCCAGGTTGGAGCTCACTCCACCCCATTGCAGGTCCATGCAGAACCTGGCTTCCCAGAGGGTGGCCTCTACCTAGGCTATCCTGAAACATGCCTTTTAAGAGTCTTGCCTGTCATTGTTTTGAGTGTCAGGCCCAAAGCCATGCTAACATTCCAAGGGCGGGATGTATCAGATTTCGCATAACTTGTAAGATAGTACCGCATTACCTTCGTATCTGTATCCCGGATTACTGTAATTACCACAGTGCTTATCGTGATATGTATTAATTAAAGAAAGTGAAGTTATCCGTTGCAGTCACATGTAGTGAAGAAGATATGCTTCGGCTTGCCCACAGCTCACTTGACAACGCATGCGCGGCAGTGGGCATTCTGACTTGCGCAGTAAGCAATTGAGGACGCCGGAAATCAGTGTTTCTGTGCCATTTGTCACATCAGCGTGAGTGGAGTAGGGTCTCTTCTCCTGCATGGATTTAGGTTAGTACTGGCCCCACTTTAATATCAGGCTAGGGTTGGATTTTTGGTACTGTTCAAACAATAGAACAGTACCAAAAATCTTATCCGTTTTCATTAAAATCCATGGCATTTAACTTCAATGTATAATTGTGTTCTTCCAATAATTATTTGACCATTTATGAACATATACGATTTTCTTTTCTAATTAAAGATTAGGAGTATGTAATTTTTTTTAAAGTATTATATAATTATTATTTTATTTTAAAGAATCAAGCAGAAATCGCAAACTGAGATACAAAATTGAAAACCCAAAATTATTTTTGGATGAAACAAATGAGCTTTCTATCTCCAAACACATTCCAAAAGTACCAAAAGCAAAGTTGAGAGATAACGATACACAAGGTAAGGCTTTTATCTTTGTTGGTTTAAAAAGATAATAGGTAGTTTAAATGGTGAACATTTGAATATAATACAATATGCATTATGTTAAGCAAAACTAATCAATGATAGATCTAATTGATAATGCCATAGTAAAAAAATTATAATATATATATATATATATATATTATAAATTTTTTCATTTTAAATAAACACTTTTTGTGATTTATGGCCTCAATTCAAATCTCAAATCTATGCAAATTGAATAGTGCCAGGAAGGACTTCCCTGAGCTATTCAATTCAATGCCCTGTTAAATTCAAATAAGGAATTCTTGTTATGAGAAATCCATCAAAACTACATGTGCAATGCTTTTTTCAGCCCTTTGCGGTGCTTAAACAGCTTTGTGACTAAACACCCGGATTAAGGTGCGAGGGGTGCAACAGCCAGCTATCTCCCCAAGAAAAAGCACGCTAATTTGAATAGCTCAGGGAGCTGTTTCCTGGCGATATTCACTTCTCAACAAATTTCATTGTGCCCTATGTTTGTTTAAAAGGATGAATTATTAATTATTTTCCTGGCGATATTCACTTCTCAACAAATTTCATTGTGCCCTATGTTTGTTTAAAAGGATGAATTATTAATTATTTTTCATCTAATGTCATTATTTGCTTGTTTTTATATTGTTTTAAAAAAAATTGTACTCCAATTTTATTTTTAATAGTAAAAAAGAAGACTCCAACAAATACAAATGGCCAAAAATAATAATAAATGACAAATCCAATGATTCCACTTCATCTTTACAAGAAATTCTAAACTATGCTTCTTTCATTGACCAAAAATTAAAACCAAACAAGAAAAACCATGGCAATTTGAAAAGTCCCAAACAAAATTAGAAAATCAATGAATCACAAAGTTCACATTCTGATTGTGCAGCAAATCAAACCTCCAAGCCTAAAGTGAAACAAAATTCTCCTAATCACATACCAAGCTCAAAAGACCTATAGGAGCTCATAAATGCGGCCCTTGATGTAAAGAAATAACATATTTTCAGTGAATATTCAAAAATGTTTCAAATCTTTGAAAATTTCACAGATTATTTTTGCCGGTTTGGCCAAAATATCTTGTTGAAACAAAATCAACTGCAAAATACTTTTGAACATACCTGTATATCTGTGAATATTTGTGAGTTGAAAGATATTCAAAAAGAATTTCTAGTGAACAAGAAACAAAATTGGAACAACAAAGCAACAGCATCTCTGAAAAGGAGGAACTCCAACAGGAATGTCTGGATAAGTTTGAAGCTAATGATGAGGGAGAGGCCACAAGTACAGAGAGAGAATCTGAACATCCAAATTCTCCAGTGAGACCAAAACGTATCTTCAAAAAAACAAAACGTTTTTTTGAATCTGAACAATAAGACCTAAAACGTAAGGTAATTTTCTTTATTTTGTATAAAATTTTTCAAATCTTTAATTGTGATTAATATTTAGTGTAGTATTTTATTGTTTGTTTTTTGAAAATCTGGCAATTTGGGCTCTCTGGGGTAGATGTAAGAAGCTCAGAAGAGGTATCAGCATACATTATGTGTGCTGATGTTGCTTCTCCCTGATGTATGAGCGTGGGTTTGGTGGTAAATGACAGGGGTGTTAGGCGCCCTGTCAATATTGGTGCTGCTATCTACAAGATAGCAGTACCGATAGGCAGGGCAATGTATTAATGGTCAGATCGCCTGACCATTTCGCCCCCTGTAGCCAGGGGCGTAGCTAGGGTAGTGCGGCCGGTGCCATCGCATAGGGCACCACAGGTCAGGGGGCGCTGTTTGGGCCTGTTTATTATCATTTTTGCTTGTAGCTTCCTCTTATTTCATACCCAGCATCTACTGGCCTCCCCTATCTCTTCCTTGGCCCTTCCCCATGAAGCCATGTCCCTTTTTTGGATGCATTATGTCCCTTTGAAAAATGAGGGGGGCGCCAATGCTCTTTCTCGCACAGGGCACCAAAAAGTCTAGTTACGGCTCTGCCTGTAGCTATCGACCGCTACCTTCTGGGAATGCCCTATAGCCACAGCAGGGACAGCACTGTCCCTGCTGCGGTGGATGCTGGCTCCAGGGCTGCACACGGGTATCTGGTGATAGTTGTGAAATCCTGCGCATGCTCAGTGGAGCCTGCCGGGACTGAGACCCAGCACTAGGTAGATGCGCAGTGGTCTCTAGCGGGTAGCGCTGGAAATGGGAGTTTATACATCTCATCGTTAGTGATTCCTGCTTTGCCTCAGTAAAGAGGAGAAGCAGGAAGTGATATAGCGGTTCGTTAAGTCCATCATGCATACATCTACCCCTATGTGTTATTATTCATTTCAATGTATAGCTAAATAATTATAAAATTTTCTTTGTATTATTTTTTAATATTTCTAAAAATATTCCATCTAAGGGGTCAATCCAATTAGCTGCAAGGGGTGCGAATCAGATTCCTTTTACTGTTGCGTTCAAACCACGCCAATGGCACTGCATCCCACATCCCCTGCAGCCCTCTTTTAGTCAGAATTAGCTTAATTTTGTATACAGCCCTATGTGGATGTGAACAGTTTTGAACAAACTGAGGCTGCCGTCAAGCCCGGCCATTGTCGCAATGACTTGCACCCATGATGGCATTGCGCATAATTGAATTTAACCCTATGAACTATGGTGAACTCGCAGGGGCAGTGTGTTTTTATTTTACGCTCCCCCTTGAGTTAGATGCCCTGCATTTAGGAGTAGTATTTTAAAGAACAAGACTTATCCTGTTACCACTGGCACTGAGCATAGTAAGCACAATGTCAGCTTTTGGAAAATGTCTGAGGCTGCGTTGGTGAGATTGAAAGATCTCTCTCCTGCCCCTGGAGACTCCATAGGCAAAAAATATATTTCATCATCTGTAGATGCTCCAAACTACTGGTCTATAAATTACTTACATTTTCTTTATCGCCTTAAAATACTGGGGTCAGACTGAAGTCCTTAAAATATGTATCCCCATATTAATGGGGACTGCAATCTGAACTGCTACTTAGCTAATTACTGGAGTTAGCTGTGCCTCTTTATGAAAGGATGACAATATTTGTCTCTTATTCTGTTTTTTTTTATACAAAACTTAATCTGTATTATAATTTTGTTTTGCATTTTTTTATTCTCCTCAGGTGTCCTCACGATTCCAGTTATGATTGGTTTTCAAAATGTTTTTGGAACAAATATGTTATGAAACCGTTTCCAGTTTAAAGCAACACAGTTTTAAGCAAAGGTTTTTAATAATATGTTAAAAAAACAACAACCACATTAATGTATGAATGTTACATTTACTAAAAGAATAAAGAATCCATATCTGAGTGTCAAAAAAATGCAAATTTTAACATTAAAATTGGTTTACAAGCAATCTGTGTCTTATGAGTCCAACAATATTTTTACAACTGTGGTAATTTTATGCCATCTTAAATATAACACATTTTGTACAAAATACATAATAGCATTTTAATTAACTTTTTTCTTTATGTAGCTGCATGTCAAAGAACTTCATTTTTAAATGATTAAAACATAACACACTGTAAACATAGGGAAAACCCTATAATGGATTAATCGCTATCACCAGTTTTAACAATCTAGGTAAAGAATTTAGCCATCACCTGCGATCTAGCAATAATTCCTCGTTGCGTCTAAAAATTTATTTCTGCATTTTCAAAAGAACAACTATCTTCGAAAATTAAAGTATCCTCTATTAGAACATTATTATTTAAAGAAATGTTATATAATATAAAGCATACAACAAATATTTTGCAGATTTTTGCCACAGAATACTATAGAGCTCCTCCAGATTTTGATAGGCAACGAAATCTACTTTTCAGCAGACCAAAAGCTTGCTCGATGACCGATCTTGATGATATGTGAGTTTTACTAAAAAAAAAATATCCTCTACTCCAGGGTTTGGCTACTGGTGTCAAAAGCCATGGCTGACAACCGTATCCTGAGTCAACTACACTTAAAAATAACATATTTTCTAAGTGATTTTTATGATTAATAATTTTTTTAATTACAACATTTTTGGTTATCTCTAGGGTATATTGTTAAATCTAAATGTTATGGGACAGATATTTATAAATCTAAAGGTTATGGTACATATATTGTTAAATCTAAAGGTTATGGGACAGATATTGATCAATCTAAAGATTTTAAAAAGCATCAAAGTAGAGAGTGATAAACAACAAACCAATATGTTTGTGATTTTCAATTTTGTAACTGAACCTCCAAAAATATTTAGGAGCTTATTATTTATGAGTCTATTATCACTCTCAACTTTATTCACTTTGTGATATGGAGTAACCCTTCTTGGTGGACCCTATGCTAGGTAATTAAGCAAATATTTGCCCAAAGACTACAGTGGCTATTGTCATAATCTGATGGCATTAGTTACTGTGGCCAATATTCTAAATGCATCACAATCCGGATGTTGGTGAAATCTAGCAGCATTATAGCCCCCTTATAAAGGTATGGGGGATACAGCAGCCAAGGCAAATTGACGCATCACAGCAGTTATCGGAGATACCCACTGCAGTTACTCAAAAATACATCCATGATTTTAATAAAATTTTGAAGCAAACACACCCCTAAAACTATTATTGTAGAGTACATCATAAATATTTTAAATATGCCCCTTAGTCCTTTTTTTTTACTTACCGCCAACATCACTATCTTCAGCTTTATACATCGGTATCCATAGTCTTGTCTCTCTGTTAAGTAATTTAGTGAGTCTGAGTAAGTGTTAGTGTATGTTTTTTAACATTGAGTATTTCACCCCCTCTCTAATATGGCCGCAGTGAGAATGACATCTCACAGTAGCCTGTGCTCCTCCCACTAGTCTCCAAAATTGAAAACTAAACCCCTTTACAGTGACATCAATACAGGTATAAGGGTTACATGTAAAGATGATAATACAAAAATGCCCATTAGTTTCTTTACCTCCCACAATCCATGTGCCCAATTGTATATGCCCCTCTCCAATTATAAAAATTAGTATAGATAGCCATGAGGAAGACAACAGCATTTTTTCAAGTGAATAATGACATTAAAATGTTAATATTTTGTTACTATAATTGTAATATTAAATTCAAATCAATTTGATGGAAAAGAATCCATACTGATTATTGAATGGGTATAGCTCTTAAATTTATATTAAAGAAAATTAAAATGAAGGCTCTGAAAAACAAGGTCAAATCAACTGATATGGCAGTTATTGTTTTGATGTAAAAATGCATAACAAGTATTCACTTAAAAAGGAAGACACCAATGAACTTTAACATCCACCACTTACCAAGGAGCCAACCTTTTGGGAAATCACCATTTTCAAATTTTGAAAAAATATTTGAGTTCCGCAGAATGTAGGCATCGTGGGTGGAACTGGAGAAAGCTGCAAAGACATTTAAAAATTTTAATTTGTGATCACATATTGCTTGGTAATTCATTGAGTGGAAATGCTTACGGTTGTGACACATATTATCCATTTCCTGGCATGGTGTAAAGGCTATATGGGTGTAATCGATTGCTCCAATGACATTGGGAAATTTGGCCAGATTATAAAAACCTTGTTTTAAATCAATCCACTCAGCTTAATTTTTTGGGAAAAAATTTAGTCACCTGTAAATTTAAGAATAGAATCTAGAATCTTAAGACAAAAACGACTAAAAGTGGATTGGCTAACTTCACCAACAGCAGACACAGTACTCTGAAAACTACCGGATGCTAGAAAATGTAGGGTAGCTAGCAGTTTAGTTAGACCTGATATAGCCTGGCTTCTTTTTGTCATTGGTTCAATATCCTTTCTAATTTTCTGGTACAATTCTAGTATAGCAGCACTTAGCAATCTATACATTCTTATAATTTAACTCTCCCATAAATGTTTAAGCATCTTTCTACGTCTAAAAAGTCTTCTTCGACGAAGATAGCTGTCTCCATCCTGACGTCTACAAGTGTTAACTGTTGCTGCTGACCCTGCTCTCTTTAACAGTACTGCCAAAACTATTCGAAGTAAAGTCAAATTGAACTGCATCTGTAAAAATAAACACATAGATATGAGATAGATAAATATGAGATATAAAGTTAGATATAAGATATATAGCTATGAGGGGTTTTGTTTGATATACCAGCGGCTGAATAAAACCCTGCAAGCTCAATCAGAGAAGATCCCTAAAGAGGCTGTAAGTACCCAAACCCTACCCATCTTCCCCCCCAACCCTGCTTTAGTGGTGCCTGACCCTAACCTCCCCCCAGTGGTGCCTAACCCCCCTGCCTTCATGCACCCTAAAACATAACCTTAGCTGTGGGGGTGAATAACACTAACCACCCCCAGTTGTGCCTAACCCTATATCCCCCACACCGCAGCCTATCCATAAACCTCCATGGGGCTGACTAACTCTGATCTCCCCCTGGGGTTCCTAAACCTAATCCCCCCCATCCCCGGACTAATGTGGTATAGCTCCTCTGTATATTACCTGTATATGTAATAAGGGCAAATAAATTACATGTATAAAATGCCGGCAATTTGACAAATCCCAACTGGTGAAACTTGTGACCAACAAGGAATATAATTTTACTATACTGTGCAGCAATCTGATTTCCACCAGCAGATCACGTTATATTGATGTGGTATAAACCCAGGTTACTTAATATAATTGTCTGAGTCCAAAGCTATACTCTCTATCTGGATTGTCTGCATGCAAACTGCAGACAATGTAATATAAAACATTAGTGGTTAGTCACAAATGTTTTACCAGTGGAGGGCGCTTCTATCATAATATGCTACTGAATATTTCAGTGGTCAGACTTATTAATAACCTCCCTAGGGGCACACTAAAAACAAGTTAAGAGACCGTCGGCCGCTATGCCAGTAGTCTCAATACCGGCATCCAAATCCCAACAAGGTAATTAAAACAGGCATCGTAATACTGACACCCATCTTTCAATCCCTATTTTTTTGGGTTTGGAAGTATAGAGTTAGGCACCCCTAGGGGAGGGGGGGGGTTGGGGTTAGGAAAAGGTACGAAAGTTAGGGTCAGGCACCAGTAAGGGAGGTTTAGAGGGGGTAGGTGTAGTAATACTTACCTGCCCTGTCTGGATCTTCTCCCTTCGTACTGCCGCCATCGGTATATGAACCGCCGAGGACTTTATAATTACATAGCTGGACATTCACATACTTGTGTTACCTATATTTTAAAAGTAATGTGCACTACAAAACTAATGAACGACTGTAAGATAACAACATTGTTATCGTTCATTCGCTCATTATATTGGAGCGTGCATCACTGGTCGTTACCAGCATATCCACTTCACGATATAGTGTACAACTGAACGATAACAATATCGTTATAATTCAGTCTCTCAAAATATCGTCCAGTGGATACCCACCTTAAAGTGGCGCACACACTAATCAATTAATGATTACGACATCGTAATCATTCAATCGCTCATTAATCGTGCACTATAGTTTCAGAAACAACCAACAATACACGCTCCCGCTGGTCGTTTCCAAAATAAATCATCGGCTGAACATGCCAGTCAATCTGCCTATAATAACAGTGCATGTTCGGGGATGAGGGAGGGTGCCTGCAATGAACAACATATCGTTCAGTGTAGGTACTACAGGCAGGGCCGGAATCAGGGGGGGTGACAGGGGCGGTCATCCCTGGGCCCCCACACATGTAGGGGCCCCCACTAGCAGCGGTGCGCTGTCTGCACCTGCCGCTAGTGACCCCTCTGCTAGTGTAGACCACACAGTGAGCACAGTCCAGCGGCAGCTGTGTGTATGTTACAGCAGCCAATGAGAGTCAGACAGACTCTCATTGGCTGCTTCGTCAACTGAGGGAGCCGGCTGGAGCTCACTCATGAGCTCCGCCTTCCGACTCCCCCCCGCAACTGGTGATGAATGGAGAGACATCATGATGCTGACGTCTCCCCCAACTGTGCAACAGAAGAGCCGTGACTCAGAGCAGACAGCGGCGGTCACGTCAGGAGTGCGGATTCAGGTACGTTTTTTTTTGTGTGTGTGTGTGGGGGGGGGGCACTGTCACTGCTGCGACTACTTCTGGGGACAATGCTTTTGGGGGAATACTACTGGGGGCACTTTATAAAGGACACTGCATAAGGGGGGACTACTACTGGGGCACTGTATATGGGAGGACTACTACTGCGGGCAATGTATAGGGAGGAACTACTACTGAGGGCAATGCATAGGGAGGACAACTACTGGGGGCACTGTATAGGGGGACTACTACTGGGGGCACTGTATAGGGAGGACTAGTACTGGGGGCAGAGCATGGGGGGACTACTACTGGGGGAACTGTAAAGGGGGGGATGACTATCTGGGGCAATGCTTTTGGGGGAATACTACTGGGGTCACTATATAAAGGATACTGCATAGGGGGGACTACTACTGGGGGCACTGTATAGGGGGGTCTACTACTGCGGGCAATGTATAGGGGGGAACTACTACTGAGGACAATGCATAGGGGGGACAACTACTGGGGGCACTGTATAGGGGGATCTACTACTGCGGGCAATGTATAGGGGGGAACTACTACTGAGGACAATGCATAGGGGGGACAACTACTGGGGGCACTGTATAGGGGGATCTACTACTGCGGGCAATGTATAGGGGGGAACTACTACTGAGGACAATGCATAGGGGGGACAACTACTGGGGGCACTGTATAGGGGGGCCACTACTGTGGGCATTATATAAGGGGCACTGCATAGGGAAGACCAATACTGGGGGCACTGCATAATGGGCACTACTACAGGGAGCACTACATAGGGGGGACTACTACAGGGGGCACTGCATAAGGAGCACTGCATAGGGTGGGCCATTACTGGGGACATTGCATAAGGGGCACTTCTACAGTGGGTATTGCAAGAGGGGCATTAAGGTGAATAGAAAGAAAAAAAATCCTAGGGTGACGAGAAGTGGTGGTATATAGGGGCCCCACAAGTTTGTTGCCCAGTGGCCCCCACAGACCTTAATCTGGTCCTGACTACAGGGGATCAAGAATGACTGTACGATTATGATTTCTTTCCTAATTGCCAAGTGTGTACGGTCCTTTAGGGATGCTGGTTTTCCAGATCATGGTAGTCATACGAAAGCCAAAAACAAAACATGATTATGATACGAACACCTGACAGTAGATATCCCAAACCTCTAGCTTGACCTTACCTCTAGTGCCAAAACCTAACCCTCCGTGCATGTAAACCCTAACCCTTCCCCCAATTGTATAACACAAACAGACCAAAAACCAGAACCTGCTATTTAATTTAGATGACGCTGGTTGTGGCATGACAGAGACGGGATTCTGGAACCGGCTATCTGGTCATCCGAATCCCTGTGGTCGTGTGACTTTCATCTCCATGCACAAAAATATGGTATATATATATATATATATATATATATACATATACACAACAGTGGGTGGCACTCACAACGACTTCACAGAGGACGTACTCATATTAATGATATCAATGTTTCAAAACTCTTGTATTAGTTGATTCCTAAGGATACAATGAATTAATTGTCCTCTGTGAAGTCATCGTCAGTGCAGCCCACTGTTGAGAGTGATATGATTCCCTTCCCACCTTTGGGATAGGTAATTAAGGAAGGCATCAGACGCAATATATTTTCTTCAGACCTGCGGAGTGCCAGCTGCAACTGCTGTATATATTATATATATATATGTCACGCTGGGCGGCGGGTTTTGAAAGCCGAGGTCTGAGGCTGTGGGAGGAGGCGAAGGCGAGGGGCCTGGACGTATGATCTCCGCATCCACAAGTCTTGGTCGTTGGCTAGACCTAGTCAATGGTGCGGAGTCTAGCTCACAAGGAGGTGTTCGCCAGTGACCCCTCCATGCAGGATATGGGCTTGTGCAGCTCCCTATAAGCAGGTCACAGTCCTTTGACTTGGTGACCAAGGCCTGCAGGGAAAAGAGAATCAAAACACCCGTGGCCCAAGGGTAATGCCTGGAATAGGCACGTGGGGAGTGGGATAGAACTCCTGCCTGGAGAAAGGCACTTGAGGTGCTGGCTAGAGAGGTGTGGAGATTTATTGGTAGGCTGATGTAACAGCTGGATATCCCACGAAGTATATACCGGATTGCCAGCCGGAGATCATGCACTAGGGTGCAATGAGACGAAGGGTTAACCTGCACACAGGCTGTGATAGTGAAAGCACTGCGATGAGATGAAGGGTTAACTTGCAAACAGGCTGTGATGGTAAAAGCTCTGCGATGAGATGAAGGGTTAACTTGCAAACAGGCTGTGATGCTAAAAGCACTGAGGTGAGATGAAGGGTTAACTTGCAAACAGGCTGTGATGGTAAAAGCACTGCAGTGAGATGAAGGGTTAACTTGCAAACAGGCTGTGATGGTAAAAGCACTGTGATGAGATGAAGGGTTAACTTGCACAAAGGCTGTGATGGTAAAGCACTGCGGTGAGATGGAGGGTTGACTTGCACACAGGCTGTGATGGTAAAGCACTGTGGTGAGATGGAGGGTTAACTTGCACACAGGCTACTGCTTAGTAAAGACACTGTGGAGAGATGGAGGTTAGCTTTCACACAGGCTGTTGATAGTAAAGGCACTGTGGAGAGATGGAGGTTAAACTTGCACACAGGCTGTTGATAGTAAAGGCACTGTGGTGAGATCGCTTAGAAGCTTCTGGAAAAAACACACTGGAAGCACGGGAACCTGGAACGAGACTCCTCTAGTTACACTAGCGGCGACAATGATAGTTCAGGCAACTACATGGAGCACAGGAGCTGGATATATACCCCAGGAAGCCTGCTGATAGGCCCACAGCGTCAGCTGACCAGCCGGGCAACCCAGGGAAGGAAGTACTGACATAGGAAAAGTGTCATGGCAGCGCCCATGATGGAAACTGCGATCCCCGCTCACCGGGTCGCCTGACACCACAGCTACAGGGTGAATGCTCAGCTCCTCCCATGTCACCGTGCCAGCCACCCGACTGCCCGGGAAGTCAGAGGAAGCTGGCGGGACGGTAAGGGACGGCCGATCCCCGGCTGAACTCTGATATATATATATATATATATATATATACAGTGTGGTAATATATATATATATATATATTTATATATATATATACAGTGTGTATAAATATATATATATATATATACTAGGGGTGTGCACCGGACACTTTTCGTGTTTTGTGTTTTGGTTTTGGATCTGGATCTTTCTTCGTGTTTTGGATCTGGATTGGTTTTGCCAAAACCACCCTTCCGTGTTTTGGGTTCTGGGTTTTGTGTTTTGGATCTGGATTTTTTCTTAAAAAATAAAAAAAAAACGCTAAAATCACATAAATGGGCCTTTTTTTGTTCCTACGCTATTAATAACCCCAATAACATTAATTTCCACTCATTTCCACTCTATTCTGAACACCTCACACCTCACAATATTGTTTTTAGGCCAAAAGGTTGTACCGAGGAAGCTGGATGACTATGCTAAGCGACACAAGGGGGCGGCACAAACACGTGGCCCATCTAGGAGTGGCACTGCAGTGGCAGACAGGAAGCCAATCAGCGTTATGGTGCCCATTTGCATGTAGCACGAACCCGGGAGATCCGTGCTACATGCATCTGTGTGATTGGCACAGAGCAATGACAGGTCCGTGAGACCCGTCTGTGCTGCTGTGGTAAAAAAAAAAAAAAAAACCTGTGTAAAAAAAGAAAAAAATGGCGTGCACCCCCCCAAAAAAGAGCAACCAGCCCCGGGCATTAGTAACCCAGTGCTGGGTGTGCTTAAATACAGGGGACAAATGACGTAGGGGTCCCCTGTACTTAAGCACAACCAGCACCGGGCTAGTCAGAACCAGCGCTGGTTGCCAAAATACGGGGGACAAACGACGTAGGGGTCCCCTGTATTCTGCGCAACCAGCTCTGGGCTCTGATCCGGTCCTGGTTCTGGAAATATAGGGGACAAAAAATGAGTAGGGTTCCCCTGTATGTTCCAGAACCAGCACTGGACTTTTTCTAGCGGGGGGCTGATGCCACAGCCAGGGGAGCCCTTTCACCGGGCCCCCCAGCCGCAGCATCAACCCTGACCGCTAGTCAGCCCAGGCCGGGGATCCCTGGAGAGCTGGGGACCCCCCCAATAAAGGGGTCACCCTCTCCAGGGCACCCCAGGCCCAGGCTGATAGCCCGGGGCTATCCCCGCCACCCCTGGTGGCGGTGGGTGGCGGGTTGATTGTGTGGTGTGGTGTAAATAAAGAATATCAAACATTGTCTTTACAAGTAGAACTGCAAGTCCCAGCTAGCCTGCCCCGCATGCTGGTACTTGGAGAACCACAAGTACCAGCATGCAGGGCATTAAGGGCCCACTAGTACCTGTAGTTCACCTGTAAAAAAAATGTTTAAAAAAACACAGGACACACACACCGTGACAGTATAAGTTTATTAAACATACATACACACACACACATGTACACATACTCACCTATGTAACCTGTAGCATCGGTCCACTTGTCCGGTAAAGTATCCCTAGGGGACCTGTGAAAAAAAACATACTCACCATCTCCTATGCGAGGTTCTGTCCTCTTCGTTCCAAAGTAGGCATCCCCGGACTTGGCAAAAAAAAAAAACGAAAACGCGATCCACGAACTTAGTACCGTTCTATAGAACGGTACTTCCCGAATGAGAGCTTAGCGGCGGGGTATCACCATGGAAACCCCGCTGCTAAGCGTTCATTGGCTGAGAGAGGTCATCTCCCGTCTCTCAGCCAATGAACGGCTCCCTCCATTGTAGTCAATGGTGGGAACCGCAGGGTAAACTTTAATAACCTTGCGGCTCCCAGCATTGACTACAATGGAGGGAGCCGTTCATTGGCTGAGAGAGACGGGAGATGGCCTCTCTCAGCCAATGAACGCTTAGCAGCGGGGTTTCCATGGTGATACCCCGCCGCTAAGCTCTCATTCGGGAAGTACCGTTCTATAGAACGGTACTAAGTTCGTGGATCGCGTTTTCGTTTTTTTTTTTTGCCAAGTCCGGGGATGCCTACTTTGGAACGAAGAGGACAGAACCTCGCATAGGAGATGGTGAGTATGTTTTTTTTCACAGGTCCCCTAGGGATACTTTACCGGACAAGTGGACCGATGCTACAGGGTTACATAGGTGAGTATGTGTACATGTGTGTGTGTGTATGTATGTTTAATAAACTTATACTGTCACGGTGTGTGTGTCCTGTGTTTTTTTTAAACATTTTTTTACAGGTGAACTACAGGTACTAGTGGGCCCTTAATGCCCTGCATGCTGGTACTTGTGGTTCTCCAAGTACCAGCATGCGGGGCAGGCTTGCTGGGACTTGCAGTTCTACTTGTAAAGACAATGTTTGATATTCTTTATTTACACCACACCACACAATCAACCCGCCACCCACCGCCACCAGGGGTGGCGGGGATAGCCCCGGGCTATCAGCCTGGGCCTGGGGTGCCCTGGAGAGGGTGACCCCTTTATTGGGGGGGTCCCCAGCTCTCCAGGGATCCCCGGCCTGGGCTGACTAGCGGTCAGGGCTGATGCTGCGGCTGGGGGGCCCGGTGAAAGGGCTCCCCTGGCTGTGGCATCAGCCCCCCGCTAGAAAAAGTCCAGTGCTGGTTCTGGAACATACAGGGGAACCCTACTCATTTTTTTCCCCTGTATTTCCAGAACCAGGACCGGATCAGAGCCCAGAGCTGGTTGCGCAGAATACGGGGGACCCCTACGTCGTTTGTCCCCCGTATTTTGGCAACCAGCTCTGGTTCTGACTAGCCCGGTGCTGGTTGTGTTTAAGTACAGGGGACCCCTATGTCGTTTGTCCCCTGTATTTAAGCACACCCAGCACTGGGTCACTAATGCCCGGGGCTGGTTGCTCTTTTTTTGGGGGGGGGGCACGCCATTTTTTTCTCTTTTTACACAGGTTTTTTTTTTTTTATTTACCACAGCAGCACAGACGGGTCTCACGGACCCGTTAGTGCTCTGTGTCAATGACACAGATGCAAGTAGCACGGATCTCCTGGTCCGTGCGTGCATCTGTGTCATTGAAATACACAGCAGCACAGACGGGTCTCACTGACCCATCTGTGCTCTGTGTCACTGTCAATCACACAGATGCATGTAGCACGGATCTCACGAGTCCGTGCTACATGCAAATGAGCACCATAATGCTGATTGGCTGAGAGCCGTGACAGACGGCTCTGTCAGCCAATCAGCACTTTGCCCATTAAAGGCAAAGGCATTTTTTTTTAAATGGCCGCTCGAGGCAAAACCTCGAGATCCGACAGCAGATCTCGAGGTTTTGCCTCGGGAGAGGGATCCGGGGCAGACAGGGAGATCCGAGCTTGGGCTCGGATCGCCCCGGATCCCCGAAGTTCGGGTGGGTTCGGTTCTCAGGGAACCGAACCCGCTCATCCCTAATATATACATACATACACATGTAGCCCTATTATAATAGGGTAGACACATTTTAGGGATTATGACCCTTAGTTGCACCGGGAGTGCTGTCTGGCACCCTGATGCAATTGACCCCATGTATATATGTATTGATAAGTAATGTTATGCTATGTAATGTGACATATGTGATTGTGATATGTAGGTATAGTCTGTAGATTGTGAGGGGCGGTGTAAAGCCACAGCAGAGGCAGTGATGATTTTCTTTTTTACACATACAGGGGCTGTCTTAGAACTGGGGGCGCGAGGACTGGAAGTTTCCAGATGCAGCGCGAGCAGAGAGAGAGCTCGCGCTGTGAGCGGGAAGGGTAGTGTCGCGCGGCGCTAGTACAGGTACATATAGTGCTGCGCTGGCGCCCAGGGCTCAGTCTGCTATTCCCCCCTTGTGTGCCCGCATCGCACTGACCTGCAGGAGCCGGCGCTCTGGTCAGTGGATAGCGGGGCCAGTGAGGGGCATCTGCGGTGGAGCCGAGGACCGCCGCTACTACCGCCGGTGGTAGGCGGGTGTAGATCCGGCTCCTGAAGACGGGGGAGTGTCAGCGAGGACCTCCCATCGCTGTTGGCCGCACAGGAGACGGGGCAGAGGAAGCTGTCATAGCGGCTTACTGGCCAGTAATAGGAGATCGGCCGGCCGCCAATCAGAGCCAGGGGCGGAGCTCTGACGTATCGAATGAGCAGCAGCAGCAGCGGCAGCCTGTCAGAGTCACAGCTGTGCAGGAGAGGCCAGCCTTAGTTCAAGCAGCGCTGAGAAGGATGTGAGTAGAATAAGAATACATACTCACTAGAAATAACTGCAGCAGTGCATTGGGACATAATAACCCTGAGGAGTAGAATACTCTGGTATATTTAGTAAGCCCCTCAGATACTATATAATATAAAGGGGCATACTCATTTATTCAGGCTATTGCTATCCCTATGCAGGATTATCAGGAGGGAAGGCATCTACATAGTAAACAGCTCATAGTCGCTGAACGATAGGGAGAGCTATCTTTATGAGTACAGCTGCTGGGACTATGGGCCTGATTCAGAGCCGTTCGCTATTTGCGGTCGTTCGTTTAAAAACAAGGGGTGGCTATTCAAATGATCCGTACGCACATTGCAGTCTGTTCACACCTCTAAGTCTGAACGAACGAGCAAAACATACGCTCGTTTATTTGTTAAAAACGCCCCCTGGCCGCACGCATCCTACGTCATGTCCGCTATTTATTAGATTAATCGAGTACATCGACCAGCGTATGAACTGCTCGCTATTCTTGTGGTTGGTGTTTGCTACCACAAATTTGCGTGCAGTTCTGGCTATAAAATAACCCAGTGACGTGGTCAATGACGCTGCTGTTTTAAATATACACACCCATAAAACGCCCGTTTTGACCTTTAAGCACGCCTGCGTTCGGATCTCCACTCCCCATTTTCAAGCACCTTCCCCTGTTACCACCCACATACGCCTCATTCTGTCACTCAAAATAGCAGGCACTCGCTATATAGCGTACAAACGATTTTCGGCCGCACTGACTGGTTCGCGCATGCGTACTAAAAACCGTACGCATGCGCAGATGTGCAAACATCGCTCGGAACGAGCGTACTGCCGCTAACGAGCGGCTCTGAATGAGGGCCTATAATCCTTATGGAAGCAGCTTCTAAAGCATTCAACCTAGCATCAAGGGAGTGCCCGAGCAAGTATTTAACATTTTACCTTGGCAGCCTGTAAACATTGTAGTACTTATATAGCACATCGCCATCTGCTTTGGCTCTGCACCATAACCACAGGAGGAGGGTTTCTGTTACAGGAAAGGAGTTTAATACCACGCGTTCTTATACCAGTTTACTTGGAATATATATATATTTGCATTCGAGACTTTACACAAAGACACAGGAGGAGAACCGAGACTTTGAATATATTCCAAAATTCTTATCGTTAAATATTAAGGAACATATAAAGGACAGACTTTATTTACAAGGTACTACTGGGTATGAAAATAGTACTGGACTTTATATATGTATTGGTGGATAGCTAATGTCACAACCATCTATATAATTTTGCATTATAAATTTATACCATCTGTGTAAGCTATCTTATATGAATACGTATAAAAGTATTATAAAAGGAAATAACTGTCCTTGTTGAGTAACATTTACCTTGTGTATCACTCGGAGAGCCGCGGAATAGTGAACATCTGTCAAAGAAGAACAGAGTAAAGGTGGTAAATGATATAAGAAATAAATGTGATATATAACTTATGCTTATTGAATGACTGTACACCCACACTATAGTTCATATTAATAAGTGTATTACACCAAAGAGTTAATTAGGTTTTCCCAGACAACCTGTAATCATCTGGGTGGAGGCACATTTATCGTAGGGGACCATATACCATACCCCTGTCAGTAACTTAAGGGTTACACACACATACATACATACTGTATATATAATATATATACACTGCTCAAAAAAATACAGGGAAGACTTAAACAACACAATGTAACTCCAAGTCATTCACACTTCTGTGAAATCAAACTGGTCACTTAGGAAGCAACATTGATTGACAATGAATTTCACATGCTGTTATGCAAATGGAATAGACAACAGGTGGAAATTATAGGCAATTAGCAAGACACCCCCAATAAAGGAGTGGTTCTGCAGGTGGTGACCACAGACCACTTCTCAGTTCCTATGCTTTTTGGCTGATGTTTTGGTCACTTTTGAATGCTGGCGGAGCTTTCACTCTAGTGGTAGCATGAGACGGAGTCTACAACCCACACAAGTGGCTCAGGTGTGCAACTCATCCAGGATGGCACATCAATGGGAGCTGTGGCAAGAAGGTTTGCTGTATATGTCAGCGTAGTGTCCAGAGCATGGAGGCGCTACCAAGAGACAGGCCAGTACATCAGGAGACGTGGAGGAGGCCGTAGGAGGGCAACAACCCAGCAGCAGGACCGCTTCCTCCGCCTTTGTGCAAGGAGGAACAGGAGGAGCACTGCCAGAGCCCTGCAAAATGACCTCCAGCAGGCCACAAATGTGCATGTGTCTGCTCAAACAGTCAGAAACAGACTCCATGAGGGTGGTATGAGGGCCCGACGTCCACAGGTGGGGGTTGTGCTTACAGCCCAACACCGTGCAGGACGTTTGGCATTTGCCAGAGAACACCAAGATTGGCAAATTCGCCACTGGCGCCCTGTGCTCTTCACAGATGAAAGCAAGTTCACACTGAGCACATGTGACAGACGTGACAGAGTCTGGAGACGTCAAGAACGTTCTGCTGCCTGCAACATCCTCCAGCATGACCGGTTTGGCAGTGGGACAGTAATGGTGTGGGGTGGCATTTCTTTGGGGGGCCGCACAGCCCTCCATGTGCTCGCTAGAGGTAGCCTGACTGCCATTAGGTACCGAGATGAGATCCTCAGACCCCTTGTGAGACCATATGCTGGTGTGGTTGGCCCTGGGTTCCTCCTAATGCAAGACAATGCTAGACCTCATGTGGCTCGAATGTGTGAGCAGTTCCTGCAAGACGAAGGCATTGATGCTATGGACTGGCCCTCCCGTTCCCCAGACCTGAATCCAATTGAGCACATCTGGGACGTCATGTCTCGCTCCATCCACCAACGCCACGTTGCACCACAGACTGTCCAGGAGTTGGCAGATGCTTTAGTCCAGGTCTGGGAGGAGATCCCTCAGGAGTCCATCCGCCACCTCATCAGGAGCATGCCCAGGCGTTGTAGAGAGGTCATACAGGCACCTGGATGCCACACACACTACTGAGCCTCAGTTTGACTTGTTTTAAGGACATTACATCAAAGTTGGAGCAGCCTGTAGTGTGTTTTTCCACTTTAATTTTGAGTGTGGCTCCAAAACCAGATCTCCATGGGTTAATAAATTTGATTTCCAATCATAATTTTTGTGTGATTTTGGTGTCAGCACATTCAACTATGTAAAGAACAAAGTATTTAATAAGAAAATTTCATTCATTCAGATCTAGGATGTGTTATTTCAGTCTTCCCTTTATTTTTTTGAACAGTGTATATATATATATATATATATATATACTCGGGGTGAGCGGGTTCGGATTTCTGAAATCCGAACCCCCCCGAGCCCCCCCGATCCGAGTCCGATCCGAATCAGGCTCGACTTTTCCCGCCTGACACGGATCTGAAATCGAGGCAAAAGGTCATCATCCCGCCTTCCGAGTCTCGCGGGTTTTGGATCCTATATAAGGTACCCGCGTCGGCGCCATTTTCTCACTCGGCTGTGGACAGTGAAGAGGGAGGGTGGGAGTTAGGGCTGTGTAGTGTAGTGTAGTGTAGTGCTGCTGTTGTCCACTACTTCAAAGTCCATAGGGGCTGGCTGTGTTGTGCTGTGCTGCTGTTGTTAATAGGGGCTGTGTCCACTACTTCAAAGTCCATAGGGGCTGGCTGGACTGTGTTGTGCAGTCAGTTCTCCATAGGGGCTGTGTCCACTCCAAAGTCCTGTGCAGTGTCCCAGTCCTAAAGGGGTGCTGTAGTGTTGTCCAGGGGGTGCTCTGTCCATCAGGGGTGCTCCCCTCAAGTGCTAAAAAAATAATATATTTTCTGTGTTTGTGAATTGTGTGCGCAGTAGCCGCACGTGCATCAACAAAGTAGTGCCAAGCGTGCGCCTGTGTCATAAGTAAAGGGCCGGCTGGCTTGACCATTAAAGGGTGCTGTAACCCCCAAAGAACACTCCAGTCCAAACCGAAAAAAAATTAATTTTCTGTGTTTGTGAATTGTGTGCGCAGTAGCCGCACTTGCATCAACAAAGTAGTGCCAAGCGTGCGCCTGTGTCATAAGTAAAGGGCTGGCTGGCTTGACCATTAAAGGGTGCTGTAACCCCCGAAAGTACACTCCAGTCCAAACCAAAAAAATATATATTTTCTGTGTTTCTGAATTGTGTGCGCAGTAGCCGCACGTGCATCAACAAAGTAGTGCCAAGCGTGCGCCTGTGTCATAAGTAAAGGGCCGGCTGGCTTGACCATTAAGGGTGCTGTAACCCCCGAAAGTACACTCCAGTCCAAACCAAAAAAAAAAATATTTTCGGTGTTTGTGAATTGTGTGCGCAGTAGCCGCACGTGCATCAACAAAGTAGTGCCAAGCGTGCGCCTGTGTCATAAGTAAAGGGCTGGCTGGCTTGACCGTTAAGGGTGCTGTAACCCCCGAAAGTACACTCCAGTCCAAACCAAAAAAAAAATTATTTTCTGTGTTTGAGAATTGTGTGCGCAGTAGCCGCACATACATCAACAAAGTAGTGCCAAGCGTGCGCCTGTGTCATAAAAAAAGGGCCGGCTGGCTTGACCGTTAAAGGGTGCTGTAACCCCCAAAGTACACTCCAGTCCAAACCAAAAAAAAAATTATTTTCTGTGTTTGTGAATTGTGTGCGCAGTAGCCGCACGTGCATCAACAAAGTAGTGCCAAGCGTGCGCCTGTGTCATAAGTAAAGGGCCGGCTGGCTTGAACGTTAAAGGGTGCTGTAACCCCCAAAGTACACTCCAGTCCAAACCAAAAAAAAAATTATTTTCTGTGTTTGTGAATTGTGTGCGCAGTAGCCGCACGTGCATCAACAAAGTAGTGCCAAGCGTGCGCCTGTGTCATTAGTAAAGGGCAGGCTGGCTTGACCGTTAAAGGGTGCTGTAACCCCCGAAAGTACACTCCAGTCCAAACCAAAAAAATAATAATTTTCTGTGTTTGTGAATTGTGTGCGCAGTAGCCGCACAGGCATCAACAAAGTAGTGCCAAGCGTGCGCCTGTGTCATAAGTAAAGGGCCGGCTGGCTTGACCGTTAAAGGGTGCTGTAACCCCCAAAAGTACACTCCAGTCCAAACCAAAAAAATAATTATTTTCTGTGTTTGTGAATTGTGTGCGCAGTAGCCGCACGTGCATCAACAAAGTAGTGCCAAGCGTGCGCCTGTGTCATAAGTAACTGCCGGCTGGCTTGACCGTTAAGGGTGCTGTAACCCCCGAAAGTACACTCCAGTCCAAACCAAAAAAATAATTTTTTTCTGTGTTTGTGAATTGTGTGCGCAGTAGCCGCACGTGCATCTACAAAGTAGTGCCAAGCGTGCGCCTGTGTCATAAGTAAAGGGCCAGCTGGCTTGACCGTTAAAGGGTGCTGTAACCCCCAAAGTACACTCCAGTCCAAACCAAAAAAAAAATTATTTTCTGTGTTTGTGAATTGTGTGCGCAGTAGCCGCACGTGCATCAACAAAGTAGTGCCAAGCGTGCGCCTGTGTCATAAGTAAAGGGCCAGCTGGCTTGACCGTTAAAGGGTGCTGTAACCCCCGAAAGTACACTCCAGTCCAAACCAAAAAAAAAATTATTTTCTGTGTTTGTGAATTGTGTGCGCAGTAGCCGGACGTGCATCAACAAAGTAGTGCCAAGCGTGCGCCTGTGTCATAAGTAAAGGGCCGGCTGGCTTGACCGTTAAAGGGTGCTGTAACCCCCGAAAGTACACTCCAGTCCAAACCAAAAAAAAAATAATTTTCTGTGTTTGTGAATTGTGTGCGCAGTAGCCGCACGTGCATCAACAAAGTAGTGCCAAGCGTGCGCCTGTGTCATAAGTAAAGGGCCGGCTGGCTTGACCGTTAAAGGGTGCTGTAACTCCCGAAAGTACACTCCAGTCCAAACCAAAAAAAAAATTATTTTCTGTGTTTGTGAATTGTGTGCGCAGTAGCCGCACGTGCATCAACAAAGTAGTGCCAAGCGTGCGCCTGTGTCATAAGTAAAGGGCCGGCTGGCTTGACTGTTAAAGGGTTCTGTAACCCCCAAAGTACACTCCAAAACAAAAAAATATATATTTTCTGTGTTTGTGACTTGTGTGCACTGTGGCTGCACGTGCATCAACAAAGGAGCAGCGCCAAGCGTGCGCCTGTGTCCCATAAGTAAAGGGCCGGCTGGCTCATTTCTTAAAGGGTGATGTAACCCACAAAGTGCACTACTCTCCAGCAAAAATAAAAAAATATTTTCTGTGTTTGTGTGCGCTTTAGCCGCACGTATATATCAATATAACATAAATGGAAGAACCCCTTCCTCCTAGTGCTGTTGCTGCTGCTGGGAGTTGTTCATCATCCCAGAGAGGAAGTAGGAACATCACTACTTTTACTAAACAATTGACCCTCCAACAGTCCCTAGCGATGAGGATGAAGTACGACAGCAGTCATCCTGAAGCAAAACGTATAACTGAGGCCTTGACTTCTATGTTGGTGTTAGACGTGCGTCCGGTATCCGCCATTAGTGCAGTGGGATTTAGACAATTGATGGAGGTAGTGTGTCCTCGGTTCCAAATCCCGTCTAGATTCCACCTGCATCCTCAAAGCAGCAGCGACAAGCGTGCGTCTGTCTGTTAAAGGGTGTTGTAACTCTCAAAGTGCTCCAAAAAATAAAAAAAATTTTTGAATGTGTTTGTGACTTGTGTGCGATGTAGCCGCACTTGCATCCTCAAAGCAGCGACAAGCGTGCGTCTGTCTGTTAAAGGGTGGTGACACCCTCAAAGTGTGCTACACAAACAATTAAAATATTTTTCTTTTTTTTTCTGTCTTTGTGAAATGTGTGGGCTGTAGCCGCACCTGCATCCTTAAAGCAGCAGCGACAAGCGTGCGTCTGTCTGTTAAAGGGTGGTGACACCCTCAAAGTGTGCTACACAAACAATTAAAATATTGTTCTTTTTTTTTCTGTCTTTGTGAATTGTGTGGGCTGTAGCCGCACCTGCATCCTTAAAGCAGCAGCGACAAGCGTGCGTCTGTCTGTTAAAGGGTGTTGTAACTCTCAAAGTGCTCCAAAAAATAAAAATATTCTTCTTTTTTCTGTCTTTGTGGATTGTGTGGGCTGTAGCCGCACCTGCATCCTTAAAGCAGCAGCGACAAGCGTGCGTCTGTCTGTTAAAGGGTGGTGACACCCTCAAAGTGTGCTACACAAACAATTAAAATATTGTTCTTTTTTTTTCGGTCTTTGTGAAATGTGTGGGCTGTAGCCGCACTTGCATCCTTAAAGCAGCAGCGACAAGCGTGCGTCTGTCTGTTAAAGGGTGGTGACACCCTCAAAGTGTGCTACACAAACAATAAAAATATTCTTCTTCTTTTTTCTGTCTTTGTGAATTGTGTGGGCTGTAGCCGCACTTGCATCCTCAAAGCAGCAGCGACAAGCGTGCGTCTGTCTGTTAATGGGTGGTGTAACCCTCAAAGTGCGCTCCACAAACAATAAAAATATTCTTTTTTTTTTTCTGTCTTTGTGAATTGTGTGGGCTGTAGCCGCACTTGCATCCTCAAAGCAGCAGCGACAAGCGTGCGTCTGTCTGTTAAAGGATTACATCGGTGACAGCATCCAAGTAGGCATGTCAGACAGTCCGTACCTGTACTTGCAGGAAAAAGAAGCAATTTGGAGGTCCCTGTACAAACTGGCTCTATTTTACCTGAGTTGCCCCCCCTCCAGTGTGTACTCCGAAAGAGTGTTTAGTGCAGCCGGGAACCTTGTCAGCGAAAGGCGTAGGAGGTTGCTTCCACAAAATGTGGAGAAGATGATGTTCATAAAATGAATTATCAACTCTTCCAGGGAGACCAGCCTCCAGAACGTACAGAGGGACCTGTGGTTCCAGCAGGGACGAATTAATACTCTGTGAGGATGAGGATGTACACACTGAAGAGGGTGAGGAATCGGTGGATGAGGAGGATGAGGATGACATCTTGCCTCCGTAGAGCCAGTTTGTGCAGGGACAGATTAATTGCCAGCATGTTTTGTGGGGGCCCAAACGAACCAATCATTTCAGCCACAGTTGTGTGGCAGACCCTGGCGCTGAAATGATTGGTTTGTTAAAGTGTGCATGTCCTGTTTATACAACATAAGGGTGGGTGGGAGGGCCCAAGGACTATTCCATCTTGCACCTCTTTTTTTTCTTTGCATTATGTACAGTTTGGGGCCTAGTTTTTCAAACTGCCATCCTGTCTGCCACTGCAGTTTCACGCCTAGATGGGTCACGTGTTTGTGCCGCCCACTCGTGTCGCTTAGCATAGTCATCCAGCTACCTCGGTGCAACCTTTTGGACATAAAAACACTATTGTGAGGTGTGAGGTGTTCAGAATAGACTGGAAATGAGTGGAAATTAAGGTTATTGAGGTTAATAATAGCATAGGAGCAGAAAAACCTACAAATTCTGTGATTTTTGCTGTTTTTATGCTTTTTTTCAAAAAAATACATATCCAAAACACAAAACCCAGAACCCAAAACACGGAAGGGTGGTTTTGGCAAAACTAATCCAGATCCAAAACACGAAGAAAGATCCAGATCCAAAACCAAAACACAAAACACGAAAAGTGGCCGGTGCACACCCCTAATATATACACACACACATACACAATACAGACATATATATAGGTACTATTTACAAAAAACACACAAGACAATGGACAAATTTGTTTTCTTACACACTAGACACATATACAAATATTACCTTGCACAAATAGGACTGGACTATACAAAAGGGATCTGTACTTCTATTAAATTCGCCAGCTCGAGATAGCAATATTATTAGAGCTGTTCATCTACTTAAAACACTGCCGCACTGTTTGATACATCTGCAAACGCAGTAATGCCGTCACAAGCCCATGGGGTGCCAAACGACACGGAAGTACCGCGAGATTACAAAGACGCGATCAATTTTTTTTTTCAGAAAACTTTGTTGATACATTTGTGATAACAGAAACACCACAGGATTCCAGAGCTGGCTATAACGAAAAGGTTTGATGCATCCCGTCCCAAGTGTAATGTTTGTTTTTTCACCTGCATTTAAATTTTACTAAGTGTTCCCCCTGTCATGGGTTTACTGGCCTGTATTTACTATCAACTAATGTTAATTTGGGTTGTTGCTCATTTACAAAACTGTCATTGCCATGTTTTCAGTATTGCCAGGTTGGAGCTCACTTCACACCATTGCAGGTCCATGCAGAACCTGGCTTCCCAGGGGGTTTTCAGCATTGCCAGGTTGAAGCTAAATTTTTTCAAAACAAAAATAATTTTTATAATTTTTAAAAAAAATGTATTTAAAAATGTATAACACTATTAATTTATTTAAAGGAATGTCTAGGGAACAAAGAGAAACTCCTGCTTCGGTGGAGAGACCAACATTCCACTGAAGAAGAAGAACAGCAGACGATGACTTCGACACAGTGGGTCCGAGCCACCATCTGTAAATCAATTGAATTTAGTGGAAGACCTGGATGAGGGATCAAGCAGCAGAGCGCCTAACTTCACAGAGGAAGAAACAGCTCATTGATGTGGTAAGTATGCACAGTTCTTTTCTGTTTGGTCCACAGGCAAAGAATCCACAGATCAAGATATCTACATGGCAACAGATTGCAAAAACTGTCACGGACACTAGAGGAATTGAAAGGAACATTGACAGCTGCAAGAAGAAAATTCGGGATTGTAGGAGGATGATCCAATTGAAGATCAACTGCAGACCAAAGAAGCTGAAGGAATGGGAGAGAGGAAGACTAAGGCAGTGGCAAATGCTGGATTTCCAGAAGGGGGTTTCCAAAGGCTTAATTTTAGAGTGAGTGTGGCCTGTCAATGAAGAGGGCAGAATTAGTACTTAACCAGCTTTAATAAGCATCATACAAAGTGTATTGTGTGCAATAATTCCAGCATATACAGGACTAGCGATCACAGTAACCCATTAGATGCGTCAGTAAGCCATCTTACCTGAGCTGAATGTATTTATTTTGGATGTGAGCACCATTCCAGACTATTGGAGCAAGTTCGGGAGCCTGGAGGAGCAGCAGAAGAACCTATCACTGCCCTGGACATACTATATCTGTACATATTGGGCTCTATAGCAGTGCATCTCTAATAGTGCCTGTTTTCCAGATTTTCTAGTTGGTGCACAGGTTATTTATTACTGGCTGATACATGTTAAAAGAACCACATGTGGTGCTAATTATTTCATTTGTGATACTGAGAAGAACATGTAGCACTAGTAACAATCTATTATATTACTATTTCTATTGTGGTCATGGTGTGGGCTGGGGAGGGGGGTTTCCAGGCAGATGGAAACCCCCCCTGCGTTTGCCTATGTAAGGAGTGCTTCCAGCTTGTCGAGGAGGAAGAAACTCCTGCTAAGAAGGACAGTGTGAAGAAAACAACCCTGCACAAGAAGAAAACACCAGGGAACAAAGGCAGAAAGTCAGAAAACCAGAAGATGCAACACCAAACAAGAGGCGAAGACTCTTCTCTACTGGCAAGAGAGATGATATGACAAGTGTCAAATCCAAAGTCTGTGTGGAAGAAGGGATTGCCAGGCCTGTGGAAGAAGGGATTGACAGCCCTATGGAAGAGGTCATTGACACGTGTGTGGAAGAGGTGGAGCAACAAATAAGAAATGAGGGACGCAACATTCCACTGAGCCAAGAAGAAAGCCTTAAAGAAAATGTTCCACAAGTAGTCCCAGCAAATCAAGATTCACATCCAGCTGAGCACCAAGCAACAGATCGGGAATGGATGGAACAGCAATTTGCTAGACTGTCGCAGAGGATGGAAGAACATTTTTTTACATTGTCACAGAGGATGGACCGCATTCAAGAAACACAGACTCTGCATACCCAGCTGCTGGTCACAATAGGAAGATCATTCGATTTTCTTTCAGCATCACAGGCTCAGTGGAATCAGACGTTGGATATGACAAATTATGGAATCCAGAAAATGCTTATCTGGCAACAACAGGTGAATGTCAACAGCACACTGATTGCCAGCAACATCCAACAGATGGCACGAGATAACAGAAGAGAATTTCACCGGTTGTCAAGCAGCATACATCAACACATATCTACAACTTCAAGACCGGATGTGTGTGGGAGAATCCAACAACGAATGTGGAAAGTGAACCTTTCCATACACCGCCAGTGGACGTTGAACTAGGAGATCGCTTGCTGAGGGAATATCAAAGATTCAGAGATTCAAGGCCTCCAGAACTGGATCAAGAGCCATAACAAGATTGATTACCAAAATTATGATGTCAACATCTAAAACCATCAAAATAAGGTAGGTATTAAGAAACACAAATTCATTTAAACCAAAACATATATATTTTTTATAGATACATTATTTTTAACCTAGACAGCAACATATTGGATCCTGTAACAATGGGCGGACTGCAGTAACACAGCTTTGTGGATGGTAAATACCTTTTTTCTTTTTACAATTCTTGTTTTTGGGTGCAGTGTGTTTGTTGGAAGGATTGTATTTAGGTCTAGTATGTACCCTGTATTCATACATAATGTTGTTAAAATAATTGTCCTTTTTTATTTTATTGGAAATCAAAATCTAGGACAATGGACCATGGATTTTAGTAGATGACGTAGATGGACTAGTATCATCATGACTGCTCTCCTCTCAACTGATTGTTCTCCATATCAATAAACACGAACATAGTGGGGTACAGCATGTCAGAGTTCAGCCGGGGAGCGGCCGTCCCTTACTGTCCCGCCGGCTTCATCTGACTTCCCGGGCAGTCGGGCGGCTGGCGCGGTGACATGGGAGGAGCTGAGCATTCACCCTGTAGCTGTGGTGTCAGGCGACCCGGTGAGCGGGGATCGCAGTTTCCATCATAGGCACCGCTATGACACTCTCCCTATGTCAGTACTTCCTTCCCTGAGTGACCCGGCTGGTCAGCTGACGCTGTGGGCCTATCAGCAGGCTTCCAGGGGTATATATGCGGCTCCTGTGCTCCAGGTAGTTGCCTGAACAATCATTGTCGCCACTAGTGTAACTAGAGGAGTCTCGTTCCAGGTTCCCGTGCTTCCAGTGTGTTTCTTCCAGAGCTTCTGAGCTATCTCACCACAGTGCCTTTACTATCAACAGCCTGTGTGAAAGCTAACCTCCATCTCTCCACAGTGCCTTTACTAATCAACAGCCTGTGTGCAAGTTTAACCTTCATCTCATCGCAGAGCTTTTACCATCACAGCCTGTGTGCAGGTTAACCCTTCATCTCATCGCAGAGCTTTTACCATCACAGCCTGTTTGCAAGTTAACCCTTCATCTCATTGCAGTGCTTTCACCATCACACCTGTGTGCTGGTTAACCCTTCGTCTCATTGCACCCTAGTGCATGATCTCCGGCCGGCAATCCGGTATATACTTCGTGGGATATCCAGCTGTTACCTCAGCCTACCAATAAATCTCCACACCTCTCTAGCCAGCACCTCAAGTGCCTTTCTCCAGCCAGGAGTTCTATCCCACTCCCCACGTGCCTATTCCAGGCATTACCCTTGGGCCATGGGTGTTTTGATTCTCTTTTCCCTGCAGGCCTTGGTCACCAAGTCAAAGGACCACGACCTGCTTACAGGGAGCCGCACAAGCCCATATCCCGCTTGGAGGGGTCACTGGCAAACACCTCCTTGTGAGTTAGACTCCGCACCATTGACTAGGTCTAGCCAACGACCAAGACTTGTGGATGCGGAGATCATACGTCCAGGCCCCTCACCTTCGCCTCCTCCCGCAGCCTCAGACCTCGGCTTTCAAAAACCCGCCTCCCAGCGTGACACAGCACACACATCAATTTGTACCATTTTTAAATATAACCCATTTTAACCAATCCAGTTCAAATGAATGGCATCTCCACATAATTTGGTCAGGAGCATTTCACACTTTGTGGCTTGGAAGGGGCCCCCACAAGCCTTACTCCAACCCTGCTTGTCATTCACAGCAATGTGCCTCTCGGTTACTTACTTTTTTCCCTCCAGCACTTATCATCAGTGGAGAGTCTGATGCTTCACTGTGGCTGGTCCCGTGGTGGAAAACGATGGCGCACATCCGTGCTGATGTCATTTATTTTTTACCCATAAAAATATTTTCAGAGATTCAGGGAGAGACTTTAAGTTTAATGACACCGGCAACTTGTGGGAACCCATATTTGAAAGAGATGAGTCAGGACTCTCAAATTTTGTTGCACAATAGTAGCTACTGTATAATCTTGTGATAGACTGTGATCTACTCCCTGTAGATGCTACCTGTGTACTACTGCCCAGCTGTAATTCCCCGAATATGGCTGCTTGACCAAGCATTAATGTAACCATAAAATCATTGAGGATTACTACTCATCGGTCCCCGAGAACCAGTAGGGTTACCATCAGGCCTGAAAACATAATTTCATCCTCTAGCCTATCGCCCGATTTTTATTAACATTGGATGGAATAAGGTGCATATATAATATGTCTTATAATTAGAGATGAGCGGTTCGGATTCTGTGGAATCGGTTGTTTTAAGGGTGTTCATAATTAACAAAGCAGCGTCATCGACCACGTCACTTGGTTGTCTTTTAGCCTGAACTGCTCGCATGATTGCGGTAGGAAAATCCAACCACAAGCAATGTGAGCAGTTCATACGCCTTTCGATGTACTCGATTAATCAAATAAATAGCGGAGATGACGTAGGATGCGAGCGGCCAGGGGGTGTTTTTTCCAAAATAGTGAGCGCATGTTTCGTTCGCTCGTTCAGACATAGAGGCGTCAACAGACCGCAAAGAGCGAGCGCTTCATTTAAATAGCCAGCCCCTTTTTATGAACGAGCGTCCACAAATAGTGTCCGGCTCTGAATCAGGTCCAGAGCCCTCTGTGTATAGAAGTACCGTGACTCCATGAGCCTTAGCCCTCTGTGTGTGCAAGCACTGTGACTCTGTGGTGTCAGTGCTCTGTCGCTTAGTAACCAGTCAGCTCACTGCAAACTTTGGCCAATAATGGTGAAAACAATATTATAAGCTGTAAGGTGGTCTAAATTTACTGTAAATGACTGGAAATTAATGTTATTGAGGTTAATAATACTCTAGGAAGAAAAAAAAAAAATTATGTGATATTTTACTTTTTTTGTAATTTTGTAATTTTATAAAAAATCCCAATCCAAATCCAAAACCAGTCACCGCAGTTTGGCAAATCCAAATCCAAAGCTGGACGACGAATTAGAACCAAATCCGACAAATATGGTTGGCGCACATCCCTACTTATAATTGTTTTTGACCTACATGCAGAATTATAGATTAAGGGATAAATTAACTAAGGTTCGATTTGACTTTCATTTTGTAGTTCGATTTAGCTCACCTCAAACCGACTCAGATCGAAAGTTCAAATCCCTCTTGAAATCCCTCATTTAATAACATTCGATTTGAGAAGCATTTCCCAAATCGAATTCGATTTGGTTCGCTTTGGAACAGTGATTAGCTGTTCAATTTGGCATGTTCATGTACAAATCGAGCAACAAATCCCACTTTAAACCGAACTGCAAATCCCTGACTGAATAGAACTGCTTCATGTGTTCACTTTCAGCATGAACAATTTGTTTTCACACAGATACATGCATACATCATTGAGATGCATGCATGTATCTTACTGTAAGAAGCTTATAAATATTTAAATTTAGAATAAAAATGACATGGCGTCTCTCCCCAAAACAGAACCATCCCCAGACTTTTCATAGCCAGTCCTGGTTGTCAGGAATAAAAGTACAGGAAAAAAATTGTGTAGGGTTCCACTGACCTCTGATGAAACAGCCTCCCCTATTGGCCAAGAAACGAGTCAGGTGTATCCCTCTGAATCCTGGACCAAACTAGCACCCGATTAGATGTACCATGGTTGCCAGCTAGCTCTACTCACAGTGGTCCAGCGGGGACACAGACAGAGACGCCGCTGTGCTTACCAGCTGATGGGACCTCACACACAGATGCGCTATATTCCACTCCATCTCCAGGCATCCACACCGCCGGGTCATAGTGGGCAGCACAGCTCTCCCTTCCAGCAGCTAAGACTTACATACCGCCAAAGCCTGTGGGAGGCAGGATGGACATCACCCAGCTGCATCTGCCGGGATGCTAGCATACAGTCTGACATTCATAGGTGACCAGATCTGTACTGCTGCTTGATTACTAATACAGTTTCCCTGGCTTTCCCTTGCCTATTGCTTTGAGCTACTATTCCATATTCACCAAGTTGGAGTGACATTATTCAAGCAGTATTGTTTGTCAATACAAACAACTTAACCTACTCTACTAACGTTTTTATGCTGGATGTGGAATGTATGAGACGCTTTTCAACTATTATACGCTTATTACAGCTGTCATATATACTGCTTCTTGCAAATCGTGGCTGAACATTTTTTCATTTAAAGGGTGTCTTTCATTGAATTAGGTCCATGATTCATTAATTTTACTGTAACCACTGACTCATTGCTAGTTTTTATATGTATGTTTTCTGATAGTGACCATTAAATGGTTTACCTCTGTCTACCGCTCTCCATTTTTGTTTATTTCCACTGTACTTAGTACAACCAGCACTGGGCTCTGAGAAACAGTTCTGGTTCTGGAATTACAGGTGAAAAAATTGGGTAGGGTCCCCCTGTAATTCCAAGAACCAGCACCGGACCTTTTATAGTGGGGGGCTGATGCCACAGCCAGGGGAGCATTTTCAGAGGGCCCCCCCAGCTGCAGCATCAGCCCTGGCCACTAGTCAGCCCAGGCCATGGATCCCTGGGGAGTTGGGGACCCCCCAATAAAGGTGCCTCCCTCTCCACAGCACCCCTAGCCTAGGTTGATAGCCCAGGGCTATCCCCACCACCCCTGAGCGGTGGGTGGTGGGTTGATAGTGTAAATGTAGTGCATTTTATATAGTTTTAAATATTGTCTTTTGCTGTGGAACTGCAGGTCCCAGCAAGCCTTTCCTGAATGCTGGTACTTGGAGAACCACAAGTACCAGCATGTGTGGAATTATGGGCCCGCTGGTACCTGTAGTTCCCCTCCAAAAGTAATATTAAAAAAACACAGGACATACACAACATACACAGTATAATTTTATTAAACACACACATGCACACACACTTGTACTCATACTCACCTATGTATCCCTGTTGCATCGGTCTCCTTGTCCAGTAGAAATTCCATACCGTACCTGTGGAAAAAAAACATACTCACCTTCTCCTATGCGTGGTTCAGTCCTCTTCGGTCCAAAGTAGGCATCCATAGTCTTCTTAAAACAAAAAACATGAACTACGCACTTAAGTAACAACCAGGATTGGTTGTTACTTCCCAACTGAAGCACTCAGACGTGGCTTCTTCCTTTGAAGGTCCGTGTCTGAGCGTTCAATGGCTGAAAGAGGTCAGTGGAGAGCCACAGGGTAACTAAAGTTTATTCTTCGGCCCACCATTGACTTCAATGGAGGAGCCATTCATTGGCTGAGAGACGGGGGGCTGACCTCTCTCAGCCAATGAACGCTCAGTCATTGACCTTCAAAGGAAGAAGCCGCATCTGAGCACTTCAGTCGGGAGATAACAACCATCCTGGTTGTTATCTAGTGTGTGGGTCGGTCTTTTGGGGTTATTTTATTTTAAGAAGACCATGGATGCCTACAGGGACAAGGGGACCACTCCAGGTAATGTAGGTGAGTATGTGTGAGTGTGTATGTATGTATTAGAACTGTAATTTCACAGTGTGTGTCTTGTGTTTATTTTAACATTTATTTACAGGTGAACTACAGGTACCAGCGGGCACTTAATGCCCTGCATGCTGGTACTTGTGGTTCCCCAAGTACTAGCATGTGTGGGAGGCTTGCTGGGACCTGCAGTTCTACTGTAAAGACAATGTTTTTAATCTTCTTTTTTACACTACACCTACACTATCAACCCGTCACCCACTGCCCAGGGGTGGCGGGGATAGCCCTGGGCTATCAGCCTAGGCTAGGAGTGCCCTGGAGAGGGGGACCGCTTTATTAGGGGGGTCCCCAACTCCCCAAGGATCCCTGGCCTAGGCTGAATAGCGGTCAGGGCTGATGCTGTGGCTGGGGGGCCCAGTGAAAGGACTCCCCTGGCTGTGGCATCAGGACCCTGCAAGAAAGGGTCTGGTGCTGGTTCTGGAGCTTACAGGGGAACCCTACGCAATTTTTTTCCCCTGTAATTCCAGAACCAGGACTGGTTCCCTGAGCTGGTTGTACTAAGGCCCTGATTCAGAGCCGGACGCTCTGAAAGAGCGCTCGCTCTGAATCAGGGTGTCTTTTAATTTTTTTGGAGAGGTCTCCTGGATGCTCGCATAGCTGTGGGTGACAACCCACAGCTATTGCAAGCGGCCAGGATGATGGTCGCGATGGTCAAGACCATCGGGCTTGCGACGAGACCCTTGTGGTATGGTCTCATGGCCGCAAGGCCCAGAGAGCTTCTGGCTCTAATAGAGCCGAAAGCTCTCCCCCTGACATCAATGGTGATGTCAGTGGGGCCGCCCACAAATGGCAGGCGTTCGCAAAGGAACGCCTCCATTTGTGAAGCCACCCCCACGCCACACCTCCAAAATGGTGCGAGCTGTCAATCATAATTGACAGTCGCCCCCTTTTGGTGCGAGACCCGGAGCGACGGAGTGCCCGTCGCTAGCCGAGTCTCGCACATGCGCACGTCGGAGCCGGCTCCGGAGTGTGCATGCGCAGTGGCCTAACATCGGCCAGCTCGCGAGCGCATAGCACTCGCAAGCGGGTCTGAATCAGGCCCTAAGTACAGTGGAACTCTACGTATTTTTTTCCCTGTATTTAGACAACGAGGACTGGCTGTGAAAGTTCAGGGCTGCATCTGTTTTCGGGGGGAACTCACGTTATTTTTTTTCTAAATGTAGCAATTTTGGGCAGCACAGACGGTGTAATGGTTAGCATTACTGCCTCACAGCACTGAGGTCATGGGTTCAATTCCCACCACGGCCCTACCTGTGTGGAGTTTGTATATTCTCCCTGTGCTTGCGTGGGTTTCCTCCAGGTGCTCCGGTTTCCTCCCACACTCCAAAAATATACTGGTAGGTTAATTGGCTCCCAACACAAATTAACCCTAGTGTGTATGTGTGTGATTATGTGATAGGGAATATAGATTGTAAGCTCCACTGGGGCAGGGACTGATGTGAATGGCCAAATATTTTCTGTAAAGCGCTGCGGAATATGTGTGCGCTATATAAATAACTGGTATCAACATCAACAGCGCGCCCCCTTTGGTGCGAGACCCGGAGCGACAGCTTGGCTGTCGCAGTCCGGGTCTCGCGCATGCGCATGACGGAGCTACCTCAGTCGTGCGCATGCGCAGTGGGGCAACATCGACCCGTTTGCGAGCGTCCTTTGCTCGTGAATGGGTCTGAATGACCCCCATGGTGTGGGCTGGGGAGGGGGGTTTCCAGGCAGATGGAAACCCCCCCTGCGTTTGCCTATGCTGCTCATACTCAAATCGAAAGCATGAAGCAGGTCTAATCATTTGGGGATTTGAAGTTCGATTTTGTGTTCGAATTTCAAATCGAATGATAATAAATAAGGGATTTGTGTATTGGTCTATGTAAAAGTACCAATGTTTTTCCGATGTTCGATTTGAGTTCTATTTGAGTAAAATTCGGTTTTAAATCCGATTTTACATTTGATTTGGCCTTTAGTAAATACCCGAATGCAAAATCAAATGCAAATCGAATGTCAAATCACTCAAAATGCAAAATCGAATGTTAGTAAATATTGGGCTCATTCAGACCCGGTCGTTAGCGCCGATGCGCTCGGACCGGGTCGATGGCCCCCCACAGAGCATGTGCACGACGGCGCCGGCGCCGTCGTGCGCATGCGTGAGATCCGCTACGACCGACAGCGCCGGTCATAGCGGGTCTCGATCCAAAGGGGGCGAGCTGTCGATGTTGATTGACAGCTTGCCCCGTTTGGAAGGCGGGCCGGGGGGTGGCAGCCCAAATGGAGGCGTTCCCATGGGAATGCCTACCGTTTGGGGGTGGCCCCACTGACATCACTAGTGATGTCAGTGGAGAGCTTCTGGCTCAGACAGAGCCAGAAGCTCTCCGGGGCTTACGACAAGGGAGACCCTACCCTAGGGTCTCATCGTAAGCCCCAATGGTCGCGATGGTCTTGACCATCGCGACCATCACCTTAGGCGGTCGTAAGGCTGTTGGTGTTAACCCACAGCCTTGCCACCGCAAAGGAGGACGTCTTGAAACTTCAAGAGGTCCTCCCCTCATTCAGACCGACCGCATGCTCTGTGCGACCGGCTCTGAATGAGGTACTATATCCCTAAGCATTGAAAAAGACAGGTCTTTTTGTTGAGATTTTTCTAGGTTAATATGATTTTTGAGAACCTCCCAATGTTATTTTGCACTATTGGACTTAAAAGGTGACAGTCTTAAACATATTTAATAGTATGGAGAAGCCTTTTATTTGATAGGTGTGCACACTTACACATTGAGTAATTTCTTGTGCAGAGTGTAAGAATTTATCACTTAAAAACGCTCTAATGTTCTTGCATATAGTACACACTAAATATTAGGTCCATTACAGGCTGATCAGCATGATAATTGGATAGTGTGTACTTAGGGGTCATTCAGACCCACTCGCAAGCGGCAGTACGCTCGCAAGTGGGTCGATGTTCCCCACTGCGCATGCGCACAACGGAGGGAGCTCCGTCGTGCGCATGCGCGAGACCCGGACTGCGACAGCCAAGCTGTCGCTCCGGGTCTCGCACCAAAGGAGGAGTGCTGTCGATGGTGACTGACAGCACGCCCCCTTTGGTGGGGGCGCCTATCGTCTGAAGCCGGCCACACTGACATCACTAGTGATGTCAGTGGGAGTGATTTTGGCTCTGATAGAGCCAAAATCACTCCAGGGCTTGTGGCTGGGAGACCCTACCACAGGGTCTCCGTCGCAAGTCCGATGGTCGCGATGGTCAAGACCATCGATACCATCTTTTTGGACGCTCGTATATGCTGTGGGTGGTGACCCACAGCTATACGAGCGTCCAGGAGGACACTCCATTTTAATGGAGGAGGGCCCTGATTCAGAGTGAGCGCTCTGGTCAGAGCGTCCGGCTCTGAATCAGGCCCTTAGCTTTAGTCAGGCAGTGGATCACTTCCTGGTTCCTCCATCAGTAAACTAGAAACCATGACTACTATCTCCACATAAATTTAAATTTAAATCAGGCCCTGAACAGTGGTGTAACTAGGATGGAGCCCAGGGCAAATTTGAAAGGGGAGCCCCCCCCCGGAAAAAAGGGCGTGGTCACTTAAAAATGGGGCGTGTCAACATGACACACCCCTTTATTTTCATTCTGAACATTCCTATCCATATGCACCTTAACCCCAGTAGTACCCCTTATACAGTACCCCCAGTATGCAGTTGTGGTCCCTCTTATGCAGGCCCATAGTAGTGCCCCTTATACAGTATCCCCAGTAGTGGTCCCTCTTATACAGCCCCCAATTAGTTCCCCTTACTCAGTACCCCCAGTAGTGGTCCCCCCAAATGCAGTGCCCCCTGTAGTGTTACCCCTTATGCAGTGCCCCCAGTAGCAGTCCCCACAATGCAGTGCACCCAGTAGCGGTATCCCCTTGTGCAGTGCCCTTTATATAGTGCCCCCAGTAGTAGTCCCCCCCTATGCAGTGCCCTTTATATATTGCCCCCAGCAGTAGTCCCCCCATGCAGTTTTCCCAGTAGTGGTCCCCCTTATGCAGGCACCCAGTAGTGATCCCTCCTATCCAGTGCCCCCTGTAGTGGCCCTTCCTATTATTGCCCCCAGTAGTGATCCCCCCAGTGCTGTAGGCCCATTTTATAATGCACCCAGTGGTAGCTCCCCCCCAAGTAGTAGTCCCCAGTAGAGCTTCCCTCTCCCGATTAAGTGCCCCCAGTAGTAGCCCCCCCAGTAGAGGTCCACCCAAAAATGGTGCCCCCTGTAGCAGCCACCCCTCCCCATTTGTGCCCCCACCCCCAGTAGAGGTCCCCCCAGTAGTAGCCGGTAGTGCAGACAGGTTTAAAAAAATAGATATAAAAATATACTTACCTGAATCCACGGTGCTGCTCCGGACCGCGACACTGCTCCCGCCACCCGCCAGTCCTCCCGGGCTGGCGCGCTCAGCATTATGGGAGAGACGTCATGATGTCATGACGTCTATCCCATTACCCACTGCAGGAGCCGGACAGAAGCCTGGCTCTTGCAGTGGGTGCTGCAGCAGTCAATGAGAGTCTATCTGACTCTCATTGGCTGCTGTTTAACACACGCATTGCCGCCAGCACTGGCGGCGATGCGTGTGTTATACACAGCCTGAGCCCGCCTCCTAGCGCTATTGGGCAAGCGCTCAGGGGGAGGGAACGGGCTCAGCTGTGCAGCACAGGACCGGCTCTGGAAGCCTAGCGCCGGTCGGGTGTAAATGTGTAGCGCTGACCGCACTCACTGCAGTCGGCGCTACACTGGTGGCTAACTAGGGCGGGCTGGACCATGGCCTGCGGCACCCCCCCCTCCCCGCGCTGCCGGTCCCACGGCACCCAGGGCACGCACCCTGCCCGACCCCCCCTAATTACGCCACTGGCCCTGAATGCATGTCTCCCTAATTTCTTGTTAAATTTAAATCTTTTTTTGACCATGTACAAATTCTGATAATGGAACATTTTTATTGTTTCAAAAGTTAACTGGGTAAAGTTAAATTTAAAATCCCTTCCTCGTTCCAAAACTATTGGGCAATGCTATACAAGGATCCTCATGGTTATCCCTCAGTAATCATGGGTAGTGTCATTAATATTAATGTTTAACTTCTGGAACACCATACGAAAAAAAGTTATCCATACAGGGGAAAGTTTATAGGTCTCCTGGAATTTATATACATTTACAAGCCATCTAAGTTAAGCTGTTTTGACGTAGAACTATAATAAAAGCTGAAACCAGAAATGCCAGAACTCATGAAGTGGTTCAAACCTTTAATTGTCTCAAATCCAGGAGTACTGATGCAAATGATTAAAATATCTGTAAAAGCATCAATACAAGAACTAATGTTCCTGCAATACAAGCAGGATCTCTAGGTACAGTATTTACAGTCAGTGATTGGGCTAAAAAGCAGATATTCCGAGAGAATAATGCTGGGTACACACTTAAATATATATCGCCCATTCTATAGACAAGCAATGTATCACGAGTGCATTGACGGGTGTGTACACTCGATATGTTTGTCAACGACGTAGTTCACAGACATATCCAGTTGGCCCTGCATCACAGCCGATGCTGATATATCGGTACGGAATTGGTATGATATCCCGGCGGCTGAATAGGTTAAAATACTGACGCCGGAAGCCCAATCGTCCAGGTTTCTGACAGGGGCGGTAAGTACCCTAACCCTCCCCCAACCCTAACCCTCCCATGGTGGTGCCTAACCCTAGACTCCCCTGGGGTGCCTAACCGTAACCTCCCTCCCGGTGGTGCCTAACCCTAACCGCTCTTCCCGCCCCCTTATCCTAACCCTCTCGGGGGTGCCTAACCCCCCCTCCCCGTAGCCTAACCCTATCCCTCCCAGGGGTGTGCCTAACTCTAATCTCCCCCCAGGGCTGCCTAAACCTAACACCCCCATCCCCAGGCTAAGCATCATACTTATCCGTCTTTTTACCTTCGGGATGGTGGGGGTGGAGATGCCGATGTGAGTATCTCGATCCTCTTTTGGATAGCGTCATTGGCATTATGCTGGGAGTTGGGATTCAAGCATCGGTATATTGTCATCCGGGATCCTGTCTGCCGGTATACAGATGGGTCCACATACACCTAACTTCATGGCACGCTAAACAGCTCTTCTAGTGGTGCCATGCCGTGGCGCGACTCAGTAGCGCTGAGCGTCTTTTTGTGTGTCTTTTTACCTTCATCTACAGGGAGAAGGGCTTACATCATCATAAGAGGCAGAGCCACCAGTCATAAATAAATGCCAAGGCTTTAGCCTTTCCTTGCCACTTCGTGTGGTGAAACTGGCATAGTGCCAATTTTATGTCTTTCTGCAGCTAACTTTCCCTTTGATGTTTTTTTCTTTACCACTGTAAAAGATTGGTTCTTTGGTTTTTGATGCCCTGACTTAAGCCCTATATGCCCTTGGTCATCGACTTTAGTAGATGACGTAGACAGACTAGTATCATCATGACTGCTCTCCTCTCAACTGATTGTTCTCCATATCAACAAACACGAACGAAGTGGGGTACAGCCCACACGTCAATTTGTACCAATTTTAAATATAACCCATTTTAACCAATCCAGTTCAAATGAATGGCACCTCCACATAATTTGGTCAGGAGCATTTCACACTTTGTGGCTTGGAAGAGGCCCCCACAAGTTAGTTACCCTTGGGCCCCCACAAGCCTTACTCCAACCCTGCTTGTCATTCACAGCAATGTGCCTCTCGGTTACTTATTTTTTTCCCTCCAGCACTAATCATCAGTGGAGAGTCTGATGCTTCACTGTGGCTGGTCCCGTGGCGGAAAACGATGGCACACATCCGTGCTGATGTAATTTATTTTTTACCCTTAAAATATTTTCAGAGATTCAGGGGGAGACTTTAAATTTAATGACACCGGCAACTTGTGTACTTTCTTTTGATCTCTAAAATGTGATTGGAAGGTCGGGAATGATATACTGTAGCATGTGCAGCACACGCTACTGTATATCACTTACCCGATCAGGACCGTCTTAAGAATTTATCACTTAAAAATGCTCTAATGCTCTTGCATATAGTACACACTAAATATTGGGCCAATTATAGGCTGATCGGCATGATAATTGGATAGTGTGTACTTAGCCTTAGTCAGGTAGTGGATCACTTCATGGTTCCTCCATCAGTAAACCAGAAACTATGACTACCACGGGCAAATGCAAGATTTTTAATGGGGGGTTTCTAGTACATATATTATAATATATTATAAATATATATATATATATATATATATATACACACACACACACTTGCATATATATCTATCTACACACACACACACACACACACATATGTCACACATACATTACACGGACACAAACACACGTACCATGCTGCAGGTTGGAGATGGAGATGGGACCAGGCACCATGTCAATAAGACCCGCCCCCTTGCAGCAAAATGTCGCAATTCGTGGGTCAATTGGGAGGGGCAGGAGCCATATCATGCAATTCTAATTCTATTGCATCATATTGGCTCCACCTCCCCATTCACACACAAATCGCTGCATTTTGACATTAGGGGGCGGGTGCTTGCTCTCAGCTCTGTCAGGGGAGGGTTCTTGGTACTCAGAAACCCCCCCTGTGTGCGCTACTGACTACTTCACCACATAAATTTACCATTTTAATGAGGCCCTGAATGCATGTCTCCCTAATTTCTTAATTAAAATCTAATTTTGACCATGTAAAATCCCTTCCACTTTCCAAAGCTATTGGGCAATGATATACAAGGACTCTCATCGTCACGCAGTAATCATGGGAAGTGTCATTAAGATTAATGTTTAAATTCTGAAACACCATACGAAAAAAAGTTATTCATACAGGGGAAAGTTTATAGGTCTCCTGGAATTTATATACCTTTACCAGACATCTAAGTTAAGCTGTTTTGACGTAGAACTATAATAAGGGCTGAAACCAGAAATGCCAGAACTCATGAAACGGTTCAAACCTTTAATTGACTAAAATCCAGGAGTACTGATGCAAATGATTCAAATATCTGTAAAAGCATCAATACAAGAAATAACGTTACTGCAATACAAGCTGGATCTCTAGGTACAGTGGGCCTGATTCAGACCTGCTCGCGAGCGCTGAGCGCTCGCAAGCAGGTCGATGGTGCCCTAGTGCGCATGCGCATGACGGAGGGAGCTCCGTCGTGCGCATGCGCAAGACCCGATTAATGACGGGGTATACGTCGTTATGGGTCTCGCACCAAAGGGGGCGTGCTGTCGATGGTGAGTGACAACACGCCCCCTTTGGTGGGCGTGCCAGGGGCATGGCTGCCAGACGGAGGCGTTCCCATGGGAACGCCTACCGTCTGAGTCCGGCCCCACTGACATCACTAGTGATGTCAGTGGGAGTGATTTTGGCTCAAATAGAGCCAAAATCACTCCAGGGCTTGCGGCAGATGAGACCCTACCGCAGGGTCTCGTCGCAAGCCCGATGGTCGCGATGGTCTTGACCATCGCGACCATCATCATGGACGCTCGTATAAACTGTGGGTGGTCACCCACAGCTATGCGAGCATCCAAAAGGCCGCTCCAATAACAGGTAGGAGGGCCCTGATTCAGAGCGAGCGCTCAGGTCAGAGTGTCCGGCTCTGAATCAGGCCCAGTATGTCCAGTCAGGGATGTGCAGAGACGCAGACATTCCGAGAGAATAATGCTGGGTACACACTTAAATATATATTGCCCATTCTATAGAGAAGCAATGTATCACGAGTGCATTGACGGGTGTGTACACTTGATATGTTTGTCAACGATGTAGTTCACAGACATATCCGGTTAGCCCTAGATCACAGCCGATGCTGATTTATCGGTACGGAATCGGTATGATATCCCGGTGTCTGAATAGGTTAAAATAGATGTATGTGGGCACATCTGTATTCAACGTATACCATCGGTACTTCTGGCTGCATGTAGAGGCAATCCGCTAATGCACATACACTTGTTGCAGGGAACGCTGACACTGACATCTCTAACTGGATGGGAAAATGTAAATGCCCGTCCAGTTGTGATTTCAGCCCAGACATATTGAGCCACCGATTCATAAGTGTGTATAGCTTACCAATTGGCTACTTTGGCAGAGGATCAGTCTGCTGACCGACCTGTCATCTAAATGTGTACCCAGCATTAGTAAGATTTATTTCCATATCTCCTGTCGAAGCTTGATTAGTGGCTGAGACGGAATCAGCGTAAAAATTAGTGTGCGCGACGCCATCTTGCGACTGGCCGCTAGACGCCATCTTGAAAATGAGATCGCAAGACGCCATTTTGCAAATAGCCGCCCAGCGCCATTTTAGCTAAACTCACACTTAAGTACATATGGCGATGTTACTATTAGCATCATGCGATTGCATCTTACACCATTTCTCATACACGCATAAATACGCACAATTGCGCTGTTAGCTAGTCGCACATTAGTGAATGCATAAGATCCTGTATGAAAATGCTGTTTATTAGCCTCATGCGCACGCATCTGCCCCAAGTTAACTAGCGTATTTCTATTAAACCCCACATACTTACACATTACATATTTACATACAAGGTTCCATAAGCTTTAAAGTATAAGATTCAAGTTTGTTCATTTATTATAATTGCTGTGAAATAAAGGTTATTTAGTAGCTCAGGTTTAATACATGATAAGTATGCCGTGCTTGGTATTATACTGATCTGCACCCTCTCCACAGCTTCCCGGTATCGTGGGTGGGAAGATCGCAACATGCACTCGCAACTTATGGGCCGCAGAGACTTAAAGCACCGAAATGTACATTATATGAGCAACTGTTAGGATTTGCATGAGGCGGGAAACAGAGGCAACCAGCTGTTGGAGGCTGGACTGTGCCTATTTGATTCAACCTGTTAAATGCTCTGTAAGAGATGCATCCCCCTTGGGAACCAATGGCATCAGCAACAAGCCTCTCTATTGTGTTGTCTATTTCTGGGGGGGTATAAATATGTGTGCTCTGACCCTTGGTTGCTAGTCTTCTTGCTGAATACTGATTGACGGAGGTTTCTTGCTGATGCCGGGATCTGGTCCAGAGCGCATGCGTATGTATAACTGTACTTGGGTCTGTATAATTTCTTTGCGCTAAATTGTACTTAGATCATAGCGTGTAACTGATTGTACTTTTATTTGAATAATACTTTGTGCTTTGGAACCAGAGGTTCAAGGTCTGGAGTCTTTATTTAATGTATGACTGCGTAAGCAAAATAGCGTCATCCTTAGAGGTTTATAGGAAGGATATTAGAAGGTATAGGCATTAGTGTATAGAGGTTAGAATCCAGAATCCTTAGTTGGGGCTCGTACTGTGAGGTCACTTACCTGCTCACACGATAAAATACGGTTATCGATATCTCACCAAAGGGTGGATAGTGGCCACACGCAGTTTTCCCTGCAACCACTCGGTGCTGAGAGATCGCTATCCATTATCGTGTGAATCAAGGTACGCTGACTAGAATCCAGGGACAAGAGAGGAAAAAGTTTGTTTTCCTTTGTTGAGAGTATTTTACGTTAAAAGGGGTGTCGCAGTATTGCGCATGCGGCTAAGTCGCATTTTTGCGTGCAATAAAGACACACTTTTGCGTATGCAGCTAAGGGTAAGTCATACGGTTGTATAGTAGTTGCATTATTGTATATGCGACCGGTCACACAATAGCGTATACATATTTCCGGTTGTGCTGCCACGTGTTTAAACAAAGCCATTGAGTTTACATTATCAATTTTTGCTAATATCTGGGTTAACGTGTATTTTTCTGCGCAGGAAAAAAGTGTGTAACTGTGAGTGTTCGTTTAGGGCGTAACTCGGGATCTAAATGTTAAGGGTATCGTAGGAACCTTAAGTGCGAGGCGCAGGAAGGTGGCCTAGTGACTCGGTAACAGCATACTGTTTACTTTTACACAGAGCAGGTGTATGGATTGTTATTTTTGTTAGGGTTCGGCTCCCAGCGTGATTATAGTGTTCAGTAATCAATGTGTGTGATCTGTTAGGCTTATTTGAACACTATAATTGAACCGCATAATCTTGGCTAGATTGTGATTGTGAGCTGGTGGGAGGGTGGACGAAATCAACTGGAACACAAAGGGTACTTTGCTGCCCCCTAGCAGTTGAAACGTAGTCAAAAAGGGATTTTATTGTATGGGAGCATCTTCCTTCCATAGGTGAGTGAAGGCATCTAGAGGTCCTTCATAGGGTTTGGTGGATACACCCTTTTTCCAAGGCGTCCGCAGGTAAGTGAAAGTATCTTGACTGTCTTTCACCAGTTTAAATCTTTATTGAAAAACGTAGGAGTTGTCTCAAGATGGGAGCCAAGCAAACAATAGAGATGTTAGACAATGATGTGCTGCTAATGGAAGTGCCGCTTGGATGGGCCCGTCGTATTATGCATACAAAGTACGGTACTTATGCAATAAGGTATTGTGATGTATGGTTTAAGATAACGATGAAGAGTGCTAGACCGTTTCCCAGAATTGGTAGTTTTGATAAAGATGTATTGGATAATGTCCGGGACCACATCAGTCTGATGCGGTCTCGAGGTAAGAAGGTAAAATATTATGAATGTTTAAAATTGCGGCAGCATGAAGGGGATGCGTGGCTTAAAAATGTGCAAGCGACAAACTAGCGTTGCGAACGCATTGCCAGCAAATACACCCGCGGCGCTGGATTGCAATGCGTGTGATCCGCAAAATGGCGCGCACGTGTGGCAAGGTAGTGTTGCAGAACGTATTGCCAGCAGCTCACGCGCACCACCGCCACCTTATGTGGATGGGGGTGCAAGTACAGTTATCAAAAAACCCCATAAAAATGTAACAAGCAATTTGTACCCTCTCTTAAGCAACCATAAAGAAAATGTTCATGATGTGGATGATGAGCCTATTGTAATGTCTGCCATTTCCCAAGCTGTACAAATGATAGATGCTGTACCACGACAATCATGAGTGGTGCCGCCATCTCCATCGGTAACAGCAAGGGAAGTGCTAACACCCTCTGCACCTGTTGTTAATATCATACGTAGCAGCAACAGGTTAAACCCCCAGCCAGGTAACAAGGTCAAAGGTAGCAGCACTGCCGTTCTGCATCCCATTCGGACAATAACTGTTCTGAATGGGAATGCAGATGCGAACAGTGTAGTGCCCATGAGGGAAGTGGTATTGCATTGTCCTTGGACAAGGGCAGAACTAAATTCCATCATAAATGATTTCCCCGATCCCAAAAAGGAACTAGCCAAATGTCAAAGATTTTTGAGGAATTTGGGAAGTTCTCATGAGCCAACTCATAAAGATTGGCGGGTGGTGTTAAGGGCTTGTCTACCACGCAATATCGACGTGACAAAATTTATCACGGATTGTGTATTGGATGGTGACATTCCCTTAACAGACCAAGTAAATCAAGGTAACAGTTCCAGCATTGTAACTCAATTGGGTATATATTTTCCAGTAGTAGTTAACTGGAACAAAATTTTCACCATAAAGCAAAAAGAGAGTGAATCTGCAGAAGATTATTGTGACCGGCCTCTGCAGGCTATCACCCAGTACACTGGGTTAGAGGATATTAAAGATAGCACTCACCACAGGGGAATGATAGTCACCATACTCATGGACGGTCTTAAAGAGAACCTAAAGACCCGAGTTCAGACCTCGCAGCCTGGCAGGAGGGAAGTCACAATAGATACCCCCATAGAACATGATAAAAACATCTCAAAAGAAGAGAGAGACCCAGAGCGAAAAACTAATGGCTGTCAGTATCCAAGCTCTGGAAGGAATGACGGTAACATCACAGCCAGCAGACAAACTTGCACCCACACACACACTTTCACCTGAACAGTTATACGCCCTCACTAATCCTACACCACAGCAAACACAGCCTTATCCCACTTATCCTACACAACCACAAGTCCCATACTACCCACAAGCTCCATACCTTCCACAATATCCTTTTCCTCAATATCCTTACCCATACCCACCACCTTTCTCTCCTGCTCAACCCACACAACAATCCTTCCCACGAAAGTGTTTTAATTGCAACCAGCCAGGACACATAAGTTAGAGCTGCACGGCAAAGAGGGTAGGACCCCCAAACCAGGAAGTACCTTGATATCCCCATAAGGGATATGCACAGAGACCAGCAAATGTCCAACAGGTACCAGCTCTAATTGTGGCCGTTAATGCTTTATTGGAGAGTTAGAGCCAACGCTAGGAGTCGGGTCATACTTGTGGTCTGCAGATAGACAGGTTGACGGGAAGTACTAGGGAAAAACTGGTAATGGTAATTGATGTAACAGATACCCAATCTCTGTTCTGCTTTCTTCCCTGTGCCCTAACACCCTGACTGTCAGTATTTTTCTTTTCTCACCTAGGGGGAGGTGTACACTACACATGGACATGAGTGTCCCATGGGATCATAGACAACCCCAGTATCTTCTCCCAGGCCTTATATGACTGTTTACAATCTTTTCAACCTGCCAATGGATCTGTTCTAATGTAAAATGTGGACGATTTATTGTTGTATTTAGGTCATGTTTAAATGATATTAAACTGTTGTGCTTTATCTCTCACACACAGGACACAAGGTCGCTAAGGACAAATGGCAGCCATGCCAGGCTAAGGTCAAATACTCGGAATACTGTCCAACTCAGGGGCCCAGGCAATATTTAGAGCAGTAGATATTGATAACAGAATTTAAATTGCAGGAATTTGTGTACAAATACAGTATCCCTAGAATAATTGAATATAGGATGAATACTCATTTCACAGGTAATGTCTTCTATAACCTGTGTAAGGTGATGGGTATTAATATCAAGATCATCCCAGACCTTCTGTCTACCTGTCCCCTTTGAGATACTGTTTAACAGGCAGCCTCATGTGAAAATATGATAATGAGGTTACTGTGCAGTGTCTCACGAAGATGAGTAAGAACAACTGAAATTGAAAATGTTATTTTCCAACATATCTGATGCAAACTGTCATGATGTCAAACCTGGGGAATTTGTTATGATCCAAATGTTTTTTAGCTCAGGTTGTTTGACTGATCGGTGGAAAGGTCCGTATCTGACATTGTTTACAAAGTACCACATCCTCAAAGGGTAGCCGGGGAAGATACGTGGGTCCATTCCACTCACTATAGGGAGGTTAACCAACCGGTGGAGATACAAGGCGGAGACGAGGCCGATAATGTGGACCTGTCAATTGCGAGCTTGTGCCGGGAGGATTAAAAAGGTGACAGTGAGAAACCTGAGCTAAAAGAAAACTGTAGACCAGTCTCGCAGCACGGGACTGTTCTGCTGTGTTCATTTTTGTATTCTTCTTCCAGAGTTTCCGTCATCTTGGTTTGTTTGGGGATACCCAGTTTCTGTGATGGAGGAGATGGGAGCTGATGGCAGTGCTGATGAAGTGGAGCCAGGAGGGGGGCAATGCCAATCAGGGGAGTGTCTGACCAATCTTAGTACTGTTATTGTTAAGAGAGCTATAATTCCGATAATCTGGGACGGTGTGGAGGTTTATTGTCTGAAGATTCCTGTATTTGTGAGCTTTGTGGGTCCCTAGTTGATGAGAACTGTATTCAACGGTGCCAGCCTAAATATAACCCGTACTGGGGTGGGTATCCTTTAGAGGATTAATATAGCATGGTAGGAAAAGTGTTAAATCAAACTGATTGCTGGGTGTGTTCACATGTGTCACAGGGACATCATAACGTAGGGTTGGTGCCATTTCCGCTGAATATCACGGAAATTTTAGAATTACAAAAAGGGAAAACATTGGATGGAAAATTCCTCTCATCCAAACCACCTCATTTCAAACTCTATCAATTCCAAGTAGATAGATCACTTTTGTGTTTAAACATAACCAACCCCAATAAACCCGGGAGTTGGGAAGTGACGGGGAATAATCAGACAATGACCTTCTCACAGACAGCTGATAATGAGTCCATAAACCATGATCTGTTAAGCTCAATTAAATCTAGTGGGAAACATTTTAGGTACCAGTACACATTGAGTTCCACCAAAGAAATTTTTGGTAAGGTACCAGATGGTTATTGTGCTAAAATAATACAACCAGAGACTTGCATGTACCAGATGGAAGACCCTGAGATAGGATTGTTTGCAAGAGAAATGTGTTTAATGATAATGATGCATACCATTCCTTATGTTCTCCCCGATAATGTGTATTTTATATGTTGAAGAAACGCGTATAAGTGGTGCTCCCGAGTTCCGAAGGTTTATGTTACCTGGGAAGAGTAGTCCCAGAAGTTATGACCCTCACACATGTTGAAATGCTTTTTATCCAGAAAAATATACCATCACCATATCTTCACATGCAGTATGAACACAGAGGCAAATGAAATATGATACCTGGCATAAAGTGCATAAAGCCACTCAGTTAATTAGTGAGACAACTGGCTTCCAAGTTTTAGTCGCGCTGGATCCCACTAGAATCGCTCGGGGTACATTCAAATTTAGATATATTCAGGAACTTGCTAAATTAATAGATAATATCACAGAGATGTATGATGACACATTCAGGTATACAGGGAGAGAATTGCAAGCATATAAGAAAGAACTGGTGCAACACAGACTAGTGTTAAATTATTTAACAGCTGTTACTGGAGGGTATTGCGTAACTTTGGCCACCCAATTTGGAGTGAAGTGTTGCACCTATGTCACCAATGATACCAGCGACCCCAAGAGGTGATAGACCGGAAGGTGGACGAAATTCTGCAGCTAAAATGGGAGTTTCGTAAGAACCATAATGCTTCAGTGGATGAAGTAGGGGAGAAAATAGAAGGATGGGTCTCATGGTTGAACACAGTGAAATGGTTCTCAGGCCTAGGCGAATGGGTCCAGGAAGTGATCGCAAGCATAGGCAAATTCTTGATCCTTATACTAATTGTCATCATAGAAATTGGCCTATGTGTCCGGTATGTTCCTATTGTGTTGAAGTGTGGAAAATGTAAAAATAGAGTAAGACGAAAGAACAAAATTATGATGGTGGTCAGTAATGGCAATATGAATACTGAGGTAAATATAGAACTGCATTACAACCCTGAACTAGGAAATACCATAATCTAATGTATTATATTTAGACGTGCATAGAATGTATTATTGAAATGTTACTTTTGAAACACCTCAGATAATGTAAAGTCTCAATTTCCCTTCAAGACTGCCTTTATAGGACTGGTGCTTTCCCACACCTTTCACATCATTTCCCAAGGTCCGCGGTATGCGTATAAAGGTAGTTTTATGTCCCCTCCTAGAGACACATTATTGATGGATTAAGAATCACCTTGTGCCATCCCCTAATAACATTAAGTAATATACGTATGTATGCCTAAAATTTATTTTAACATCAGGATGTGATAGCATGTTGTTCGCTATCAAAGGGTGCACTGTCGAAGGTGGATTAGTGGCTGAGACGGAATCAGCATAAAAATTAGCGTGCGCGACGCCATCTTGCGACTGGCTGCAAAACGCCATCTTGGAAATGAGATCGCAAGATGCCATTTTGCAAATGGCCGCCCAGCGCCATTTTAGCTAAACTCACACTTTAGTACATATGGCGATGTTACTATTAGCATCATGCGATTGCATCTTACACCATTTCTCATACACGCATAAATCCGCACAACTGCGCTGTTAACTAGAACGCTGACACTGACATCTCTAACTGGATGGGAAAATGTAAATGCCCGTCCAGTTGTGATTTCAGCCCAGACATATTGAGCCACCGATTCATAAGTGTGTATAGCTTACCAATTGGCTACTTTGGCAGAGGATCAGTCTGCTGACCGACCTGTCATCTAAATGTGTACCCAGCATTAGTAAGATTTATTTCCATATCTCCTGTCGAAGCTTGATTAGTGGCTGAGACGGAATCAGCGTAAAAATTAGCGTGCGCGACGCCATCTTGCGACTGGCCGCTAGACGCCATCTTGAAAATGAGATCGCAAGACGCCATTTTGCAAATAGCCGCCCAGCGCCATTTTAGCTAAACTCACACTTAAGTACATATGGCGATGTTACTATTAGCATCATGCGATTGCATCTTACACCATTTCTCATACACGCATAAATCCGCACAACTGCGCTGTTAACTAGTCGCACATTAGCGAATGCATAAGATCCTGTATGAAAATGCTGTTTATTAGCCTCATGCGCACGCATCTGCCCCAAGTTAACTAGCGTCTTTCTATCAAACCCCACATACTTAAACATTACATATTTACATACAAGGTTCCATAAGCTTTAAGGTATAAGATTCAAGTTTGTTCATTTATTATAATTGCTGTGAAATAAAGGTTATTTAGTAGCTCAGGTTTAATACATGATAAGTATGCCGTGCTTGGTATTATACTGATCTGTACCCTCTCCACAGCTTCCCGGTATCGTCGGTGGGAAGATCGCAACATGCACTCGCAACTTATGGGCCGCAGAGACTTCAAGCACTGAAATGTACATTATATGACCAACTGTTAGGATTTGCATGAGGCTGGAAACAGAGGCAACCAGCTGTCGGAGGCTGGACTGTGCCTATTTGACTCAACCTGTTAAATGCTCTGTAACAGATGCATCCCCCTTGGGAACCAATGGCATCAGCAACAAGCCTCTCTATTGTGTTGTCTATTTCTGGGGGGTATAAATATTAGGGGTGAGCGGGTTCGGATTTCTGAAATCCGAACTCCCCGAGCCCCCCTGATCCAAGGCCGATCCGAGTCAGGCTCGACTTTTCCCGCCTGACTCGGATCTGAAATCGAGGCAAAACGTCATCATCCCGCCTTCCGGGTCTCGCGGGTTTTGGATCCTCTATAAGGTACCCGCGTCGGCGCCATTTTCTCAATCGGCAGTGGACAGTGAAGAGGGAGGGTGGGAGTTAGGGCTGGCTGGGCTGTGTAGTGTAGTGTAGTGCAGTGTAGTGCTGTGCTGTGCTGTGCTGTGCTGCTGTTGTCCATAGGGGCTGTGTCCACTCTTTCAAAGTCCATAGTGGCTGGCTGGACTGTGTTGTGCAGTCAGTTGTCCATAGGGGCTGTGTCCACTCCAAAGTCCTGTGCAGTGTCCCAGTCCTAAAGTGGTGCTGTAGTGTTGTCCAGGGGGTGCTCTGTCCATCAGGGGTGCTCCCCCCAAGTGCAAAAAAATAAACATTTTTTCTGTGTTTGTGAATTGTGTGCACTGTGGCTGCACGTGCATCAACAAAGGAGCAGCGCCAAGCGTGCGCCTGTGTCCCATTAGTAAAGGGCGGGCTGGCTTGTCCGTTAAAGGGTGCTGTAACCCCCAAAGTACACTCCAAACAAAATAAAAAAATATTTTCTGTGTTTGTGAATTGTGTGCACTGTGGCTGCACGTGCATCAACAAAGGAGCAGCGCCAAGCATTCGCCTGTGTACCATAAGTAAAAGGCCAGCTGGCTTGTCCATTAAAGGGTGCTGTAACCCCCAAAGTACACCCCAAACAAAATAAAACAATATTTTCTGTGTTTGTGAATTGTGTGCACTGTTGCTGCACGTGCATCAACAAAGGAGCAGCGTCAAGCGTGTGCGCCTGTGTCCCATAAGTAAAGGGCCAGCTGGCTTGTCCGTTAAAGGGTGTTGTAACCCCCAAAGTACACTCCAAACAAAATAAAAAAATATTTTCTGTGTTTGTGAATTGTGTGCAGTGAGGCTGCACGTGCACCAACAAAGGAGCAGCGCCAAGCGTGCGCCTGTGTCCCATAAGTAAAGGGCCAGCAGGCTTGTCCGTTAAAGGGTGCTGTAACCCCCAAAGTACACTCCAAACAAAATAAAAAAATATTTTCTGTGTTTGTGAATTGTGTGCACTGTGGCTGCACGTGCATCAACAAAGGAGCAGCGGCAAGCGTGTGCGCCTGTGTCCCATAAGTAAAGGGCCAGCTGGCTTGTCCGTTAAAGGGTGTTGTAACCCCCAAAGTACACTCCAAACAAAATAAAAAAATATTTTCTGTGTTTGTGAATTGTGTGCAGTGAGGCTGCACGTGCATCAACAAAGGAGCAGCGCCAAGCGTGCGCCTGTGTCCCATAAGTAAAGGGCCAGCAGGCTTGTCCGTTAAAGGGTGCTGTAACCCCCAAAGTACACTCCAAACAAAATAAAAAAATATTTTCTGTGTTTGTGAATTGTGTGCACTGTGGCTGCACGTGCATCAACAAAGGAGCAGCGGCAAGCGTGCGCCTGTTTCCCATATGTAAAGAGACGGCTGGCTCATTTCTTAATGGGTGGTGTAACCCACAAAGTGCACTAGTCTCCAACAAAAATAAATAATTATTTTCTGTGTTTGTGTGCGCCTTAGCCGCACGTATATATCAATATAACATAAATGGAGGACCAAACTTTTTCAGATAAAAATAAATTAGGGAAAGATCAAGAACCACTTCCTCCTAGTGCTGAAGCTGCTGCCACTAGTCATGACATAGACGATAACATGCCACCAACATCGTCTGCCAAGGCCGATGTTCAATGGCATAGTAGAGGGCTATACAATCCCAAATGTCAAAGTTCAGGAAATTGACCTTGAAAAAAACATTTAAATCATCTGAAGAGAAATGTAAACTTGCCAATACGCCATTTACGACACGGAGTGGCAAGGAATGGCTAAGGTCTTTCAATATGTTCATGACTAGTGGTTCAGCTTCACATGACGATGGAAGCCCTCCTCCCGCTACAAAAATCAAACGAGTTAAGCTGGCAAAAGCACAGCAAAGAACTGTGCGTTCTAAGAAGATATCACAAATCCCCAAGGAGAGTCCAACTGTGGTGGCGGTTGCGATGCCTGACCTTCCCAGCACTGGACAGGAAGAGGTGGCTCTTTTCACCATTTGCACGCCCCCTGCAAGTGCTGAAAGGAGCACCCACAGTCCACTTGCTGATAGTCAAATTGAAGATGTCACTGTTGAAGTACAACAGGATGAGGATACTGATGTAGCTGGCGCTGAGGAGGAAGTTGGCGAGGAGGATTCTGATGGTGATGTGGTTTGTTTAAATGAGGCTCCGGGGGAGACAGTTGTTGTCCGTGGGATGAAAAAGCCCATCACGGTCATGCCTGGGCAGAAGACCAAACATTCCACCTCTTTGGTCTGGCAATATTTCTATCCAAATCCAGACAACAACTGTCTTGCCATAAGTACCATATGTAAAGGTGAAATAAGTAGGGGTAGGGACGTTAACCACCTAGGAACATCCTCCCTTATACGGCACCTGCAGCACGTTCATAAAAAGTTACTGTCAAGTTCAGAAACTTTGGGTAAGACCGTAAGCCATCCAGAGACACCTAAATCCCGCTGTCCTGTTGTATCCAAGCGCCTCCAAACCACACCGTCAACTCCCTCCTCGTCAATTTCCTCCTTAGTCAGGATCGGAAGTAGTCCTGCAGGCCATGTCTCTGGCATGACTGACTCTCCTATCCGGGATTCCTCCGGAGGATCCTGCATTGCTACGCCTACTGCTGCCGCTGCTGCTGCTGCTGGGAGTCGTTCATCATCCCAGAGAGGAAGTAGGAACACCACTACTTTTACTAAACAATTGACCCTTCAACAGTCCTTAGCGAGGAGGATGAAGTACAACAGCAGTCATCCTGAAGCAAAACGTATAACTGAGGCCTTGACTGTTATGTTGGTGTTAGACGTGCATCCGGTATCCGCCATTAGTGCAGTGGGATTTAGACAATTGATGGAGGTAGTGTGTCCCTGGTTCCAAATCCCATCTAGATTCCACTTCACTAGGCAGGCGATACCGAGACTGTATAGAAACGTCAGAAAAAGTGTCCTCAGTGTCCTGAAAAATGCAGTTGTACCCAATGTCCACTTAACCACGGACATGTGGACAAGTGGAACAGGGCAGACTAAGGACTATATGACTGTGACAGCCAGCTGGGTAGATGTATCACCTTATGCAGCAACAACAGCAGCGTCACCAGTAGCAGCATCTCAGAAACGCCAGCTCGTTCCAAGGCAGGCTACGCTGTGTATCACCAGTTTCAGTAAGAGGCACACCGCCGACAACCTCTTAGAGAAACTGAGGGAAATCATCGCCCAGTGGCTTACCCCACTTAGACTCTCCTGGGGATTTGTGATATCTGACAACGCCACCAATATTGTGCGGGCATTACATCTGGGCAAATTCCAGCACGTCCCATGTTTTGCTCACACAATAAACTTGGTGGTGCAGAATTTTCTGAAAAGCGACAGGGGCGTGCAGGAGACGCTTTGGGTGTCCCGAAAAATTTCTGGTCACTTTCGCCATTCAGCGACTGCGTTCCGAAGACTGGAGCGCAAGCAAACACTCTTGAACCTGCCCCACCATCATCTGAAGCAAGAGGTTGTGACGCGGTGGAACTCAACCCTCTATATGCTTCAGAGGATGGAGGAGCAGCAAAAGGCCATTTAAGCCTATACATCCACCTATGACATAGGCAAAGGAGGGGGTATGCACCTGACTCAAGCGCAGTGGAGAATGATTTCCGTGTTGTGCAAGGTTCTCCAGCCCTTCGAACTTGCCACACGTGAAGTCAGTTCAGACACTGCCAGCTTGAGTCAGGTCATTCCCCTCATCAGGCTTTTGCAGAAGCAGCTGGAGAAAGTGAAGGAGGAGCTAAGATGGAGCGATTCTGCTCGGCATGTGGCACTTGTGGATGAAGCCCTTCATTCGCTTTGCCAGGATTCCAGGGTGGTCAATCTGTTGAAATCAGACCACTACATTTTGGCCACCGTGCTCGATCCTAGGTTTAAAACCTATGTGGTGTCTCTCTTTCCGGCCGACACAAGCCTGCAGAGGTGCAAAGACCTGCTGGTGAAAACACTGTCAGCTGAAGCGGAACGTGACACGTCAACAGCTCCTTCTTCATTTTCTCCCGCAACTGGGGCTGCCAGGAAAAAACTTAGGTATCCTAAGCAACCCGCTGGCGGTGATGCAGGGCAGGCAGGACCAAGTTTGAACATCTGGTCCAGACTGAAGGACCTGGCAACAATTTCTGACATGTCTACTGTCACTGCATATGATACTGTCACCATTGACAGAATGGTGGAGGATTACATCGGTGACAGCATCCAAGTAGGCATGTCAGACAGTCCGTACCTGTACTGGCAGGAAAAAGAGGCAATTTGGAGGCCCCTGTACAAATTGGCTCTATTTTACCTGAGTTGCCCCCCCTCCAGTGTGTAACTCCGAAAGAGTGTTTAGTGCAGCCGGGAACCATGTCAGCGAAAGGCGTAGGAGGTTGCTTCCACAAAATGTGGGGAAGATGCTGTTCATAAAAATGAATTATCAACTCTTCCAGGGAGACCAGCCTCCAGAACGTACAGAGGGACCTGTGGTAGTGGATTCCAGCAGGGACGAGTGAATACTCTTTGAGGATGAGGATGTACACAACACTGAAGAGGGTGAGGAATCGGTGGATGAGGAGGATGAGGACGACATCTTGCCTCTGTAGAGCCAGTTTGTGCAGGGACAGATTAATTGCCAGCTTGTTTTGTGGGGGCCCAAACGAACCAATCATTTTAGCCACAGTCGTGTGGCAGACCCTGGCGCTAAAATGATTGGTTTGTTAAAGTGTGCATGTCCTGTTTATACAACATAAGGTTGGTTGGGAGGGCCCAAGGACAATTCCATCTTGCACCTCTTTTTTTTCTTTGCATTTGCATTATGTACTGTTTGGGGCCTAGTTTTTCAAACTGCCATCCTGTCTGCCACTGCAGTGTCACTCCTAGATGGGCCACGTGTTTGTGCCAGCCACTCGTGTTGCTTAGCATAGTCATCCAGCTACCTCGGTGCAACCTTTTGGACATAAATACACTATTGTGAGGTGTTCAGAATAGACTGGAAATGAGTGGAAATTAAGGTTATTGAGGTTAATAATAGCACAGGAGCAGAAAAACCCACAAATTCTGTGATTTTAGCTGTTTTTATGCTTTTTAAAAAAAAAAATACAGATCCAAAACACAAAACCCAGAACCCAAAACACGGAAGGGTGGTTTTGTCAAAACCAATCCAGATCCAAAACACGAAGAAAGATCCAGAATCAAAACCAAAACACGAAAAGTGGCCGGTGCACACCCCTAATAAATATGTGTGCTCTGACCCTGGGTTGCTAGTCTTCTTGCTGTATGCTGATTGATGGAGGTTTCTTGCTGATGCCGGGATCTAGTCCAGAGCGCATGCGTATGTATAACTGTACTTGGGTCTGTATAATTTCTTTGCGCTAAATTGTACTTAGATCATAGCGTGTAACTGATTGTACTTTTATTTGAATAATACTTTGTGCTTTGGAACCACAGTTTCAAGGTCTGGAGTCTTTTTTTAATGTATGACTGCGTAAGCAAAATAGCGTCATCCTTAGAGGTTTATAGGAAGGATATTAGAAGGTATAGGCAGGAGTGTATAGAGGTTCAAAGTCAGTATCATTACTCCTCATGTCCCTGAGAAGTTATCCCTACAAATCTGGGGATCTCAGTACCTGCTCATGCATGCTGCTTGGATATTTATATAAATTGTAATAGAATTCAAATGCCAAAGATTTATGCTCACAAAACTAAGCGCTATATAGAAGTGGAGCGGAATGGGGTACAAACTACAAATACACTTTGATATTCAAAGAAAAAATCATGTTGCATTTTTTTATATAGTGAATATTGCGTGTAATTTACACACACATGATAAGAGAGGTGTTTAAAAACAGTTCAATGGTAGTGCCAGGTCTATCAGCATGAGACACAATCTTCATTTAATACATATTTTATAGGACTTTAAACAGCTGTCTGCAGTCATTGAGTGTCTGCAAAGGTCTAAGGGGTGGTGGGTAATTTATAATTAAAGCCGCCATCTCTCCTCCTTGTGGCCCTCAATTAAAAATAACCCACCACCCCTTAAGCTGGGTACACACTATACGATATGTACTCAGCAGTATGAAGGGCGATCCCCCCCTGCTAATGGGCTGACATATCGGGGCGGTCGGTACACACTAGATGATCTGGTGCCCAATATGTCGGCCCCTGCCGCATCCCGCTGCATAGGGTTGTCAATCGCATCATCAGGTTGAGCTGCATGTAGGGACGACCTGACGATGCGGCTGATGGCCAAACAGGAACGCACAACAGCCGACATAGTGGGTACACACTAGCCGATTTTGACGATATGTCGTTCCGATCCTTTGGAATCGGGCATAACATCTGAGAAATCGCATAGTGTGTACCAGGCTCAATTGACGAAGCCTTGTCAGGTGAAACGCGTGACTTGTCGGGAACCTCCGGAGTGCACGAGGAGACACCGTTTGTCTGGACACTGCCGCTGCACCCTTGTGGTATCAGGTATTTCACTTATCTTCAAGGGATATGCAGACTGCACCGACTCATCCAATGTTCCCACTGCACTGTATTGACACATCAGTGGGGTGAGGTGCGTTGTTTGCAAGTCCAGTGTTTTTCCCTCCTATCTTTCTATCCTTTCTGGTGTGTGCAGGACGCTACAGATGCTGACCGGTTATGTACCGAGAGAGCTCTCTCACTATTCCGGTGCTGGCAATTCTCTGACTACCCTGCTATCACCACCATTTCCTCGGCTACCATTTTTCAGGCACTGTCCCACTGGTATAGCCTGCACTTATACATCAGGCCTATAGTGGATGAACAGGGGAGGATAGTAGATGCCAATTACTACACTATATTATACCCTCATGGTATATGCGGTAGGTCCGCTCATGTCCCATTCACTACATCTGTACATAGGACACAGAAGCCACCTATCCCCTTGCCCATAGTGAGTGTGAGTGGTAACTATACTATCAGCAAATGGTAGATTTTTACCTGTATGTTATACCTGATAGACTATTATTTCCATACCTTATGTCCCCTCTTGCCTCAATTTGCATTTAGAGATATTGTTATTTAATGACACCAGTTCTCACAAAATCAGTACCCTAATATATGTTGATATGTGGTTATTGACATTTTTCTATTATATACTGTGTAGAGCATAACATCTAAGATATTCGTTACACAATATATTATGCCCTTTATTCTGGGCAACTGATATCTCTGTTGAGGTGGACTCTTGATGGTACAATTTGCTTAAATATCATTTAAGCAAATTTCTCATTGCGGCGGACTGATGTACCAGTGTTAATTTCAGAAATATATCTGTTTATTGATACATCTATTTACTAAGATATTTCACCTAAAGTTTTCATTATATAGAGCCATGATAGCTCATACATTTTTTGATGCTTTATTATTCATGATTATATGAGATCTCGCAAATATGTGCTATATATGGTACACATTTATGATGCCGGCGGTTGCAATGCCGACCATTGGCATATAGACTTCAGAATCCCGGCGAGGGTTAACTAACCTATGCCAGGAGACCGGCGCCCGGCATCCCGATCGAAGGGATGCCGGGCGTCGAGCGCGGACAGCTGCGGGGGGGGAGGGTTATGTTTAGGGTTCCCGGGGGGGACTTAGTGTCAAGCACCCCCCCGGGAGGTTAGGTTTAGGCTACAGGGAGGGAGGATTAGGGTTAGGCACCTCCTAGGGAAGGATAGGGTTAGGCACCCCCCCGGGGGACTTAGGTTTAGGTGGCGGGAAAGGGGGGGGTTAGGTTAGGCACTTAGAGGGGGGATTAGGGTTAGGCACAGGGGGGGAGGTTAGGGTTAGGCACCCTAAAGGAGGGTTAGGGTTAGGGGGTAGATTTAGGTTAGTATTGACTTACCTTCTAGACAATCGGGATTTCCTTCCATGTCGGGCTGCCGCTGAATCCCTATATAGTGCTATGATAGCTCATACACTTTTTGTTGTTTTATGATTTATGATCACATGAGATCTCGCAAATATATGCTTCAGTGACTATTTGACTCACCAATAAGATCACCACTAGATGGTGATAATCACCATTTGAGTTTAGTTGTTTAATAGGACAATAATATGTTCTTTTTCTCATGTTGTCATTATATGTTGTCCAGTGTTTTTGTACTTCTTTCTTATTTTATCTATTCTTTCAAGAAACTTAATAAAAGTAAAATTTTAAGCTAATCAGGTAGAAACTTGTGCCCCAACAAAAGAGAGTACTTTTCGCTCCCCCTTGTAGCTTCCAAAACAGGGCAGCTGGAGAACAGATAAGAGTTTAGCCAATATCAGTAGGTCACAAGTCACATTAGGCAAACGGTGTTAGGTAGTAAGCAGAATTACTGTACTGTATGTCTTTCTTATAATAAGTCCTTACAAAAACTGTTACACACACACACACACACATAAACACACACTATGGTAGTAATGATCACCATAGTAGTACAAGATGGACCTTTACATGGGACTCTACCTTTAAATAATATTTGGGCACAAATAGGATAATTTGGGCCCCCTGGTCATTTGAACCAATCCAGTTCAAATGAATGGCACCTCCACGTGATTCGGTCAGCAGCATTTCACACTTTTTATTAGAGATAAGCGGTTCGGCTTTGCTGAAAACCGAACACTCTCAAACTTTGGGATTCCCAGCCCGGATCACTTTGGGATTCAGAGTAGTGAAGAGTCCTGACTCTGGTCTTCTTACCAAGTTCAGATCTCAGATCTCAAAAACGGATCTTGCATGCAAGTCCCTCCATTGTGATTTCAGGTGCAATTTCACAGAGGAGAGTGTATGCTGCAATACTTCATACTAGTTGCCATTAGAGAGGATTGTAGGTAAATGGAGTGGGTTTTGAAGCTTGTAAAAGACTGAAGGCATTTTTGTTTCTGATTATGATTGGATGTCAGACACTAGCTAGCACCTTCAATCCAGTGCAAACAGGTATTTTGAATCTGCCAAGTGTTTGTGCTGCTGCTCCGATGCTTAGTTTAGCCAGCCAGCTTGCTGCAGCCTTTGGCCAATATTGCTGAAAACAATATTTTGAGGTGGTCAAAATTGACTGGAAATTAATGTTATTGATGTTAATACTTAATATTACTATATGTGCAACGGTTCTCGTACAGTTGTGTAAGACCTCTAGAGCCAATGAGAGGATCTTCCACCACTAACAGCCACCCATTGTTCCCTTAGGCTGTAGAAGTTGCTGCTCCAGGTGGTAACAACAGCAAGGCCGTGAGCAAGAAAAACAACAGCAGGATAAACCAGAATGACTTCTGAATCAGGACAACAGGTTCAGGAACTGAACACTGGAACTGCAGAACAAGTCTAAAACTCAGGCATGCAGCTACAACTCAGGCTTCTGAGCACAGGGACAAACACATACAGGGCTAATCAATATGGGAGCGATAACATCGTTTTTGCATTAATATCGCACTTATGACGTCATTATCGCAGGTTTTAGTTTTACACCGTATTCAATTTCAAAGACTTATCGCAGTTTTGAAAAGTCTTTGATAAAAAACGGTGAAAACTTTTCACCATTGAATAGGTGTCGAAAAAAAGTGCAGAATTGGGGTTTAGGGGTGTAGGCTTAAAAAAAATACTCTGCACCCCTGGGAATGACATTTAAAAAAGAACTGTGTCAAAAAAAGTAAAAAAAAAATAGGGACACCCCAAAAAATGTATTTAAAAATTTGGTGAAAAAAAAAAAATGGGAAAAAAATGATTAACAATAGGGAAATAGGTTCAGGGCTATTCTGCAAGTATGCGGCAGGTGTTTTCTAGAATAGATTTATAGCGGCAGGAGCACAAATGCAGAATTTTTAAAAACTTACTTTAGGGACATCAAAATATGCTAGTACCCATTTTCATGTACCCCAAATTTGATGGGACCACTTAAAAAAATGAAAAAAAAAACCTAGGTGCTCTTCTGCATCACTTCTTCAATGTCGGAAAAAAACACCTGCTGCGGCTATTTAAATCCCCGACTTTCATTTAAAGGCTAAAACGGGGGTACCCATAGTGATCCCCCATGTTTTTACAACTTTAGGGAGGTCTTACAATTTTTTTAAGGAAAGATTCGTAACTTTACGCAAATCCAACTTCGGCGCACGCCCAATACTTTAACGCAGGTAAAAACTCTGATATGAAACGTTAACTTCGACAGTGAAGTTAACGTTTCATATTGAATACCCCTAATAATCTGGAAGTCAGATAATATCACTGGCAGGAAGTGTAGGGCTGGCTGTAATTTATCAGGAGCAGGAACCAATCAACGCAAACCCTGTAGAAAGTCACCCTAATCACAGGATAGTATGCAGCTAAGATCTGCACACAAACTGACAAGCAGGTATGCAGCAATGAGCTGCACACAGACAAAGACAGAGTTCCATCTACCTGCAAGAGCTGGAACTGGAATCAAGGCATGATGCAGTGTCCCAGTCGCCTAATATGGCCGGGACCTGCCACCAAGATGATCCACTACCGTGGATCATAACAATAGGAACATAAACAGATCCAAGTTATATGATTCTAGAAGTTTTTATACATTTTTTAAGAAATCCAGATCCAAAAGCAAAACTGAAACCAATACTTGAGGGTGGAAACACAATGATGATTTAGAACCAAAATCAAAATACAGGGGTCAGCACGCATCTCTACTTTTTATCATTGTCTCCTGTGGCTGGAAAGAATACAATCAAGGAAAGAAATATACCCAAGCACTTGAAAAACACTGTTAATATTGTATATGCAGCGGTAAATAAGAAATGGAAAAATTGCAACTCCACAATGATGGCCACGATTATGCTAAAAACCTCTATTGATTGCAAAATTGTATTGCATTTATATATATTATTAATAATTTGGAGTTGTGCACCTGAGATTTGTTTGTTTCTGTGCCTGCAATTAGTCTCATCAGGTAGCACCTCCCATTATATATATAGTCAGGTTGTGCAGTCCAGAAATCTTTCCCATATGCTCCATTTAATGTGCTTTATTGCACATCTGAGGGAAAAGAGACGCCGTCATTCTGGACTAGCACCCTACCTTATTGGTTTAAAAGCATGGAGTCTTGTAATGTATATGCACACTGTATTAGGCACAATTCTAGGTAAGTCCTACAAGTTATATACTGTAGTGCAACTTTGGTTCATTTTTGGGGCGTGGGTCCCCCTGGATTGCATTGGCTGATCTGTCTCAGGGCACTGCATTATAACACATTTTCCATTATAACACATTTTAACCCTTCACTGTGTGTTTAATATATATGTACTTCACTTTTTTATTTTCATTCTTTATATGCAGCAGCAGCTGCTCCTAACTATCTCTTTACACTGCACTGTTCTTACTATGGTGGTGCCCTGGGGCACTTGGCTGGGGCAGTTTTTGGGGGGTCCTGCGCTCTGGATTTGAACCCTAGTATGTTAGGGACCTACCCGAAAGAGGTTACCTGGATATGGTGGGTAGGCCCATAACCTTGCCCATGATTATGCTAAAAACCTCTATTGATTGCAAAATTTTTTTGCATTTATATATATTACTAATAATTTGGAGTTGTGCACCTGAGATTTGTCTGTTTCTGTAACTCCACAAACACCACAGATAAAGAAAAAACTGCGCTAATATACAATTATATCAAATATTTGATAATGGAATCTTGTATAACAAATGCACATAACATAAAACACATAAGTCATAAATATACTATGCAAATTAAGAATGTATAAAATGATATAGATAGTATAGATGGTAGATAAATGAAGAAGGCAAACAGTTTAAATGATGTCAGGAAAGGAGGGGGCCGCGTGGTAAGTAGGTCCCAATTGGATAGTCTTCACTGACATTGATGTAAAAAATAAATGTCCCAAATCTTGAATCTGTATTTGGTATAAAAAAAAGTAGCAATAGTAGCAAGTAAAAATCCGCGCTCTGTAATTACTTGAATGCAACAGTTGCAAAAATAATATCCATTACTTAATATAATACCTGGATTGGTAATTTGTATCCGTTTGTCTGTATCAGCTCCAAGAGGTAATGTTGTGTCCGGCTCAGGCCCTGATTCAGAGCCGGACGCTCTGACAGAGCGCTCGCTCTGAATCAGGGCCGTCCCTCTGTTTTTTTGGAGCGGCCTCCTGGCCGCTCGCATAGCTAAGGGTGACCACCCACAGCTATAGTGAGCGGCCAAAAAGATGGTCGTGATGGTCAAGACCATCGCGACCACCGGGCTTGCGACGAGACCCTTGTGGTAGGCTTGCCACAAGCCCTTGAGTGCTTTTGGCTCTATCAGAGCCAAAAGCACTCCCACTGACATCACTTATGATGTCAGTGGGGCCTGCCCCAGATGGTAGGCATTCCCATGGGAACGCCTCTGTCTGGCCAGCCACGCCCCTGGCACGCCCACCAAAGGGGGCGTGCTGTCACTCACCATCGACAGCACGCCCCCTTTGTAGCGAGACCCATAGCGCTAGCAAGCGGGTCTGAATTAGGCCCTCAGTCAGCTGTTAAAACCGCTATAGCTATCTGACAGCAGAGCACCCCATCTGCTGCTGTTGTCTAAAACCCAGCCAGAAAGTTGAAGGCAATAAAAGTACCCAGCGTGTAGTACCAAGGCTGGTGTGTGAAATCTGGTAACCGGCTCTAGTACTCACTGGTGTGTGAGAGAGCCACCCATGGATGGAATGTCTGAGAGACCGCAGGAGGTGAAGGTCCACGGTGTGGAAGGCGTGGCCGCCTCTTGCAGATAATTCACAGCACACACGTGGATGGGAGCAGCTTGAAATGGTCCAGAGATCGTGACGAAACGCGTCGCTGTTCCCTATTGCCTTGTATGGATATTGGTGCCATTGCCATCAGCTACCTTTGCTATTATTGTGCACCAGCTGCTCCCATCCACGTGTGTGGTGAATTATCTGCAAAACGCGGCCGCGCCTTCCACACCGTGGACCTTCACCTCCAGCAGTCTCTGATTAAGATTAAATATAAAATATTACTAGATAAACATTTACAGTACACAGTGCCTAGTGCCGATAGTTCATATAAAAATGGAACTCAAGGACAAAGGATTAACCCCCTCAGTGCTGTGGCCACCATCTTGGCCACGTCTCTGACCATGGCTGTATTACATGTTTAATTTATTTATTTGTGTTTTAAGATCCCTACACCCAGTGCTCCTTTTTTATTTTTGTTAGGTAATATTGTAAGAATCAATTTCTCTCTCTTAGGAGCAGCAGATTGGAAAAAAAAAATACTGTATATGATACATTTTGATTTTTTTTTCCCCGAGTGCTAATTATATTCGCACCTCCTAATGCGTACCCCCAATTATAGTTGTTCACAAACAGAGCCTTTCCCTCCCTTGTTAACATCTTACAGTATTGTGTCTGCTCTGTATGTCTCTGTTGTGCATGTTCTGTTTTTCACCAGTATGGGGCACTGTTGCACCTTACAGATGAATGAACATAGTAAAACCAAATCAAATGCAGAGCAAGAAATCAAATATTCAAATTTTATAATCAACTTTAAGGAAGTATGAATAGCAACTTTTCCTGTTTGTCAGGTTTAGTAAGCATTATATAGACTCCTTGGCTTTGCTGCACATTCAGAGTACAGCGTTCACCTCCCTCGGATAGCTCACCACAAAGGGGCTGCAAAAGGCGTTTGCATTATGCACAACAAATGGCACAGAAGGAAATGAAGCTTTAACGTTAACGGTCACGGATCAGAAGCCTGAAAACAATATGGTAAGTTGCATCAAACTGCAAGGCTTCATGTTTATTTATCAATATATGAATTATGATGCAAAATTATATAGTGTTCTATTCAATTAGAGAAAATTAAGAAATTGTGAAAACCGTAGGAATATGATACAGTATGACTGTACGTGAGATAAGGTTTACAAAGACACTGACATTGCTTGTTTCCTGTAACGTGCTTTGGTGCTCAGCTGTCCTCACTGTACAGTGAATAGAACTGATCATATAAATTATATATTACCTAAAGTTTAAATGCATTTTCCTGGATTGAAATTAACGCCAGTGGGTATTCGACCGTAGGCAGGTGGGCATAGTGGATTGCATGTTTATTCTACATTGTGTGACTGTAAAACGTAAGATGCTAAAGAACCCAAAACCTATTATTTTAAAAAAATGTATCTAAATATTTTTTTCCTAAATTGTATCATTTAAGTTTCCATCTTTGATTCGGAAACTCCGTTATAATTTATAATATATGATGACCTGGGCTTAACAGCCTTTATTTGCATAGGTGTTCTTTTACAATGTGCTTTAACAATACATCAACTCGATTATTAAATGCCAAACCTATAACTAAAATAGTTTTTTAGAACAGAAATAGCAAAAAGGTTAGATTACCAAGGATTTACATCCATGGGATCTGTTCATTAAGGGCCCCATTCAGAGCTGGACGCAGTGGCGATGTCAGACGCAAGGGAATGATATTTTAAGTGTGTGCATGCGTCCTGATGGCTATCTCTCGGAGACACAGAACGAATTTGGATGCAGGGAGATTAATTCAGTGGGCGCTCCAAGCTACTAACAGCAGGGGCTAGCCAGGCGCAGGAGTGTCGCGGGCATGTTGTGTTGTCTAAAGGCGCAGTTGCACTGACACAGGAAGCCATGTTCAAACGTCGAAATTGCACCTATCAGGGTGCAATCCTCGATTTTGTGACCGATGGTGCTGCTACGGCTTAAGGTGCCCACACACATACCGGCTTGCTCCCAATCAGCCGATGTACACGATTTCCCCTGAAATCTACCTGAACTCTCCCTAGGCAGTCGTGGTCATGATTTGGAGTTAAAAATGTTCAATCTGATTTAAGATCTATCTTGCAGCCAGTGCATTGTATCGCAGATTGGCTAATCTGACCTACAGCACGTCAGATCTGAAGATGCGAGGTACGACGAGCGGGGACAAGCATCGGCATCGTGATCAAGAGTAGAATCTCACGATTTGCCCATTTTTTACATGATCTGTCGTCACGATTTGTCAAAATCGGCCAAATTGGGTGAAAAGTCGGTATGTGTGTGGGCACCTTTAGTACTGCTACAAAGCAATAGTGGCAGTGCCAGTGGGCATCTCAGTAGGCTGACAATCGGTGGTGACACTTGCATAAAGGCGCAATCGCACCTGCATCCGCCTCTGAATCAGGCCCCAAAGAATAGATTTTAGTTTCTGCAAACACTGGATCAATACTGTGAGTAATGTTTGTATGTAGAGCTATGCACGGACCCCTGTGTTTTGTATCTGGTTTCATCTTTGTGCTTTGGATAAAAATCAGATGGAAGTACTTTTGCTATCATACATGCGGGTATTTGACAGTTGCCAGCTATCAGATACAGCTTTCTGATACCCATCCAATAGCTGACAGCTTCTATGCCACTGCAGACACCCGGAAGGAGTGATGTGCAAAGCTCTGAATGGTTATGCTGTTCATAGTACTGTATAACCATTGATGTTATACCATCGGATGGTTTTGTTGCAATGGCTAGTAATCACCACATTGCTGGACAACCATTCAATGCTGTGCTTCTGATATCCATCTCTACTCATTGATGCCCCCAGGGCACCACACATATACAAGTAAGGTCACACATAGAAACAAATGCAAATACAGGGGGATTACATAGAGAGACACATACACAGAAAGGGTTACATACAGTATATATTACTCATATATCCCTCCCAAAGGTGTTTCATCATAGAGCAGCAGAGAGAAGTTGCTGTAAGTCCGAGCTTCCTAAACTCTGCCATTACAGTCCATGTTTTAAGTACATCCATGCTTCAGACCAGATGGTTTAATCAAATTGGCTGAGGTACTAATTAAGTCCTCAAAGACAAAAGAACAACTACTGCACCAGTCATATATTAATCTATGGGCCTGATTCAGAGCCGGACGCTCTGACCAGAGCGCTCGCTCTGAATCAGGGCCCTCCTACCTAAAAATGGATCGGCCTCCTGGCCGCTCGCATAGCTGTGGGTGACCACCCACAGCTTATGCGAGCGGCCAAAAAGATGGTCGCGATGGTCAAGACCATCGCGACCATCGGGCTTGCAACGAGACCCTGCGGTAGGGTCTCGCTGCCGCAAGCCCAGGAGCGCTTTTGGCTCTATCAGAGCCGAGAGCACTCCCACTGACATCACTAGTGATGTCAGTGGGGCCGGACCCAGACGGAAGGCGTTCCCATGGGAACGCCTCCGTCTGGGCAGCAACGCCCCTAGCACTCCCACCAAAGGGGGCGTGCTGTCAGTCACCATTGACAGCACGCCCCCTTTGGTGCGAGACCCATAGTGGCAGCTTGGCTGTCGCTATGCGGGTCTCGCGCATGCGCACGACAGAGCTCCCTCCGTCGTGCGCATGCGCATTAGGGCACCATCGACCCGCTTGCGAGTGTCCTGCGCTCGCGAGCAGGCTGAATTAGGCCCTATATTCCATATATCATTATATAGTTTTATTGTTAATATATTGTTAATATTGTATTGGAGGTGATGATTTAGGACAACAATATTTAAAACTTTCCACAAACAAACATATATTCGTGAATACACATAAGGAATAATAAAGAAAAATTTGGATCCACCTAGTAAGATTCTCGCAGTGCTGCTAATTTACTCGCATAATCACTTGCGTATACTCTTGTGGTGATCCGCGGATATCGGGCAGATCGCCCCGATAATTGTAGCATGTATGGCCAGCATTAGTGTTAAAGCAAATTGATCTCGATTACCTTTGAATGCTATGTAATTAACACTATCTAAACATCTGGTTACTAACGAAGATATTATAATCAGATACCATTCTCCATCTGAAATGCATAAAGTGTAAGCTATAGATAATACATTATTCACTAGATACACCAGGAGCATACGCAAGTGATTATGCAGCACTGTGAGAATCTTACTAGTTGGATGAACCCCACAATTTGCTACAAACAATAACTATATACTCTCTGGGACAAAATTTCGTACTTTTAGTATATGAAGGGAATATTTCTACATAACAATAAACAGCATCACATCACGGATATACTCTTTTTATCCAAGTCTCACTTAAAGGGGAGATAATGAATGTATGATTGTAGATAATTATGTGGTAATAAGAATGACTGGCTGGCACCTCTGAATGCTTCCCCCTCAAAGGGATCGTTAGAAGGATATAAACTAGGATTTGTTATCTAAAGACTATGGGCCCCATTTACAAACGAAAAATAACCCCTGTAGCGCACGCTAAAGGGGTTATGCCAGGTATCTTTATTTAGTAAACAGCGGTAATCTTAGATTAGCGCTGTTTTTACAGCATCGCTCTCGCCATCTTTTAGATGGTGAGAACGATGCGGGCCCCATTGCCGGCAATGGTGACACAGCGGTGCCTTTCCGGCTTCAGCGAAGCCTTCCAGATACTGCCGGGTCTCATCACATTTTTCTTTATTATTCCTTATATGATCCCCTTGATGAAGTAATAAGATGAAACGCGTTGGGCGTGTTTGCTGTATACTTCATGAACTTTGGAATATTACCTCTTTTACATATTCAGATAAGATGCTATAATTTTAATCTGCCAACTTTTTATTGTAATCTGTTTACACTGCCTTTTGTTATATTTTTTATGTTATTTTAAAGGGATTCTACCAGCCACCCAGGTGGATTTCCTTTCTTTGCTCTTAAATAAATTGCTATATTTTTATATTAGTATTTATTGCACTGGCACTTTTTGATCTCACCAGGTATTTATTATGTGTTTAATAGGATTGTATTACCCATTTGTTTAAGATATTGGATTTATCTAAATATCCTATATAATGTTACATTGTTTTTTGCACTAGCACGTGGTATTCACCAGATACAAATTATTGTATGTTCAAGGTTTAATTTTATCACATTGCAGTTACATTTATTTTAGGTAGAAAACTTGTCGCTCAATTGTCAATTTACACTTTGCCCATGGTTTCTCAAATACTTACACTAGTATTTTACTATTGACCCCGTAGCTGACGCTTAAATCATTCTTAGGCTTATTTGCTGCATCTGTACACTGCACTAACTTTTTTAACTCACTAAATTACAAGTACTGGCACTATATCCACTATTTTCTCTATATTCCTTATATGTATTTACGAATATGTGTTTGTTTGTGGAAATATTTAAATATTTTGCTGAAAAATTCATATTTTTATTGAACCATAATAAAAGTTATATTTTAACTAAATATAGTGTGCCATCCAAGACAACCTCTATCTACTCTGTTTTTGAACAAACTAATTAAGTCACCTGTGCTCATAACTTGATTATAATAGTGGAGTTCGGGAGCCTCTGCTGTAAGTAATTTATCCCTCACTATTATCCCTTCCGGAATAAGTATGACCTAAGTCCGGCGGTTCAAATCCCGACTCCAGAAGACCGGAAGTGAAGATCCCAACGGGGTAAGTAAATTAACTAACCCTAACCCTCTCCTGCACCCTAACCCTCCTCTAGGGGTGCCTAACCCTAACCTCCCCCCCCTAGTGCCTAACCCTAACCTTCCTGGGGGGGAGGGGGGTGCCTAACCATAAGTCCCCCCCTGGAGCCCCTAAACCTAACCTCCCCCCCTCGCGGCTGTTCACTCCCGCCGTCCGGCTTACCTTCATTCGGTATGCCGGGCGTCGGGCTCCCGGCGTAGAGATAATGATAGCCATCGGGATTTCGACGCCTATCATTAGACCCCTGCTGGGATTTGACAGTCAGGAAGCCAGCAGTCGGCATTTCGGCCGTCGGCTTCCTGATTACATACCCCGCTTCCATACTGTGGTCCTCCAGAAATCAGGAGAACTGCATTCCCCCTGAGACTGGGCTAAGGTAAAGTAATTGATTTCCTTAAATCTTAATAAAAACAAATCTAAAAAAATAAAGTCAGGTATATGGCCCTGCAATTACATTTATATGGAAGTTTGTTCCAAACAATAAATCACTATGGAGACATAAGTAAACAGTGCACAAGGTTACACATTAAAATGGAAGATTGGCTTTCATTATTGTACATGTTGTGCATGGCATCTTTACAAGGCTAACTGAAATCGGATAACTAGGTGACAGTCGGCATTTTGAACCTTCTTGACATTCTAATGTTGACAGACATGGTAACTGTCAATCAAGTGACTGGTCCCGGGAACAGTGCATATTTTCCATATCTCCTTGCAGGTGCACAGGTGTATTCATTACTGGCCAACTTATTTTAAAAGATCCACAGGTGACTCTAATTATTTCACTTGTGATTCTGGATCTGAGAAGCAGTTCTCAAACTTGGGGGGATATTTAATAAACATAATTATCTAATTTTTCAGCATAAAAGCAGGAAATGTGATAATTATGTTTTCTCCATATTTAAGTGCAGTGAAAACTTGGGAGGAATCTATGTTTTCTCTAACTTTTCACAGTTTATTAAAATAACAGTTTCTGCCATTGTGACCAATGGGACTTTTCTCCAGATCATATTTATATAACGGTTTTTGGAGATAAATATCTAATTTTTTCAAACAAACTTATCTCTATCTGTAGATGGTGTTATCTTATCTCCCCTGATTAGTTTCTCATGTCAGATGGATGTTGATTCAGGGACTCCCTTCTTTGTCATGTTTTCCCCATGATTCTTTGCTTCTTTGGCTCCTCCCCTCAGCCATGTTTGTTAGCCTGTGTTAGTTTGCATAGGTGATAGAAGTTCTTGTTCTTGTCAAGTGCAGGTAATGTGTGATGAATGTGAAATTAGTTTTCTTTTGTGAAGAAGGTTTGATGTGAATGCTGTCATCAGATACTTGGTAAATATTGGTCATGGGTTTATCCCAATTTATTATTTTTTTTCTGATGTAAATTTGTGTTAAGGGGTGTATGTATTAATAGTCCTTGAACTGCTGAGACTTGTATATTTTTGCATCCAACTATATTTATCGTATATTTTCTTTTCTGTCTTCTAATTTAACCCATGCCGGAACAGTACTAGTAATTAATGATGTTTCAGTTTGATATTGATTATGTATTTTGTTTGAGTTTGTGTTCATGTGTGAGAGTGTCTGTATGTATATATATATATATATACTAGGGGTGAGCGGGTTCGGATTTCTGAAATCCGAACCCCCCCGAGCCCCCCCGATCCGAGTCAGGCTCGACTTTTCCCGCCTGACTCGGATCTGAAATCGAGGCAAAACATCATCCCGCCTTCCGAGTCTCGCGGGTTTTGGATCCTATATAAGGTACCCGCGTCGGCGCCATTTTCTCACTCGGCTGTGGACAGTGAAGAGGGAGGGTGGGAGTTAGGGCTGTGTAGTGTAGTGTAGTGTAGTGCTGCTGTTGTCCACTACTTCAAAGTCCATAGGGGCTGGCTGTGTTGTGCTGTGCTGCTGTTGTTAATAGGGGCTGTGTCCACTACTTTAAAGTCCATAGGGGCTGGCTGGACTGTGTTGTGCAGTCAGTTCTCCATAGGGGCTGTGTCCACTCCAAAGTCCTGTGCAGTGTCCCAGTCCTAAAGGAGAGCTGTAGTGTTGTCCAGGGGGTGCTCTGTCCATCAGGGGCGCTCCCCCCAAGTGCTAAAAAAATAATATATTTTCTGTGTTTGTGAATTGTGTGCGCAGTAGCCGCACGTGCATCAACAAAGTAGTGCCAAGCGTGCGCCTGTGTCATAAGTAAAGGGCCGGCTGGCTTGACCGTTAAAGGGTGCTGTAACCCCCGAAAGTACACTCCAGTCCAAACCAAAAAAAAATTATTTTCTGTGTTTGTGAATTGTGTGCGCAGTAGCCGCACGTGCATCAACAAAGTAGTGCCAAGCGTGCGCCTGTGTCATAAGTAAAGGGCCGGCTGGCTTGACCGTTAAGGGTGCTGTAACCCCCGAAAGTACACTCCAGTCCAAACCAAAAAAAATATTATTTTCTGTGTTTGTGAATTGTGTGCGCAGTAGCCGCACGTGCATCAACAAAGTAGTGCCAAGCGTGCGCCTGTGTCATAAGTAAAGGGCCGGCTGGCTTGACCGTTAAGGGTGCTGTAACCCCCGAAAGTACACTCCAGTCCAAACCAAAAAAAAAATTATTTTCTGTGTTTGTGAATTGTGTGCGCAGTAGCCGCACGTGCATCAACAAAGTAGTGCCAAGCGTGCGCCTGTGTCATAAGTAAAGGGCCGGCTGGCTTGACCGTTAAGGGTGCTGTAACCCCCGAAAGTACACTCCAGTCCAAACCAAAAAAAAAATTATTTTCTGTGTTTGTGAATTGTGTGCGCAGTAGCCGCACGTGCATCAACAAAGTAGTGCCAAGCGTGCACCTGTGTCATAAGTAAAGGGCCGGCTGGCTTGACCGTTAAGGGTGCTGTAACCCCCGAAAGTACACTCCAGTCCAAACCAAAAAAAAAATTATTTTCTGTGTTTGTGAATTGTGTGCGCAGTAGCCGCACGTGCATCAACAAAGTAGAGCCAAGCGTGCGCCTGTGTCATAAGTAAAGGGCCGGATGGCTTGACCGTTAAAGGGTGCTGTAACCCCCGAAAGTACACTCCAGTCCAAACCAAAAAAAAATTATTTTCTGTGTTTGTGAATTGTGTGCGCAGTAGCCGCACGTGCATCAACAAAGTAGTGCCAAGCGTGCGCCTGTGTCATAAGTAAAGGGCCGGCTGGCTTGACCGTTAAGGGTGCTGTAACCCCCGAAAGTACACTCCAGTCCAAACCAAAAAAAAATTATTTTCTGTGTTTGTGAATTGTGTGCGCAGTAGCCGCACGTGCATCAACAAAGTAGTGCCAAGAGTGCGCCTGTGTCATAAGTAAAGGGCCGGCTGGCTTGACCGTTAAAGGGTGCTGTAACCCCCGAAAGTACACTCCAGTCCAAACCAAAAAAAAATTATTTTCTGTGTTTGTGAATTGTGTGCGCAGTAGCCGCACGTGCATCAACAAAGTAGTGCCAAGCGTGCGCCTGTGTCATAAGTAAAGGGCCGGCTGGCTTGACCGTTAAGGGTGCTGTAACCCCCGAAAATACACTCCAGTCCAAACCAAAAAAAAAATTATTTTCTGGGTTTGTGAATTGTGTGCGCAGTAGCCGCACGTGCATCAACAAAGTAGTGCCAAGCGTGCGCCTGTGTCATAAGTAAAGGGCCGGCTGGCTTGACCGTTAAGGGTGCTGTAACCCCCGAAAGTACACTCCAGTCCAAACCAAAAAAAAAATTATTTTCTGTGTTTGTGAATTGTGTGCGCAGTAGCCGCACGTGCATCAACAAAGTAGTGCCAAGCGTGCGCCTGTGTCATAAGTAAAGGGCCGGCTGGCTTGACCGTTAAGGGTGCTGTAACCCCCGAAAGTACACTCCAGTCCAAACCAAAAAAAAAATTATTTTCTGTGTTTGTGAATTGTGTGCGCAGTAGCCGCACGTGCATCAACAAAGTAGTGCCAAGCGTGCACCTGTGTCATAAGTAAAGGGCCGGCTGGCTTGACCGTTAAGGGTGCTGTAACCCCCGAAAGTACACTCCAGTCCAAACCAAAAAAAAAATTATTTTCTGTGTTTGTGAATTGTGTGCGCAGTAGCCGCACGTGCATCAACAAAGTAGAGCCAAGCGTGCGCCTGTGTCATAAGTAAAGGGCCGGATGGCTTGACCGTTAAAGGGTGCTGTAACCCCCGAAAGTACACTCCAGTCCAAACCAAAAAAAAATTATTTTCTGTGTTTGTGAATTGTGTGCGCAGTAGCCGCACGTGCATCAACAAAGTAGTGCCAAGCGTGCGCCTGTGTCATAAGTAAAGGGCCGGCTGGCTTGACCGTTAAGGGTGCTGTAACCCCCGAAAGTACACTCCAGTCCAAACCAAAAAAAAATTATTTTCTGTGTTTGTGAATTGTGTGCGCAGTAGCCGCACGTGCATCAACAAAGTAGTGCCAAGAGTGCGCCTGTGTCATAAGTAAAGGGCCGGCTGGCTTGACCGTTAAAGGGTGCTGTAACCCACAAAGTACACTCCAGTCCAAACCAAAAAAAAAATTATTTTCTGTGTTTGTGAATTGTGTGCGCAGTAGCCGCACGTGCATCAACAAAGTAGTGCCAAGCGTGCGCCTGTGTCATAAGTAAAGGGCCGGCTGGCTTGACCATTAAAGGGTGCTGTAACCCCCAAAGTACACTCCAGTCCAAACCAAAAAAAATATTATTTTCTGTGTTTGTGAATTGTGTGCGCAGTAGCCGCACGTGCATCAACAAAGTAGTGCCAAGCGTGCGCCTGTGTCATAAGTAAAGGGCAGGCTGGCTTGACCATTAAAGGGTGCTGTAACCCCCAAAGTACACTCCAGTCCAAACCAAAAAAAATATTATTTTCTGTGTTTGTGAATTGTGTGCGCAGTAGCCGCACGTGCATCAACAAAGTAGTGCCAAGCGTGCGCCTGTGTCATAAGTAAAGGGCCGGCTGGCTTGACCGTTAAAGGGTGCTGTAACCCCCAAAGTACACTCCAGTCCAAACCAAAAAAAAAATTATTTTCTGTGTTTGTGAATTGTGTGCGCAGTAGCCGCACGTGCATCAACAAAGTAGTGCCAAGCGTGCGCCTGTGTCATAAGTAAAGGGCCGGCTGGCTTGACCGTTAAAGGGTGCTGTAACCCCCAAAGTACACTCCAGTCCAAACCAAAAAAAATATTATTTTCTGTGTTTGTGAATTGTGTGCGCAGTAGCCGCACGTGCATCAACAAAGTAGTGCCAAGCGTGCGCCTGTGTCATAAGTAAAGGGCCGGCTGGCTTGACTGTTAAAGGGTGCTGTAACCCCCGAAAGTACACTCCAGTCCAAACCAAAAAAATATTATTTTCTGTGTTTGTGAATTGTGTGCGCAGTAGCCGCACGTGCATCAACAAAGTAGTGCCAAGCGTGCGCCTGTGTCATAAGTAAAGGGCCGGCTGGCTTGACCGTTAAAGGGTGCTGTAACCCCCAAAGTACACTCCAGTCCAAACCAAAAAAAATATTATTTTCTGTGTTTGTGAATTGTGTGCGCAGTAGCCGCACGTGCATCAACAAAGTAGTGCCAAGCGTGCGCCTGTGTCATAAGTAAAGGGCCGGCTGGCTTGACCGTTAAAGGGTGCTGTAACCCCCGAAAGTACACTCCAGTCCAAACCAAAAAAAAATTATTTTCTGTGTTTGTGAATTGTGTGCGCAGTAGCCGCACGTGCATCAACAAAGTAGTGCCAAGCGTGCCCCTGTGTCATAAGTAAAGGGCCGGATGGCTTGACCGTTAAAGGGTGCTGTAACCCCCGAAAGTACACTCCAGTCCAAACCAAAAAAAAATTATTTTCTGTGTTTGTGAATTGTGTGCGCAGTAGCCGCACGTGCATCAACAAAGTAGTGCCAAGCGTGCGCCTGTGTCATAAGTAAAGGGCCGGCTGGCTTGACCGTTAAGGGTGCTGTAACCCCCGAAAGTACACTCCAGTCCAAACCAAAAAAAAATTATTTTCTGTGTTTGTGAATTGTGTGCGCAGTAGCCGCACGTGCATCAACAAAGTAGTGCCAAGAGTGCGCCTGTGTCATAAGTAAAGGGCCGGCTGGCTTGACCGTTAAAGGGTGCTGTAACCCACAAAGTACACTCCAGTCCAAACCAAAAAAAAAATTATTTTCTGTGTTTAGCCGCACGTATATATCAAATCGATATAACATAAATGGAGGACCAAACTTTCTCCGATAAAAATAAAATAGAGAAAGATCAAGAACCACTTCCTCCTAGTGCTGAAGCTGCTGCCACTAGTCATGACATAGACGATAACATGCCATCAACGTCGTCTGCCAAGGCCGATGCCCAATGTCATAGTAGAGGGCACATACAATCCCAAATGGCAAAGTTCAGGAAAATGACCTTGAAAAAGACATTTAAATCAGCTGAAGAGAAACGTAAACTTGCCAATATGCCATTTACGACACGGAGTGGCAAGGAACGGCTAAGGTCGATCCCTAGTATGTTCATGACTAGTGGTTCAGCTTCACATGACGATGGAAGCCCTCCTCCCACTAAAAAAATCAAAAGAGTTAAGCTGGCAAAAGCACAGCGAAGAACTGTGCTTTCTAAGAAGATATCACAAATCCCCAAGGAGAGTCCAAGTGTGGTGGTGGTTGCGATGCCTGACCTTCCCAGCACTGGACGTGAAGAGGTGGCTCTTTCCACCATTTGCACGCCCCCTGCAAGTGCTGAAAGGAGCACCCACAGTCCACTTGCTGATATGCAAATTGAAGATGTCACTGTTGAAGTACAACAGGATGAGGATACTGGTGTAGCTGGCGCTGAGGAGGAAGTTGGCGAGGAGGATTCTGATGGTGATGTGTTTTGTTTAAATCAGGCTCCGGGGGAGACAGTTGTTGTCCGTGGGATGAAAAAGCCCATCACGGTCATGCCTGGGCAGAAGACCAAACATTCCACCTCTTTGGTCTGGCAATATTTCTATCCAAATCCGGACAACAACTGTCTTGCCATATGTACCATATGTAAAGGTGAAATAAGTAGGGGTAGGGACGTCAACCACCTAGGAACATCCTCCCTTATACGGCACCTGCAGCGCGTTCATAAAAAGTTACTGTCAAGTTCAGAAACTTTGGCTAAGACCGTAAGCAGTCCAGGGACACCTAAATCCCGTTGTCCTGTTGTATCCAAGCGCCTGCAAACCACACCGTCAACTCCCTCCTCGTCAATTTCCTCCTTAGTCAGGATCGGAAGTAGTCCTGCAGGCCATGTCACTGGCATGACTGACTCTCCTATCCGGGATTCCTCTGGAGGATCCTGCATTGCTACGCCTACTGCTGCCGCTGCTGCTGTTGCTGCTGCTGGGAGTCGTTCATCATCCCAGAGAGGAAGTAGGAACACCACTACTTTTACTAAACAATTGACCCTCCAACAGTCCTTAGCGAGGAGGATGAAGTACGACAGCAGTCATCCTGAAGCAAAACGTATAACTGAGGCCTTGACTGCTATGTTGGTGTTAGACGTGCGTCCGGTATCCGCCATTAGTGCAGTGGGATTTAGACAATTGATGGAGGTAGTGTGTCCCCGGTTCCAAATCCCGTCTAGATTCCACTTCACTAGGCAGGCGATACCGAGACTGTACAGAAACGTCAGAAAAAGTGTCCTCAGTGTCCTGAAAAATGCCGTTGTACACAATGTCCACTTAACCACGGACATGTGGACAAGTGGAACAGGGCAGACTAAGGACTATATGACTGTGACAGCCCACTGGGTAGATGTATCACCTTACGCAGCAACAGCAGCAGCGTCACCAGTAGCAGCATCTCAGAAACGCCAGCTCGTTACAAGGCAGGCTACGCTGTGTATCACCGGTTTCAGTAAGAGGCACACCGCCGACAACCTCTTAGAGAAACTGAGGGAAATCATCGCCCAGTGGCTTACCCCACTTAGACTCTCCTGGGGATTTGTGATATCTGACAACGCCACCAATATTGTGCGGGCATTACATCTGGGCAAATTCCAGCACGTCCCATGTTTTGCTCACACAATAAACTTGGTGGTGCAGAATTTTCTGAAAAGCGACAGGGGCGTGCAGGAGACGCTTTGGGTGGCCCGAAAAATTTCTGGCCACTTTCGCCATTCAGCGACTGCGTGCCGAAGACTGGAGCGCCAGCAAACACTCTTGAACCTGCCCCGCCATCACCTGAAGCAAGAGGTTGTGACGCGGTGGAACTCAACCCTCTAAATGCTTCAGAGGATGGAGGAGCAGCAAAAGGCCATACAAGCCTATACATCCACCTATGACATAGGCAAAGGAGGGGGTATGCACCTGACTCAAGCGCAGTGGAGAATGATTTCCGTGTTGTGCAAGGTTCTCCAGCCCTTCGAACTTGCCACACGTGAAGTCAGTTCAGACACAGCCAGCTTGAGTCAGGTCATTCCCCTCATCAGGCTTTTGCAGAAGCAGCTGGAGAAAGTGAAGGAGGAGCTAAGACGGAGCGATTCCGCTCGGCATGTGGGACTTGTGGATGAAGCCCTTCATTCGCTTTGCCAGGATTCCAGGGTGGTCAATCTGTTGAAATCAGACCACTACATTTTGGCCACCGTGCTTGATCCTAGGTTTAAAGCCTATGTGGTGTCTCTCTTTCCGGCCGACACAAGCCTGCAGAGGTGCAAAGACCTGCTGGTGAACACACTGTCAGCTGAAGCGGAACGTGACACGTCAACGGCTCCTTCTTCATTTTCTCCCGCAACTGGGGCTGCCAGGAAAAAACTTAGGTATCCTAAGCAACCCGCTGGCGGTGATGCAGGGCAGGCAGGACCAAGTTTGGACATCTGGTCCGGACTGAAGGACCTGGCAACAATTTCTGACATGTCTACTGTCACTGCATATGATACTGTCACCATTGACAGAATGGTGGAGGATTACATCGGTGACAGCATCCAAGTAGGCATGTCAGACAGTCCATACCTGTACTGGCAGGAAAAAGAGGCAATTTGGAGGCCCCTGTACAAGCTGGCTCTATTTTACCTGAGTTGCCCCCCCTCCAGTGTGTACTCCGAAAGAGTGTTTAGTGCAGCCGGGAACCTTGTCAGCGAAAGGCGTAGGAGGTTGCTTCCACAGAATGTGGAGAAGATGATGTTCATCAAAATGAATTATCAGCTCTTCCAGGCAGACCAGCCTCCAGAAGGTACAGAGGGACCTGTGGTGGTGGATTCAAGTGGGGACGAGTTAATACTTTGTGAGGATGAGGATGTACACACTGAAGAGGGTGAGGAATCGGTGGATGAGGAGGATGAGGATGACATCTTGCCTCCGTAGAGCCAGTTTGTGCAGGGACACATTAATTGCCAGCTTGTTTTGTGGGGGCCCAAACGAACCAATCATTTCAGCCACAGTTGTGTGGCAGACCCTGGCGCTGAAATGATTGATTTGTTAAAGTGTGCATGTCCTGTTTATACAACATAAGGGTGGGTGGGAGGGCCCAAGGACAATTCCATCTTGCACTTCTTTTTTTTCTTTGCATTATGTTCAGTTTGGGGCCTAGTTTTTCTAACTGCCATCCTGTCTGCCACTGCAGTGTCACTCCTAGATGGGTCACGTGTTTGTGCCGCCCACTCGTGTCGCTTAGCATAGTCATCCAGCTACCTCGGTGCAACCTTTTGGACATGAAAACACTATTGTGAGGTGTGAGGTGTTCAGAATAGACTGGAAATGAGTGGAAATTAAGGTTATTGAGGTTAATAATAGCATAGGAGCAGAGAAACCAACAAATTCTGTGATTTTAGCTGTTTTTATGCTTTTTAAAAAAAAAATACAGATCCAAAACACAAAACCCAGAACCCAAAACACGGAAGGGTGGTTTTGGCAAAACCAATCCAGATCCAAAACACGAAGAAAGATCCAGATCCAAAACCAAAACACGAAAAGTGGCCGGTGCACACCCCTAATATATACATATATATATATACACACACACATACACGCACACATACACAGTGCTCGAAGTGTGCCGGTATACAACGGCATGGCATACTGGCACTTCCAGCATTGACCCACTGGCGAGAGGTATATGGCGAAGGCGCTGTCGCTGCTTTCTCCATATGCCCAGAATCCGCTGAGATTGTGTTACCAGCAGGTGCCCGGGGGCACCCTCCCTCCAGTCGAAAGACAGAGCAAACTCCTGAGCTGCACCTCCTGGCTCCTGCAATGGGTGTTGGGAGAGACGTCATGAGCTGGCAGATGACAACAGGCAAAGGAGTGAGACTTCAGATAAGTATGTTTTTGTGTGTGTCAGTCTGTGTGTGTTTATGTGTAAGGGGCTCTACTTCAAGGGACACGACTACTACTCTGGGCATTACTACAAGGGGCACTACTACTGTAGGCACTACTACTCTGGGCAGTACTACTACTGTGGCAACTACTACTATGGGCACTACAACTACTGTGGGCACTACTACAAGGGGCACTACTAATATACTGTGGGCACTAATACAATGAGCATTTTTTTTGTGGCCAATGTATTGGGGGCACTATTCCTCTTGTGGGCAATGAATAGGGGGCACTACTACAAGGGTCACTACTACTGTGGGCTATGTATAGGGGCACTGTTACAAGGGGCACTACTGTGGGCTGGTGATATTGCGGCCACCCCCCCTCGTGCCCAGTCGCTGGTACTAGGCCCCATACCAACCCCCACTTCACACCAGCTACTAGCCCCCACACTAACCCCCCCTAGCCTGCACATCTGCACATCGGCTGCTTACAACAGCCCCGGCCAGAGCCGTCCCTAACCAATTTGGTACCCTAGGCAAGATTTTGGCTGGGGCCCCCTAGCATATAATACCACCACACTACACTCTGCAGACACTCTCATCCACCTCTTCATACATGATACTCAGTTTTCACTTACCTCTTAGGTGTTCCTCCCTTTCCTTTCTTCCTCCCTCTTCTTTCTTCCTCTAGGAGTCTGGTAGAGTAAAAAAATTGTGATTAATTTGCCCACATATTAACATATCTATTACATCTCCCTCCCTCTCTCTCTAGATAGATAGATAGATACATATATAGCTACATGTACACACATAGAGCACACACACAGACGGATCCAGTTGCTGCCCACCTCACAGCACCACATACTGCCCCCTTCACTGCCCACCTCACAGAACAGCTCCCCTCTCAGCACAGCACCCCTGGCCTCATCTAGTACCACTTTTCCAGCACAGCATCCCTAGCCTCATCCAGCACCCCACTTCCAGAATAGCTCCCCTGACCTCATTATGAACCCCTTATCCAGCACAGTTAGCACCCCTCATTCATTATGCACCCCTTTCCCAGCACAGTTAGCACCCCTCATTCAGCACAGCACCCCTGGCCTCATTAATTATGCTCCCCTTTGCTAGCACAGCACAGCACCCCTAAGAGCTCAGCTGACTTACTTAGGGCCTCTTCGCTGTACCTCACCAGAGGGTTAAGTATTGATAAACACCAGTGGCATTTATGTTTGTCCATATAATGCAGAGTGTGTCTCAGTGAGGGTCATATAATGCAAAGTGCTCCACAGTGAGGGCCATATAATGCAGAGTGCGTCACAGTGAAGGTCATATAATGCAAAGTGCTCCACAGTGAGGGCCATATAATGCAAAGTGCTCCACAGTGAGGGCCATATAATGCAGAGTGCGTCACAGTGAGGGTCATATAATGCAGATGCATCACAGTGAGGGCCATATAATGCAGAGTGCGTCACAGTGAAGGCCATATAATGCAGATGCACCACAGTGAGGGCCATATAATGCAGAGTGCGTCACAGTGAAGGCCATATAATGCAGATGCATCACAGTGAGGGCTATATAATGCAGAGTGCGTCACAGTGAAGGCCATATAATGCAGATGCATCACAGTGAGGGCCATATAATGCAGAGTGCGTCACAGTGAAGGCCATATAATGCAGATGCATCACAGTGAGGGCCATATAATGCAGAGTGCGTCACAGTGAAGGCCATATAATGCAGATGCATCACAGTGAGGGCAATATAATGCAGAGTGCGTCACAGTGAAGGCCATATAATGCAGATTCATCACAGTGAAGGTCATATAATGCAGATGCATCACAGTGAGGGCTATATAATGCAGAGTTCATCACAGTGAAGGCCATGTAATGCAGAGTGTGTCACAGTGAGGGCCATATAATGCAGAGAGTGTCACAGTGACTGACATATAACGCAGAGGACAGTGATTAGTGACCCACATATAACTTATTACACAGATAATATAAACATATCCCTTACACATAAAATGAATACACCCCCCCTACACACACACGGACTACATTAATACACCACGAAAACCCCACCACAGAGAGTAAAATACACTCCAACCCCCTCTTCCCAGAAAAAAAAACAAATACACCCCTCCCCACTGAATACAGATAACACCCCCCTAGATGACACTGGCACTTACTTGTCCTGGAAGAGGATGTGTGGTCCCTGCTGGGGCTAGGCCGCATGGCACAGAAAAGGAGGAGTCAAGAGAGCCTGTGAGATGACAGAGGATAGACTGGAGTCTGAGGAAGGGGCGTGGACCCGGGGTTAGGGGGCGGAGTATCAGGCAGGGAAAGGAGTGTGCATATAGAATAGACAGTGGGCAGAGACCCAAGGTTAGGTGGCATGGTCTTGGGCTGGGAAACGAGTGTGCATGCATGTAGTATAGACAGAGAGGAGGGGACGGGGACTCTGGGGAGGGTATGGTCTCAGGCATAGGTGACAGCCTGGTCAGAGTGAGGATAAGAAGGGGAGAAGTACCCTCCTTCTCCTCTGGCCACAGTCAGACTGCCTGCCCCGGCCAGCCATAGCGCAGATGCAAAATAGTTCTGAGCCACAGGGTGCCCCTTAAGCATTCCAAATGCCCTAGGCATTTGCCTGAAATGCAATGCCTAGGGCCGGCTCTTGTCCCGGCACTAGTGACACCTGCCAATAGCCCCCACACAAACCCCTCCCTGCACAGCGGGGGCTGACGCCATCCCCCTGCACAGCGGCCGCTGTCATCAGCCCCTTGCACAGCAACCTCTTGCAGCACAAAAAAAATACCCCTCTACTCCAGAAGCTGCTACAAACCTCCCCACCTCCCCTGGCCACGCTGCCCGCTGTGCCCAGATGTCACCTAGAGGTAAAAAAAACAAAACATAAATTTACCTTCTGACATCCGCGCTTGCAGTCCTCTCCACTGGCACCCTCGCTGTTGTCCTCCACGGCGTTTGACGTCATCTGCCTCTCCCTGGCCCCACAGTGCACCTGTGCTAACACACACATGCAAGATAAAAAAATCGCATTACAGCCCTCATGTTTTTGGCGGGACAGGCCGTTTTCGCTTTGCCTGTCCCAGCAAGAAATTTCTATTAAATATGGAGAAAATAAAAATGCGAAGCTGGGCGAAAATTGTTTTTTGAAGAAAAGTAAGTTTATTAAATCTTTCCCTTGGTCCTCAGAACCCCACACAGCTCACATTTTCCAGGTAAAGATGCCCATACATCTGCGACGGATCGATGAAGATTGTGATAAATTTTTGATCGCGATCGTCATATCGCCGAAATCCAACATGTTGGATTTCTGCGATCCTGCGATGCCGGGTTGCAGCATCACGGGATCACGGCATTCCATATCTGATTTATGGGGCCCATTACCCAGCAGGTGCACAGGTGTATTCATTACTCACTGAGACATATTCAAAGAGCCACAAGTGGTGCTAATTATCTCACTTGTGGTTCTGTGAGGAGACCTGGAAAACATGCAATGTTTTCGGTCCAAAGGGTGTGCAGTAAACATGCCCGCCCTTTGCGGCATTCAATTTGCCGCATACACCAGAGTTTGCCAGGCCATGGCAGCATTCGCACTGTGCAATCCTATGGATCGTGGGAGCGAAGAAGACGCAAGCACCCTTTTTTGTGGGCATGCAACTAGAGGCATGCGTACCGTGACAAGTTGCAGTGGTGGCAATGATGAGGCAGAACCCGTCTGTATGTCCAAATGTTAAGTTAGTTTTTAGTCTTTAACTATAAATATATCAGTATTTTTATATCAGTTTCTTCTAAACGTAGCATAAACTCTGACAGTTAAGCATGACCACACTTCCCCAGATTAGGCAACAGCCCCATCAGAACCCGGGGATGTAAGAGCTTGAAGGCCCTTAGGCCCGTATTCAATTAGGGAGTGAAAATGCTGGACTTTTCGCTCCACATCGGAGCTTTTCTGGGGATAAAGTATCGGGCGTGTGCCCGCTCTATCCCTGTATTCAATTTGGCACTGGCGAAAACAGGTGCCTGCGGAAAGGTAAGTATCAGGAAAAATAGGGGAATTTTCGGGAATTTATCCTGGGACCCCCCTAATGATGTCCAGACATGGGGGATTACTTTGGGTACCCCCGTTTAGCCCTGCAGAATGTGTTCTGCATTTTTAAATAGCCTCGGCAGGTGTTCTTTTCCCGACATTGAAGAAGTGATGCAGAAGAGCACTTAGGTTTTTTTTTTCATTTTTAAAAGTGGTCCCATCAAATTTGAGGTACATGAAAATGGGTACCAGCATATTTTTAAGTCCCTAAACTCATTTTTAAAAATTATGCAAAAACGCACCTGCCGCTAATAGCCTATTCTAGAAAACACCTGCCGCATACTTACAGAATACCCCTGAACCTATTTCGCTATTTTTACACACTGTTCCCCATTTTTTTTTTTTTAACACCAAAATTAAAATAATTTTTTTGGGGTGTCCCTATTTTTTTTGACACATTTCATTTTTTGGGGCTATTCCCAGGGGTGCAGGATATTTTTTTTAAGCCTGCACCCCTGAACCCCAATTCTGCACTTTTTTTCGCCATGTAAAACATGGTGAAAACTTATCCCCGTTTTTTTTCAAAGACTTTTCGAACAGGCGAAAAGTCTTTGAAATTGAATACGGGGATAATTGAAACATGCGAAAATGACGTCATCGGCGATAATTTATCGCCGATTCCGACTTTTTGCAGCCAAATTGTATAACCCCCATAGTCTCCTTAAAGTGCCATAAAGAGTGGGCAAGTATGAGTTAACTAGACTCCTGTCCCATCCCCTCCTTCGCAGGTCTGCTTACCCTGAAACACAGTACTGCAGCTCTGTTGTTTTTCAGTACACAGACACAAGTATGATCCTTACTAATTACCCTACATGGAAGCAATGTTTTCAGGGAGTGTGTACTGTAGCAGTGCTGTAGCTCAATGGCTGAGAAAGCCCAGGAATGCAGATCAGAGCATACGGTTTACTCACCACCATCAAAAGACTTAAGGTGGCTACACACTGGACAGATATATCTGCAGATGATGGTTGTTCATACACACTGAACAACCATCACTCCCTCTGGCCTCGGGTCCTGCTGGCTGGAGGTCGCTTCGCAACCCCATGCCCACCAGCCTCTGCACCAAGTGTACGGGTGGTTATCTGACCTCTCATACACACAGCACGATGAGCAAATATATCCGCCATCAGCTGTGACGCACAGCCGAAGAGATATGTCTGTGAATGACGTCATCACAGACTTATGGTCTGTACACACTGGTCGACGTGCAGACAAGGAAGTGGGCGGGATGTGGAAGATCTGCCTACTCTTCTGGGGGTGGGGGGGGGCTACCCAAAAATTTATGAGCCTCCAGCAACTTCCAGAGGAGTAGGCAAGTATGATACACACATACTCCAACACTAAGTACATTGCTATTAGACACCGATGCCGTATCAGGACGGCAGTGCGTCCTGTGCTGCACTGCCACCCCCACCTCGTCCCCCTGAGCGCTTACCTTTTCCTCTGGGAGGCGGGTGGAGGGCAGGGATCTTCGTCGGTGTTGCTGGTGCGCCGCTCAGCACTGCAGGAGGTCTCTTCCTGTAGACCTCTCCGGAAGCCGGGCAGTTCATGGCCGATGCCGCTAGAGGATTCCACCCTGTGCGGAGGCACCGGCCGCACCGCCCTCCCTACGGCCCTGTTAGACACTACTTCATTCATGAGTTAGTGGAGAGAAAGTATGTTAGGATAACCTTTGCAGCAAGTGAGGATAATGCCGTCGAAATGTTAACAAATGGAACTGACGTCACAACTACTAAATGTGTTCCTAAAAAATATGGACTGGAATCAGGGGTATTTTTCTGGAAACATAGGTTCAGGAACTGTGAGTGGAGCTATAGAAAAACAAATTATATTATATATACATATTTATAGTATTTAGAAAAGAAGGCACTCAAAAGGGCCTTTAACATAAAACTTAATGGAAAATACATTTTGGCCCAGGACAGTTACTGAGAGGTTGAGGAACTGAGGCCCTGATTCAGAGCCGGATGCTCTGACAGAGCGCTCGCTTCTTGTTTTTCAGAGCGGCCTCCTGGCCGCTCGCATAGCTGTGGGTGACCACCCACAGCTATAGCGAACGGCCTGGAAGATGGTCGCGATGGACAAGACCATCGCAACCATCGGGCTTGCGACGAGACCCATGTGGTAGGGTCTCGTTGCCGCAAGCCCCAGAGTGCTTTCGGCTCTAACAGAGCCGAAAGCACTCCCACTGACATCACTTGTGATGTCAGTGGGGCCGGCCCCATGGGAACGCCTCTGTTTGGGCAGCCACGCCCCCGGCCTGCCCACCAAAGGGGGCATGCTGTCACTCAACATCGACAGCACGCCCCCTTTGGTACAAGACCTGGAGTGACGGCTTGCCCATCGCTATCCGGGTCTCGCGCATGCGCATTGGGCCACCAGCGACCCGCTTGCGAGCGCATAGCGCTCGCGAGCGGGTCTGAATCAGGCCCTGAGTTCCTGCTGAAACATAGCACTGACTGGAATATGTTGGAAGCATTGATTCATTGTTTTATTGCATAACCCCATGTTTCTGTGGTTAAGCATGGATATCCTTAAAACCTGGACTGTTATGATACCTTAAGGGACAAATTTGGGAACTTCAGCTATACAGTATACAGCTTACTACTGTTACCAATAAACCTGCAAGCCTGGTTAAGGACTTTATGTGTGGACTAACCTCATTTCATATTCCGCTGGTCATTATTAAAACTACCCAAGTTCCACCAATATGCATACATTTACTTCTAAAATAGACAAGTGGTGTTGTTACCCATAGCAACCAATCAGATTCTGTCTATCATTAGAGGAACAGCACCTTTAAAAATGAAAACACCACATCTGATATGAAAGATATAATAATGATATCAGGACATGCTATATGTAAAAATAAACATAACATGTAAAATGAAAGTCAATCTATAGAAAATAACCACACTGCTAAAATGCACATGGGCATCATACAAATGCATGTAAAGGTCAGGAATATATTATACCTGCACTGTACATAAAACGGGATGCAGTCTGGATACCAGCGAGCGCTATCCCACCCGCCGATTTCACAACACTACAAGCCCGATGGGGGACTAAAGATAGGCGTCAAAATCCTGGCGCCTATTATTAGCCCCTCTATGAAATCCTGACACCCGGCATACCGAACAAACATAAGCCAGGTGTCTTAGGTTCTTGCCGTGGGGGGGAAGGGTTAGGCACCCTCCAGGAGGGTTAGGGTAGGGGGGGTTTGAGTTAGGCACCACTAGGGGGGGGGTTAGGCATTACATACCGATTCCATATAAAACACCCCTGCTGCAGTCAAAAATTTATCTTAGGAATAAAGTTGGTTCTGTAACAAATTCAGCTAAAATATAAATGTTATTTTGTATGAGATGCCTCTCACAGTAAATAAGAGGAACCAAACAGTTCTAAAAGTAACTGCAGTCAGTAGTAGTATAATGCAGAGGTGAACAAGCAACCAACAAGTTGAAACTTGAGTCCTTCCTTTTAAAGACTCAGGACCTCATTCAGAGCCGCTCGCTAAGCTGTGCTCGCTAGGAGTGATTTTCGTCCATCTGCGCATGCGTCTAATTCGCAGTGCGCGTGCGCAAACTAGCGTCTGTGATGTACAATCGAGCGTTCGTAGTACACAGACAGGACGCTACTTTGAGTGACAGATTGCGCTGTTTATGGGTGGTAACAGGGGAAGGTGCTTGTGAACGGGGGAGTGGTTGTGCAAACACAGGCATGTCTGATCGTCAGAACGGCATTTAATGGGTGTGCTTAATTAGCAAAGTAGCGTCATTGCACACGTGACTTGGTTGTACTTTAGCCAGAACTGCTCGCAGTGCTTGGAATAGCTTAAGTCAACCCCAAACGTGGCGAGCAGCTCCAATGGCCCTTGATGTTCACAATTAATCAGACTCTTCTCGGAGATGACGTGTGCTGCGAGTGACAGGTGGGAGGTTTTATAGTTCAGCGTACACTAACTGCTGTCGCTCACTTAGACATAGAGGGCGTCCTTACAGCGCAAAGAGCAAGCGCTTGATTTGCATACCCGGCCCCTTTTTGCAAGCGAGCAATCGCATCTTGTGAGCAGCTCTGAATGAGGTCCTCAGTCAGTGCACCCTGGAGCTATATGTATAAGCATACCTGCTGGTGGGCCGCTGTGTCCATTCAGCTGCGGAGCTCTCTCACTCCCTAGGGAGGCTTTCTATTTTAAAACTCAGTAATATCAACCCAACATGTACTATCCTGAAAACTCTTAGGGGTAATTTTACTAAGCTGTGAGTTTGGGAGAGTTTGCAAACTCTGGAGAGGTTGGGCATTTTTTACCACTCTCAAATTTACTAATGACAAACTCGGGAGAGGGATCTCCTTTGCTACGGGAAAATACTGGAGAGGTAGCAAACTCTCTTCAATTCACCATCGGCAAAACTTGAGAACCTTTTCACTGGTGAAGATAGGATTCTGGAATTTACCATGCAGAGAGTTTCGAAACTCTCATAAGATGGGAAAACTCTCCTGTAAAAACTTGTGAAAAAAATACACCTGTCTGTGATCTGAGAGTTTGGCAGAAACATACACAGATCGCTGTGATTCATTTATGTTTCTGTCTGTAAATATAGAAAATCAATTTAAATATCCTCAAAAAAATGACATAGGGTCCCCCCCCTAGGGGGCCCTATGTCATTTATTTAACCTCTTTTAACCCATTTTTTTACAAGTAGAACACAAGCATCTTACACATATCTCACTGATATGTGCAGGCTGCTTGCTCAGGAGAGTTTTGCAGAGAGAAGACACTGCAATCTCGGGTGAGTCATCTCCTGCAAAACCTGCTACTCGGGTGAGTCATCTCCTGCAAAACCTGCTACTCGGGTGAGTCATCTCCTGCAAAACCTGCTACTCGGGGAGAAATCTCATTCTGCTTCACCAACGGCCATCTCACTCTCAGCTAAACTCCCTTCTTTGTAAATTTGCGAGTCTCAGGAGCTTCAAATCACCCGAGTTTAGGTGAAGCTAATCAAGTTGAAAAAAAAGCAATCTCTCCCAGACTCGATTCTTAGTAAATTTACCCCTTAGAGACATTATCTCTGCACTGCCGCATGTAGAGTTGAACCAATGCACCTATACTATATCCATTTCAGCGCTAATAACACAATCAGCTATAACTATAGATTTCAATTTGTAAGAAACCAGTCACATGAATAATTCTGCTAATGACGCTACTAGCAACACTTACCAATTAGGCGAAAGTGTGTAGTGGAGATAATATATACCTTGAGCCATATGATCAATGGAAATTGCTTTTACAGTATTGTGTTACAACATTGGTCTCTTAACAGCTTCTATTATGGAACCTAATATGTGTTGAATACTGTTTGGCAATAATTTTCTGTACAGCCGTGTCTTCTGGGATTCTGCCAATTCATTGCACATGTAACAAATGTTATAGGACCTGTTTGCATAGCTGATAAGAATATGTTTGCACAGCTGCTGTATCTGGAGTTAAAGGCACTTAGATATGATTTTTTGGGGCAGGACAAATACGAGTTTCCCATATTAAATAATTTCTATTAATAAAATATATTTGCTCATTTGGTTCCATTTGCATCAGTAATATGGTTTCATTAGGATTGTTATTTTACTGAAGATTATTGTCCCCCAGTCTTTTCTTCTAATAGTACCAGTGGTGCTACTATCCTCTATGTGCCTCCAGTCCAGCACCATCGCCTTGGGTGTCCCCAATGCCATCATCCTGCATCTTCCCAGTATCATTATCCTGCCTCTCCCTAGTGCCATTATCCTGTGTCTTCCTAGTGCCATCACCCTGCATCTTACCAGTACCATTATCCTGCGTCTCCCTAGTGCCATTATCCTGCGTCTCCCCATCCTCATGTCTTAGCCCATAATAGCCCCCCTCCCCAACACACAGATCATATTCCCATTTCACAGAATAGCCCCCATCTCCACAGACAGAACTCCCACTAGCACAGCAGATCCCCCTCAGACAGATCATCATCTCCCCCTAGCACAGCATAGCCCCCTCAGAGATCATCCCCCTTAGCACAGTATAACCCCCCTCCCCCCAGGCAAATCATCATCTCCCCATAGCACATAATTACCCCTCCCCAGAGATAGTAGATAATCATCACCCCTAGTAGAGCACATCCCCCTCCCCCTCAGACAGATCATCTGTCATTAGCAAAAAATAGATCCCTCCCCCACAGATAGATCATATTAATATAGAATAACTCCCCCCCCTCAGATCATCATTAATTCCCCCCCCCCACTCCCTCACACAGATCTCTATCAGCCACATAAAATAAAAATAAAAAAAGAGACCTGACTCCTGCATGCAGGGGCCAGTAGAAGTCTCCCAGCCAGCCAGCCCACCCCCTTTGTCTCCACTGTGCTGCAGCTAGTTAATTAAACCCAGGTCTCCCAGACAGCCAGCCCCGATTGTCTCCTCTGCACTCTGTTCCCTCCCCAGGCTGTGAAGTTAACACTTCACAGCCTGGGAGGGGACAGAGTGCAGAGTAGCTAATCGGGCTGGCTGCTTGAGCATCCATTAACTTACCCCACCTGCCGCCGGCTGCAGACCCGTGTGGCGCCTGAGCACTCTTCCTCCAAGGTGCTGGCGCACGGTGTCTGATGTAGTCAGTCCCTTCTGTAAAGCGACAAAGCCTCTTCTCGCGATAGAGGCGGGCCGCGGGGAACTGACAGCCGGGCTGTACAATGAAAAAAATGAGAGCCGGGTGATGCAATTCTGGGGGCGGGGCCACAGTTGAGAAGCGGCCCCAAAGACCAATCTGCCCGCCGGGATTATCCCCGCTAAAGTTAAGGGCCAATCCACCCCTGCCTACAGCCATACCATACTGGATATGCCCATGATCTTGGAAGTTATACAGCATTGGGCCTGGTTAGTACTGAGACGGGAGACCACCTGAGAATATCAGGTACTGTAGGTCAATGAATACAGGAGGTTAATTGGGACAAAGCGGTACACAGCATTGCATTAATTAATAAATATTAAGGGTTACTAGGGTAATAATCCTCACGCTTAATCAGTATAATATCTGAATTATTGTGCAAATGTAGGAGGTATGTTACCCTAACTAAATATTTTCACCATACATTACATTACACAGGTGTTCTAAAAATTATGTACACCTGATATATTCAATAATTCTACAATTATATTCAGCTAGAATAACTTTTTGTTGAATAATGTGCAGTATGTGTGCCCTTTAATTTTAAAGGTATTAATAAAAGTTATATTTTATGTCAATCTAATATGAATTCACACATAAGAGTGCCCCAGCAACAAGCCCTCTCCTCCTCCCTTATTGGCACAATTACAGTGGATGTGTAGTTACCAGAATGTCCTCTGGCAGATCGACACACTCCTTGGTCCAGTACATACTGTATGTAATGGTGGTCTTGTAACTCAGTGATGTAAATGTCGCTATGAAAGTGGCATTCACATGCATGGTGCTGCACCAGTTGCCATCTTCAGCACCTGATACAGAGTTGTACGGTATTGCGCAGAAGCATGGAAGTGCCTGTATAATACCATACAACTAATAAGCTAATAAAGCAGGTGTCATTTCTTTCTGGAGACAATACTCAGTCTGAGTAACCCTGAACAGTGTTCATTCTAGCACCCTGCACCTGTCACAACCTGTGCAGTTCCTCTTACCTGCCTGGATTTGTCGCTCTCTGCTCTGGTGCTTTTAGCACACTCAGCTGATGCAACAAACAGCTGAGATAGAGACCAGCGTGCAGGCCCGCTGAGAGCCGCGGCGGGCCTGGGTAATAGGGGGCATGGCCTAATCGCGGGAGTCGTGGCCACGCCCCATTTCCGGAAAAAATATATATGCAACGCCCCCTCAGGGGGGGCGCGATCAGTGTGATAGCTCCCCCCACAGGCATTGGAGACTGCTGTGGCTGCTGCCCAGCAGCCACGAGCAGTCTCCACTGTAGCTCAGCATTCACTGTGTGCTGGGCTGCTGTGAGGGAGGGGGGAGCGGCGCCGGACCCGGGCCCCCGCCGGGCCCCTCAGGAAGTCCGGGCCCCGGTAATCTGTACCCGCTCCCCCTTCCTCTCGGCGCCCCTGCCAGTGTGTGCTAGAACCACCAGAGCAGAGAGCAACACCTCAAGCAGGAAAGAGGAACTGCACAGGTTGTGTCAGGTGCAGGATGTTAGAATGAACACTACCTGAGGTTACTCAGATTTCCCCTTGCAGCACCGTAGCCGAGGCCAGAAAGTCTGCATTGGAAGATGCAGGCCCTGGCCTCAGCACTCCCAGAAAATTTGGGCGTCCCGCCCCCACTCAACGGCTGCAGTCTGTCAACCAGGCTATGGTTTGGGGGAACAGCGAGCAAAATTGCGAAGGGAGACCTGCACATGTGCAGCACAGATCTTCTAACATTGGAGTAAAACGCAAAGCATCGGGTTTACATACTACTCTGAATCAGGCCCTCAGACAGCAATGTAGATTACACACAGTAATAAATAAAAGGCTCCACATCGATAGTTTTTCAGGAAAACTACTCCAATTGTCCTTTAACCACTTGCCTGGCATGGTCGTAATTTTCTGACCACACCAGGCAGTTCTTTATCTGCTCTGGTCACAAAATTTCATCCAGACAGATAAACATGAGGGCGGCTGCAGGAAGAGATTCTTCCTGCAGCTGCTGCTCTCAGAGGGACCTTCCAGTCCCTGTGCTTGCCTGCACCCTCTCCCCCTTAGTGTACCTGGTGCCTGAAACTAGTCTCAAATTGAACATCGTGATAGTCGCGATGTTTTTCTGATGTTTGAAACATTTTTTATTTTTTTTTACAAATCTTAAAAAAATATATATTTATATTTAAATTTCTGAAATCATTTTGGATAAGTTAAAATGGATGTTCCTCACCTAATTCACGCATAAAAAAATAGTCAGCTAAGTGGTTAATAAATTTATGTAATACAAAAAATTATTTGTGAAAAGAGTGTGAAAACACCCATTTTTACTCTATTTTAGTAAAAATAATGTTAAAAAATATTCCCCTTTATCATAGAGAGGAGAGCACTCCTGCACTGTCTCCTTCACCTCTGCAATACACTCCGAGCAGTAAGGCCCATAGGGGGGTATTTATCAAAGCTTGGAGAGAGACAAAATTGTGAGAAAAACCAATCAACTTCCAATTTACATTTTGCAGGCGGTGTTTAAAAAAGGAAAGTTAGGAGCTGATTGGCTGGTAGTTTATTTTTTTCAATTTTATCTCTCTCCCAGCTTTGATAAATACCATACTGCATATGTGCAACCTGGTACATGCCACTGTGTGCAGGGCCGGCTCTAGGGGTGTTCAACCTGTGCGGTCGCACAGGGACACCACCCATAGAGGGCGCACCCCTCCCCAACATCCTGATTACAGTACTGTCCCGCTGTTCCACCCGTGGGCCGAAGTGGCCCGCAGGTGGTCAAATTGGGAGGTTGGGGACCCCCACCGCTGCAGCTGTGCGGCGCTGCCAGGACCCAGAGTCTGAATGGATGCTGCGCGCATTTGCATCCTCCAAATAACGGCACATAGGGGGTGTCCCCATTTTCAGTGCATGCGAAGATAGGGCGCACTGGAGAGGGCTGGCACAGGGTGCTCCGACCCCTGGAGCCGGCCCTGACTGTGTGTCACAGTAATGTACATATGTACAGTACTTCGCTCCTCAGGTCATACTTGCCAACTCTCCCTAATTGTCAGGGAGTCTCCTTGAAACAGTAGCAATCTCCCTGTCTCTCTGAAGAGTCCATCAATCTCCCTGATTGCACTTTACCCCCATATTGAAGCTGTTCTATTAAAAAAACTGAGATATATACATTCAAATAGGATCATTAGTATCATTTCCCTGCATGCATTATAATGCACAATGATCCCTGTGGCTGCATGCATTTTCTGAAAAGTATTTGTGTTTTGTTCAACAAATAGATCTTACTGACTGCATTGAGGCTCGTTTACATTTGGATGTAAGTCAACGTTATTGCATGCTCCCCAGATGTAGCAGTACACGCCCACTTTACTGCCACGCTCATAGGTGTTGCTTTCATAATCTCCATGAATTGCTTTTTCAAACGTAGGGAAGTACAGTATGCCTCAGGTGGGACCATTATAACCTGCATTACCACTGTTGGGACTACCACCAGAGACCATACTTGCCTACTCTCCCAGAATGGACGGGAGGCTCCCAAAAATAGGGTGGTGCTCCTGGCAAGTCTCCCACATCCCCCTCTAGCCGTACGCATCCCCCCTTCACCTGTTCGCAGCCCACCACCACACACGACCACCCGCTTACAGAGCACAAGTGGGTGTCGGGGGAGGTTACGATGATACAATTCGCACTGAATCATGTCATCATAGCCCTGCCCTCTTGATATCATGCCTGGTTTCTCTGCACTGTATAGTGGGGGGTGGGACCACAGAGAAGAGGGCAGCAAAGTCGGCAAGTATGCCAGAGAGCACTGCTGGGTACTGCTGTTATCACTGCTGTTACCAATAAACCTGCAAGCCTGGTTCAAGTCTCTTTGAGGGAATTTATTAAGCCTTGAAATGTGATACAGTGGAGACTGATAAAGTACCAACCAATCAGCTCCTGTCACTTTAAAGGCTGTGTTTCAGAAATGAGCAGTTAGGTTGGTACTTTATCACTCTCCATTTTATCACTTTTCAAGGCTTAGTACATCTCCCCCTTTGTGTGTGCTAATCACCATTTCACATTCCGCTGGTACCTACTGAAACTAGGGATGTGCGCCGAAACATTTTAGCCGGATTTGGATCTAATTTGTCGTCCGGCTTTGGATTTGGATTTGCCAAACTGTGGTGACCGGATTTGGATTTGGATTTTTTTTTACAAAAATTTACAAAAAAGCTAAAATCACATAAATTGGTCATTTTTTTCTTCTTAAGAGTATCATTAACCTCAATAATATTAATTTCCAGTCATTATAGTCAATTTAGACCACCTCACAGCTTATAATATTGTTTTCAACATTATTGGCCAAAGGTTGCAGTGAGCTGACTGGTTACTAAGCGACAAAGCAGCGGCACAGACACCACAATTTAAAGCACATCTATGACACATTGCCACACAGCAGTGGCAGAAATTAAAAGTAGTGCACCCACCCAGTGGGGTACGGCCAGCAGAATCACAGTACTTGTTTACATAGTGGGCTACGGCCCAAGGAGTCACAGTGCACAATCTTATTTACATTACACCGCACATAGGGCCTGATTCAGAGCCAGACGCTATTTGCAGATGCTCGTTCAGAAAAAGGGGCTGGCTACTTAAATTGAGCGCTCGCTCTTTGCGGTCTGTTGACGCTTCTATGTCTGAACGAGCGTCCGAAACATGCGCTCGCTATTTTGTAAAGACGCCCCTTGGCCGCTCGCATCACACGTCATCTCCGCTATTTATTTGATTAATCGAGTACATCGAAATGCGTATGAACTGCTCGCTATTCTTGTGGTAGCATTTTCCTACCGCAATCATGCGAGCAGTTCAGGCTAAAAGACAACCAAGTGACGTTGTCGATGACACTGCTTTGTGAATTATGCACACCCTTAAAACGCCCATTTTGACCGTTTGGCACGCCTGCGTTCGGATCTCCACTCCCCGTTTTCAAGCACCTTCCCCTGTTACCACCCACAAATGCCTCATCCTGTCAATCAAATTAGCAGGCACTCGCTATTTTGCGAGCACACGATTTCCGACCGCACTGACTTGTTGGCGCATGCGCATTACAACCCATACACATGCGCAGATGTGCCAACATCGCTCGGAGCGAACAAGCGGCTCTGAATCAGGCCCATAGTGCCCCTGATTCACATTACACCATAAAGTAGTGTCTCTTATTTATGTTACAACACACAGCAGTGCCCCTTTTACACAATGCCCACAGTAGTGCCCCTTTTACACAATGCCCACAGTAGTGACCCTTATACACAAAGCCCACAGTAGTAATGTCCCTTATACAATGCCCACAGTAGTAGTGCCACTTATACAATGCCCCCAGCAGTGATGTCCCTTACACAATGGCCCCAGTAGTGGTGCCCCCTATGCAGTCCCCTTAGTAGTAGGGCCCCCTATGCAGTGCCCCCAGTAGTAGTGAAGCCCTAATTAACCCGCCAGTTAATAAGGACATTAGAGTATTAGCTCCTTTAAATATAAATAAATTGTTACGGATGATATAGTACCCATTCTCACCTCCTATTAGGGCAGTAATTGTACATAAAGAATATATAAATATTTAGGTTTACATGATACAGTATGTATATACCTTATTGATTAACAAATATATTATATAAAGTATTTTTGTAATTGTGTATTTGCATAATTAATGTGTAAACTGTGAGGAAGTTAGTGCAGGAGACCAGGCATCCAGGGTAGGGGCTAGTGATTTTTTAGTGTAGGAAAGGTCTCGAGGGGTTAAGGAAAATGTCAGAAATGGCATGAGATGGCTCTGAAGGAGCTCGAGACCCAGATGGGAAGGGAGAGGACCGTGCAGCCGGCAGGGGGGTATATAAAGAGAGAGCCGTTGCACTAATGGCAGTCTGCCGTCCCCCTCTCCAGTGCTTGTCCCTTTGACTTACCGGAGCTGCTTATAGAGCAATAGTATTGGAAACAACTAAGAGTCTGAGAGGCAGAGACCAGTGTTGGGCAGCCCATAGTGATTGGTGTTTAGCGGCGATTGAGGACAAAGGTGGTGGTGAGAGACTGCAGCAGAGGAAGCCGGGGACTGCTAGCTGTGGTTAGCTGAGTGAGTCACCAGCAGCAGCAGAACAGATAGGCAGTAGCTGCAAGTATCACTTCCTGATACCCCTGTGGGAGGCCAGCTTTCAGCCTGACAATGCGGTGAGAGGAGGCAGAGCATCAGTTGTTATATAACGCGGTGCAGTGAGCGAGTACAACCCCTTTATCACAGCACACTCACCTAGATGCTCCCCAGCCAGTCATTCAGGGACAGGATTGCCAGATCCCTATTTAGTAGAGAGTAGGCTTATTAACTGGGCTCCTCCTAAGACCTCCTATATCGCAGCTAAAGTACTGAAAGTTTCCAGCCATATGCTGTTATTGCTGCTATGCTTCAAATGTTTAAGAGTTAGGCAGCAGCTAAGAAGTCTGGAACATTACCCTATAGGGTAGGGGGAGTTATCATTCCAAGAAAGAATAGTAATGCTGAAATAGTTAACCACAGAAGAAAGAGAGCAGGAGCAACGATAAAGCTGCAGGTTATCTCCGTTTTGCCAGTAAGATAACAAGCTGTTATGAGACACGTATATATACAGTGTGTGTGTATATATATATATATATATATATATATATATATATATATATATATTCACAAACATACATGTGGGTAAGTGCTGTTATATTACTTGCTGTGCTGACACTTACATGCTTTTACTTTAATATAGCTAAGCACCAGAGGCTTTTGTTTGTGTATGTTATATATATGTGTGGGTAAGTGCTGTTATATTACTTGCTGTGCTGACACATGCTTTTAATTTAATATAGCTAAGCACCAGAGGCTTTTGTTTTTGTATGTTATATATATATATATTATATATATATCTACACACACATACACACAAAACATCTTGCGCTTAGATATATTAAATTAAAAACTTGCAAATAAAAATGTCAGCACAGCAAGTAATATAACAGAATTTATGAATGATTAATCTGTGCCCCCAATAGGCCCAGTCTTCCCTGTCTCTCACTCCCAAAGTAGCTCCACCCACATCCACAGCTCCACTAACTTCTGCCCCATACTGTGGGGTGAGGGGGGCCCTGCGTAATTTGTCAGTACCGGGCCCCACCATCTCTGATGGCAGCCCTGATCACCACACACACTATCCAATAGAATATTCATATAGTTCATCATGTCATTAGGCTTTCCCGGGTGAGCCAATAATACCTATACAATATAACCTGGGTGGAGGCACTGTTATATATAGTGTGTAACAGAGGGTTACAGTAGTATGCCCCCCAGTAGCAGTGCCCCCATTAGCAGGCCCCCAGTAGTACTGCCCCCAGTAGCAGTGCCCCCATTAGCAGTGTCCCCATTAGCAGTGCCCCCATTAACATGCCCCCAGTAGTAGTGCCCCCATTAACATGCCCCCAGTAGTGGTATGGCCCCCATTAGCAGGCCCCCAGTAGTGGTATGGCCCCCATTAGCAGGCCCCCAGTAGTAGTATGCCCCCTTAGCAGGCTCCCAGTAGTAGTATGCCCCCCTTAGCAGGCCTCCAGTAGTAGTATGCCCCCCCTTAGCAGGCCCCCAGTAGTAGTATGCTCCCCCTTTGCAGGCCCCCAGTAGTAGTATGCCCCCCATTAGCAGACCCCCAGTAGTAGTATGCCCCCCCTTAGCAGGCCTCCAGTAGTAGTAGTGTCCCCCCTTAGCAGGCCCCCAGTAGTAGTATGCCCCCCTTAGCAGGCCCCCAGTAGTAGTATGCCCCCCATTAGCAGGCCCCCACTTAGCAGGCCCCCAGTAGTATGCCCCCCAGGCATGCCCCCTTACACACACACACAAAAAAAAACTTACCTGAATCCCCGCTCCCGCCGCCATCTGCTCTGCTCTGCTGTCACGTGCTGAGGAGGGAGCCGGAAGACGGAGCTCATGAGTAGTATGCCCCCCTTAGCAGGCCCCCAGTAGTAGTATGCCCCCCCTTAGCAGGCCCCCAGTAGTAGTATGCTCCCCCTTTGCAGGCCCCCAGTAGTAGTATGCCCCCCATTAGCAGATCCCCAGTAGTAGTATGCCCCCCCTTAGCAGGCCTCCAGTAGTAGTAGTGCCCCCCCTTAGCAGGCCCCCAGTAGTAGTATGCCCCCCTTAGCAGGCCCCCAGTAGTAGTATCCCCCCCATTAGCAGGCCCCCACTTAGCAGGCCCCCAGTAGTATGCCCCCCAGGCATGCCCCCTTACACACACACACAAAAAAAAAACTTACCTGAATCCCCGCTCCCGCCACCATCCGCTCTGCTCTGCTGTCATGTGCTGAGGAGGGAGCCGGAAGACGGAGCTCATGAGTGAGCTCCAACCAGCTCCCTCCGTGCAGCAGCCAATGAGAGTCTGTGTCACTCTCATTGGCTGCTATTACAAACACACAGCTGCCGCTGGCGGCTGTATGTTTGATCTGTGTAGGGCAGACCGCTATCACAGTGGTCTTCCCTACACTAGAGGAGCCCTCTTGCGAGATTCCGACATCAGGAGGCTGCGGCTCGGCCTCGAACGGTGATCCGAGTTAGGCAGGGAACTTGGAACTTGGATCCCCAATGTTCGGAGCGGTTCGGATTCCACAGAATCCGAACTGCTCATCTCTAATTGAAACCACCCAGGTTCCACCAATAGGTCATATCAATAGATTTACTAAATCTTCTAAAACAGACAACTGGTGATGTTACCCATAGCAACCAATCAGATTATATATGTATCATTTCTCTATGGCATTCTAGAAAATGATAGACAGAATCTGATTGGGGATTGGTATGAACGACCGCCGGACCTATAACCCCCCATCTCCGCAGCCTAAACCTAACCCTCTGGGGGGTGCCTAACCCTAACCCCCCTTCCCCTAGCCTAACCTAACCCTCCCCGGGGGTGCCTGTCCCTAAGTCCCCTGTGGGAGCCCCTAACCTAACCCCCCCCCCCCCCGTGGCTGTCTGTGCTCACCGCTCGGCTTGCCTTCGTTTGGTATGCTCGGTGGCAGGCTCCTGGCGTACAGATAATAATAGGCGTCAGTATTTTGATGCCTATCATTAGTCCAGTGTCGGAATTTCACCGCCGGGAAGCCGGCGGTCGGCATTTAGACCGTCGGCTTCCTGACTGCATACCTCTGATTGCTATGGGCAACATTACCACTTGTCTGTTTTAGAAGCTTTAGTCAATCTATCCCTTGAACCAGGCCTGGCCAATCTGTGGCTATCCAGCTGTTATGAAACTACAATTCCCAGCATGTTTTACAGGCTGATCGGTGGGAGGGGATGCTGGGACTTGTAGTTTCACAACAGCTGGAGAGCCACAGGTTGGCCAGGCCTGCCTTGGACTTTAATACCAGCAATCCCAAGCTCTTATGCAGTATATTACCTTGATCATTTGCACAAGTAAACTATTCATTGAGTATATCTGACTTTTGTTATTTCTGTCAAGTGATCTCAATCCACTGATATTTACAAACCAGAGAATCTGAAAAATCAGTGTCATTTTGTAACTAAACCCAGAAAGAGGAAAAAATATAAATAAATAAACAAATTATATATATGAACACACACATTTGTGTCAATATAATGATGCACACACCAATGTAGATAATAGACTCTGATGGAGCAGGTAAACTGATTTCTAAATACTCGCACAATATGCTGTACACAAGAATAAACACAACAGTTCTAATGAACAACTAGGGAACAATTAGTCCAGTATTCAAACAACAAAAGCAGCTGTGCCTATAATACTCAATTTTATAATAAATAGTGTAACAAGAAAGATGGACAGCACTAAAATAAAGTGTCTCTGTATTGGGCACACAATCCATGTCAGCCAAATGAAACGCTGAAAAACTGTAAATACTCAAAATATTTTAACAGATCAATATGCAACATTTATTCAAACATATAGAAAAAAATACACCTAAGTGTTATAATAATCAAAGTCTTAGGGGTATATTTACTAAAGCACAATTTTAATCGATTTTGAACGATTTCAAATCAAACCGCATCGATGTTTTGTTCTTGGGACAAAATCACACATTTAATAACAGACAATTTTTGAATTAATTTTTTAAGTATATATATATATATATAAATCAACCTATAGTAAATATACCCCTTACAGTGAAAATATACGCAAAAATAAGTAGGAAACAGTCTATATGCAGGAACGTCAGTGGCCAGAGGAGTGAATGATAGGTCCCAGCATAAATATAAAAAACAATCATTGATATCAACCACCAGTGCAGCAGCATAGATTTACTATACCTGGATGATGAACAGTCTTGGATTAGGAGGAACACTCCATGCTTGAAAGGCTATGTGGAAAGAAGCTGCAGTAATAGTGACCGGCAGTGACTGTAGAATGGACGTAGGATATAAATCCAACCTTCCAGTAGCAATTAGTGAGCAGTCAGCTATAGATGATGTTGGACTCTGCTGTGTGGCGGCTTGACCCAGTCTGGCCAGGCAGCTGATATACATAAACTTGCAGAGTGGCTGTTGGCTGATTAGTGGCTACATAAAGCCTAGTGAGTGAGTTATACCCCTTTCACACTACAAGCAATAACACGGGTTACTGTGCAGTGTGAAAGGGCCAGGTTGGAATAACAAGGGTCGCGAGTCCCTGCATTTCAACCCTGGTCATGAGAAGGGTTGAACACGTGTTTAACCCAGCTCGTGATGCAGTGTGAATGGGTAACCCGGTTCAATTCGATCTGGGTCCCTTTCACTGCATAGATAGAGCCGGCGCTTAGAAATGAGATGATCTCCAAGCGCCAGCTCACCAAGTGATAGCGGTGACATCTATGACCCGGCATTAGTACCAGGTCGGGCCCCCAGTCTGAAAGGGGTCTCAACCAGGTCGCCCCCGGGATGGATGTGTGATCAAAATCCCGGGTGCGACCCGGCACAAAGCTGTGAAAGGGGTATAAATGGTAAAATCAGCAGAACTAGGAGTCCCTCTATCCACCTTTCCAGCATAGAGACATTGTTGGCTACTATATTACAGGAATCCTCTATATATGGGCAGGCAGCAAATATGGCTTATTTCTCAGTAACTGATGTTTGATCTTCATCTGTGCTGCTTCTACCATCAGCCCGCAGTTGTACAGACAGCCCACAGAGGTGGCGTGCAGGCCTTTGGGCCTGATTCAGATTTGGGAATAGAGTAAGGGCCCCCATACATCAGCAATCGATTGTGGCAATTCTGCAATTTGCAATCGATTGAGTATAAAAATCTGCAATGTATGGGCTTCACAGATCGCAGGTTGCTAAAAAAAGTGATTGGAATTGTTAAATCAGATTGTCCAACATGTTGGATTTCACAGATGGATTGGGGCTGTAGATTGCTAGTGTATGGAGATGATCAGCAGATTTGCAGACCGTTACTAGTAAAATGATGGTCCTTTCAAGATTGGCAGATCTATGTTTGCTGCAATCAATCTGAAAATCACTGAAAAAGATCTGTAATGTATGGGGGGGGCTCCAATTACCCTAGTTACACCAATGAGTACAGTACATATCCAGAACAAGACCCTGATCAGCTACAGGTGAGAGGGAGAGCATAGAGGGTGGGGTTGGGACCTGCACTCAAAAAAACAATACATTCTGGCCAATCTAAAATAAATTGGCTCAGTATATTCAATATAAAAAGTATTGCAATTACTAATACAACAAGGTATATATGTGTGTGAATATAGCCAACTAGATTTGATTGTGAGCAATGTAACAGACTGCTTCATATTTTATTGTTTTATTATATAAAGTTAGAATATATAGGGAAAATTATCAGTGTGTTGCTTTGTACGTGACACCTGATGGATCAACGGAATGGGATTGATATACCAACGGCTCAACAGCCGCCGGATTAAATCCCGACAGTGGAAGGCCGACAGTAGGAGATCCCGATGCCCAGTGGTAAGTATCCTAACTCTCCCCTCTCCCCCCTAACCCTCCCTTAGGGGTGCCTAACCCTAACCTCCCCCCCTTTTGCATAACTCTAACCTCCCTTTGGGGTGCCTTAACCAAACCCCCCCTCCCCACACCCTAAACCTAACCATCCCGAGGGGGTGCTTAACACTAACCCCCCTTCCCCTAGCCTAACCCTAACCTTCCCGGGGGGGTGCCTAACCCTAAGTCCCCCTGGGGTCCCTAAACCTAATGCCCCCATCCTCGGGCTAAGAGTTATACTTACCCATCACACGATGATCGGGATGGTGGGGGTCGGTCTTCCGGAGTCTGGATTAAGATAGGAGTTGGAATTGTGACGCCTTTCTTAAGTCTTGTGTCGGGCATGGAGTGTCGGGATTTAGACCGGCGGCGTAAACTACATCCCGGATGAACTTTGTCTAGTATAACACTGGTCAATATTTAAAAAACTGATGTACAAAAAGAAGTAGAGGAATGCTGTGGGAATGAAAATTCACACCATGTTTGTGTCAATCAAGCAAAGGTGATTATTATTAATAAATGTGAAAAAAGGGTGAAAAAGAGATAAACTGAGTGCAAACAGTAGCAGCAAGTGTAGAAATCGACTATGGAAGGTGCTCCCAATCCTTCCAAGGAAATACTGATATAAATAAAGGTTAAGACAAAATCATCTACTTGCGCTGAAGTAAGTAATACAATCCATATGAGGTGAATAATCCAGTATCCTGAGGTGTCTCCCTCATAGGACACAATTGCAGTATCCAAAAAACAAGGAGAGAGAAGAAAATAGTGAAGTACAATTTAATCAAATAAAAACATCAACTAAATAAAAGTAGCAGACCATGGGGATATCCTATAGCAGCTGTAATGGAAACAATTACCAGGAGAAAGTAAGAACTGGCAATGGACAGTTCTAATGAGCAAGTGGTGTTAATTCACCGTGTAGTCTCCGGAAACTTGCACGGGTCTTCCTGCTCCAGTCACCTGGTGTTGAGACCTTTAGAAGCTGCCTGGTATCCCCCACACCGATGCGTTTCAACCCCCGTTCTGGGGTCTTTTTCAAGGAGAGGTCAGCAAATTAATGATTCCCCTCTCACCCAGATCCTTTAAAAAGCCCCACGTGTCCAATCACGGCCCTGGTGTGACAGGATCCCTAGACAAAGATCAACTACAAGTTCCATGATCCTCTGTCACGCCGGGCCCATATCAACATCCTCATGAGGTAACTTCCGGGTAGGTCGCAAAGACGTCCACTTTCCCCCTTGTGTTACTGTGGCTGGGACTTCTGAGTGTAGCGTCACTTCCGGATTGTAACCAAGGTGATGGATGGAAGCCTCTGCCGATCAGCTGATCGGGGGGAGTTTTACAAGATGTAAACAATGCTCAGCATGGACCTGAGCATCAGCATGGATATCCATGTATGCAGATATCCGCTCGATAAATGCACATAAAACATAAATAGATATAAAAACTCATTAGGTACATTCTGGTACATACAGAATATATCAAGAGGAAAATGCATAGATTGAATGCAAGGTGAAAGTGCAAGTGCCAAAGTGCAAATAAGATACAAGGTGCAGAAATATATTAATAACAACATATAGGAGAACCCACTCTCTTCTTTACAGGAACCATTTGACCTCAAAATCGAGGTTCAAACCACCCGGATGCAGAGTGCCTAAATCAAATATATGCTTCATTTCAGCTTTAGCTAGCTGAGTCGCCAGGTCTCTTCTGCGCCAGTGTCCTTTGATATTCTGCAAACCAATAAACCTTATAATATCAGCTGTGTTGCTATTGTGGTGTTTTCTAAAATGATTAGATAGTTCGTGAGTCTCTAGACCTTTTTTCACAGTTGTCAAGTGTTCCCCTAGTCTCACTTTTAAAGGTCTTGAGGTTCTGCCTATATAAAATAAATGACAACTACACTCAATGGCATAAATTATGCTTTTCAAATTACATGTAATACATTGTTTTATCACCAATTTTTGATTGTTTATGGTTACTTCATTTGTTTTACTCTGTCCATCCCCTTTGATACCCCTGCACCCTAAACATGTCCCGCATCTAAAGAATCCTTTTGATTTTAAACCCATTGTATTTTTTTTTTTTGGTAAGGCACTCCTTACTAAGTGGGAACCTATATTAGGGGCTTTCCTATAGATGCACTTTGGCATTCGAGGAAGGTGGGGACCAATAACTGGGTCTTTTTTCAAAATTCCCCAGTGTTTTTGTAGGGACTTTTCTATGATCTTATATTGGCTACTAAAAGAGGTTGTAAAAGCCCACTCAAATGGAGATGATGTGCTGGTCTCCTTTGTCCAATTTTCTAATAATGAGTCCCTAGGTATATTTTTAATCTCTTGTATCGTATTATCAATTTTTTGAGATGAGTAACCTGATGCCACATATTTAGCCTGCATATCCATTGCTTGTTTATCATACGTCACGGGGTTAGAACAATTCCTTTTTAATCATCTTAGTTGTCCACCAGGGATTGCATTCAGCCAATTGGCATGGTGGCAACTTCCTGCTTGAATGTAAGCATGCAAATATGTCGGCTTTGAATAATTCATGGTTTGTATGCAGTTGTCCTCTATTAATACTGATATATCCAAAAAGTTCACTGAATGTACACTAGTCGTGAATATGAATTCTATATTTAAAATATTGTTATTCAGATAGATAAAAAATCTTCTAAAATGGCATTACCGCCCTTTCAAATAAAAAAGACGTCATCAATATATCTCGACCAGGACACCCGGTTTGCTACGAAGGGGTTATTCTCCCAAATTAAGTCATTCTCCCATTGCCCCATGAAAATGTTTGCATAACTCAGAGCGAACCTGGTGCCCATAGCTGTCCCAATTTTTTGTAAAAGACGTCATTAAATGCTAAATAATTATATATATGTACACTTTCTATTAGGAAATTCTGCAAACCACAATTGATGTTACTCATTTCCAAACTTTTTGTTACCGCTCTTATACCGTCCTGATGATTAATGATAGTGTATAGCGACTTAACGTCAGCTGTGACCATAATGTAGTCTTCTTTCCATTCAATAGTTTTCAATAAATTTAGATAGTCTTTCATATCTTTTAAGTGGAATCGATTTTTAGATAAGCTAAAGATTTTTAGATAAATATAGGACTGACGGTACATTGGAAGATCAGGAAGAAATGTTCCTATATAATTCAGAACCAGTAATTCCAGTCATTTACGTGTTACCAAAAGTGTACAAGGATCCTCTTCGTCCACCAGGAAGACCAATAGTGTCTGGAATAGACTCGATAACCTCTAACTTATCAGAGTTTATTGACTACTATTTGCAACCTTTAGTGACCAAAATTTGATCCCACTTAAAAGATACGAAAGACTGATCTTCCAATGTACTGTCATTTATATATTTATCTAAAAATCTTTAGTTTATCTAAAAATCGATTCCACTTAAAAGATATGAAAGACTTTCTAAATTTATTGAAAACTATTGAATGGAAAGAAGACTACATTATGGTCACAGCTGACGTTAAGTCGCTATACACTATCATTAATCATCAGGACAGTATAAGAGCAGTAACAAAAAGTTTGGAAATGAGTAACATCAATTGTGGTTTACAGAATTTCCTAATAGAATGTGTACATTTTATTTTAAACAATAACTATTTTGCTTTTAATTACGTCTTTTATTTACAAAAAATTGGGACATCTATGGGCACCAGGTTCGCCTGAGTTATGCAAACATTTTCATGGGGCAATGGGAGGATGACTTCATTTGGGAGAATAACCCCTTCGGAGCGAACCTGGTGTCCTGGTCGAGATATATTGATGATGTCTTTTTTTATTTGGAAGGGTGGTAATGCCATTTTAGAAGATTGTTTTTATCTATCTGAATAACAATATTTTAAATATAGAATTCATATTCACGTCTAGAGTACATTCAGTGAATTTTTTGGATATATCAGTATTAATAGAGGACAACTACATACAAACCATGAATTATTCAAAGCCGACAGATTCGCATGCTTACATTCAAGCAGGAAGTTGCCACCATGCCAACTGGCTGAATGCAATCCCAGGTGGACAACTAAGACTATTAAAAAGGAATTGTTCTAACCCTGTGACGTATGATAAACGTATGATAAACAAGCAATGGATATGCAGGCTAAATTTGTGGCATCAGGTTACTCATCTCAAAAAATTGATAATATGATACAAGAGATTAAAAATATACCTAGGGACTCATTATTAGAAAAATAGACAAAGGAGACCGCACATCATCTCCATTTGAGTGGGATTTTACAACCTCTTTTTTAGCCAATATAAGATCATAGAAAAGTCCCTATGAAAACACTGGGGAATTTTGAAAAAAGACCCAGTTATTGGTCTCCACCTTCCCCAAATGCCAAAGTGCATCTATAGGAAAGCCCCTAATATAGGTTCCCACTTAGTAAGGAGTGCCTTACCAAAAAAAAAAAATACAATGGGTAAAAAATCAAAAGGATTCTTTAGATGCGGGACATGTTTATGGGATGGACAGAGTAAAACAAATGAAGTAACCATATACAATCAAAAATTGGTGATAAAACAATGTATTACATGTAATACGAAAAGCGTAATTTATGCCAGTGAGTGTAGTTGTCATTTATTTTATATAGGCAGAACCTCAAGACCTTTAAAAGTGAGATTAGGGGAACACTTGAGAAATGTGAAAAAAGGTCTAGATACTCATGCCTTATCTAATCATTTTAGAAAACACCACAATAGCAACACAGCTGATATTATAAGGTTTATTGGTTTGCAGAATATCAAAGGACACTGGCGCAGAAGAGACCTGGTGACTCAGCTAGCTAAAGCTGAAATGAAGCATATATTTGATTTAGGCACTCTGCATCTGGGTGGTTTGAACCTCGATTTTGAGGTCAAATGGTTCCTGTAAAGAAGAGAGTGGGTTCTCCTATATGTCATTATAAATATCTTTCTGCACCTTGTATCTTATTTGCACTTTGGCACTTGCACTTTCACCTTGCATTCAATCGATGCATTTTCCCCTTGATATATATGTACCAGAATGTACCTAATGAGTTTTTATATCTATTTATGTTTTATGTGCATTTATTGAGCAGACATCTGCATACATGGATATCCATGCTGATGCTCTGGTCCATGCTGAGCATTGTTTACATCTTGTAAAACTCCCCCCGATCAGCTGATCAGCAGAGGCTTCCATCCATCACCTTGGTTACTATCCGGAAGTGACGCTACACTCACAAGTCCCAGCCACAGTAACACAAGGGGGAAAGTGGACGTCTTTGCAACCTACCCGGAAGTTACCTCACGAGGATGTTGATATTGGCCCGGCATGACAGAGGATCATGGAACTTGTGTTGATCTTTGTCTAGGGATCCTGTCACGCCGGGGCCATGATTGGACACGTGGGGCTTTTTAAAGGATCTGGGCGGGAGGGGAATCATTCACTTGCTGATCTCATCTTGAAAAAGACCCCAGAACGGGGGTTGAAACGCGTCGGTGTGGGGGTACCAGGCAGCTTGTAAAGGTCTCAACACCCGGTGACTGGAGCAGGAAGACCCGTGCAAGTATCCGCAGACTACACGGTGAATTAACACCACTTGCTCATTAGAACTGTCCATTGTCAGTTTTTACTTTCTCCTGGGAATTGTTTCCATTACAGCTGCTATAGGATATCCCCATGTTCTGCTACTTTTATTTAGTTGATGTTTTTATTTGATTAAATTGTACTTCACTATATTTCCTCTCTCTCCTTGTTTTTTGGATACTGCAGTGCAAGTAGATGATTTTGTCCTAACCTTTATTTATATGATTATTGTTATATGATTATTGTTAATAGCTTATAGTACATATGTCTACTGTTGAAAGTTTACACTTCCTTAGTTATTGAGGGTAATTCAATTTACATGCAGAAAAAGCTGTATCACAAATCAGTGCTTATATCAAAAAGTTTGAGCCACATGCAGAATACTGGTAAGACATATCATCATATCGATGTCAAATTATTCAATTACAGCATGTTAAATTAGTAACAACAAAATGTATTAAGAATCAGCAGAAAGTTAATCATGATCTCCAATAGTAAATCTGGCATATTTTTGTTACAAATTTAACCAGAGTTTCCGAAACAGAATAGATATATGGGTGTTACATTTAGTTTTAACAGCAGCAGAAGCACACTCCTTTATATCCCTGCACTGACAATGCAGAATAAATCACAGCAGACACATTATAACATGTTTATATTGCTCCAGAGAGCATGATTCAACTTGACATTTATACCCCTTCCAGACATCCCGAGAATACTGGGAATTTGGCCTGCCTCAGCCAAATTACCAGGTTGCTGCGTATGTCTGAAAGGTACCTACCCGGGGCCGACCCTTCAATCGACCAAGGAATTTCCCGGGAATTTAATCCCAGGAAATTACCCTGCTGATGTCTGAATGGTGCTCTCCCAGGCTGCACCAAGCAGCTTTTATATTGGCAGCGCAGAGCGTCCTATAGGACGCTCAGCGCTGCTGCTTACCACCGTGGCTGTGGTGCTGACAACCGAGTCAGCGACCATGGCCGGGTCCTGAGGCACAGAGATCCTCAGTCGGATGACCGGGGACACCCGCCGGCACTGGAGACCACCGGTGGGTCTCTGCCACAGCAGGCCACCCGCACTCCCTTTGGACCACCAGGGCAGATTGGTAATAAAATAAATAAATTTATTATTTTTTTTATAATGGCTGCATTTTGATTGGTCAGCTGCCTGCTGCATGATGATGACATCATCAGCGGCTGCCAGAGAGGGGATTGGCTAGGAAGGGCAGAGGAGAGGCAGGTAATATTAAAAACTAAAAAACCCAGCTTATGTCTGAATGGTGCTACCCGGAAATTTCCCGGGTAGAAGCTATAGTGTGAAAGGGAGGTCTCAACCAAATACCTGGGAATTTGCACAGGAGAAATTCCTGGGTCTGAGCAGGAATTTTCCTGGGTCGGATGTCTGAGGTTAGAGAGATGACTCGTTTGTGTTTGAACATTCATTTAGCTCTCTAATAGTTTCCAATAAATATGTCATAGATGTAGGTAGTTAAACCCAGACATCATTTGAATAAACATTTTTGCCCATAATATATTGGCTGTAAAAAATGCACTGAGGATCGATTATGATCTTTGAGCTTTTCAATTGAGAAAACTTACCTTGCAGTGATTAAAGTTATCAAACCTTTGGTAGGTTGAAAGAATCCAGGTGAGCATTACCCCTTTTACTTCAACTTTCTTACCACCATACACAGGGTAGAGGGTGATAGACGAGAGAGAACATTAGCCCTACTTGGGATGAAAGAGAGATGAAGATGCACTTCTGCTATCATGACAGTGACCATCCCGCGGAGGGTTAGGTTTAGGCTGTGGAGATGGGGGGAGTTACGGTTAGACACTAGAGGGGGAGGTTAGGGTTAGGCACCCCTAAGGGAGGGTTAGGGCGAGGAGAGGGTTAGATATACTTGCCTTACTTACTTGTCAGGATTTTCACTGCTGCCAGTCTTCCGGCATCAGGATTTGAACCGTCGGACATAGGTCCGGTTGTCATTCATACCAAAACCTCAGACACATGTGCTGGTACCAGCCGATAGTGCAGCTCAAGATGGGGGAAGTCACGATGAGTGAGCGCGAAAGTGTTTTATCAAAGAGCATGTGCAATATTCTGCACGCAGGTAATACAGCACTGTCCCAATTAACTAAGGTAATTAGAAGATGCTAGTGGATTACATCACTTGATGAAGGCAATAGTATAGTATAGTAGTAGAGTATTATATGAAGCGATTGAGTCAACAGAAATGATTGTCTAGTAGCAGCCTGGAGGGCAGATGTTTTGCATGGATGTGGCCCTGGCACCAAGTTGCAGCCTTGAGGGCTGGAAATGCTTGGCAGAGATGTGGCCTTGTGGCCAAGTTGCTGCCTTGAGGGCTGGAGATGCTTGGCACAGATGTGGGCAAGTTGCAGCCTTGAGGGCTGGAGTTGCTTGGCAGGGGTGTGGCCTTGCCATCAGCGGAAATATCCGGGGTCTTACAGCTGGGGGTACTCGGATACTGCGGTGTGGCTGATGCTGCCGGGATGTATTACAGCAGCTGAGGTGACTGGACACACAGAGCAGCAGAGATAGTCAGAGACTTATGGCTGAAAGTACACGAATGCTGCAGTGCGGCTGATGCCACTGGGATGCAGTACAGCAGCTGAGATGACTGGAGACGCAGTGCAGCAGAGATAGCCATGGTGATTAGACTGAGTCCACTCAGACGCTGCAGAGTGTCATGGAACAACAACATGGCCAATACAGGAGATGCCTGAGTAACACAAGGAATGATACCAACGCTATGGAACTGGAAACACGTGGAAGACACTATCACCGGCATCTGAGCAATGCACAAGCAGGAAAGAAAAAGGAGGATGAATCAATCCGGTCGAGGCAGAGATGATGGAGCAGCCAGATGAGAGGATTTCATGGATTGGCTGCCTGGCATCCACATCTCCCAGCAACAGGCCTGAGAGAGCTGCCAGGAGCACCGTTGTCCAACAAGAAGCAGCGGCGGCTTATGACAGTTGCTCTGCGGTCAGATTCCTGAGGATACAGGGTCTGGTTTGAGGATAGAGATAATGATCGTTTCACCCAGCAGGCTTGTTCACATCTTGAAAAGTAAGAGGGAGAGCATGTAAGTATGGGGTCTATTTACAAAGCCTTGGATGAAGAAAAAGTACCAGCCAATCAGCTCCTAACTGCCATGTCACAGGCTGTATTTGAAAAATTACAGTAGGAGCTGATTGGCTGGGTCTTTATCTCCATCCAAGGCTTAGTAAGACCCCTATATTTGAGGGAAGGTAATGTTTAATAAGTTAGTTGGGATAATTTGGATTGATTACGAGGATGAAGGGGTTAATGAGGTAGATATTTAGGGATTTATGGATATAAATATAATTGATACTGTGGGGGGTAATTATTAATGGGGTTACTTATAGTGAATGGGGTTGTTACGATGAAGCTTTGCTGAAAGTCACAATTTAATGACATGAGCAACACATTTCTGTGGGAGCACGCTCAGCACCTGAAGCACATAGGGTGGTAATATATTAAGTAAGCATTGGATATGTCTTATTTATATCTGACGAAAGAACCAATAAAGGTTCTGAAAATTAGTTTTATGATTTGCCTCTTATCTTATTTTCAAGTTTCACCATCTGCCCTCCATTTGTTACTAAGGAGCCTATTCATCATCATTAATTTTTTACAAAAGCAGGTGAAAATTAAGTGTCAGGGCAATTCATCAAGTTCCAAAAAAAGCATTTATTTCAGAATGTGATAGTGCTACTGAACACCATCCTGAGATGGTGTTCAGCCCCCGATAATGTAGACAGCAGCCTGTGAAGACTGACATACCAGCCACAGCAGAGGGATCTATTAAGATCCATCCCTACTGTGTCTGCACTGCATAGCCCCAGAACTGAGAGCTCCGGGGAACCGCAGACATGTGGTCTTGACTCACCAGCAGAATACAGGTTAGCCAGGGGGAGAGGGTGTGGCAGCAGGGGGGGGGATCGGACACCTGCAGGGGAGGGGGGCAGATCGGACACCCATGTGGATGGAAGGGCGGATCGTACACCCGTGGTGGCCGCGGGGGTGGGTGAGTTGTGGTCGGTGGCCGCGGGGAGGAGGAGGTGAGAGACAGTGGTAAATGGAGGGGAGGGGGGCAGAAGCAGTGAAGAAATACTTATTTATACCTCACCTGTAGGGGGAAAAGTATCACTTTTCCAAAAAACTGCCTGCAAAAAGAGCAGTGATACTTTTGTTAGTGAGGCATGATGATGAACGCCTCCAAAATATTTTTTAAACTTTCACCGAATTTAAAACATAATTATCACTTGTGATAATTATGTCATACTGAATAGGCACCCAAGTATACTTTGGAATGCACTATACAGTGCATCCGGAAAGTATTCACAGCGCTTCACTTTTTCCACATTTTGTTATGTTACAGCCTTATTCCAAAGTGGAATAAATACATTCTACACACAATACCCCATAATGACAATGTGTAAAAAGTTTTTTTGAGATTTTTGCAAATGTAATTACAAAAAAAAACTAAGAAATCACATGTACATTAGTATTCACAGCCTTTGCTCAATACTTTGTTGATGCACCTTTGGCAGCAATTACAGCCTCAAGTCTTTTTGAATATGATGTCACAAGCTTTGTACACCTATCTTTGGGCAGTTTCGCCCATTCCTCTTTGCAGCACCTTTCAAGCTCCATCAGGTTGGATGGGAAGCGTCGGTGAACAGCCATTTTCAGATCTCTCCAGAGATGTTCAATCGGATTCAAGTCTGGGCTCTGGCTGGGCCACTCAAGGACATTCACAGAGTTGTCCTGAAGCCACTCCTTTGATATCTTGGCTGTGTGCTTAGGGTCGCTGTCCTGCTGAAAGATGAACCGTCGCCCCAGTCTGAGGTCAAGAGTGCTCTGGAGCAGGTTTTCATCCAGGATGTCTCTGTACATTGCTGAATTCATCTTTCCCTCTATCCTGGCTAGTCTCCCAGTTCCTGCCGCTGAAAAACATCTCCACAGCATGATCATGCCACCACCATGCTTCACTGTAGGGATGGTATTGGCTTGGTGATGAGCGGTGCCTGGTTTCCTCCAAACATGACACCTGGAATTGACACCAAAAAGTTCAATCTTTTGTTTCTCATGGTCAGAGAGTCCTTCAACTGCATTTTGGCAAACTCCAGGCGGGCTGCCATGTGCTTTTTACTAAGGAGTGGCTTCCGTCTGGCCACTCTACCATACAGGCCTGATTGGTGGATTGCTGCAGAGATGGTTGTCCTCTGGAAAGGTTCTCCTCTCTTCACAGAGGAATGCTGTAGCTCTGACAGAGTGACCATCAGGCTCTTGGTAACCACCCTGACTAGGGACCTTCTCCCACGATCTCTCAGTTTAGACGGCCGGCCAACTCTAAGAAGAGTCCTGGTGATTCCGAACTTCTTCCATTTATGGATGAGAGAGGCCACTGTGCTCACTGGGACCTTCAAAGCAGCAGATATTTTTCTGTACCCTTCCCCAGATTTGTGCCTCGAGACAATCCTGTCTCGGAGGTCTACAAACAATTCCTTGGACTTCATGCTTGGTTTGTGCTCTGACATTGCACTGTCAAGTGTGGGACTGTGAGGTTCTGGTTTTGTTGTGGACCCGGGGTGGTAACAGGAGCAGACACAGAAGCAGATTTAAAAATAAATGTGGAGTTTTTAATGAATGGCTTAACAGACATGAATGTGGCAAAACAGAAAGTCCGGGTTTAATATTGAAGTGCACTTGGGAACTGTAGTGATGTAATGGGAAGAAGTCCAGGTAGTGATAACAGAAAGGCAGTCCAGTATTCCAGGTTTTGTGAGGCTGAAATGAATTGCAGGCTGAGGTGAATTGCAGGCTGAAGTGATAATGTCCAGAGGAAAATGTAAGTGGAGGCAGGGTGCAGGGTAACAGCTGACACAGGTACTCAGGCAAGGGAGAGACAATAGGATGGAGCAGGGGATTCCAGCAGGGTATGGAGTAGGTCAGGTAAAGCAGGCTTAGGCAGAGATCCAACAGGCAGGCGGGACAAGCTCAGGAACTCTCTCTCAGCTTGCACTGAGAAACACACTGCACTGACAATGCAAGGGAGCTGTGAACTCCCCTAAATACCCAGTGCTAAGCCGTGACTGGTCAGAGAGTGAGCATGTGACACACCAGGATTGGTAGACTAGGTCACATGGCTGAAAGCAAGATGGCGGCGCCCATGCCGGAGTGGAACAGAAGCACTGCCAGGCCTACCCAGCACAGAGTGACATTATGCCCAAACAGGTCCACACACAGCCAATGCTCCCCGCCAGGCACCAGCACCACCGCCAGATGCCCCACGCCACATCATCCTCACAGGTAACACCCGCTGACAACCTTGCAAAGAAACCCTGGTCGTGACAGGGACCTTATATAGACAGGTGTATGCCTTTCAAACTCGTGTCCAAACAACTGAATTTACCACAGGTAGACTCCAATTAAGCTATAGGAACATCTCAAGGATGATCACTGGAAACAGGATGCACCTGAGCTTAATTTTGAGCTTCATGGCAAAGGCTGTGAATACTTATGTACATGTGATTTCTTCGTTTTTTTTTTTAATTAAATTAGCAAAAATCTAAAAAAAAAAAACACTTTTTACACGTTGTCATTATGGGGAATTGTGTAGAATTTTGACAAAAATGAATATATTAAATTCTGGAATAAGGCTGTAACATAACAAAATTTGGAAAAAGTGAAGCGTTGTGAATACTTTCCGGATCCACTGTATATAGAGGCTTCATTGAATTAAAACAGCACACTAAGGGCCCTATTTACTACAATCCGCATTTGGAATGCAGATTGTAGTGTAATATTTTCTCCTAAATTTGCATTGCAAATTCAAGACAACATCACAGGGGTTTATCAAAAATCCCCTGCAGGGACAGAGCTTGCGATAAAGCTCTGTCCCTGTGAATCCCCTCCGTACACTTATCACTGTATTCTTCGTGAAAAATAAAGTGATAAGTTGTCCACGCATACGCACCCCCATCGCCACCGCTGCTCCCTCCTCTCCCCTGGCTAAAGTATTTACACTGTTTCTAGTCCACCAGCCCTACCCCTGCACCGCCACCCAAGTGTGCCACCACTGAAGTGTCAACCCACCGCAGCTGCGCCCCCTCCGCCTCCCTTACCCCTGTGGCCACTGCCCCTGGTTCAAACTTGCCTGTACCGGGGACTGGGTTGTGATATCCTCTGACCAGATGATCAGCAGATGCTACAGTCAGCAGAGGTGCAGGAAAGTGCCGGCCGGCAGTTTACTGCATCCCAGCTGACAACAGTCATCAGCTGATCATCCGGTCATAGGATCACGGATTGCCGGTCCCAGCACATGTAAGTATGAACCAGGGGCAGGGGGGCTGGGACAGCAGTCACTGGGGGTTCAATGGCAGCAGTGGAGGCAATGGGGTGGAGGAGTAGCACACTCGGGCAGCAGTGATGGCTGGATGGGGGTTGTGTAAATATTTAGTAGCCAGGGCAGAGGAGGCAGCGGGGGTTTTATAAACTATGGGGTTATTTTTGGTTCCTTTTTTGTTTTTGTGATCAGCTTGTGGTTCATTTAGACCACACAGCTGATCACTGGCATCGGCACCCAGCTCTGCTCTGCTTGTCAGTGCAGAGCAGGAGTTGGGGGACTGGGGGGAAAGCCCTGATAACGCCATCTCCAGGGGGTGTTATTATCACGGGGCTATCACACCTATTTTTTTTACAATTTCATTTTAGTAACTACCAGACAGATCACATTTCCCATTACAATTATTGAAAATGAGATCTGTTTACTAAAAATATGTGAATTGAAGGGATTGGGGTAGTTTTTCATGAAAACTACTCCAATTCCCCTTGTAGTAAATTTATTTGATGCTAAAATAATGTGAAAATTAGAATGTGCCTTAGAGAGAGCCTGGATGACATTGTGGAGGAGTCAGGATGAAACACGTCAGCCCTACAGTTCTATGCTCTTTATGAATTTTATTATTATACATGTCTTTTTTTTTAAGAATTATTAATTGTCTGTGTATTAAATACTATACTATGGTCTCATTATTTTTTTTTTTCCTCCAAGACCCCTTCCACTCCAAGAATTATGTTGAAGAAATGGATCCAGGAGTGACATTTTCTCTGGTTCAGATAAGCACATATTTATTTCCATTTGGTAAGGAGCTATTTACATATAATATATTCATATACAGTATGTTTGTTAGTTTTCTGAACTAGACCTTAGGGGTCTATTTACTAAGCAGTGTTAGGAGACAGAGTGAAAAGTGATAAGGTGCCAGCCAATCAGCTCCTAACTGCCATCTCACAGGCTGTGTTTGAAAAATGACAGTTGGAAGCTGATTGGCTGGCACCTTATCACTTTTCACTCTGTCTCCTAACACTGTTTAGTAAATAGACCCCTTAATCTGGCACTGGAACAGGGTACTGACTTAACCTATGTAGATTTGGTCACATTTTTCCCTTTTCACTCCCCGCGCTTAAGGTTTTACTAATTGCCAGTACTGTACTTTTGCCGGCAGTATATTTAAATTAGTAATACTAACGAATATGCTGCCAGCATTTAGCATTACTTACATTTTTATATTAGCAACAGGCAAATGAGCAATGTGCTTATGTGACAGCTGTTTGCACATGTGCATTGCTCTTCTATCCTGTGGGGATTCAGCAAAGTATGTGAGGCTTCTGCGGGGTCCCGATTGTCAACAATGGGGACTCTCACCAATAATACCATCTATAGATGGAGTAAGTGGCATGGTGACAAGCAGCAGTAAGCTAAGCTAACTGATGTTTGCTAAATACAGAATGGAGGAGAGAAGCCCTTTAATAAGTGCTCACTGTGAGGTTCTGTATTTGTTGTGGACCCGGGGTGGTGATAGGAGCAGACACAGAAGCAGACTTAAATAACAAAGTGGAGTTTTTAATAAGTGACTTAGAAGACATGGGAATGGCAAATGAAAAAGTCCAGGTATAGCACTAAAGTGCACTTGATAAGTGTAGTGGGGGTTAATGGGGGAAATGTCCAGATAGTGACAGGCAGGAGCAGTCCAGTAAATAAGTATGGTGAGCTGTAACAGAATGCAGATATGATGAGCTGTAACTAAATGCAGGAATTATGAGCTGTAACGAGTGCAGGTATGGTAAGCTGTAACAAATGCAGGCTGTGGTAATGAAGTCCAGCTGGGAGTGAAGGGAGGCAAGGTGCAGGGAACAGCAGGTTCAGGTACTGAGGCAGGTGAAAGGTATGTGGAGGGTGCAGGGTAAATCCAGCAGGTTGGAGCAGGCAAGATTCAGGCTAGAAGCGTATAACAAGCAGGCAGATAAGGCACAGGTACTCTCTCTCAGCCGCAGCTGAGAAACACGTTGCACTGGCAAAGGAAGGAAGGTTCTGGACCTTCCTAAATACTCAGTGCCGCGCTGTGACTGGCTGGAATGAGCACATGACCTACCAGGATTGGACAGCCGGAAACACATGGCCGCAGGCAAGATTGCAGCGCCCATGCCAACGGAATGGAAACACCGCCAGACCTCACCAAGCCTAGTGACAATGTGTCCACACAGAACCATGCGCAGCCAATGCCCCTCATCAAACACCAGCACCGCTGCCAGAGACCCCCCGCCATAACGACCTCACAGGTAATACCCGGTGACTACCATGCCAAGAAACCCTGGCCGTGACACTCACAGGGTTATGGCACATCCATAAATGGAGCCCTTAGAGAGGCAATAATAGGGTGGTAAATGGCAGAGCAGTAACTAAACTTTTTGGTGCCCTGTGCCAGTGAGAGCATTGGCGCCCCCCAACTCACCCCCATTTTTTAAATAGGGACATAAGGTCATGCACCTAAAAAAGGGCCATGTCTTCATGGGGAATGGCCAGGGAAGATATAGGGGTACTTCTCGGGAAGCCAGAAGATGCTGGGGATAAAATAAGAGGAAGCTACTGTACAAGTGAGAATGATAATAAACAGGAAAATTGACAAGCCCAAACAACGCCCCCTGCCCTGCGGTGCCCTGTGCCATGGCACAGGCCGCACTACCCAAGTTACGGCCCTGTTAAATGGACTCCTGGTGTAAAATTAAAACTGATGATGATGACCATTGGCAGTCACTTGTGTTAAGACCCCTCCTGCTGATATTATATAAATTTAGTTTAGTTATTATATTATATGAACCTGCAGCCATCTATTTACATTGAAATTTTCATTTGGACCAAGTCAGGAAAGAAAGTTTTAAGTAAAGTTTTTGTATTTTAAATAATTTCATTTGTGCTTTTTGTATGGTTTTGTTTTACATGGTAAATGTGAGATTCGTATCAATTTAGAACTGTCCAGACACTATTCTATTATATGCTTATGACATTTCCTAGTATGAAATTGTGTGAAAGTTGGGTAATGCGAGTTTTCTACTGATGCAGTCAGGCGGCATCTCTGTACATGTAATACAATACTTCTGGCACACACTAGTGAAATTAATTCTGGACACTTTTAGGAAATTCTGAAAATTATGCATTTAGTCATTATTTTTACATTTTAATCACTTATCATTTATATTCCAATCGAAGTATATGTGAGTATAATCATTACTATTTACTTTTAAGTTATCATTTTGTCAAATTTCCAGTTAAAAATTCAATTAAAGCACAGTTTTACAAGTATGCTTTTATTATGGAATAAAAATTATGCAATTTCAGCAATACACAAAATTAATATTTCATTAGATATCCTCTGTTTTTAAGAACAGCTTCGATTTCGTAGAGGCATCAAGTAAACCAGACGTCCCAGATCTTCAGGTGAAATCACATGGTATCAGGCCTGGATTATGGCTTTGATCAGCTCTCTCTTGTTATGTGGATTTTTTCGTGATACCATCACTTTAAGCCTTGACCAAAGATTTTCTATCGGATTTAAATCCAGACTATTTCCTGGCCAAGGCAAGACAGTGATTTGGTGATCACCGATCCACTTCATGGAACTGTTGGCGGTGTGGCAATTGCGATCCATCCTGCTGAAAGATACACTTCAGTGGGTCAATTTCGAACAAATCCTCGATTGTTGGCAACAGTTTTGCCTCCTGCACTGCTTTTTGATACTTTTTGGCATTGATATTGCCATCAATGACAGCCAACATTCTCACATGGCTTGCCATGCTGCCCCACACCATCACACTCACTGGGTGCTTCGTAGTTGCCGTGGTACACTCAGGCAAAAGATCTTCCCGAAGCCAAACAAATTTCACTCCATCACTCCCGAAGATGCTGATTTTGGTCTCGACGCTCCAAATAATCTTGTCCCAGTCTTCTTTTGTCCACTCATTGTGTGCCGGAGCCCAATCTATATGTTTCTGCCTCTGTTTCTGGTTTAGATACAGCTTCTTTCTCGGGGGCCTGGCTCGCTAACCATTGTCACAAAGTTTTTTTTGTATGGTTCGATCACAAACTTGGACACCAGATGTTTTCATTATGTTGTTGATGGCTTTTGCAGACCTTCGACTGTCCTGCAGGGCCAGATTCTGCGCTCATCTTGTTATGTAAGCATGGGCTTTCTCCCAGTTCTTGCGGCTGATTTCGTCGATCCACTGCTTGCAACCCTTATGCAGAGTTTCCTTACACCTGACTTCGTTGCCCCTCCGCCCAACCTCTTCGCAATTTCTTTGTCTCTCTTCCCAGGAGACCAGTCAACACGTTTCGAGGTAATCAGAGCCATTTTAGTCGTTATTCACACTTTGACCAGAGCTGCAACTAGCTTGAGGATTGATTGTAAAGGCTGCCACAGTCTGGATGAATTGAGTGCTGAACAAAGCACATGAGCCTGCATGGATGCTGTGTGGGACCTGCTCCCGGAACCTTTTAGCATGCTGCCTGCTGTACTGGTGACTGCCTGCATCTTCACCACTGACAGTGGCTGGTAAGTGTATTTCAAAACCTTCTCTATCTCTCTTTTTTCTTTCTCCCACTCTATCTCTCCATCCCCTTCACTCTTTCCTCTCTCTCTCTGACAAATCATGCTAAAATATAAAGAAGAAAGTTCATAGATTAAAATAAAAACATTAAAGTATTGACTTGGTATAGCAGAAAATGAATTTTCTGCATAAATATCAAATAAAACATTTTTTTATTAAAGGTGTCCAGAATTAATTACACTACTGTAAACTAGTTGCATAGGTTACTGCTGAAAGTTAACCTATATTGTACAGAATTGTTTCTTCTTCTGGAAGTACTTTACGCCTGCTTTATTTACGTAAAATGCGTCCAATTCCCCATGAGCCAAATTACATTTAAGTTATATTTCATGCATTGAGGGACAATCATGACACTGTCACCATATTATTATTATTATTATTATTATTAAAGAAGCCTTCAAAAGAATTATATTGTTGAGTAAGTTATGCAATTCACACCTGACCTCCATTTTGTCTCTAGGGCTTCCATTTGCAAGAAGTGATCTGGCTGGGAAATGAACACGCAATTCGCAAAAGCATTTTTCCTTTTCTTGACATTCTTCATTATCTTCATTGCTTCATACTGGCATGCCAAAGGGCCAAGAGGAGTTGTACCAATATTCTGCAAAAATAGCAATGCACAGAACATCCACAGTGACTATATTGTTATAAACAGGACAGCAACAAGCAAAGTCAGGCCAGATACAGTGATATGGACAACCCATCCTGCCGCACGTCTAGGTAACAAAATGGGGGAGTATGCAGCACTCTATGCTCTGGCAAAGCTTAATGGACAACAAGCCTATGTTTTACCCATCATGCACAGTGAGCTGGGAAAGATATTTAAGATCAAGTTGCCCGTACTTCACCAAGAAGTAGCAGATCGTATTTTATGGAAGGAATATCAGCTACGTGATTGGATGTCTCCAGAATATTTAAACATCTCTGGGCAATACGTGAAGCTTTTTGGTACACCCTGTTCATGGACCTTCTATCATCACATAAGGGAAGAGATTGTACGAGAATTCACTTTCCATGATTATATTAAGGAAGAGGCAAATTCATTTCTTGCAAAACTGAAAGGGGAGCGGGAAAATGTGACCTACATTGGGGTTCATGTCCGCAGGGGAGATTATGTACAAGTTATGCCTAAACTACGAAAAGGTGTAGTAGCTGGCAAAGGGTACATGGACAAAGCCATGGGCTATTTCAGAAACAAATATAAGAACCCTCTCTTTGTGGTGACCAGTAATGGTATGGACTGGTGCAAGGAGAACATTGATAATTCACTGGGGGATGTTCACTTTGTTGGTGATGGCCAGGAAGGCTCGCCTGCCCGGGACTTTGCCCTCCTGGCACATTGTAACCACACCATTATGACAATAGGGACATTTGGGTACTGGGCTGCATATTTGGTTGGAGGTGAGACCATCTACCTTACAAATTTTACTTTGCCAGATTCTTCTTATCTTCAAATTTTCAAGTATGAAGCAGCTTTTCTGCCAGAATGGATTGGGATTCCTGCAGATCTCTCCCCACTTTTGGAAAAGTAAATAATGCATAGTGAGTTTTCATGAGAGGTTTTAAATACGGTGTACTAGAGCAGCTTACAGGGCATATTGTGTGTCTGATGTTATGTGAAGACAATGTTTCCTCATTTAATTATTTTGGGGATAAGTACAGTATATTCAACACTATATTGTGCACATAGGTTCAATAAATAAATGTAAAGAATCATCAGATTTTATTTACTCACCAAGCAACATACCTGAAACACCTCCGTCTTTGGTGGGTGGGTTTAAACTATTGTTGGGAATAATGAGGCAGGGTCAATGCAAATATTTTTTGTTGTTGTTCATATGGTCAGAGGTTTTGATCAGGTGGAAATGAAACCTGCGTGGAATAGATACAAGTCTTTTCTAAGTCTAAACCATTAATATGTCAAACTGGAAGATTAAATGAATCAAATGATCTTTATCTGATAATAAGGTTTACATTTGTTAATGCATACAGCCCCAACTTGATTCTGTCATCACTTTATCTAAAAATAAAATAATATAAAAACATATTCAATTACATCTACAACTCTTTCTCAACTGAATTAAATGATACATTTGACACTATGGAAGAACTTTACTAAATTTTGGAGAGAGATACTGTACTGTATAGTACAAACCAATCTGCTCCTAACTGTCATTTTTCAATCACAACCTGTAAAGTGGCAGTTAGAAGCTTATAGGTTGGTACTTTATCTCTCCCCACGGTTTGATACATCTCCCCCTATAAGTGCTTGTCTTTTTCTGTATCTGGAGAGTGCACCAATATTTAAAATTCACCAACTGCAGGGTACTATTACTCATGCTGTATTAAAGAGGTTGGAAACCCCTGACTACATTGTAGTAGTAGGGACTCTTCAGCAGAGGGGTTTACTTGGTCTCAGGTGGGAAGTTTGACTGGGGAGATACACCTGTCCAACAGTAACAAAGGTGCCATAAGGCAAGCTCAGGGAGGACAGAAACCTCCCATGGAGCAGAAGAGCAGATAAATGGCATCTTGTCCTGTGTTGACCTCCTTGGACAAGTCCTCCAGCTAATTGTGATAAATATTGTGATGGGGCCTAGGAATTCCATTCTATATTCTCTTACTGAGTGGCTTAAAAAGGCAACCTGCTGCTTATTTCTATAGTGCTGTTAGTAGGCCTGCAGAAAATGTTGTCCACATTCTTATGGAAGGAAATGTACTCTCCAGCGCTGATAGGAACACTTATAAAATGTACAGTAGAAATCCACTACAGACAGTGTTTTTGAAACCGTAATTCTATTTGGGGTAATACCACTGGTTCCATCAATGGGAGCCATCTATGAGAATTGTTTCTGTGATACTATGATGGTCAAAAAGATAAATAAATTAAGCTGGATACACACTTGGTCGACCGGACGATCCGCCAACCTACTGCATCTGACGATTGGTAAGTGTATACACACTTACCAAGTTATCTGCCCGATGTCCTGGGCTTGACATCTCTAATGGACGGGCTTTTAATCACCCGCCCAGTTGAGCTGTCAGTCGCTGCCTTCCCCCGCAGCATATGTATGGGCGATCAATGTGTATATCAACATTATATTTTTCTGATAAATTAGCCACCTGCTGTGGTGCACAGATCGGATATGTCTGTGAAAGCCGTCATTGACAGACATATCTGCTGTACACCCCCGGCGATGCACTAAAGATATATTGCCCATTCAAAAGAATGGCCGATATATCTATTAGTGTGTACCCATCTTAACTCATATAAAGGGAGCTATATAAACAAAAAAATGTCCATACAGCGGGTAAAAGTTTAACCCACTATTTATATTTACAGACAAGCAATTATACCTGACAATTTTAAAATAGTTAGCAAATTGTCATGGAGATTGCAATATATATATTTCTCGATATTTCAGACAATACATCATATTTTAAGAGTTATAAAAGAAATATTGAACAATAAAATGGAAATGAGATTGCAGTATCAGATAGTAAAAAAAATAAAGCATAAAACAGTATCGCAAAAAAAGTCTCGCTAAAATTTGCTATGCGTTTCATGGGGTCAGTCCAATTCTTCTGACAGTCCAAGAACCCGACGCTTAGTAAATAAATCCCTTAAAAATCCATCAAGCTGGTTTGGGATGAACTGGACAGAAGGGCGAAAGACAATAGTAGGAAAAAGTTATGTCAAAAGAGGGTGAGCAACACCTGCAGCCTTCCTATGATGCAGAATCTGAGTGACACCCCACTCAAAATACAATATAAAACAAAAACAAACTGCACACGGGATGGCACTGGATATCAAACTAACAGCAGAGTAGTGCCTCAAAAATAAAAAAGGACTACATAATTATCTCTCTTTCTTCCTTTTCGGTTCAATGTTTGAAAATCGTCCTTGCCAATAATTAGAATATTCTTGACTCCTCCATATAGTTTGTACCGAAAAAACACAAGAAAGACAAATACAGAAAATCTTGTTTAGGTGTGGTTCTGATTCCAATAGTTTTCAATACACTTTAGGACCAACCCTGTATTTATATAAACACGTACCCCAACTCACGTACAGTATAAGCAAGTTGGGAGAATCCTATCAGGGTATCTTTATCTTCCTATCTTGTTATGTTCCCCAATGTGTGAGCCTCATCAACTGAGGATGGTAGACAGAAATAAATGAATAACGCATACCCTATTTACAGGCAGGGAACGTTCATGAAGCACATCAAGATATCTTTTTTTCACAAATCTTCATTTGTCTCTATACTTCACTTCAAACAGCTTAAATTTCCCCTCATAAGATGACAAATGAAACGGGAGGATCCAAATAGTTGTATCCATATAAAATCCAATTTAATAAAAAAATCATAAAAGATAAAAACTGGAGATTACAACCTGATTAGCAGATGTAAAAGATTGGAATCTGGAATTCCAAAGTTTTCTCCACAAGAATGTATGCAGGCTGATAAAAACCCAGAATAGCAATAGTAAAACTAAAAAAAACAGTCCCATAAACCGATGCATTTTGATCTAGCAAAGATCTTTGTCAAGGTGTGTGGGACATGGTCATGAAGGGTGCTTTATATCCCCTGAACAATCGTGTGAACATAAACATCCAATTACCAGACCTTCTATGTGGATGGGCCATTCATTTCCCATTGAGCTGTGTTGGCTAGGGATGAACCATACATGTTTCCGGTGAATACACTCACCTTATCCATGTGGCGCTGCATCACTTCCTGTGCATGCCACGTGTCTCCATTGTGTAACTTTCAGCGCATCCCACATCTCGTTTATGGATGCGTCTGCCCTCCTGCTCCACGTGTCTATAAGTAACGATAATATAGTCAGACATGCGGTGGACTTACCCGGAAATGACGCATGTGGTCTCTAGAATGGTGGCCATATTGAAAATCCACATACCAGATCTAGTGACTTTACAACTTCTGCCGATATATATTAATCAATGTTACAATTAAAAAGTATACATAATAGACAAAAAATATAAATATATAAAAATGTATATACCAGAAACCACAAGTATTGAACATTTCCTCATTGTTAAAACCACCTCAGAAAAACCACTTGACTTCGAAATCTTGGTTTAGACTACCAAGAATCAAAGTATTGTGTTAAAAATTAATTTAATTTCCTCTTTTGCAATAGTGGCTATATTATCTTTGCAAAGTAGTGATTCTTTAACAATTTTTATTCCATACAAATTCTTTGTTTCAATTGTTGAGCAATTATGGACCGCTTTAAAATGTGCTGATAGGACATGAGAGTCTAGACCATTTCTAATGTTCTGGAGATGCTCTCCGATGCGGGTCTTTAGACTCCTTGTAGTGCGGCCGATATAAAATTTGCCGCAACTACATTCTATTGTATAAATCAAATTCTTTGAGTTACATGTGATAAAGTCTGATATCACATGTGTTTTGCCAGTTTTTTTTACGTGTCTGCACCCTAAGCATAATCCACATCTGTAGAATCCTATGGAATTATTGGTTGTGGATTTCTTTACACCTAAATGGGCGCTCCTCACTAATTTAATTTTGAGTTTGGCGGCCCTCCTATATATATGTATCGGGTTATTTGGGACCTTACTCCCTAAAATTGGTTCCCTTTTTAATATGGACCAATGGTTTATAATAGTCTTCTCTATTTCTTTATATTGTGAATTAAAATCTGAGACAAATGCCCACTGGAACTTTCGTCTTTCATTATTTTTGGGTTACTCTTCAGTAATTTTTTCCTATCTAATGTTTCTGCTAATTTCAAATATCTTTCAACTTTATCTTCTCCATAGCCTCTAGTTAAAAATTCTTATTTCATCATATTAGCTTGATCTCCAGAATCCTCCACTTTTTTACTATTCTCCTGACTCTTTTGAACTGTCCGCCCGGTATGGAGGTCAGCCATTGGTTATGGTGACAACTATTGGCATGGATATAAGAAAGGAAATCTGTTTTTTTTATATGTTTTAGTGCATACTTCCCCCTCTTCCATATATATGGTCACATCCAAAAAATGTATACTTTCCTTTTGAATATCAAAACTCAGGATAATGTTTCTAGTGTTTTTTTTAATGCCTCACAGAACAACTTCAAATCCATTTCTTCTCCTTTCCAGGTAAAAAAGATATTGTCTATGTATCTGCACCAGAGAATTAGGTTAGCCCCACGGGGGTTGTTATGCCATATGGTCTCATTCTACCATGCCCCCCAAAAAATATTGGCATAATTCGGGGTAAACCTAGTGCCCATCGTGGTACCAACTAGTTGTACATAAAAATCATCCTTGAAAATGAAGTAGTTATGCCTCAAAATATATTTGATTCCTTATAATAGGAAACTTTGTAAGTTTGTAAGTTGACATCGATGTCTGATGTTTGTGAATAAAGATACCTTGATGTGCTTCATGAACATTCCCTGTCTGTAAGTAGGGTACGCATTATTCATTTATTTCTGTCTACCATCCTCAATTGATGTGGCTCACACATTGGGGAACATAACGAGATAGGAAAATAAATATACCCTGATAGGATTCTCCCAAGTTGCTTATACATGAGTTGGGGGTATGTGTTTATATAAATACAGGGTTGGTCCTAAAGTTTATTGAAAACTATTGGAATCAGAACCACACCAAAATATTTATTCACTTTAAGTGCTGCAGCTTCTGCTGCAGACTGTTGATTAATAATATCTGAGAGAGAGGATGCATAGCGCTCACCTTGCACAAAGCTCTAAAGCAGCAGTACACTGTTACTGTGTCCTCCTGCCACATCTGGCTCCACCTGCTGTGACATTGTAGTGAATCCATCCCAGCAGGCAGGGCCAGATTAAGGCCCACATGGGCCTAGAGCTGAAAAAGTTCAAAGGCCTATACTGAGAAGGGGAAGAGCTGTGATCGGTGCTGCGTGAGTGTGTTCACCCCCTACACTATTAACACTATAACTCTCTAACTACATAGAAATGGAAAATTGCATAATTTATTTTTTGGGCGGGGGACTAAAAAAACTATTTAAATACTTCAAATTTATGGCTAGCTAGGCAGCTGGTAATCATGCTGTCATGTTGATGGGCCTATTTTTATCTGGAGGCCTGGAGCTGTAACTCCATCTTCCCCATTGTTAATCTGGCCCTGCCAGCAGGGCGGAGAGCTAGGATCAATTTTGCAGTGTGACTAGGTGAGGGAAGGTGTTCAGATGAGGCCAGGTGCTGAGCAAGCTGGGGACACCTCTTGGCACTTTCCTGTCTGCAAACCTCCCCTGTCATACTCCCTGTCATGCTCCACAATTTTGATATAAAAACTGTGTTTTTATACATGTGTGCCTCCCCAGCCTTTGACCTCACCGCACATCACTGATGCAAGCCAGAGAGTGCCTTGAGGGAAGTACTGTAGGATGGTGGGCAGCAGAGGACACTGTGTGATTGGTTGCAGTGGGGGAGGCGTCCACAAAGCCATTGCCAGCCCCATAGCACCACACACCCTGGACCAATGGTAGCTACGCCCTTGAATAAGTCACTTCCTCACACTAACATGTGTTGTTGCTTGTCTGCTTATATTTACTTTCTCCTCGCAACTGGATACAAAAATAACATAAGAAGCCCAGTCGTATCAATAATCGGGATCGGTATGATTAACAGCCGGCAGTTCAAATCCAGACAGCGGGAGCCCGGCAGAGGTAAAGATCCTGACTGCGCTAAAAGTAAGTATAAACTAACCTAATTCCCCCTAACCTTAACCCTAACCTCTCCCACGAATTGCCTAAACCTAACCACCCCTTCCCTGCTGCCTAAATCTAACTTCCTCCCGGAGCTGCCTAACCCTAAGTCCCCCCGGGAGCCCCTAACCAAACCCTACCCCCCGCAGCTGTCTGCGCCTGACTTACCTTCGATCGGGATGCCAGGCTCCCGGCATAGGTAAAATGACAAGTGTCAGGATTTCGACGCCTGTCATTAGACCCTTGCCTGGATTAGACAGTCGGGATTTAGACCGTCGGTATCCCGACTGCATACCCTATAATGGGTACAGGATGTTTGATACATATGGATCCTGGGGACCATGCAATGCACACAGAGCATACTTAACTGGTGCTGACAAGTGGGGCCCCCTCCTACACGCTGCCACCTTACTAGTGATCACATTGGAAATATGATGACGTGCAGTAAAAGCAAAGCTTTAGGAACTGTGCCAGAGCTGTTACTCTCTTGTGTGCATGAGCCATCCTCCCAAATATCGGTATGCAGTCGGGAAGCCGAGTGCCTAAATACCGGCAGCCGGCTTCCCGACTGTCATATCCCGGTAAGGGTGAAATGCCGGGCGTCTAGATGTAGACGCCCGCATTTCCCCGATGCCGGGAGACCGGCGCCCGGCATCCCGATCGTAGTGATGCTGGGCGCCGCGAGCGGACAGCCGCGGGGGGGAGGGTTAGGTTTAGGGCTCCCGGGGGGGACTTAGGGTTAGGCACCCCCCCGGGAGGGTTAGGGTTAGGCTAGAGGGAGGGAGGGTTAGGGTTAGGCACCCCCGGGGGGGACTTAGGGTTAGGCACCCCCCCGGGGGACTTAGGTTTAGGCAGCAGGGAAGGGGGTGGTTAGGGTTAGGTACTTAGAGGGGGGATTAGGGTTAGGCACTTGGGGGGGAAGTTAGGGTTAGGCACCTCTAAGGAGGGTTAGGGTTAGGGGGGTTAGGTTAGATTAGTAAATACTCACCTATCCACGATCGGGATTTCCAGCGCTGTCGGGCTTCCGCTGCTCCGAACTCTGCTCTTGTCGGGCTGCCGCTGACGGGAATCGGCGGTATTTCATACCCAATCCCAAATATCACTGGGAATCTGGAGATGGTGAGGTGTGGGGGGTCTGCTGCACACAGGCCCCCTTGGGCATCGATAACCCCCTGACAGGCAATGCCGATTTTTCTACATATATACATTTTTGTTTTTGTCTACAAAGAAAAAATTATACCTCTTGTAAAGGGAAGATGCGATCATATGCATTCTGGTGCTGCTAACATCTAGCTGCCAATAACAAGCCCGAGCTTGCCTTGGATCCTATCCAAATAAAACTTGTGTCTATGAAGTCACACAGTGCTTCTGCATGTACTGCATACTTGCCGACATTCAGCTCCTGAGGGAGGGAGGGAACTGAATGTCTGCTTACAGCAGGGGGCGTGGCTAGGCAATGAGGAAGCATTGGGGGCATGGGCGTGACCGTGCAATCGTGTCATTATGATCCCACCCCTTTTCACAATGCTGAAAATAATGGCATTGTGAAGCGGGGTGGGGCCATGATGACGTGATTCAGCGTGAAATGCATCACAGGCCTCCTCGCTGCGGGGGTTCCTAGTTTATTCTGGGGGGGCGGTAGGGTCGCAAGCCGCCGGGAGGCTTACCTGCCTTTCTGGGGGGTTGGGAGTGGCACCTGATATTCGGGAGGCTCCAGGCCAAATCAGGAGGGTAGGCAAGCCTAATGTACTTTTATAATGAAACTTGTAAGTTAGTGACATCTTACTGTACAGTATATTAACACCTGTTATTTTGGCAATATCTTTACATAACAGTTCTGCAAATATTATTACAAAGAAGTATATAGTGAGACAACCCCCTTGCCTATGGAGTTGAGAGTAAATGGGGCAATCCCAATTGATCACGTATGTTACCCAGTAAGGGTGTGTTCCTCTGCACCTGTTGTTTTCCCCTTTTTCTTTCTGGTTCCAACAGAGAGGTAAGGAGTATGGTCCTTAGCACAATAATCAACACTTTTTTAAAGAAGGATTTTCTTTATTCAAGAATAAGTTAGTTCTCTGGTGGAGAAATAAATAAATTCAACATAGATTGTTTTTTTTTTTAACAATACAACAGTATTTTAAGGCAAACTTTTCACACTTACATATCACACAGTTGCAAATAGGAACAAAATTGTACTGGGACTGTCTTCGGGGCTTGTACTGCGGAAGCAAATAGGATTATCAATACACATTAAATGTAGACCATGCATTTATGACGTATATCATGCAGTCCCGATTTGTATCAATCTATTTGCACATTTACTACTAACATACTATAATAGTCTTATTATGAGTTTTACTCATTCTGGCCAGACACTGGGCCTGATTCAGAGCCGGACGCTCTGACCAGAGCGCTCGCTCTGAATCATGGCCCTCCTACCTAAACTTGGAGCTGCCTTTTGGACGCTCACATAGCTGTGAGTTACCACCCACAGCTTATGCGAGCGTCCATGATGATGGTCATGATGGTCAAGACCATCGCGACCATCGGGCTTGCGACGAGACCCTTGCGGTAGGGTCTCGCTGCCGCAAGCCCTGGAGTGATTTTGGCTCTATCAGGGCCAAAAGCACTCCTACTGACATCACTAGTGATGTCAGTGGGGCCGGACCCAGACGGTAGGCGTTCCCATGGGAACACCTCCGTCTGGCAGCCACGCCCCCATCACGCCCACCAAAGGGGGCGAGCTGTCAATCAACATCGACAGCACTCCCTCTTTGGTGCGAGACCCGAAGTGACGGCTACCCCGTCGCTAGCCGGGTCTCGCGCATGCGCACAACAGAGCAGCCTCTGTTGTGCGCATGCGCACTAGGGCACCATCGACCCGCTTGCGAGTGCTCAGCGTTTGCGAGCGGGTCAGAATCAGGCCCACTGTTTTATGTTGGTGCACATAAGTAGATGGAAGACGTAGTGCATTTAATATGCACGGAGTTAAATTAAACACCCGAATCTGGGAGTGACCTCTTTTTCTGATAGGAAAGGTTTAGTTGTGGTGAGCTGAGATTGTGGGTGGGGTTAGAGGGTAGCTTTAGTATATGGGGGTGGCGTTTAGGTGCCATTTTAGCGTGTGCTGGTGGAAGGCATTTTAGACAGCCTTCCTAGAGTTGTTGGTGCAGGGAAGTACTGTTTGGCTCTTTTTATCTGTAAGCTTTTTTCCTTGTTTCTCATTGCTATTCACTTTCTCTTTGTTTCACTAATTCTATCCTCTGTTTCATTCTCTTATCTGCTTTGGAGTTGATTCTCTCCTCTTCTTTTAGTTTTGTTTTTTTTCCTTCTTCCCTATATTCGGACTATGATATATTATCAAACAAAATATTACGTGGAATACCCTTGCAAGAACCTGGATATATATAACATAAATGTGATTCTTATGGATTGGTAACTACCTGTAATAAAATATAAAGTGAAACAATGAAAGTACACTTATGCCAGGGCCGTAACTAGGGTAGTGCGACCAGTGCCATGGCATAGGGCACCACAGGGCAATGGGCGCTGTTTGGGCCTGTCAATTTTCTTGTTTATTATCATTCTCACTTGTAGCTTCCTCTTATTTTATCCCCAGCATCTCCTGGCCTCCCCTAGCTCTTCCCTGCCCCTTCCCCATGAGGCCATGGCCCTTTTTCAGGTGCACTATCTTATATCCCTTTCTAAAAAATGGGGCAGGGGGCGCCAATGCTCTCTCTGGCACAGGGCACCAAAAAGTCTAGTTATGGCTTTTATGCATTACTTTCTATGAAATTTTGTGTCATTTAATAAACTTGGACTTCTTATGCGAGATAGTCCTACACATATTCTTGCTCTGTGTATGTACCTGGACATTTCCACCTCCCCGATTGTACAAATAAAACCTACAGCCATACCATACTGGATATGCCCAATCTCGTCTGATCCTGGAAGCTATACAGCATTGGGCCTGGTTAGTACTGGGATGGGAGACCACCTGAGAATATCAGGTACACAGCATTGCATTCATTAATAAATATTAAGGGTTACTAGGGTAATAATCCTCATGCTTAATCAGTATAACATCTGAATTATTGTGCAATTGTAGGAGGTATGTTACCCTAACTAAATATTTTCACCATACATTACATTACACGGTTGTTCTAAAAAATTCTGTACACCTGATATATTCAATAATTATACAATTGTATTCAGCTAGAATAACTTTTTGTTGAATAATGTGCAGTATGTGTGCCCTTTAATTTTAAAGGTATTAATAAAAGTTAGATTTTATGTGAATCTCTAATACGAATTCACACTTAAGAGTGCCCCAGCAACAAGCCCTCTCCTCCTCCCTTATTGGCACAATTACAGTAGACTTGTAGTTACCAGAATGTCCTCCTGCAGAATGACACACTCCTTGGTCCAGCACATATGTAATGGTGGTCATGTAACTTAGTGATGTAAATGTCGCTATGAATGAACGTGGCATTCACATGCATGGTGCTCCTGCACCAATAGCTATCTTCAGCACCTGATACAGAGTGAAAAGTGATAAGGTACCAGCCAATCAGCTCCCAACTGTCATCTCACAGGCTGTGTTTGAAAAATGACAGTTGGGAGCTGATTGACTGGCACCTTATCACTTTCTTATCATTTTTCACTCTGTCTCCTAACACTGCTTAGTAAATAGAGCCCTCAGAGTTGTACGGTATTGCGCAGAAGCATGGAAGTGCCTGTATAATACCATACAGCTAATATGCTAATAACGCAGGTGTCATTTCTTTCAGGAGACAATACTCAATCTGAGTAACCCTGAGCAGTGTTCATTCGCTCTCTGCTCTGGTGCTTCTAGCACACTCATGCAACAAACGTCTAAGATATAGACCAGAGTGTTCTATAAGTACCAGAGCAGAGAGCGACACCCCAAGCAGAAAAGAGGAACTGCACAGGTGGTGGAAGGTGCAGGATGCTAGAATGAACACTACCTGAGTTTACTCAGATTTTCCCTCGCAGCTCCGTAGCCGAGTAAGTCAGCATTGGAAGATGCAG